>CM068367.1:913262494-914462494 GCA_034769895.1 Magicicada septendecula | reverse complement strand
TCACGGTCATGATCCGGTGAGGTCATGACCGCACTTAGGTGGAGAATCTACAGTTAAACATAAAACATAGATTGTCAAATGTAAAAGTTTACCTGAATAGTTACATGAACATCTTATTTTCCCAAACACTGTTTCAGCTTTAACGTTATTTCAGTTTTCAATTTTAAATGAATATTTTAATCATTGTTTACATCAATTAGTATTTAATTTATAATTCCAGTTTGAATTCAAATGAAAATAAAGTTAAGTTCATTATTAAAAATCATCTTTTCAATTAATTTAATTATCAAATTAATTGAATTATATTTAATTTATCAAACTCTAAGTTGCAATAATTACCTCATTATTATTTTATTTGTTCAAAGCAAAATATTAATTGTATTACAATAAAAAGCCACCTCCATATCAACACATCTTACATTTCTTTTATTTCATAATAGGATTTACTCATCAGAATACTGATTCATCAGACTAAAACAGTTACCAACTTCAACACCTGGCTGTGAACATTAGTCAAAACATACAACACACCTGTTTACATTAACAGTTGTCTGCCAGACTGTTGTTATAAACACTCCTTCAGTCTAAACATTCTGCTTACCACATACTGACACATATACTTCCTACAAATTTTTGGTTTCTATAAATCTGTTAGTTAACATATTTGTCAAAGTGTATTTATTACAGTTCAAACCAAATATAATTTTAATTCACCTTTCAGTTATTACTTTTTAATTACAGTTTCTATTTAGTACAATCATTTCAAATGAATCTCATCATTGAATCAAAATCTTTTCACACCTGTAAACCTTTTATTCTATCTAATTGGTATTATAAACTTTATACTTACAGTACATTATTCACCTACTGACATAACCTCTGAAACATTTAACAACAGCGTTATTTCATACCAAACAATTTAACATTTATCTATTTCTTACTATCAGCCTCACATCTCGTAAAATAATTTAAATTCATTAGAAAATTCAGTTACATAACATTTAAATCAATCAAAAATATTTAAACATCTCAAATTATTTTAATTAAATTAATTATTAAAAATACAAGTTCAATTATTATCCAAAACAATTACAATTCGCTAATTACTGTCTTCAAAATTATTTTTGTTATTTATTTAGACTGCAAAATACTATTATTATTATCACAACGATTACCTACATACACCTTGTTTACCTAACATTTTACAATACACACAATTAATTTCACTATCAATTTATTTACATTTCTTCATCATTAATTATTCAAATTTATCACATTTCATTGTCCAAGTTTGCGAGGTCAGAACCGTAAATCAAAATATTTAAAATTGTCCATTTATGAATTTATGTACAGCCTCCATCGTCAAAAATTAGCCTTGGTTTCAAATAACAGTTTTCAATTTTATTTACACACATATGGCTATCTTGTGTGTAATAACCATAAAATTTCAGTTTATTCATTTTACCACAATAATCATAAACCAAGTCAACATTATGTATTTCTGTCCAGTCTCCATTAGTAATTATATTCAATATCGGGTCAGTTATTTTTTCATCATAAATTAAATTATTATTGTTCAAACACACTTCTAACATTTCTTTCAACTCATCATAATCTCTCTTTATACAATTCTGTCTCTCTATCAACACACAATTCTCTATCTAAATCTCTCTCATCATAACACCATCTCACACTTTCAACATCATTCCACACAGAGGGTACTAATTCATACAAAAAGGGGTAACAACTTAAATCTTCCACTAATAAGGGTCTCTTGCCCTTCAATAATAACACTTGTGAACACTCTGGTTCATCACAAATAAGGGGAAAATTTACCCTCTGCCCTCCATATTCATCTACTCTCTCTCTCCATTCTTTTTCTAATTCATCGACACTAATTACTACTCCGTACAAAATATTACTCTCTCTCTCTCACTCACTATCTCACTAACTATTTTCAACGTATCACTCTCTGATACCACCTTTTCAATTACATTACCATTTTCAATATCATTGTTATCATTTGTTACCTTATTCTCTAATACCACATTTTTAATTATATTCTCTTTTTCGACATTATTGTCATCATTTGTTAATTTTTTATTATCATTATTATTTTTACTTTTAATCTGTTCTCCTACTGACTCTACTATTCTCTCAATGTCTTGTTTCAATTCGTTACAACTACTTTCGCATTTCATTTTTACCTCATTAATGTCAAATTTAAGTACATCAAATTTATAATTAAATTCACTTTTAATTTCGGTCTTAATTTCATTCAATTTTACATCGCTATTGTCAAAACGATTGTTTATACCATCAAATTTGCTATTCTGTTCATTGAACTTAATATTAATATCCCCTCTTAGTTCACTAAAATTACTATACATCATATTATACAATCGTGTTAGCATATTGTCCTCATCTGACTTCTTATTTTGGTTGACTGAAATAGGTGTCGTTTGATGTTCGACATCTTTCATTATTTTTGATTCGGTTATTTCTACATTACTGTCAGTGAAGCTGACTTCTTCATTATTAGTTGTACACTCCCTACTCAATTTTGGGGTTATTTGAATCCCCAAATCATCTGTACTATTTGTTTCATTTGTAATAGTTTTTGTTTTATTTTCCTGACTCACGTTTGGAGTCGAGTGGATTTCAACATTATTCATCTTTGAATCATCACAGTTTTCGACACTAGTCGTTTCCTTTATATTACTTTCACTATTTCCTGCCATCTCTATAAGTTTATTAATCTAGATTTTCTTACATAAAAAACATCTACCACTTAACTCTTAAACTCTGAACATTGATATACTATTTTATATGTGCTGCGTAATTTTTACGTAGTTACTTAACCCTCAAATCAAACTTGCATCTATCGTAGGTATGGAATTTTAATTATTCAAATTCGAGCCCCTGTCGTGATGCCATTTGTATAATCTATTTTCATTACAATTACAAATACAAATACATAAAATTTTTTGTCACCTTCCACCTACTTTTTTTTTCTCCCAGGATCCGGCACACGAACGTTAAGATGCAAGTATGATTATAGGTTATTGTAATAATTTACGCAACTCGCTTTTTGTGAAGAGAAATTAATTAAAATTTTATTTTATACTTCAAAATTTTCTTTAAATTTTAAATTGTTATTTATTTGGCCTCTTAGCTCAAATGATTCAAAATCATGGAAAATGCATAAAACCTTTACTGTTAGTTACATGGTTGGATTAAACTTATACTTACAGAATAACAATAAACACCTTACCTTAATTTGACAGCCCAATCTGCTAACATACACACATTCACACTATTACAAAACCAAACTCCTTTTATTTAATTTACATGTTTGCACAAAAACCCTTTATAAAAAAAATGTTGAAATTACGGTTACGGGTTACCAGACGGCTTCACTCCTTTCGCTGCCACGTGGCTCGTATTCTTTAAATGTCCGAAAGTTTATTATTCATTTTATTTTGGCCCGCTCACTTCACTAATTCTGTTTTGTAATATTATATCTTGGTTACCACTTTTGTCTGATGATCGATTCACTCACGGCGTCTCCCCGGCTACGTCGCACTATGCACATGTTAAACTATATTTATACGGTTAATCAATTTTTTCGGCCCGCCAGCCCGTTATGTTCAAACGGCCGCCGCCGTCTCACCACAACACCACTGCTGATTCACATTTTGCTATATGATTTAGATGAAAATTTGTGTCCAGTCGGCGGACGCACTACGGTTCGCGTCCGGCAGATTATGATGTTACTTTCCGACTGCCTTACATGCTGCCGGACATTACTGCCTTGGCTGGGAACAAATCTCTTCGCCGCTCGCAGCCTTCGTTATCCAAGTTTTAGTGGCAGTACACATGGCACACAGGATTTTTGAGTGTTGGCCGTCGACGATATTTCACTGCCTTTACTTTCGTCACATAAATAGGTGTGGCTTACAGTTATGTTTCCGGCATGTTGAGTGCATGTGTTGGACAAAATTCGCACCAAGACATGTTTTGCGCCTTTCGTTTAGCGTGGGTTAGGCGCCCCGCAGATGTTGGTGCTTGCGCATTGGTGAGTGGATGTCACACAGCCGCAAAGTTCTAGGAATCGTCGACAGCACATTCCTTTCCAAATGTTTCAACACAGTTACAGCGTAACTTTGCTTTGTTTGAACTGCGAGTTAGATTCAAACTGGGGACTGGCCACATATATGAAGTGAATTGTGCAATTTTAATAAAATCAAAACCAAAATTAATAAAATAAAAAAACCCTTTTAATTTGCCCCATTACAATACCCCCCCAATGAGAGGTCTTCTGTCGAAACAGAAGAAATCTCATTGCTAATACCCCTAAGAGGACCGGTGAGGATATGGTGCCAACAAACCCCCTTTAGCTCTTATACATCATGGGTAAACAACCCCCTGGCTCGGCGACTATGGCCGCATCTGAACGAGATCACTGGACTTCTCTATACGAGATCCCAACACCATAAAATCGAACAGACGCGCACCACAGCGCACCTAACCTTCTAACATGCCAACCCAAAATCCAAACCCCTGGTCTTATATCATGCCAGATCCTCAACCGATATGTTCCCCCTTATCATGCACACTGGGCTGCCTTTAGCAGTTACTGGGCTTGTACACACTCTCATAATATTTTATAAACCAACTCATCATTTAAAAGTCACAAAATATTCATCTTTAACTTCACTATTCTTTTAAGTTCAAAATCAGATTGTCATTATTGTTATTTTCAAATTAAAAAAAAAAAAATCTTTTACCTGAATTGATTGATTCCCTTTGTTACTATTAATACTTAGAAAACAAATAAATGGAACATTTAATTAAAACATAAACTTCCTTATCCTAACATTTGATTACACATATATCCTACACAATATAATTCAATAACACTATTGATACACCTAAACAATAATACAATCAAAATGCAAAACATCAATTTGATGGCAGGCACAATTTTTTTTTTTTTTTACTACCCCCTTCTAATCCCTTAACTCCTGATACCCGTTACATATTCATGTGTTCTGCGCTAGGCTTCTTGGCCCTTGCCAGCCTCATCCTAGCCGTAAACCACATCTCCCTCGTAACCTGTAACTAGGTCACCGCCCATCCACACTCACTATTTCCCCCCCTGAGACTGTAGCGCCCAGTTGCTTTCACAAGGACTGATGCGGAAGGGGTGGACATTTTTTCTTTTATTCCACCCCCATCCTTGCTTCGGCGTTACAATAAAATTCAGTGTTACACCTACTATTAATGAATGATACGCCCCTAATGGACTACCACCCCTATCTGGGTGAAAATAGCCCTGTTCCAAAATTTGGTAGATTCCCCTAAAATAACCCCCCTACTAAGTCTAACAAAACACCGGGTTAACAAAATAAAACAAACCACAATCCGGTTATAGCAAGTAAAATTTATGATTTGTCACAATTAACTACTTTCACGGTCATGATCCGGTGAGGTCATGACCGCACTTAGGTGGAGAATCTACAGTTAAACATAAAACATAGATTGTCAAATGTAAAAGTTTACCTGAATAGTTACATGAACATCTTATTTTCCCAAACACTGTTTCAGCTTTAACGTTATTTCAGTTTTCAATTTTAAATGAATATTTTAATCATTGTTTACATCAATTAGTATTTAATTTATAATTCCAGTTTGAATTCAAATGAAAATAAAGTTAAGTTCATTATTAAAAATCATCTTTTCAATTAATTTAATTATCAAATTAATTGAATTATATTTAATTTATCAAACTCTAAGTTGCAATAATTACCTCATTATTATTTTATTTGTTCAAAGCAAAATATTAATTGTATTACAATAAAAAGCCACCTCCATATCAACACATCTTACATTTCTTTTATTTCATAATAGGATTTACTCATCAGAATACTGATTCATCAGACTAAAACAGTTACCAACTTCAACACCTGGCTGTGAACATTAGTCAAAACATACAACACACCTGTTTACATTAACAGTTGTCTGCCAGACTGTTGTTATAAACACTCCTTCAGTCTAAACATTCTGCTTACCACATACTGACACATATACTTCCTACAAATTTTTGGTTTCTATAAATCTGTTAGTTAACATATTTGTCAAAGTGTATTTATTACAGTTCAAACCAAATATAATTTTAATTCACCTTTCAGTTATTACTTTTTAATTACAGTTTCTATTTAGTACAATCATTTCAAATGAATCTCATCATTGAATCAAAATCTTTTCACACCTGTAAACCTTTTATTCTATCTAATTGGTATTATAAACTTTATACTTACAGTACATTATTCACCTACTGACATAACCTCTGAAACATTTAACAACAGCGTTATTTCATACCAAACAATTTAACATTTATCTATTTCTTACTATCAGCCTCACATCTCGTAAAATAATTTAAATTCATTAGAAAATTCAGTTACATAACATTTAAATCAATCAAAAATATTTAAACATCTCAAATTATTTTAATTAAATTAATTATTAAAAATACAAGTTCAATTATTATCCAAAACAATTACAATTCGCTAATTACTGTCTTCAAAATTATTTTTGTTATTTATTTAGACTGCAAAATACTATTATTATTATCACAACGATTACCTACATACACCTTGTTTACCTAACATTTTACAATACACACAATTAATTTCACTATCAATTTATTTACATTTCTTCATCATTAATTATTCAAATTTATCACATTTCATTGTCCAAGTTTGCGAGGTCAGAACCGTAAATCAAAATATTTAAAATTGTCCATTTATGAATTTATGTACAGCCTCCATCGTCAAAAATTAGCCTTGGTTTCAAATAACAGTTTTCAATTTTATTTACACACATATGGCTATCTTGTGTGTAATAACCATAAAATTTCAGTTTATTCATTTTACCACAATAATCATAAACCAAGTCAACATTATGTATTTCTGTCCAGTCTCCATTAGTAATTATATTCAATATCGGGTCAGTTATTTTTTCATCATAAATTAAATTATTATTGTTCAAACACACTTCTAACATTTCTTTCAACTCATCATAATCTCTCTTTATACAATTCTGTCTCTCTATCAACACACAATTCTCTATCTAAATCTCTCTCATCATAACACCATCTCACACTTTCAACATCATTCCACACAGAGGGTACTAATTCATACAAAAAGGGGTAACAACTTAAATCTTCCACTAATAAGGGTCTCTTGCCCTTCAATAATAACACTTGTGAACACTCTGGTTCATCACAAATAAGGGGAAAATTTACCCTCTGCCCTCCATATTCATCTACTCTCTCTCTCCATTCTTTTTCTAATTCATCGACACTAATTACTACTCCGTACAAAATATTACTCTCTCTCTCTCACTCACTATCTCACTAACTATTTTCAACGTATCACTCTCTGATACCACCTTTTCAATTACATTACCATTTTCAATATCATTGTTATCATTTGTTACCTTATTCTCTAATACCACATTTTTAATTATATTCTCTTTTTCGACATTATTGTCATCATTTGTTAATTTTTTATTATCATTATTATTTTTACTTTTAATCTGTTCTCCTACTGACTCTACTATTCTCTCAATGTCTTGTTTCAATTCGTTACAACTACTTTCGCATTTCATTTTTACCTCATTAATGTCAAATTTAAGTACATCAAATTTATAATTAAATTCACTTTTAATTTCGGTCTTAATTTCATTCAATTTTACATCGCTATTGTCAAAACGATTGTTTATACCATCAAATTTGCTATTCTGTTCATTGAACTTAATATTAATATCCCCTCTTAGTTCACTAAAATTACTATACATCATATTATACAATCGTGTTAGCATATTGTCCTCATCTGACTTCTTATTTTGGTTGACTGAAATAGGTGTCGTTTGATGTTCGACATCTTTCATTATTTTTGATTCGGTTATTTCTACATTACTGTCAGTGAAGCTGACTTCTTCATTATTAGTTGTACACTCCCTACTCAATTTTGGGGTTATTTGAATCCCCAAATCATCTGTACTATTTGTTTCATTTGTAATAGTTTTTGTTTTATTTTCCTGACTCACGTTTGGAGTCGAGTGGATTTCAACATTATTCATCTTTGAATCATCACAGTTTTCGACACTAGTCGTTTCCTTTATATTACTTTCACTATTTCCTGCCATCTCTATAAGTTTATTAATCTAGATTTTCTTACATAAAAAACATCTACCACTTAACTCTTAAACTCTGAACATTGATATACTATTTTATATGTGCTGCGTAATTTTTACGTAGTTACTTAACCCTCAAATCAAACTTGCATCTATCGTAGGTATGGAATTTTAATTATTCAAATTCGAGCCCCTGTCGTGATGCCATTTGTATAATCTATTTTCATTACAATTACAAATACAAATACATAAAATTTTTTGTCACCTTCCACCTACTTTTTTTTTCTCCCAGGATCCGGCACACGAACGTTAAGATGCAAGTATGATTATAGGTTATTGTAATAATTTACGCAACTCGCTTTTTGTGAAGAGAAATTAATTAAAATTTTATTTTATACTTCAAAATTTTCTTTAAATTTTAAATTGTTATTTATTTGGCCTCTTAGCTCAAATGATTCAAAATCATGGAAAATGCATAAAACCTTTACTGTTAGTTACATGGTTGGATTAAACTTATACTTACAGAATAACAATAAACACCTTACCTTAATTTGACAGCCCAATCTGCTAACATACACACATTCACACTATTACAAAACCAAACTCCTTTTATTTAATTTACATGTTTGCACAAAAACCCTTTATAAAAAAAATGTTGAAATTACGGTTACGGGTTACCAGACGGCTTCACTCCTTTCGCTGCCACGTGGCTCGTATTCTTTAAATGTCCGAAAGTTTATTATTCATTTTATTTTGGCCCGCTCACTTCACTAATTCTGTTTTGTAATATTATATCTTGGTTACCACTTTTGTCTGATGATCGATTCACTCACGGCGTCTCCCCGGCTACGTCGCACTATGCACATGTTAAACTATATTTATACGGTTAATCAATTTTTTCGGCCCGCCAGCCCGTTATGTTCAAACGGCCGCCGCCGTCTCACCACAACACCACTGCTGATTCACATTTTGCTATATGATTTAGATGAAAATTTGTGTCCAGTCGGCGGACGCACTACGGTTCGCGTCCGGCAGATTATGATGTTACTTTCCGACTGCCTTACATGCTGCCGGACATTACTGCCTTGGCTGGGAACAAATCTCTTCGCCGCTCGCAGCCTTCGTTATCCAAGTTTTAGTGGCAGTACACATGGCACACAGGATTTTTGAGTGTTGGCCGTCGACGATATTTCACTGCCTTTACTTTCGTCACATAAATAGGTGTGGCTTACAGTTATGTTTCCGGCATGTTGAGTGCATGTGTTGGACAAAATTCGCACCAAGACATGTTTTGCGCCTTTCGTTTAGCGTGGGTTAGGCGCCCCGCAGATGTTGGTGCTTGCGCATTGGTGAGTGGATGTCACACAGCCGCAAAGTTCTAGGAATCGTCGACAGCACATTCCTTTCCAAATGTTTCAACACAGTTACAGCGTAACTTTGCTTTGTTTGAACTGCGAGTTAGATTCAAACTGGGGACTGGCCACATATATGAAGTGAATTGTGCAATTTTAATAAAATCAAAACCAAAATTAATAAAATAAAAAAACCCTTTTAATTTGCCCCATTACAATACCCCCCCAATGAGAGGTCTTCTGTCGAAACAGAAGAAATCTCATTGCTAATACCCCTAAGAGGACCGGTGAGGATATGGTGCCAACAAACCCCCTTTAGCTCTTATACATCATGGGTAAACAACCCCCTGGCTCGGCGACTATGGCCGCATCTGAACGAGATCACTGGACTTCTCTATACGAGATCCCAACACCATAAAATCGAACAGACGCGCACCACAGCGCACCTAACCTTCTAACATGCCAACCCAAAATCCAAACCCCTGGTCTTATATCATGCCAGATCCTCAACCGATATGTTCCCCCTTATCATGCACACTGGGCTGCCTTTAGCAGTTACTGGGCTTGTACACACTCTCATAATATTTTATAAACCAACTCATCATTTAAAAGTCACAAAATATTCATCTTTAACTTCACTATTCTTTTAAGTTCAAAATCAGATTGTCATTATTGTTATTTTCAAATTAAAAAAAAAAAAATCTTTTACCTGAATTGATTGATTCCCTTTGTTACTATTAATACTTAGAAAACAAATAAATGGAACATTTAATTAAAACATAAACTTCCTTATCCTAACATTTGATTACACATATATCCTACACAATATAATTCAATAACACTATTGATACACCTAAACAATAATACAATCAAAATGCAAAACATCAATTTGATGGCAGGCACAATTTTTTTTTTTTTTTACTACCCCCTTCTAATCCCTTAACTCCTGATACCCGTTACATATTCATGTGTTCTGCGCTAGGCTTCTTGGCCCTTGCCAGCCTCATCCTAGCCGTAAACCACATCTCCCTCGTAACCTGTAACTAGGTCACCGCCCATCCACACTCACTATTTCCCCCCCTGAGACTGTAGCGCCCAGTTGCTTTCACAAGGACTGATGCGGAAGGGGTGGACATTTTTTCTTTTATTCCACCCCCATCCTTGCTTCGGCGTTACAATAAAATTCAGTGTTACACCTACTATTAATGAATGATACGCCCCTAATGGACTACCACCCCTATCTGGGTGAAAATAGCCCTGTTCCAAAATTTGGTAGATTCCCCTAAAATAACCCCCCTACTAAGTCTAACAAAACACCGGGTTAACAAAATAAAACAAACCACAATCCGGTTATAGCAAGTAAAATTTATGATTTGTCACAATTAACTACTTTCACGGTCATGATCCGGTGAGGTCATGACCGCACTTAGGTGGAGAATCTACAGTTAAACATAAAACATAGATTGTCAAATGTAAAAGTTTACCTGAATAGTTACATGAACATCTTATTTTCCCAAACACTGTTTCAGCTTTAACGTTATTTCAGTTTTCAATTTTAAATGAATATTTTAATCATTGTTTACATCAATTAGTATTTAATTTATAATTCCAGTTTGAATTCAAATGAAAATAAAGTTAAGTTCATTATTAAAAATCATCTTTTCAATTAATTTAATTATCAAATTAATTGAATTATATTTAATTTATCAAACTCTAAGTTGCAATAATTACCTCATTATTATTTTATTTGTTCAAAGCAAAATATTAATTGTATTACAATAAAAAGCCACCTCCATATCAACACATCTTACATTTCTTTTATTTCATAATAGGATTTACTCATCAGAATACTGATTCATCAGACTAAAACAGTTACCAACTTCAACACCTGGCTGTGAACATTAGTCAAAACATACAACACACCTGTTTACATTAACAGTTGTCTGCCAGACTGTTGTTATAAACACTCCTTCAGTCTAAACATTCTGCTTACCACATACTGACACATATACTTCCTACAAATTTTTGGTTTCTATAAATCTGTTAGTTAACATATTTGTCAAAGTGTATTTATTACAGTTCAAACCAAATATAATTTTAATTCACCTTTCAGTTATTACTTTTTAATTACAGTTTCTATTTAGTACAATCATTTCAAATGAATCTCATCATTGAATCAAAATCTTTTCACACCTGTAAACCTTTTATTCTATCTAATTGGTATTATAAACTTTATACTTACAGTACATTATTCACCTACTGACATAACCTCTGAAACATTTAACAACAGCGTTATTTCATACCAAACAATTTAACATTTATCTATTTCTTACTATCAGCCTCACATCTCGTAAAATAATTTAAATTCATTAGAAAATTCAGTTACATAACATTTAAATCAATCAAAAATATTTAAACATCTCAAATTATTTTAATTAAATTAATTATTAAAAATACAAGTTCAATTATTATCCAAAACAATTACAATTCGCTAATTACTGTCTTCAAAATTATTTTTGTTATTTATTTAGACTGCAAAATACTATTATTATTATCACAACGATTACCTACATACACCTTGTTTACCTAACATTTTACAATACACACAATTAATTTCACTATCAATTTATTTACATTTCTTCATCATTAATTATTCAAATTTATCACATTTCATTGTCCAAGTTTGCGAGGTCAGAACCGTAAATCAAAATATTTAAAATTGTCCATTTATGAATTTATGTTCAGCCTCCATCGTCAAAAATTAGCCTTGGTTTCAAATAACAGTTTTCAATTTTATTTACACACATATGGCTATCTTGTGTGTAATAACCATAAAATTTCAGTTTATTCATTTTACCACAATAATCATAAACCAAGTCAACATTATGTATTTCTGTCCAGTCTCCATTAGTAATTATATTCAATATCGGGTCAGTTATTTTTTCATCATAAATTAAATTATTATTGTTCAAACACACTTCTAACATTTCTTTCAACTCATCATAATCTCTTTAATTTATACAATTCTGTCTCTCTATCAACACACAATTCTCTATCTAAATCTCTCTCATCATAACACCATCTCACACTTTCAACATCATTCCACACAGAGGGTACTAATTCATACAAAAAGGGGTAACAACTTAAATCTTCCACTAATAAGGGTCTCTTGCCCTTCAATAATAACACTTGTGAACACTCTGGTTCATCACAAATAAGGGGAAAATTTACCCGCTGCCCTCCATATTCATCTACTCTCTCCCTCCATTCTTTTTCTAATTCATCGACACTAATTACTACTCCGTTACAACATATTACTCTCTCTCTCTCACTCACTATCTCACTAACTATTTTCAACGTATCACTCTCTGATACCACCTTTTCAATTACATTACCATTTTCAATATCATTGTTATCATTTGTTACCTTATTCTCTAATACCACTTTTTTTAATTATATTCTCTTTTTCGACATTATTGTCATCATTTGTTAATTTTTTATTATCATTATTATTTTTACTTTTAATCTGTTCTCCTACTGACTCTACTATTCTCTCAATGTCTTGTTTCAATTCGTTACAACTACTTTCGCATTTCATTTTTACCTCATTAATGTCAAATTTAAGTACATCAAATGTACAATTAAATTCACTTTTAATTTCGGTCTTAATTTCATTCAATTTTACATCGCTATTGTCAAAACGATTGTTTATACCATCAAATTTGCTATTCTGTTCATTGAACTTAATATTAATATCCCCTCTTATTTCACTAAAATTACTATACATCATATTATACAATCGTGTTAGCATATTGTCCTCATCTGACTTCTTATTTTGGTTGACTGAAATAGGTGTCGATTGATGTTCGACATCTTTCATTATTTTTGATTCGGTTATTTCTACATTACTGTCAGTGAAGCTGAGTTCTTCATTATTAGTTGTACACTCCCTACTCAATTTTGGGGTTATTTGAATCCCCAAATCATCTGTACTATTTGTTTCATTTGTAATAGTTTGTGTTTTATTTTCCTGACTCACGTTTGGAGTCGAGTGGATTTCAACATTATTCATCTTTGAATCATCACAGTTTTCGACACTAGTCGTTTCCTTTATATTACTTTCACTATTTCCTGCCATCTCTATAAGTTTATTAATCTAGATTTTCTTACATAAAAAACATCTACCACTTAACTCTTAAACTCTGAACATTGATATACTATTTTATATGTGCTGCGTAATTTTTACGTAGTTACTTAACCCTCAAATCAAACTTGCATCTATCGTAGGTATGGAATTTTAATTATTCAAATTCGAGCCCCTGTCGTGACGCCATTTGTAATAATCTATTTTCATTACAATTACAAATACAAATACATAAAATTCTTTGTCACCTTCCACCTACTTTTTTTTTCTCCCAGGATCCGGCACACGAACGTTAAGATGCAAGTATGATTATAGGTTATTGTAATAATTTACGCAACTCGCTTTTTGTGAAGAGAAATTAATTAAAATTTTATTTTATACTTCAAAATTTTCTTTAAATTTTAAATTGTTATTTATTTGGCCTCTTAGCTCAAATGATTCAAAATCATGGAAAATGCATAAAACCTTTACTGTTAGTTACATGGTTGGATTAAACTTATACTTACAGAATTACAATAAACACCTTACCTTAATTTGACAGCCCAATCTGCTAACATACACACATTCACACTATTACAAAACCAAACTCCTTTTATTTAATTTACATGTATGCACAAAAACCCTTTATAAAAAAAATGTTGAAATTACGGTTACGGGTTACCAGACGGCTTCACTCCTTTCACTGCCACGTGGCTCGTATTCTTTAAATGTCCGAAAGTTTATTATTCATTTTATTTTGGCCCGCTCACTTCACTAATTCTGTTTTGCAATATTATATCTTGGTTACCACTTTTGTCTGATGATCGATTCACTCACGGCGTCTCCCCGGCTACGTCGCACTATGCACATGTTAAACTATATTTATACGGTTAATCAATTTTTTTGGCCTGCCAGCCCGTTATGTTCAAACGGCCGCCGCCGTCTCACCACAACACCACTGCTGATTCACATTTTGCTATATGATTTAGATGAAAATTTGTGTCCAGTCGGCGGACGCACTACGGTTCGCGTCCGGCAGATTATGATGTTACTTTCCGACTGCCTTACATGCTGCCGGACATTACTGCCTTGGCTGGGAACAAATCTCTTCACCGCTCGCAGCCTTCGTTATCCAAGTTTTAGTGGCAGTACACATGGCACACAGGATTTTTGAGTGTTGGCCGTCGACGATATTTCACTGCCTTTACTTTCGTCACATAAATAGGTGTGGCTTACAGTTATGTTTCCGGCATGTTGAGTGCATGTGTTGGACAAAATTCGCACCAAGACATGTTTTGCGCCTTTCGTTTAGCGTGGGTTAGGCGCCCCGCAGATGTTGGTGCTTGCGCATTGGTGAGTGGATGTCACACAGCCGCAAAGTTCTAGGAATCGTCGACAGCACATTCCTTTCCAAATGTTTCAACACAGTTACAGCGTAACTTTGCTTTGTTTGAACTGCGAGTTAGATTCAAACTGGGGACTGGCCACATATATGAAGTGAATTGTGCAATTTTAATAAAATCAAAACCAAAATTAATAAAATAAAAAACCCCTTTTAATTTGCCCCATTACAATACCCCCCCAATGAGAGGTCTTCTGTCGAAACAGAAGAAATCTCATTGCTAATACCCCTAAGAGGACCGGTGAGGATATGGTGCTAACAAACCCCCTTTAGCTCTTATACATCATGGGTAAACAACCCCCCTGGCTCGGCGACTATGGCCGCATCTGAACGAGATCACTGGACTTCTCTATACGAGATCCCAACACCATAAAATCGAACAGACGCGCACCACAGCGCACCTAACCTTCTAACATGCCAACCCAAAATCCAAACCCCTGGTCTTATATCATGCCAGATCCTCAACCGATATGTTCCCCCTTATCATGCACACTGGGCTGCCTTTAGCAGTTACTGGGCTTGTACACACTCATAATATTTTATAAACCAACTCATCATTTAAAAGTCACAAAATATTCATCTTTAACTTCACTATTCTTTTAAGTTCAAAATCAGATTGTCATATTATTGTTATTTTCAAATTAAAAAAAAAAAAATCTTTTACCTGAATTGATTGATTCTCTTTGTTACTATTAATACTTAGAAAACAAATAAATGGAACATTTAATTAAAACATGAACTTCCTTATCCTAACATTTGATTACACATATATCCTACACAATATAATTCAATAACACTATTGATACACCTAAACAATAATACAATCAAAATGCAAAACATCAATTTGATGGCAGGCACAATTTTTTTTTTTTTTTTTACTACCCCCTTCTAATCCCTTAACCCCTGATACCCGTTACATATTCATGTGTTCTGCGCTAGGCTTCTTGGCCCTTGCCAGCCTCATCCTAGCCGTAAACCACATCTCCCTCGTAACCTGTAACTAGGTCACCGCCCATCCACACTCACTATTTCCCCCCCTGAGACTGTAGCGCCCAGTTGCTTTCACAAGGACTGATGCGGAAGGGGTGGACATTTTTTCTTTTATTCCACCCCCATCCTTGCTTCGGCGTTACAATAAAATTCAGTGTTACACCTACTATTAATGAATGATACGCCCCTAATGGACTACCACCCCTATCTGGGTGAAAATAGCCCTGTTCCAAAATTTGGTAGATTCCCCTAAAATAACCCCCCTACTAAGTCTAACAAAACACCGGGTTAACAAAATAAAACAAACCACAAGCCGGTTATAGCAAGTAAAATTTATGATTTGTCACAATTAACTACTTTCACGGTCATGATCCGGTGAGGTCATGACCGCACTTAGGTGGAGAATCTACAGTTAAACATAAAACATAGATTGTCAAATGTAAAAGTTTACCTGAATAGTTACATGAACATCTTATTTTCCCAAACACTGTTTCAGCTTTAATGTTATTTCAGTTTTCAATTTTAAATGAATATTTTAATCATTGTTTACATCAATTAGTATTTAATTTATAATTCCAGTTTGAATTCAAATGAAAATAAAGTTAAGTTCATTATTAAAAATCATCTTTTCAATTAATTTAATTATCAAATTAATTGAATTATATTTAATTTCTCAAATTCTAAGTTGCAATAATTACCTCATTATTATTTTATTTGTTCAAAGCAAAATATTAATTGTATTACAATAAAAAGCCACCTCCATTTCAACACATCTTACATTTCTTTTATTTCATAATAGGATTTACTCATCAGAATACTGATTCATCAGAATAAACAGTTACCAACTTCAACACCTGGCTGTGAACATTAGTCAAAACATACAACACACCTGTTTACATTAACAGTTGTCTGCCAGACTGTTGTTATAAACACTCCTTCAGTCTAAACATTCTGCTTACCACATACTGACACATATACTTCCTACAAATTTTTGGTTTCTATAAATCTGTTAGTTAACATATTTGTCAAAGTGTATTTATTACAGTTCAAACCAAATATAATTTTAATTCACCTTTCAGTTATTACTTTTTAATTACAGTTTCTATTTAGTACAATCATTTCAAATGAATCTCATCATTGAATCAAAATCTTTTCACACCTGTAAACCTTTTATTCTATCTAATTGGTATTATAAACTTTATACTTACAGTACATTATTCACCTACTGACATAACCTCTGAAACATTTAACAACAGCGTTATTTCATACCAAACAATTTAACATTTATCTATTTCTTACTATCAGCCTCACATCTCGTAAAATAATTTAAATTCATTAGAAAATTCAGTTACATAACATTTAAATCAATCAAAAATATTTAAACATCTCAAATTATTTTAATTAAATTAATTATTAAAAATACAAGTTCAATTATTATCCAAAACAATTACAATTCGCTAATTACTGTCTTCAAAATTATTTTTGTTATTTATTTAGACTGCAAAATACTATTATTATTATCACAACGATTACCTACATACACCTTGTTTACCTAACATTTTACAATACACACAATTAATTTCACTATCAATTTATTTACATTTCTTCATCATTAATTATTCAAATTTATCACATTTCATTGTCCAAGTTTGCGAGGTCAGAACCGTAAATCAAAATATTTAAAATTGTCCATTTATGAATTTATGTACAGCCTCCATCGTCAAAAATTAGCCTTGGTTTCAAATAACAGTTTTCAATTTTATTTACACACATATGGCTATCTTGTGTGTAATAACCATAAAATTTCAGTTTATTCATTTTACCACAATAATCATAAACCAAGTCAACATTATGTATTTCTGTCCAGTCTCCATTAGTAATTATATTCAATATCGGGTCAGTTATTTTTTCATCATAAATTAAATTATTATTGTTCAAACACACTTCTAACATTTCTTTCAACTCATCATAATCTCTCTTTATACAATTCTGTCTCTCTATCAACACACAATTCTCTATCTAAATCTCTCTCATCATAACACCATCTCACACTTTCAACATCATTCCACACAGAGGGTACTAATTCATACAAAAAGGGGTAACAACTTAAATCTTCCACTAATAAGGGTCTCTTGCCCTTCAATAATAACACTTGTGAACACTCTGGTTCATCACAAATAAGGGGAAAATTTACCCTCTGCCCTCCATATTCATCTACTCTCTCTCTCCATTCTTTTTCTAATTCATCGACACTAATTACTACTCCGTACAAAATATTACTCTCTCTCTCTCACTCACTATCTCACTAACTATTTTCAACGTATCACTCTCTGATACCACCTTTTCAATTACATTACCATTTTCAATATCATTGTTATCATTTGTTACCTTATTCTCTAATACCACATTTTTAATTATATTCTCTTTTTCGACATTATTGTCATCATTTGTTAATTTTTTATTATCATTATTATTTTTACTTTTAATCTGTTCTCCTACTGACTCTACTATTCTCTCAATGTCTTGTTTCAATTCGTTACAACTACTTTCGCATTTCATTTTTACCTCATTAATGTCAAATTTAAGTACATCAAATTTATAATTAAATTCACTTTTAATTTCGGTCTTAATTTCATTCAATTTTACATCGCTATTGTCAAAACGATTGTTTATACCATCAAATTTGCTATTCTGTTCATTGAACTTAATATTAATATCCCCTCTTAGTTCACTAAAATTACTATACATCATATTATACAATCGTGTTAGCATATTGTCCTCATCGGACTTCTTATTTTGGTTGACTGAAATAGGTGTCGATTGATGTTCGACATCTTTCATTATTTTTGATTCGGTTATTTCTACATTACTGTCAGTGAAGCTGAGTTCTTCATTATTAGTTGTACACTCCCTACTCAATTTTGGGGTTATTTGAATCCCCAAATCATCTGTACTATTTGTTTCATTTGTAATAGTTTTTGTTTTATTTTCCTGACTCACGTTTGGAGTCGAGTGGATTTCAACATTATTCATCTTTGAATCATCACAGTTTTCGACACTAGTCGTTTCCTTTATATTACTTTCACTATTTCCTGCCATCTCTATAAGTTTATTAATCTAGATTTTCTTACATAAAAAACATCTACCACTTAACTCTTAAACTCTGAACATTGATATACTATTTTATATGTGCTGCGTAATTTTTACGTAGTTACTTAACCCTCAAATCAAACTTGCATCTATCGTAGGTATGGAATTTTAATTATTCAAATTCGAGCCCCTGTCGCGACGCCATTTGTAATAATCTATTTTCATTACAATTACAAATACAAATACATAAAATTCTTTGTCACCTTCCACCTACTTTTTTTTTCTCCCAGGATCCGGCACACGAACGTTAAGATGCAAGTATGATTATAGGTTATTGTAATAATTTACGCAACTCGCTTTTTGTGAAGAGAAATTAATTAAAATTTTATTTTATACTTCAAAATTTTCTTTAAATTTTAAATTGTTATTTATTTGGCCTCTTAGCTCAAATGATTCAAAATCATGGAAAATGCATAAAACCTTTACTGTTAGTTACATGGTTGGATTAAACTTATACTTACAGAATTACAATAAACACCTTACCTTAATTTGACAGCCCAATCTGCTAACATACACACATTCACACTATTACAAAACCAAACTCCTTTTATTTAATTTACATGTTTGCACAAAAACCCTTTATAAAAAAAATGTTGAAATTACGGTTACGGGTTACCAGACGGCTTCACTCCTTTCGCTGCCACGTGGCTCGTATTCTTTAAATGTCCGAAAGTTTATTATTCATTTTATTTTGGCCCGCTCACTTCACTAATTCTGTTTTGCAATATTATATCTTGGTTACCACTTTTGTCTGTTGAAGAAATCATGCGCCTCTGCAGGACTCACATCTCCAAACTAGAACAGCATCCCAACCACCTGGCTATTAACTTGTTAGACAACAGTGAAGATATTTATAGACTAAAAAGACACAAACTATTAGACTTACCATTCAGGTTTAACTCATAATGTATTCTCTGTATTTTCTGTATTGTACTGTCTGTGATATCTGTTCTGTATGTTTTTGTATTCGTGTCATTCATACGTGTTAATGTCAACCTGTATATGTGCCTTATGGGCCCAGTGTTTAATGTTTGAACTTATTGTATCATGCCAGCAGGAAGTGATAGTGACTTTTGTTCATTTGTTTACATGTTTTTATCATTTAGTTTTGTATTTTGTTACCTCTTTAATCTATTATCAAAACCAGAAGAGCTGTCAATGGTCAGCTCTTCATAATCCTGTGTGTGTTGTCAGCCAATTTGTTAAATGTTCGCTCAGTCGAACAGCTTACAGATCTCCAATAAATTAAAAAAAAAAAAAAAAAAAAACTTTTGTCTGATGATCGATTCACTCACGGCGTCTCCCCGGCTACGTCGCACTATGCACATGTTAAACTATATTTATACGGTTAATCAATTTTTTTGGCCTGCCAGCCCGTTATGTTCAAACGGCCGCCGCCGTCTCACCACAACACCACTGCTGATTCACATTTTGCTATATGATTTAGATGAAAATTTGTGTCCAGTCGGCGGACGCACTACGGTTCGCGTCCGGCAGATTATGATGTTACTTTCCGACTGCCTTACATGCTGCCGGACATTACTGCCTTGGCTGGGAACAAATCTCTTCGCCGCTCGCAGCCTTCGTTATCCAAGTTTTAGTGGCAGTACACATGGCACACAGGATTTTTGAGTGTTGGCCGTCGACGATATTTCACTGCCTTTACTTTCGTCACATAAATAGGTGTGGCTTACAGTTATGTTTCCGGCATGTTGAGTGCATGTGTTGGACAAAATTCGCACCAAGACATGTTTTGCGCCTTTCGTTTAGCGTGGGTTAGGCGCCCCGCAGATGTTGGTGCTTGCGCATTGGTGAGTGGATGTCACACAGCCGCAAAGTTCTAGGAATCGTCGACAGCACATTTTTTTCCAAATGTTTCAACACAGTTACAGCGTAACTTTGCTTTGTTTGAACTGCGAGTTAGATTCAAACTGGGGACTGGCCACATATATGAAATGAATTGTGCAATTTTAATAAAATCAAAACCAAAATTAATAAAATAAAAAAACCCTTTTAATTTGCCCCATTACAATACCCCCCCAATGAGAGGTCTTCTGTCGAAACAGAAGAAATCTCATTGCTAATACCCCTAAGAGGACCGGTGAGGATATGGTGCCAACAAACCCCCTTTAGCTCTTATACATCATGGGTAAACAACCCCCTGGCTCGGCGACTATGGCCGCATCTGAACGAGATCACTGGACTTCTCTATACGAGATCCCAACACCATAAAATCGAAGACGCGCACCACAGCGCACCTAACCTTCTAACATGCCAACCCAAAATCCAAACCCCTGGTCTTATATCATGCCAGATCCTCAACCGATATGTTCCCCCTTATCATGCACACTGGGCTGCCTTTAGCAGTTACTGGGCTTGTACACACTCTCATAATATTTTATAAACCAACTCATCATTTAAAAGTCACAAAATATTCATCTATTCTTTTAAGTTCAAAATCAGATTGTCATATTATTGTTATTTTCAAATTAAAAAAAAAAAAATCTTTTACCTGAATTGATTGATTCCCTTTGTTACTATTAATACTTAGAAAACAAATAAATGGAACATTTAATTAAAACATGAACTTCCTTATCCTAACATTTGATTACACATATATCCTACACAATATAATTCAATAACACTATTGATACACCTAAACAATAATACAATCAAAATGCAAAACATCAATTTGATGGCAGGCACAATTTTTTTTTTTTTTTTTACTACCCCCTTCTAATCCCTTAACCCCTGATACCCGTTACATATTCATGTGTTCTGCGCTAGGCTTCTTGGCCCTTGCCAGCCTCATCCTAGCCGTAAACCACATCTCCCTCGTAACCTGTAACTAGGTCACCGCCCATCCACACTCACTATTTCCCCTCCTGAGACTGTAGCGCCCAGTTGCTTTCACAAGGACTGATGCGGAAGGGGTGGACATTTTTTCTTTTATTCCACCCCCATCCTTGCTTCGGCGTTACAATAAAATTCAGTGTTACACCTACTATTAATGAATGATATGCCCCTAATGGACTACCACCCCTATCTGGGTGAAAATAGCCCTGTTCCAAAATTTGGTAGATTCCCCTAAAATAACCCCCCTACTAAGTCTAACAAAACACCGGGTTAACAAAATAAAACAAACCACAATCTGGTTATAGCAAGTAAAATTTATGATTTGTCACAATTAACTACTTTCACGGTCATGATCCGGTGAGGTCATGACCGCACTTAGGTGGAGAATCTACAGTTAAACATAAAACATAGATTGTCAAATGTAAAAGTTTACCTGAATAGTTACATGAACATCTTATTTTCCCAAACACTGTTTCAGCTTTAACGTTATTTCAGTTTTCAATTTTAAATGAATATTTTAATCATTGTTTACATCAATTAGTATTTAATTTATAATTCCAGTTTGAATTCAAATGAAAATAAAGTTAAGTTCATTATTAAAAATCATCTTTTCAATTAATTTAATTATCAAATTAATTGAATTATATTTAATTTCTCAAACTCTAAGTTGCAATAATTACCTCATTATTATTTTATTTGTTCAAAGCAAAATATTAATTGTATTACAATAAAAAGCCACCTCCATTTCAACACATCTTACATTTCTTTTATTTCATAATAGGATTTACTCATCAGAATACTGATTCATCAGACTAAAACAGTTACCAACTTCAACACCTGGCTGTGAACATTAGTCAAAACATACAACACACCTGTTTACATTAACAGTTGTCTGCCAGACTGTTGTTATAAACACTCCTTCAGTCTAAACATTCTGCTTACCACATACTGACACATATACTTCCTACAAATTTTTGGTTTCTATAAATCTGTTAGTTAACATATTTGTCAAAGTGTATTTATTACAGTTCAAACCAAATATAATTTTAATTCACCTTTCAGTTATTACTTTTTAATTACAGTTTCTATTTAGTACAATCATTTCAAATGAATCTCATCATTGAATCAAAATCTTTTCACACCTGTAAACCTTTTATTCTATCTAATTGGTATTATAAACTTTATACTTACAGTACATTATTCACCTACTGACATAACCTCTGAAACATTTAACAACAGCGTTATTTCATACCAAACAATTTAACATTTATCTATTTCTTACTATCAGCCTCACATCTCGTAAAATAATTTAAATTCATTAGAAAATTCAGTTACATAACATTTAAATCAATCAAAAATATTTAAACATCTCAAATTATTTTAATTAAATTAATTATTAAAAATACAAGTTCAATTATTATCCAAAACAATTACAATTCGCTAATTACTGTCTTCAAAATTATTTTTGTTATTTATTTAGACTGCAAAATACTATTATTATTATCACAACGATTACCTACATACACCTTGTTTACCTAACATTTTACAATACACACAATTAATTTCACTATCAATTTATTTACATTTCTTCATCATTAATTATTCAAATTTATCACATTTCATTGTCCAAGTTTGCGAGGTCAGAACCGTAAATCAAAATATTTAAAATTGTCCATTTATGAATTTATGTTCAGCCTCCATCGTCAAAAATTAGCCTTGGTTTCAAATAACAGTTTTCAATTTTATTTACACACATATGGCTATCTTGAGTGTAATAACCATAAAATTTCAGTTTATTCATTTTACCACAATAATCATAAACCAAGTCAACATTATGTATTTCTGTCCAGTCTCCATTAGTAATTATATTCAATATCGGGTCAGTTATTTTTTCATCATAAATTAAATTATTATTGTTCAAACACACTTCTAACATTTCTTTCAACTCATCATAATCTCTTTAATTTATACAATTCTGTCTCTCTATCAACACACAATTCTCTATCTAAATCTCTCTCATCATAACACCATCTCACACTTTCAACATCATTCCACACAGAGGGTACTAATTCATACAAAAAGGGGTAACAACTTAAATCTTCCACTAATAAGGGTCTCTTGCCCTTCAATAATAACACTTGTGAACACTCTGGTTCATCACAAATAAGGGGAAAATTTACCCTCTGCCCTCCATATTCATCTACTCTCTCTCTCTCTCTCCATTCTTTTTCTAATTCATCGACACTAATTACTACTCCGTACAAAATATTACTCTCTCTCTCTCACTCACTATCTCACTAACTATTTTCAACGTATCACTCTCTGATACCACCTTTTCAATTACATTACCATTTTCAATATCATTGTTATCATTTGTTACCTTATTCTCTAATACCACATTTTTAATTATATTCTCTTTTTCGACATTATTGTCATCATTTGTTAATTTTTTATTATCATTATTATTTTTACTTTTAATCTGTTCTCCTACTGACTCTACTATTCTCTCAATGTCTTGTTTCAATTCGTTACAACTACTTTCGCATTTCATTTTTACCTCATTAATGTCAAATTTAAGTACATCAAATTTATAATTAAATTCACTTTTAATTTCGGTCTTAATTTCATTCAATTTTACATCGCTATTGTCAAAACGATTGTTTATACCATCAAATTTGCTATTCTGTTCATTGAACTTAATATTAATATCCCCTCTTAGTTCACTAAAATTACTATACATCATATTATACAATCGTGTTAGCATATTGTCCTCATCTGACTTCTTATTTTGGTTGACTGAAATAGGTGTCGATTGATGTTCGACATCTTTCATTATTTTTGATTCGGTTATTTCTACATTACTGTCAGTGAAGCTGACTTCTTCATTATTAGTTGTACACTCCCTACTCAATTTTGGGGTTATTTGAATCCCCAAATCATCTGTACTATTTGTTTCATTTGTAATAGTTTTTGTTTTATTTTCCTGACTCACGTTTGGAGTCGAGTGGATTTCAACATTATTCATCTTTGAATCATCACAGTTTTCGACACTAGTCGTTTCCTTTATATTACTTTCACTATTTCCTGCCATCTCTATAAGTTTATTAATCTAGATTTTCTTACATAAAAAACATCTACCACTTAACTCTTAAACTCTGAACATTGATATACTATTTTATATGTGCTGCGTAATTTTTACGTAGTTACTTAACCCTCAAATCAAACTTGCATCTATCGTAGGTATGGAATTTTAATTATTCAAATTCGAGCCCCTGTCGTGATGCCATTTGTAATAATCTATTTTCATTACAATTACAAATACAAATACATAAAATTTTTTGTCACCTTCCACCTACTTTTTTTTCTCCCAGGATCCGGCACACGAACGTTAAGATGCAAGTATGATTATAGGTTATTGTAATAATTTACGCAACTCGCTTTTTGTGAAGAGAAATTAATTAAAATTTTATTTTATACTTCAAAATTTTCTTTAAATTTTAAATTGTTATTTATTTGGCCTCTTAGCTCAAATGATTCAAAATCATGGAAAATGCATAAAACCTTTACTGTTAGTTACATGGTTGGATTAAACTTATACTTACAGAATTACAATAAACACCTTACCTTAATTTGACAGCCCAATCTGCTAACATACACACATTCACACTATTACAAAACCAAACTCCTTTTATTTAATTTACATGTTTGCACAAAAACCCTTTATAAAAAAATGTTGAAATTACGGTTACGGGTTACCAGACGGCTTCACTCCTTTCGCTGCCACGTGGCTCGTATTCTTTAAATGTCCGAAAGTTTATTATTCATTTTATTTTGGCCCGCTCACTTCACTAATTCTGTTTTGTAATATTATATCTTGGTTACCACTTTTGTCTGATGATCGATTCACTCACGGCGTCTCCCCGGCTACGTCGCACTATGCACATGTTAAACTATATTTATACGGTTAATCAATTTTTTCGGCCCGCCAGCCCGTTATGTTCAAACGGCCGCCGCCGTCTCACCACAACACCACTGCTGATTCACATTTTGCTATATGATTTAGATGAAAATTTGTGTCCAGTCGGCGGACGCACTACGGTTCGCGTCCGGCAGATTATGATGTTACCTGTGCACCGCTCTTCAGTGTTCGTCTTCAGCCGATTCACTTCTTCTTCCGTTTTCTGCTGTATCGCCACGATCTGGACTTGATTGGCTTCCTCTAAGTTGTTCACTCGAGTGTTCATATCATCTTTGGTTTGTTGTAGTTCGTTACTGGTCTGCTTCCATTTCTCATTTATCTCGGATATTTCTTTTTTGACTTCCGTCATCTCCTCTTTGATTTTTTCGTTCAGGGCTTCCATGTTTCTTTGGCTATCTTGTTTCAGCTCATCTATTTTTCCACTTAATTCTTCCTTTAAGTCCTTGTTGCTGTCATCTATTTTCTTGTTGGTGTTGTCTATTTTTTCTTCCATCTTCTTGCTGTTGTCGTATGTTTTTCCTCTTAATTCCTCCTTTAAACTCTTGCTGTTGTCGTCCATTTTCTTGTTTAACGATTCATCCATCTTCTTGAGAAATTCCATGAGGCTATTCATGTTTGCGCTCGCCGTGGTTTGTACCTCTCGTTGTGTGGGTTCAGTAGGCTCTATGAGAGGTAGTATTGCTTCGACGTCTTCCACCGGCGTTGCCTCCTTTTCGTCCATGTTTATTTTTGGATCCGCGTCCGCTGGGCGTTTCTTGGATGTCGATCTCTTATGGTACATGTTCTATTCTTCTGGTACTGCAGCTGCTTGCTCGAAATTAGGTAAGACTGAGTTTATTGTGTTTTATTTATTATTAGTTGTGACCTAATTTAAGCCTCTTACGTTGTGCGCCAATTTGTATAATAACCGTTTACGGGGTGCTAATGACCGTTTATTTTGTTTTAAATTTCAATAACTTTTAGTTTAGTTTATTATTTTTATTGATTTATTTAATTCAATTCAATCTAACATTGAATCCAATGTAAATAAATCCGATGAATGCACTGGAAGTTAGTTAACGAAGTGTTTTCAACTTCGGTTAATTTATTTTAAATGGTTATTCTACCGTCGACTAGGCAAAATGGTGACGTAGATTCCTCGCTGAAAGCATAAATATTTTGTAAGAATGATCACTTACTTGTGGTGAGTCTTGCCGATCTTGCAGGGTCGATGTAGCAATCTAATCTGTAGATTGACTTACCGTATTCAAATTCGCCGCTGCGTGTCGTGCTATCCAATAAGAGTCGTTCACCTATTCTGAAATCTAGTCTATTGAAATGAACTAACTGACTCCGTTTGCTCATATAAAATAATAATTTATTCTGTTTAACACTCCTTTTTAATGATCTAAAGTATCATTAATTATTTTAATTCAAGTTTAGATAACATGAGTTGTTTGTTTTATAAAATTTGTCTCAGGGTGGTAAAACTGATTTACAATATCAGTGTATGGTTAGAATGCTTTTTGGTTAAAATAAGTTAATTCATATGTGGGTTCTTTTAGCTTGCAGAATACCAAATTATTTACTAGAACTCTTATTCTACCGTTATTAGGCAGTTTGAAGACGATTACAATTCAATCATCTCTTAATAATTAACATTCAAATTTATAACCATGTCTGCTTTGGACATTTTAGGTTAACAAAATTATTAGTCAATCGACAGTAAATGATTTAAAGAACGTTTGTTAACGTTAAAACAACACTTGATAAAACATTTAAAATGTGAACAATAAATAATATTTTGAAACAGTGTTGTTGAATGGAACATCTGAATCATCATTTGACTCTACAAAAAGGTAATTGTATAGTTGTAAGTATTTATATAGCTTGACAACCTTAATTCCTTATTCATAGTAGACATAAACATTTAAATAGTAATAGTAGTAGACTCTTCCTAAATTACAAAACATAAATAGCATTTGCATTTTTCATTAACTTTCGTTAATTGTTTCATACAGTTGACAATTCTCAATCGTTTAGGAATGCTTGTTGGTTTGATCTATGTTTAATAAACAACAACTTTATGTATTTATACATAATAAATGATTGATCGTTTGCAAAATTCTTAAAAATAGAATATTAAAATTAAGTTGAGGATTGTCATTAGTCCTGTTGATTGAATAATATTAATAATGCACCTTAATCTACATACTTTATTTACACACATTATTGGAATGTGGTTCGATTACATCGTCTTTCAAATTCATAATTAATATTGAAAAAATCTCTGTACTCCCTTTTTAAAATTAAATCCAGGAATTGCTATGGATTATACACTTAGCAGTCCTTATTAAGCACTGTTACACTTAAAACACCTTCAATACTAGTGTAGTTATGTTGTCACAAATTGAGGTTATGTTGCTTTGTTTACAACGGTGACGCGCACAAATTATGTGAACAGCTGTTTCTTAACAGTGTCGAGTAGCCGTCTGCCTTTCTCTGAGGTTGATGATAAAGTCTCTCGAAAAAGCATCTCTCTCTGCCATTCCGTCTTGTGATCGTTGTAAATTTGGCTAATTTCTTGGATCTGATTGGTTGACGATCTTTAATTTGATGCACATACTCCCTCCGCGCAATATTTTAATTGTTGTTATTAGCGTGGGGTGGCTGGTTTGGAGATTATAAACATTTGCTCGATTTGACACAAATATCTTATAATTGTAATAACTTTCTTATTATGGCATAGATTTAAAATCTAAACTTATCACTGTATTGGTAACACTTGGCTCTTTATTTTGAGTCCACTCGTGGTGTGCTTCGGTTCATTATTAAGGGAGTTAATGTTTGAGATTATCACATTACACTATTCACTATTAATTGTATTTATTCTTAAATTAAAACTATTTAATGGCAATCATACCTCCTTGTGGGCATGCCTTCCAAGTCCTCCCACACTTCTCACTTATTTGTTACTTATATCTAATGACAAAATATAGTGCTTATGCTATCATTGACTTAGCCTATGAGTCCATTAATTGTATTTACAAATTATTTATAATAAAAGGTATCTGGGTAACTTCTGTATTACCCCAGTTGTAAACATTAAGTTGTTATAACTACTGTTAGACTTTGTTGTTATTCCTTGGTATTTTGTCATTAATATGACCTCTATATGGCACTATGAGGTGTACATTTATTTTAACTTTTATTTGGGATTCTATTGTCTTATCAGACTATTATTTAGTTTGGATAGTTTACTAGTAGTAGTATATTGATAGTTAGTCTTGTGTTTTTTAACACACTAGTCTGTTCCTTTGCGTATAGCATTGGATAATAGTAATTACACCTGGTGTCACATGACAGGTGCGCATAATTATTCTTATTACACATTATGTCCTTGCTTATAATACTCTTATGCTATTATAATAGTGATATTATATCTTACTTATGACATAGGTATTCGTCTGTTATTTCTGTTTAGCATTACAATGTGGTTTTGTTTATGTTTCACATAGTGAATCTCATTTTGGCTGGTTTTGGTTCACCTTCTTTACTTAAATTCTTATATAAAGATTGCTCTTGGTATCTTATATTGGTATTGGTAGAAAGCTTATTACTTCTACTTCATTTGGGGTACAATATATTTTAGTTTTGGTATGTTTTACCCACTACTAAATATGAAATTAGGTGGACAGTACATGTATTTTAGGTTATGTGGATATTTTATTTGTAGCAACAATGGGTGTATTAAGTTGATACAAATTTACATCTTTTAACCTTGTTTATTCAAGTCTAATGTTATTAATGACAACTAGTAATTCATTATTTAGTTCCTTTTTCTATCTTACATGATTTTTTGATTACTTGACTAACAATTAACTAAGTACACTAAGTACTAAGTAAGATTACACTAAGTAAGTCTTAGTGTTCCGAGTCGTCAATACTATAGTGATATTTAGTTAAGTAACGGACACGTCATGGACAACGAAATCCAAGAATTATAATTATGAGACAATTCTAATTCTTCCTTACATTACATTGACGCTGTGCATAACATGTCATTGTGCTTTTATTTACAGCTTCTTTTATATTAACATTATTGTTACTTCCACTCTTTGTCTAATATAGGATGTCCTACTCATTTACAATATTATTAGTTGTATATGGGTCATCTAATTTAGTCAGTTATTGTCTATCTTTTCACTCTGTAAGTTCTTCAGTTATTATTTATACGGGTAAGATGTTAATCTATAGTTGACTGGCTCTTGGAATCTATATTTTATGTCATGGTTGTTAGGTGTCTTTCTCGTAGTATGTTTCTTCCTTGTTTTCATTGGTTCCTTACTGACCAAAACTATTGGGTTGTTGGTTCCTGTGGTACAATCATTGTTTGCTGTATCTTCTTTCTTCTTATAATGTTATTATATTTGTTATTTACCATTACTTTTTATTAACTCTTGTGTTGTGAGTTTATTCTTCTTGATGAGTTGCTCATGTAGTTTCATTCTTGGCATTTTAGATTAAACACTTGGTGTGTCTCGTTGACTCAATTATTATGACATGTGTTAATATTTTGGTTACTTAAATATTGGGCTCATATGTCTTGTTACATATTGTCCCCCCTCGAAAGTAGATCATTTGGATTAATTCCTTTATAGGATTTGATAAATTATCTGTTACATTGTTTCTTATTTATTTGAGCTTCCGTCTTCTACATCTTGTTTCTTTCATTTCATATTTTTTATACATTATTATCTTTGATCTGATCTACTATCTTCTTGCTTGGTGGTTTATTCCCTGTAGTATTTAATTCCTTATCATTTCCCTAACGTGGTAGTTGGTACAGGTCAGAGGGGCACTCTTGGCTTCCATGCTCTGCTGTCCATCCTACATCTTCTGAGACCAGAGGGACGTACCATCTGCTCAGGTATATTGTTGTTGGAGCTTATCTCTACAAGCAAACATAAAAACTTAAAGTAATCATTGTGTGACTAATAAAAAATATTCAGGGGTTACTCACACAGTTGCTGCTCAGATTTGATTATATCTTCATTCTTTTTCACTTTATTTTATTCTCTTTTAGCTCTATTTGAAACAATATCGCCGATAGATTTTTATTTGCATCTATTTTCTCTTTTATTGATCTTCCTTTTACCATTTTCTGCTTAGTAACTGTATTAGTTGTAATAATAATAGTTGATTCCATATTTCATGTCTGGTCTTAATTATTATGCCTTCAAGTTTTGGTAACTACTTGTTCATCATTATTTGAGTATTTTTCCTCATAAAATTGGTGTTGGTTCTGAATAGTATCTCTTCAATGGTTGAAATTATTGTTAGATTATCTGCGTCTGGTATTAAGTTTAATCATCATTTTGTTTGTCTCATCTTTGTTAATTTATTATATTATCATTTTTCTTCTTTGTCCTTTCATTATAGCCTTCTCTTATATAATACTTTCTTTTGTGTTTTTCTCCTCTACTCCTTCAAATGTTGGATATTTTACATTTATTCTGGATTGTATTTTTTTTTTTTTTATTGTGGTTGTGATCATTTTTAAAGTATCTTAAGTTTACTCAATAGTCGTTTGTTTCATCTTTGTTTATTTATTATATTATCATTTCTTTTCTTTCCCTTTATTATTATAGCCTTCTCTTATTATTAATACTCTCTTTGGTGTTCTTCTCCTCTACTCCTTCAAATGTTAGATATTTACATTTATTCTGGAATGTATTTCTTCTTATTGTGGTTGTAATCATTTTTAAAGTATCTTAAGTTTACTCAATAGTCGTTTGTCTCATTGTTGTGGATTTATTATATTATCGTTTTCTCTTCTTTATTCCTTCATTATAGCCTTCTCTTATATAATACTCTCTTTGGTGTTTTTCTCCTCTACTCCTTCAAATATCAGATATTTTACATTTATTCTGGATTATATTTCTTCATGGAAGATTGGTTGTATGTTCCTTTCTTTCTCTGGGTTTGGGTTTCCATGAGTTCATAGGTATTATTACCCTTCTTCTTTGTGATAGTATAGGGTCCTATGTATAGCAATAACAATTTCTTTGCTATCCCCTCTATCGTACTCGGGAGTTCTCTATTTTTTAGTAAAACTTGGTCTCCTACATTGTACTCTATGGGCTTAGGTTGATGTTCCTGATACTTCCTTCTCCTCTTCTCTGTTCATTCTAGTACCTTATTGTAAAAGTTCACTTCATCAAACTTATATTCTTCACCTTGAGGAAAATTGATAATTTCTGCTATCTCCCTTGGTGGAGGTTTTCCAAACATTGCTGTGTATGGAGTGGTATCAATTGCTTGGTGGTGTGATAGGTTTATATACTCTTCTGCATTTGACAGGTATTCTGACCATCTTCTCTGCTGGTTGTGACTGTAGGTTCAGAGTATTCTTCCTACTTCCCTTAACACTCTCTCAGCTGGGTTGCTGCTTGGATGATACACAGACGTTTTGTATGATCTGATACCATGGTTCATCAGCGTTTCCTTCCATCTTTTTCCTCTAAACTGTGTCCCGTGTTCGCTGATTATTGACTTTGGTCTATATGGTGTTTATATGCTGATTATTGCGATATGGTGTATATCAGTCAGACAGGCAGGGCATTTAGACAGAGGTTTAAAGAACATCTACCTAAAAATAACTTAAAAGCCTGTAAATCAAAATATGCCGAACACTTAATGGTGCATAACCATAATTATACTGACTTTCACAACAACTGCAAGCCATTACATCTCTGCAATAAGGGACGATACATGAATGCAGCCGAAGAATTTGAAATGTACCGGGCGTTTAAGTGCAATCCTAGTAACATGCTAAATGACCAGCTGAATGTTAAATCACATCAGCTATAGGATATGATTGTGGACAAATTCATTTTAAGCAGGAATAGACAGCAATCGATGGTGGGGCGTTGTGACGAGACCGTAGAGGAGTTGCAGGCAGTGCGTCGCGAGACGGCAAAGGGTGCGCACCCAGACATCGGTTAACTTGTGTAGTGTGTTTTATTTTAATTTGTTGTAGTTTAGTTTTAATGTGTTAACGACGTCCACACTGGACTGAAATCTGAAGATGAGGCCTTGAGCCTCGAAACGCGTTATTTAATTAAATACAATAAGAAGTCACACGACGGATGAAAAAAAGGTAAATTAATTTTAATCTGTATTGAATCGTGACTTGGATACCAGAGAACATGAGTTTAAGACTTTGGTCTTCCTATTTCGGGTAGATAGTGTTGTAAAATTATTCCCAATATTTTTTGTGTTGTTCCACGGTTGATTGCGTACAATTTGGTAAACTTGGTGTAGTGATCAAATATTATGATCAGGAATTTATATTGGTGTCTACCTCCGCTTCTTGGAAATGGACCACATATGTCTATGAAGACTTTTTCTAGTTTGGATGATGACGTGATTGGTATCATCATCCGTTCCTTTCTGTTATTGTTATGTTTAACAAGTTGGCAGATGTGACAATTTCTTATACTGTTTCTCACTCGTCTGTTCATGTCTTTTATGTATGTGTGTTCTTCGAGTGCTTTGACAACTTTCACTGCTCCCATGTGTCCGTATCGTATGTGATAGTCGAGAATCAATTCTTTCTCTATGGATCTAGGTATCACTATTTTCCAGGTGTTGTAGCCGAATTTAGTTCTTATGAAGAGTATGTCTTGATGTACGCAACAGAAAGATGTAATGTGTTCATCTTGTTCTGTTAGTCGTAGGATGCGAATTGCTTTGTCGTCTTGTTTTTGGTGTTGGCCAATCTTCTGTACTATGTTATCTATGTCAGACCTGCTCTTAATGATGTTATATAACTTGATTACAGTCTCTTTCTCTCCTTCGAACTTTTGATCCTCTACGTTAATCCAGGATAGGGTGTCTGCTGCAATATTCTTTTTTCCTGGGATGTATTCCCAACTTATATTATATTCTTGCAGTAATAGACTCCATCTCGTTAGTCTGCCATGATTTAGCTTACAATTCTTCAAGACAGAAATCGACTTGTGGTCCGTTCGAACCGTTATAGGGTATCCTAAAATATATGTTCGATATTTGTTGCAGGCATATACGACGCTCGGTAACTCTTTTTCTGTTACATTGTAATTGCGCTCGCAACTATTAAGTATTCGGCTAGCAAAGCTGATCACTAGATGATTCTCTTCATCGTCCTTCTGATATAGTACGGACCCTAGGCTGACGTCGCTAGCGTCGCAATTCATGTAGAAAGGTTTTGTAAAATCAGGATGATGTAACATGATGGTATTAAGAAATTTAGCTTTTATTAATTGCAGTGTTGTGTCTTGGTCTGGCCCCCATGTCCATTTGTTCTTTGACGATAACTGGTGTGCAAATCGTGATGTCAGTTCGGAATAATTCTCCTTAAATTTTCGGTAATAATTCCAAATTCCTAAGAACGATTGCAGTTGTTTCTTGTTTTTTGGTGTGGGGAATTTCTGGATCGCTTCGATCTTGTCCTTAGCTAGTGTAATTCCTGTTAGACTTTGTTGTTATTCCTTGGTATTTTGTCATTAATATGACCTCTATATGGCACTATGAGGTGTACATTTATTTTAACTCTAATTGGGGTTCTATTGTCTTATCAGACTATTATTTAGTTTGGATAGTTTACTAGTAGTAGTATATTGATAGTTAGTTGTAATGCTTCAATTTATATTAAAATCAATAAACCATTCATTAATAAAATAACGTACTCTTTATATACTCTTACCTCTATACGGACCTGGGTCCCTCACACGAACTCGAGGCCTATAAACATGATTTAGGTTTACTTGATAATAATAATTACTCTCATTGCTTTGGTTAATTCATTCCAATTTTATTACACATTCTTTACTGCTTTTAAATTGTTTCTCTCAGAATTCTACTCCAAACAATATTTAGGTCAAATCCACATATAACAAATACTATCAACTTTTGATATTCTCTCTTATCATACTGAACAAAAATATAATTGCTTACTTAATTAGTAATAAAGGCGACCCAGTAATTGCACACACACACACATTCTTTCAAGTAATACCCCAAAATATACAGCTCTTTATAAAATTTGACATAATTGTAAAAGTTTATATATTGTACTGTTACTTGGTTTTGATGATTTGCATTGACCTCCTACTGCACTGGGTTGTTTTAGTCACACTGTCCCGGTTTCGTACACAATTAATTAAATTTTTGTCATTTATTGACTCTAATGTCTCACTGTTGATTCTTACACTTTTTTACATTGTTTTACGTATTTTAATCACATAATTTACTGGTCGGCCGACCCTGATTTGCTTGAGCAATGTTTTATAAGACCGTGTGGTCTGAAGCTGTAAGTCGACTGTGAGTGTTTTCTACGCACACAGCGCTAAGGTATTTTTTCAGACGTGCCCAAACCATGGGAACGTTGGCCGCCTGAGTGCACGTGTGGCTGGGAATGCGCACCCCTCTTGACAAGTTTTACATACCTGTGCCGATGCGTATCAGCCGCGAGGATATAGTTCGTTCACCAAATATTCTTTACTGTTTAAAACGATTGAAACCTGTCTCACCCCTTTTGCCCCGTTACAATACCCCCAATGAGAGGTTTTCTGCCGAAACAGAAAAACTCTCATTGCTAAACCCTAAGAGGATCAGTGAGGATATGGCGCCAACAACCGCCCCTTTAATTTTTAATACACCATGGGTAAACTACCCCCCTAGCCCGGTGACTATGGCTGCACCTGCACGACATTCTAGGACTTCTCTGGGCGAGATCCCAACACCATAAAATCGGACAGGTACTCACCATAGTACCACCTAACCTTGTATCATTTCACCAAAAAATCAAAAACTGGCCTTATACCATACCAGATCCTCAACCGATATGTCTCCCCTTACATACATACTGGGTTGCCTTTAACAAGTACTGGGTGCATACACATTTTCATTATCAACTACATACTACCTCCACCTATCAATTATTAAAGTAAACTTCACAAGCATTCTATATTTGCTTCTATACAAATTAATTCTCCTTTTTCAAACAAAAACTTTTTTTTATATTATATTATTTCAAATCAAATTCAATTAATTAAATTCTGTTCAACTAGAGAACAACCTAGGTCTATTATCAAAATCCACATCCAAGTTAGTCTACCTTATTTCTTTCCATTCATTAATTTCCTCGCAAATTTTAAATTTTACCAAAAATTTCCAAAATCTTTCCAATGAATTTATTTTGTCATTCTTATTAACTAGATACTAACAATCATAATCAACAAATAAAAATAAACAACTTATTTCTACCATAAATTCAAAAATACCTGCACTTGAGTACAAAAGATAACATAAGATACACATCATGAATCAGCTGACACCTTCTCTACGTATAGTGAACATTACAATTTAAAATAAAATTCTTTACTGCAAAGAATAGAAAATTTTTTTTTCCCAAAAAAATTTTAATTTCCAAAAAGAATTATTTTGTCAATAAAAATTATTATTCAATCCTTTAATTATATTGATTACCAAAAGAATCTACAAATCAATTATAAGGAACATACAACATATCTAACACCAGTCATCAGCTGATATCTCTTGGCCAGGTGAATGACCTTACCCTAGACACACTCCAAAAACTTATACAATGTACAATGCATAACACATGTTTATAATTCTTACACTCTAACATAGTACAACATAATAAAACATAATAAACAAAACATAATCAACACCTTCTCTCCTCGAATTAATCTTTTGCAAAATCAGTAAATTCGTCTCTAAAATTATCATATGGAGCAAAACATATTTAAATCAATTACTTCTGAACAAATTATCTACTACAATAGTATCTCTTGAATCAAAATAAAATCATTTAATTAGCTTATCAGCTCATTCAGTTTATGTCAGTTTAAGGTTTCAATTCATTACTCCTCTGAGTAACCTCCTTACCACACACACTATGGCCCCCCCTGGACTGTGGCGCCCAGTTGCCTCCACAAGAACGGAAGTTTTTTAGGGGTAGACGTTGCCTACCACGTTCTTGCTTCGGCATTACAAAACATTCGGTATTACTGATGTCCGAGGACACCAGTAATCCTACTAAACTTAGGTATATGCCCTTATATGGTCTACCATCCCATTCGATGGATAGCCGCTGTTCCATAGTTCCCCTGATTTACCCCCCGGTTAATTACTAAATTCACCTCTCACAACGATAACAGCTATGGCCAGTTTAGGCAGAACGTGACGCAATGAGCCCCAACCATAGCTGTCAAAGCTGAGCCAATTCCACAGTCAGGGTTCGGTGAGGCCGTGACCGCCCGAAAATTGGGGAATTACAAGTAAAAAATATTTGTTTATGATATAGTTACATTGAAAAGTTACAATTTTCATTACATGACATTTCTAGTCTTGATTGTGTGTATTAACACCATACATCTCTTTCTTAATTTTCCCTACATTAACTCAAAATAGTGAGTACAACAAAATATTTACTTCGTCACTTAAACTAATCTGTTCCTACTTACATAGGCTATCACCAACTAACGATTGAATCTTTAATTACAATTTAATTGACCATTTAATAAAAAAGATTTTACTCTCTCTACGTCCCTTAGAATAAACATCTACTTTGCATCTGAATAAAAATTATAAATATTTCAAATTTTAGTTTTAGTTTCAAATTCTATTAACTCTTTATCTTGTTACATTTTATTATTACATTTCAATTAAGACCTTCTATTCATCATTTTCATCATCAATTGGTTTGGGTGATTCTCAGTTATTCATAATAATTCGATCTATTAAAAAGGCATTAAAATATAACCTTATCCCCCTTCATCCCTTCTAACACTCACTAACTGATTTACATAGGGTGACACCAATCTCAATAAAATTTACTTCCATTACCTTAATACTCTAACTCACCTTAAATCATTCTACTCTTATAACAAAATACCCGATACCCTCCTTATACCTAGGATGTGTGTACCCGACCTACCAGCTCATTCCCTTATCGGTTCCTGACCTTTCCAGGTAACCCGTAACCCTCTTTAAATCGTTCACCTCCCGCCATAACGCCTGTCATTGATGACTCCTTACCACACCACCCTCTTTACAAAATTTCACCATCATTTATTTACTCTCCAATTACATTACTCCCACTTTCTATACATACATGCACAATCGCTACTGTGTCCCTACCATTTACCCGTTTCTGTCTTACTTATATTCCAAAAATCTTATTTCGTCTAACACCCATTTAAAATTACTTTGATTGACTTAAATGCCTCATTGAAATAATTATTGTCACCCAAACTCCATCTTTTACAACACTTTACATTAATATGATCATTGAAAATTCATAACTACCTCAAACTAATTTCATCATTTAATTTAAAACCTTTTAAACTCGTTTAAAATTTATTATTCAAACATTAAACATTTCACTTTATTTAAATTGCATTATAAACTTCATACTTACAGTACATCACTCACTTGAATACAACATGATTACTGTCATAGACACAAAAAAATATATTGCTTTTATCACCACCAAATCATGTACATAACTCCATATATCTTCTGAAACATAACAATCATACGACTCCGCAGCTAAACACATTTTACATTTATTCATTTACTATTTATTCTTAAGTTCAAATCTCAGAAATATCATTTAAATTCATTAGCAAAATTCAATTATACAACATTAATTAATTAATTAATCTCAAATTCTTTAATTCAATCAATTATTTAAAGCACAAGTTATTTTAATTACCTTACTCCAAAACAATTACAACTCATTTATTACAACCTCTCATTATTTATTTGGTCTGATAGAATATTGTTATTATTATTATTATTATTATTATACAATCAGTTCCTACTGCATACACACATTGTTTCCATAAAATACAAACACAATTAATTTCACTATCAATTTATTTACAATTCTTTGACATTTTTCTGTTTACCACACCTCATTTCATAAGTTATCAAGGTCATAACCATAAACTAAAATATTTAAAATGTCCATTCACTGATTTTTTAATTAACCCCCATCATCATATATTAACCTGATGTATTTATAACACAAACCATTCTTATCGACATACATTACATTATAATTATTATTGTAATGACCACTTTCGTTAATTATATTAACACAGTAATTAACTACATATTTGTCTCCCATTATTTCATAAAACCCGTCTACCTTGGTAATTTTAGTTCTGTCTCCGTCAGAATTTTTGGTCAACATAAGGTAATTTATGTTATCCTATTCTTCTACTATATCCCTAACCGTACAAGGTAAGTGTTTATCATCTACAGCGGTATCATCAAAATCATCCATCTTTATTTTACAAGGTAAGTCAATTTTCTCACTTCTCTCAATATCTAAACTGCACTAACATTTCATAACCTCTATTAATCTCAAAAATCTCTATCTCTCTCTTTCTCTCTCTCTCATCACAATATCTCTCACAACCCCCCTGAACTATCTCATTCCATGCAAAGGGCAACACAAAATCACTAAAATACTCCCTGGCTTTACCAGGTACATCACCACAAAAACTTAAAGGACCATTTGGAGACACTATGTCTCCTACATAACCTCTGGAGGAACCTTCGTCCTCATAAAACACATGTGGAGTCTTTACTCCACTTATACCACAGGGAAAATTTGCCCTCTGCCCTCCATACTCACCTAACTTCTCTTCACGCTCTCTCTCAATCTCATTAACAACTACTACCTCATCACTAATTTCTACTCCTACTAAACTCTCATCGTCACTATCATTATTCAAATGTATCACTCTCTGATACCACATTTTCAATTACATCACCATTTTTAATTATATCATTGTAATCACTTGTTAACTCATTATTATAATTATTGTTATTAATTATCTGAGTTACTTTACCTTTAATCTGTTCCTCTACTGCCTCTATCACTTGTTCTTTAAATGTCATTAACCGTTCGTCAATCTCATTCAGACACTTATTAATATTATCTTTAAACTTAACACTCTGTTGTTTCATATCATACAAACACTTATCAAATTTTTCGTCAATATTATTTATGTCACCCTTTAACTCATAGAATTTAACATTCTGTTCATCGAATTTAACATACAACATTGTATTCATGCCACACAAATATCTCATCACATCACTATTGTCAGATTGACTACTTTTGTTAGTCGATATTAGGGTTATTTGAACCCCCGAATCATTCGTGACATTCACTTCATTTGTAATACTCAGTTCGTCTATTTTATTGTCCTGCCCCACATTTGGAGTCGAATGGACTTCAAGGTCGCTCATGACAGCTGATTCATCAAAATTAATTATTTCATTTATATCATTCTCATTACTACCTGCCATCTCTACCTTATTTATGGGATTTTAATTTTACAAAATTTTCATCTTATATGTACTCAGTAATAATTCATATTGTATGTATTACTTAACTATAGTATACACATCATTTAACCTGCATGTAATTTATACGTATTCCCAAATCACGTTTATCTCCCCCGTAGGTGTGGTTTATATAAAATTAAATTTATAAAAACACAATATGAATTATATAAACACCACACAACACAACCAAACAACATACTTAACGATCAATTACAATATAAATCACATACACTTTTTGACACAATTATACAAAAAACAAACATTCAGTTGAATCCCCACGCCAATCCCCTTCCTCCACGCACCACCCCCACTACACCTTCCACACAACAACCGTTACTAAACGATGGCAGTTTGTCTCTAAGCTGAAGAAGGCAAATACGTACGCCGAAACGCGTTCGACGAGAAGAGAATAAACAGTAAGTTCACAAGAAAAAGTTTCATTTTTAGATAAGTGTTATAAAAACAGTCCAAGTTCGCGGCGTCAAATCTAATGATACATTTCTTTTAAATTATAAATTTGTCCCTGTTCGGGCGCCAAATGTAATGCTTCAATTTATATTAAAATCAATAAACCATTCATTAATAAAATAACGTACTCTTTATATACTCTTACCTCTATACGGTCCTGGGTCCCTCACACGAACTCGAGGCCTATAAACGTGATTTAGGGTTACTTGATAATAATAATTACTCTCATTGCTTTGGTTAATTCATTCCAATTTTATTACACATTCTTTACTGCTTTTAAATTGTTTCTCTCAGAATTCTACTCCAAACAATATTTAGGTCAAATCCACATATAACAAATACTATCAACTTTTGATATTCTCTCTTATCATACTGAACAAAATTATAATTGCTTACTTAATTAGTAATAAAGGCGACCCAGTAATTGCACACACACACATTCTTTTAAGTTAATACCCCAAAATATAGAGCTCTTTATAAAATTTGACATAATTGTAAAAGTTTATATATTGTACTGTTACTTGTTTTTGACGATTTGCGTCGACCTCCTACTGCACTGGGTTGTTTTAGTCACACTGTCCCGGTTTCGTACACAATTAATTAAATTTTTGTCATTTATTGACTCTAATGTCTCACTGTTGATTCTTACACTTTTTTACATTGTTTTACGTATTTTAATCACATAATTTACTGGTCGGCCGACCCTGATTTGCTTGAGCAATGTTTTATAAGACCGCGCGGTCTGAAGCTGTAAGTCGACTGTGAGTGTTTTCTACGCACACAGCGCTAAGGTATTTTTTCAGATGTGCCCAAACCATGGGAACGTTGGCCGCCTGAGTACGCGTGTGGCTGGGAATGCGCACCCCTCTTGACAAGTTTTACATTCCTGTGCCGATGCGTATCAGCCGCGAGGATATAGTTCATACACCAAATATTCTTTACTGTTTAAAACGATTAAAACCTGTCTCACCCCTTTTGCCCCGTTACATAGTCTTGTGTTTTTTAACACACTAGTCTGTTCCTTTGCGTACAGCATTGGATAATAGTAATTACACCTGGTGTCACATGACAGGTGTGCTTAATTATTCTTATTACACATTATGTCCTTGCTTATAATACTCTTATGCTATTATAATTGTGATATTATATCTTACTTATGACATAGGTATTCGTCTGTTATTTCTGTTTAGCATTACAATGTGGTTTTGTTTATGTTTCACATAGTGAATCTCATTTTGGCTGGTTTTGGTTCACCTTCTTTACTTAAATTCTTATATAAAGATTGCTCTTGGTATCTTATATTGGTATTGGTAGGAAGCTTATTACTTCTACTTGATTTGGGGTACAAAATATTTTAGTTTTGGTATGTTTTACCCACTACTAAATATGAAATTAGGTGGACAGTACATGTATTTTAGGTTGTGTGGTTATTTTATTTGTAGCAACAATGGGTGTATTAAGTTGATACAAATTTACATCTTTTAACCTTGTTTATTCAAGTCTAATGTAATTAATGACAACTGGTAATTCATTATTTAGTTCCTTTTTCTATCTTACATGATTTTTTGATTACTTGACTAACAATTATTATAATTATGAGACAATTCTAATTCTTCCTTACATTACATTGATGCTGTGCAAAACATGTCATTGTCCTTTTATTTACAGCTTCTTTTATATTAACATTATTGTTACTTCCACTCTTTGTCTAATGTAGGATGTCCTACTCATTTACAATATTATTAGTTGTATATGGGTCATCTAATTTAGTCAGTTATTGTCTATCTTTTCACTCTGTAAGTTCTTCAGTTATTATTTATACGGGTAAGATGTTAATCTATAGTTGACTGGCTCTTGGAATCTATATTTTATGTCATGGTTGTTAGGTGTCTTTCTCGTAGTATGTTTCTTCCTTGTTTTCATTGGTTCCTTACTGACCAAAACTATTGGGTTGTTGGTTCCTGTGGTACAATCATTGTTTGCTGTATCTTCTTTCTTCTTATAATGTTATTATATTTGTTATTTACCATTACTTTTTATTAACTCTTGTGTTGTGAGTTTATTCTTCTTGATGAGTTGCTCATGTAGTTTCATTCTTGGCATTTTAGATTAAACACTTGGTGTGTCTCGTTGACTCAATTATTATGACATGTGTTAATATTTTGGTTACTTAAATATTGGGCTCATATGTCTTGTTACAATATTTAAATATTATAAACTTAAAAAGAACAGAAACAGTGAAACTACATATCACATTAATATTTTCGTTACTTAAATATTGGGCTCATATGTCTTGTTACAATATTTAAATATTATAAACTTAAAAAGAACAGAAACAGTGAAACTACATATCACAAACACTATAGAATAATCACTTGTGAAGGACACAAACTCATTTAATCGATATGAAGTGTTGAAACAATATATTTTGTCTTAAATATGTGTAATGAATTCTGTTTGCAAACTATTATGGTGGAACTTCTCAACCCAACATTAGCATTTAACCAATGAGAGCACTCCTAGTGGAGAAATTGTGAAGTGTTAATATTGAAGGAACAGAAATAATTGTTCCTTGTTTATTTTTTCTTTCTTTGTACAATAAAACAGATTGTTCCAATTTTTTTATTTTAATGTGCTATTTTAATTTAGTTAATTTATTTTCAGTTGTTCTTTTGTATAATCGCAAGGACCCACCACTATAAAATACATACACATCCACCAGAACACTTATGTACATTATTTATTTTATATTTTAAATATTATGTTCAGACTAACTAAATGGACTTACGACTTTGAAAATATATGAACAATTTTCATTTTACCTGAGAAAAAGAGATTTCATGTACCGAAGAGCTACTGAAGAGCATGAAGGTAAATACTGTAAATAAAATTTGATGATGTACAAGGGTTGAAAATCAGAATTTAAATAAGGAAATAAATCTGATTTCATACAAGCATCTGAATAAATCATTTTTATTTATTATATCACAATTTAAGGTGATTAAGGCTGATTAAAGAATGAAACATTATTTATTGATTAGTTAAAATAACATAACAGTAACATAATATAAATTGGCACCAATAACGTGGGGTAGTTTAGTTTAAACAAAAAAATCAATTAAGTAACATCAGATCACATCACATTATATAGATCATGGCATCAACAACGTGGGGCTGTTTAATTTTAAAATTAAAAAAAAAATCATTATGTAACATCAGATCACATCACATTATAATATATTTACAATTTTCACATAAAACTGTATATCATATATATATAAAATTGTATTAAATCACCCAATCAAATTTTTTTTCTGTAAGTGCAGTCAGCTCAAACCTGTTACCTTGCAATATGTATTTGTATTTTTCTATTATGAAATATGACTGACACGTCTATAGTACTAATTAACAATGCAACATTCAACAGTGAACTTGTAAAATATAGGTAAAAATTATTTTTAGGTCACAATTGAGCATTATTTTGAGCTATTTTTAATAGGTAATTGATAACTAAGGGTGACAGCCTTTTTGTAATGTGGAATGAATTTCATGATTCATTATTTATACAGTTACAACTACATAAAATAACAGCTTCACAGTTTATATCATCCACCTTAAAATGGTACACATTGCAAATAATAACTGTCATTGTTAATTATTAAATAATGATGTACTGTAAACATAATTTATGAAATTTTACCTTTATAAACCAACAAACGTGAACTTTTGTTTGTAAACTCAAGAATGGTTCTGCTAAGCCAAAATATCATGTCGTTTTCACCACAACCACTTTCAATCACTGAAACAGTTCGAATGAGGTACCAAATTTTGTTTAGGGGTGGGCTATGGAAAGTTGATTGTTAGCACTACTTAGAATTTTACCAAAGATTCAATAAGAATGAGTTCCGAGTTTATTTTTAGCCAAGGTTGAGCTTTCTCTTCGTGAGTAACGGTACCCGACTAGAGTACTGCATACTCATGACGGTACAAAGATAAATAATGAATAGAACTTGCATGCTGACAAAGATCGCAATAGTATTCAAACTTGAAACACATTTAATGCAGGTATTCAAAAATCGTGCTTAATGCGGGTTAGTAGGGCATTTTATCGGAGACTTTATAACATGGCACTTATGAGGATTTATTATGAATTCACAAAATGAGCATTAAATGCGTGATAGCGTTATATGCAGATGAACCAAACCAGGGTTTCACTATTCATGATAGACAATTTGAATATTACAAGCAAGATATGATGTGTGTGTGTGTGTGTGTGTGTGTGTGTGTGTGTGTGTGTGTGTGTGTGTGTGTGTGTGTGTGTGTGTGTGTGTGTGTGTGTGTGTGTTACACTCCATAATAGTGGCGTACATACATGGGGCATTACATGATATTTATGACAGGGAAACTTATGATTCCGGTTATAACATTATGATGTCGGTCATAATTTTAATTTACATGGTTTATTAATTTTTTTTCACTTTTCCTAATTTTACTGTACAGACTGACTTTATTTTTAAAACTAAATATAATATTAATTTATATAACAACAAGTCTATATACATCAAACTTTAGTATCATCTGACTCATAAGGGCACTTAGATGAAGAAGATGTAGTAGATGTGAGAAGCAGATGTTTTTCTTAGGTCCCATTTCCCCTCTAACAGGTCTTATTTACTGTCTTCAGAACCATTCATTCACTCCAAATTTAATAGTTTAATAGCTATCTGTTATGCTTTCATATTTTCATATAATTTTAAACTAACATTATTATTATAATATAACACATACATGCACACACATTACAGTCAGTAATATGAAGGTAAACTTACAACAGCTGTATCTTTGTCAGTTGCTACCTTATTGGGGGTATGAAGATAATTTTCGTAAGTTTAGAAAAACGTTCTGATAATGTTTTTTTTTTATAAAGTATACTGTACTTTTTGTGTAGGATCTATGTACTAAAAATATATTTTTATTGTGGAGTGTAGCAGCATTTGCAATTTAACTACCATATCTGTCTCAAATGACTCAAATATAATTAGATCAAAAGAAGGTAATCAAACTGAATTGTAAGGTTTTAAACATTACAATAAAGTCTGGACTACATTTTTTTTTTATAAAATGCATATTTATAAAGTTATTTGTAGATAAACAATGCCCGTATCAACCACCACCCTCTTCCCTTATAGTAAGTGTTATGCTCTACATAAGTCAGTAGAGCCAGTAGATTCTTGTAAAAAGTAAATACTTTCCTATAAGTTTCCATTAAAAAACTTGACTAAATATACTTTATACTGTCCTTTTCAAGGTTTAGTTTACTTGGACTAATCATATTTTGTATACAACAAAACTGAAAAAAGCATAATTGTGTAACATTTAAATAAAAAATGTCAATTTTTATTTGTAGGCTTGCCTGAAGAACCCAATATAAGGGACTTTGAAGAAATATGTCATAGAACATATAAAATTAAAACACATCCAATAACGAGACTAGTTGCATTAGTGAACAATGAGGAAGAGGTACTGATTATTTAAATTATTAGACCGGTTTTATTTGTTCAGAAATGATTTAAACACGATAAAAGGAATTATTTGTTAGCATTATATTTTCTATGCATTTTAGCTAATTAGTATTCAGTTGCCAAGAGTTACTCTTAACTGTAATATGTGTTTATGTTTCAGTTCTTGAAATTGAATTCCAGGCTCAAGTTTTCAGCTTTTGAACGTGATATGGGCTTATTTATACTTCAATATAGGAATGAAACTCTTACACTGAAGTAAGTAATATACATGTGGTAATTGCATTATTACTGTATAAAAATGTTTATCAGTTGGGTGTAGTGGATGGACGTGTAGTGTTAAAAATGTAAGAGGTTTAAGATAATCATTTTTGGAGAAGTATCTCCCAGTCAGAAAATTCTTGTCAGTGATCAGTTGTGTGTAACAAATGCCGATCATTATGCAACAGTAATTTATTACCACATAGTCATTTGCAATTCTTATCTGAAAAGGAAAAAAGAGTTATGCTTAATCCATGTCAAGAATATTGGATGATGAAAAATGTGTGAAATCAATAAAAAAAAAAGAAAACAATAACTGTTTTAATTCAAAAATGTTGTTCTTTTACAAAAAGTGATTGAATTTTGAATGCAGTCTCAAAGTTTGTTTCTTCAGAATGGAAGAAAACATGCTTTCATTCCAAACACAGTTTTATAATTTATATAAAGTGCAATATCAAATGAATGGCAGAATACATTTTTCGATTTTATACCAAGTTAGTTGGTTCTGTCAGACATTGCAATGACAGAATTTCTATATAATAGAATATATAATAATGCATCAGTCCTGGACGCATCCCCTTTTCAAAACAACTACCTTGGCGCTGCTACACTAAACACTGCCAATCCCACAATCCTACATGGTAATGTTATTGTTTGTTGTTGATGGTGAAGCACAAATCAAATAAATTTTATAATAAACTGCAGGAGGTTAGTGAAATCAAGATTATATTGCCTGTATCTGTACAAGATTATATACAGAATCTCTCTCTCTCTCTCTCTCTCTCTCTCTCTCTCTCTCTCTCTCTCTCAAAGTGCCACCTGACAGCCAGAACACCTATACCGAATTGATAAAAGCTTTAGAATTACGGTATGGTGATAAACATTTGCGAGATGTGTACTGCACTCAGTTGAGAGTAAGGTGACAATATTCCGGGGAGTGTCTTCAAGAGTTTGAAGCAAGTATCGACAGAGTAATTAGACTGGCTTATCCTGGACATTTACTGCTGGTGTCTGAGATAATGAACTACAGCAAGTGTTATGAATATCAAGACACCAGAATAGTGCGGATGCCCTGGTACATGCTTTGCAATGGCCACCAAGTCAACGTCTGGTTGGACAAGTCTTAGAGTGCGCTAACTTCCTTGAATGAAGAAGAAGAGCAAGGAACAGAGACCGAACGAACGGCGCCACAGAATAAAGTAAGAAAGGATGAAAAACTGAAGTGTTATAGATGTGTTAAACCTGGACATCTACAACGAGACTGTCGGGTTAGAGTTCAGCAGCAGGGAAACGAGTAGTAGTAGGTACAACAGGGCATGTGCTGACTAACTGGTGGAACAAAGCCCATAGACAATATGCAATTTTTACACTTCAGAAAAATAGCGGGAGCGTGGTGGTTACCAGAGTCATTCAAGAAAGGCCAACCTCGATTACAGTTGACAGAGGTGTAACACTTTCCATTGTGCACCCTGATATGGTGAAAAATCTCGAGCCAATCTAGTGCTCTTGCAGCTTGCGAACAGCTATTGGACGGTCTGTAAAAGTGTTTGGAAAAGTGGAGATCCACATATGCCTTGGTCGACTTGAATTTGATCATCAAGTACTTGTTGCAGACATTGTGAATGAAGCAATTCTTGGGGTGGATGTTATGAATGCTTATGGATTTATAGTCGACTTCAAAAACAATGATTTGAGAATTGGAAAAGAAGAGGTATACATCAGAATGAATGTATCAATGAATACACAATGAATACATCAGAAAAATCGATGGATGTGATAAATCAAGTGGCTGTAACTGTCCCGCCAAACTCTGAAAAGATCATCATGGTTAGAACTGAGGTATATACTAGGGACAACCATTGCTCTATATTTGAACCCTAGGTAGTCAGCACACCGGGCATAGTACTTGCCAGAAGTCTGGTAAAACCTGACGGAACTGGAAATGTACCTATTAGAGTAGTGAATATATTGGATCAAACTGTCACTTTACAAAGCAATAAGCATCAAAGTAAAATGTCTCCTGTGGCCTGGGTAGCTGTAATGATGCAACGAAGACCCAGTGCTTCAGACACTTCCAAGTTACTAGAGGAACTTCAGAAACTGTTGAACAAATTTTCTAAGGACATCTCAAGTAGTGAGATAAAAAAACTCAGACAGTTTTTACACGAATTTAAAGATTCTTTTGCAGTTCAGGGCCAGTCACTGGCAAGAACCTCCCTGCTACAACATCGCATCAATACTGGGGATACAACACCGATACGCCAATCTTCTCAGAGACGTCTATTAGCTAAGCAAGAGGAAATGTCTCGTTTAGTACAGGACATGTTGACAGAAGGAATAATTGAGCCTAAGTCAAGTGTTTGGACTTCTCCTGTAGTGCTGGTTTGAAGAAGGATGGTGGATTATGTTTGTGCATAGTTTACCAAAGGTTGAACAACATGACAAAGAAAGATTTCTATCCACTTCCTCGTGTTGGCGATACACTCAACACGCTGGCTGGAGCACAGTGGTTTTCCACATTGGACATGAAGAGTGGATATTGGCAAGTGGGTCTTCATCAAGAAGACAAGGAAAAGACCGCTTTCTCGACCCCAAGTGGCCTATTCCAATTTAATGTCATGCCATTTGGACTTTTTAATACACCAGCAACATTTGAAAGATTGATAGATCTGGTCCTCTGAGGCCTGGCATGGAAATCTTGCCTTGTTATTTAGACGATGTCATAGTAATCGGGAAGACTTTCAAGAACCATTTGGAAAACCTTAAGGAGGTTCTAACTAGAATTCACGGTCCCCATCTGAAGCTGAGCCCAAAGAAGTGTTCACTATTCCTGAAGGAAGTACACTATCTGGGCCATCTGGTTTCGGCAGCGGGTATTAGTATGGATCCCAATAAAGTAGACACCATAAAAGACTGACCAGTTCTGAAGAGTAAACACGAAGTTCGGAGTTTCCTGGGGTTATGTGCTCATATTACAGACATTTTGTAAAGCATTTCACTACTATTCCTAAACCACTACATGAGCAAACGGAAAACAAACAAAACTTCCATTGGTCAATAGAGTCAATCAAGCATTCAGGACTTTCAAAAATACATTATGTTCACAGCCAGTTCTTGCTTTCCCAGCTTCTGAAGGGAAGTACATCATAGACACAGATGCAAGCAATACTGGTCTAGGAGCAGTTTTGTCTCAAGTGCAAAACAAGGAAGAACGAGTAATGGGGTATTTTACAGTAAGAGTCTTTCTAAACAAGAGATAAATTATTGCGTTACAAGGAGAGAGTTGCTGGCAATTGTACTACCTTTAGAGCACTTCCATAAATACATGTATAGGAGAGAGTTTTCACTACACACCGACCATGCTGCACTTGCATGGTTCTTGAGATTTAAAAATCCGGAAGGGCAGTTGGCTTAAGGTACAATATAGGCAGGGGTGCCTGCATGGTAATGCAGATGGCTTATCTCGAAGACCATGCTCGGAAGACTGCCAACATTACCACAGAAAGGAAGAACAGAACGCAAGCGAACATGTTCAAGCCATCACTGTAGATTTCCTGGCAGATGGCTGGAAGACACAAAATTTTCGACAAGAACAGATGGCTGATGAAGATATTGGACCCATCCTGACATCAAAAGAAGAAGGTGCCGCCTGGTTTGGCAAGGTATCTGCCATGGTTTAGAAGGGCTACTGGGCACAACAGGACTCTCTTACCTTAGAGAATGGATTGCTGAAAATGGCTTGGGAAAGTGCAGAGGGACGAGACATGGTCATGTAACTAATAGTTCCCCGAAGTAAAGTGCAGTCTCTTTTGAAGGAGATGCATGATGGAACGTCTGGAGGTCATCTTGGCATTAACAAAACCCTTGACAAAATACGGAAGCGAATCTATTGGCTTCATCTTCGCCACAACCTAGAGGAATGGGGTCTGACATGTGAAATATGTGCTGCAATCAAGGGCCCACAAACCAAAAGCAGGGGAAAATGAGACAATATAACGTTGGACTGCCTTTCGAGAGAATTGCCATATATATTGCTGGACCTTTCCCAGTTACTGACGATGGAAAGTGGTACACCATGGTTATAGGTGACTACTTTACTAAGTGGATGGAAGCCTACCCAATTCCAAATCTGGAGGTAACCACTGTGACAAAGGCATTAGTTCACAACTTCTGTTGCCATTACGGTGTCCCTATGGAAATCCATACGGATCAAGGGAGGAATTTTGAGTCACGAGTGTTCAAAGAATTATGCCGTGTACTTGGAGTTCTAAAGGCCAGGACAACGCCTCTCCATCCTCAGTCGGACGGAATGGTTGATACGTTCAATACGACACTTGAGCAGGTCTTGTGAAAGTTGTTGATGAGAACAAAACACACTGGAACCAACTTATACCTCCATTCTTCATGGCGTATAGGTCATCAGTAAACGACACAAGCAGCATGACTCCAGCAAAATTGGTGTTTGGGCGGCAGATTCGTCTTCCTGAGGACTTGATCGGATCACCTGAGACTCAGTTCCAAGGGCCACAGAACTATTCATTGCAATTAGAAAACTAAATGCGAGAAATGAATCGCTTGATAAGAGGACGGCTGAAGATAGCTAGTGATAAAATAAAAACTCACTAGACATTCGCAGCAATAGTCTGGGTTTCCAAGAAGGAGATTAAGCTTGGTTGTTCAACCCATAGCGCCATCGCGATCGCTCACCTAAACTTCAGACCAACTGGGAAGGAGACCTTACACTGTGAAAAAGAGAATCAACGACGTTGTCTTTCGGATTCAACAGGAAGGACAGCAGAAAGTCAAGGTCATCTACCTAGATCACCTGGCCAAGTATTACTTCAGAGATGGTTAGCCAGTTCGGGACGAACAGGCTTAAGGAGGGGGCAGTGTTATGCTACGGAACATACTTGAACGATGGAGTGTGTTGTTCTACATGTTTCTCAGCTATCCGAACAGAGCCCAGCTGTAATATTTGTGTGTGTACATATTGGTGCTACTTTGAGATGAAAGACAATTTGTAACGGTACAGAATTGAGTGCTACCCCAGTTTTAATTTTCAATTGTCAGCTTCCACCTGTGAGGTGCCTCAGTGCAACACAATGTTAGCATAAACAACTGTCTAGACATATTACGTAATAGCTTGCCAGCAGCAGTCTGTGTGTGTGAATCACACCATGCAGTCTATCACCAGAGTTTTCATCAGACAGCAGTGGAGAGCAGTGCATATATAAGTAAAACTTTATACAGTGGCCTCGGAAATTTCGGTAGGCCAAAGCGATTACAGTAGCCTAGGCCTACCGAACCTTATTAAAAGGTGTGCAAAAAGAGTATCGAAGAAAGAGATCGAGACAAAAATTAATACGTTAATTTGTGCAGTTAGAACTGTTCTTTGTGATGTGGCGAATGTGAAAGTGAACTACGAGTGATAGGGTAACAACTGGACCACATGTCAGTTAAGTAACAAATACATACAAAAGTGATTCCGTAACAATCTAATATCAGTAAAAAGCTATACAAATTTAGATTTAGAAAAGAGTTAATGAGAATACTATAAACGGGGTAAAAGTTATATATCTAAGGGAAGAAATCATGATTAAAAGTACTGGTTCCTAGAAAATAATTAGTTGATAAAATTTGTGTTTGAACAAATTCATGTTTTTTAGCTGTAGGCTACTTAATAAAATAAAATCAAGTTTGTTTAGGGATATAAAAATGTGTTAAATTAAGTTATTATGCCATAACCATTTCCTATTCTGTGCTGAAAACCTCGCCTAACGTTCTTTGGGATTTTTCTGATATATAAGGATAGTTAGATAGCGGGATTATGTTACAATTTTCATAAGGGCAAGAGTGTAGAAGGTTTCGATGTATAACCTAAAAACATCGTGGCGACGTGGGCAGTTTCTTTTAAGGTAAGTTTAACGGGGACAATGACGGTAAGTAAAATTCTGGCAGCAGTGAGCAGTAAGTATTATACTGAAATCTTCTGATGGTAATAAGATTTTAATAACAGGTAAAAAGTCAGTACCTTCACAAATTACATGACACTTATCGTGCGTCAACAATCGAGGCTATTCCAGACCATACTGGTCGGCACACTGTTGTGTTCAAGGCCAGACAGTTTGCACGGTTTCTAGTGGATTATAGAGCAGCTGTAATATCCAGTTTGCTCGACACTTCATCCAGAAAGTGACTGATTATTCTGTCATCTCATTGGGGTATAAATCTAAGCATCCAGCATCAATCAGTCAGTTTATGTCGGGTGATCACTCTGTGCATTCAAGTGGTTATTAGTGAAAAGTGATTATTATGCGAGACTCTGTTAGTTGACATTATTATTTTTGTGGACAAATTAACTTGAATTATTGTATGAGTATAATCTTGTTGAATAACGTGTTGATTACAAACTGTTAATTGTGATTACAGCTGGTAATTAGTGATTTTATTGGTGTATTGTATTTTGTTTTCAACTGTACCATACAGTGGTCAGTTAGACCGGCATAACAGTGTTTATTTATAACCATTCATTGTGAGTACTTGTTACATACATGTCTCTCAATGGCCGGACTATGACCCTTCATGGGTCGTAGTTTGGAGACCCCTGGTCTAGTTGAAACCCAGTTTAACAAATCTTTAAGGTAAAAACAAATTACTGTTGTCTGTTGTTATAATAATTAAAAATTATTGTAATTTTGTATTAATTATAAAATTACAACATTACTTAATTATATTAGTGAAAGTAATTATAAAAATCAATTTAAAATGTTGTGCATTTGTTAAATAAATTAAACTGTAATTGTATAAAATAAAATCATATGGTATAAAATTGTGCAAGTATTTTTAACATTATGAATATGTACATTATTGTTGAAGAACATACTACACAGACTCTTTACAAGATGGCTAGGACATCACAAAAATGAGAAGACGAATGACAAATTCAAACCAGAATGAGCTGAATGCTTTTTTTGTCTTTGGTGAATGAAGGAATGTTTTAGTAACCAATGTTTCATTAATATAGTGAATGTTTTCATTCACTATTTATCAACCAAACTAATGTTAAACAGAATTTGTATTTATTATATAATTAAAATTCAGTTCAAATTAGTGCTTTTTTATGTATATAGTCTCCACACCCTTTAGTTATAGTTTTCTCCACAAATTATTTTTCTTAAATTTACACTACCTCACTATTCTATTTTACACTTATCTGTGGAGTTTTAGTGTGATTGCATGACTACTATGTTGCTGCTATGTGGTAGTGGAGCCACTGTTGCCACCACTTCGAAAGTGAAAGTGTATCTGTTCTAGGTGAAAGTAAACTGGCAAGTGACTACTGTGTAGCAAACAAACCTTGTTTCTCCCTACCTTACTGTGTCCTGTTTCTCTAAATAGTAACAACTGCCAGAGTGTGGTTTAAATTCCTCACTAATCCTTAAGGATGCACAGTTCTTTTGTACAGAATTCGATTTCTTGCCAAAATCCTACACAGTTGCGAGGTCTCAAAATAAACAATCAAGCAAGTTTATTAATAAAAGAAAGGACTCTCACATTTCTTCAGTTTTTCAGTGATTGTCAACTACCTTTTTCATATGCCTTCTGAAACCAACATTTCAAAGCCTTCTGAAAACATTACTTGTCTTGAAGTCTGCAATGTTTATTTTGCTGTAGATTGTCATTTGTTGTACTGCCATAAAAACGGTGACTTTGAAAGCTGCATTCTGTTTGTATTGGTCACTTCAGTGTACAGGTGTACAGAGTTGGCTAATGTTTACAGACTCTATTATTAACTTCCATCCATTCAAGTACAGTATTCATATGTAGTGTAACCAGCTTCTCTGTAATAAATATGGTGGATGTGTTCACAGATAGTATTAACTTACAACTGGTTAGTTTCATCTACTCTGTATAACACTGGGTATACTTCTCTAAAATCTTTATTTCTCATTCTTCAAGTCCCATTTTTACATTGAAAAATCAATAATTAGTCCGAGACCTATCAATTGGAAGATCTCCCTGTCTTGTATAATGTCAGCCATGTTTACCAAATCTCTGTAATGAATTCCTGCGTCATGTCAACGTCTTCCCAGTCGTTCGCAGTGAATGTACTTCATCCTTCGCATCATCTTCAATGTGGTAGCCCATCTTTATAAAAGCTATTAGTGTGACCGCTTTTTTTTATAACCTCCTTTCAAGCACTGTTCCTAATAGGTTGAACTATTGAAGTTATAGTTCGGTACCAGGCAGAACTTTCGTATTCTCTATCATTGTATTTAGAATAGTATTGTATGATGTACAGCCATCAATAAACAAGGTGATGCTTCTGTTGTAATTATGAAATTTCTTGGTGATTTTCAAAAGCCGTCTTTTGAAAATTTTACCAGTCATTCAGAATTCATTGTCCTTTGATTGATATTAAACTGGTTTCCTTTTTTTCTTCATCTTCAGGCTGTGGACCTTACGATCCATTGCGCACTCCTTGGTCTGACCATCTCTTCTTTGGTCTTCCAATATTCCGCTGTCCTTTCGGATTATAAGCCAAAATTTATTTTGGATCCTGTTCTTATGAATTCTTTCAACATGGTCTGTCCAATCCTGTCTGTATTGCTTTATCTTTTCGTTTAGGTTTTATATTCCAAGGATGTTCCTTATATCATCATTTCTTAGCCGGTCCCTCCGTGATGCCCCTAGTACTGATTGTAAAAATGTCATTTCACTAGCGTGTATCGGTTTTAGGTCTTTGCATTCAGTGTCCAAGTCTCACTGCCATCACTTTATAAAATTTCAAAAGAGTATCTCTTCTGACCTTTCCATTCAGTGTTCTTCTTATTGTTCCAAACACGTGATTGAACTTTTATTTTTTTGTCCAAATCTATCTCACCAAGAAAGGATAAATCACATCCAAGGAACCTGAAAGAACGTACTTGCTCAGTTAGTTGATCATTCAGTACTAGTTTGCACGTTACAGGAAAGCAAACTTTAAAAGCCATGGACTTAGTCTTGATAATATAAATTTCCAGACCATACAGCCTGATTATCTGCTGTAATTCATAGAGGGCTCTCTCCAGGCTACTTTCATTGTCTGTTACTATGACCTGAACATCAGTAAACATCAGAGTTTTGATGAAATTATGGTCACTGAAACTGTCACTGAAGTTCAGTATTTCTAGCCTCTGCTTCCACTCTCTAACAACATCATCCAAATATAAATTAATAAGTGTGGATGAAATGACACACCCTTGTCTAACCCCTTTATTTATTTCTTTGTTAAGAACTTCACCAGATGCGGTTTTTACAATGTACAAAGTTCTTGTACATGATCCTAATGATATCTATTAGGTGTTTTGGTATGCCTCTTCTGTCCATGATATTCTTTTGTCTCGCATTATCAAAGGCCTTAATGTAGTCGACAAAAACCATGTGTCTCAAAATTATACTGTCTTCTCTTTTCTTTGAACAGCTTTAATGTAAAGATGTTATCAGAGCATGATCTTCCTTTCCTAAACCCTGACTGCTCTTCAAGCAAGATGGTGTCTATAATAGGCCTTAATTTGTTGTTAATAATATTGTCGTATATTTTATATGGTGCATTGGGTAAGCTAATGCCCCTGTAGTTCTCACACTGTGTTCGTGAACCTTTTTTAAAATAGGAACTATCAAAGCTTTCTTCCAGTCTGATGGTATAATTACGCGCATTTGTCTCCATCTCTGATTGACAGTGGCCAGAAACCTAAGTTTCTCTTGCATTGGGAGATATTTATAGAGCTCTGTGTTTATGTTGTCTGCACCTGCAGCTTTCTTACTCTTGCTATTACATAATGCTTCTTCAAGCTCTTCATCTTCTGTGCAGTCAACTGCTTGGGGTAATCCTGTGACTTCCCATTATCCTCTTCATCTGCACTGTACCACAGTCTCTTACAGAACTCAATCCAGTCCTTCTTCTTTAGCAGATCCAGATTGACTGCATCTTTCTCATCCTTATTTAAATGTTTTATAATTTTATAGGCTGCATTTTGCCATCATGTACATTATTTCAATGATGGACACAACTCTCCCAGCTTCCCTTGTGTGCTCTTTTGACTAGAGATTTTGTTTGCCTCCTCTGTGTGTTATATTCTTCTAGCGAATGTGGGTTTTTATTTGACAAATATTTCAAATACAGTTCCTTTTTTTTCTGAATTGCACACTTGAAGTCTTCATTCCATAGGTACAGACTTTGCTAATTCTGTTTTTTCCTCTGACCTAGTGCTTCTGAGGCTGCCTTAACAATCACTTCTTTAAATTTATTCCACTCTTCTTCTGCGTCTGTACTGACAGGTTTTATTTCCAAATACTGACTTATTTGTCTGTGATAGAGATCTCTGATACAGTCTTTTTTGAGAAGATTGACTTGCCACACCAAGTCTGACTTTGAATAGGATTTTGTGGGTCTTTCTTTTTACATTTTAAAACAATGTAGGTTGGCTGAATTCCCTATCATTAGCAAAGGCAGTTTTTCTGATCCATCCATGTTTGTTTCAAGAAAAGTGTAATGCCATGTTTGCCACTGGTACAGGTTTCTCTTTCAAAAGTATGTGTTTTGTTGCCTCATAAAGAATAAGACTGCTTCGTAAACATTAAAAATATCTTTAGCATCTAGATGAGAAATCATGTGCAACAAATTGTGTTATTATGAATTTGCAGCATTAACAACAGGTCCACTTTCTTCAAAAACATTTTGAAAGAAATGGCATTTCTTTCTTTAAAACCATCAAGCCAAGCATCATGCTGTGCTTAAATTCATTTTTCGTAAGGCAGATAAGAATTCATGAGCTTTGGCCCTTACAAGAAGCCCACTGACTGGGAATTTTTTGTCAAAGGACTTTCTTAAATCGTGACTACACATTCATCCATGTCAGGATTTTCTGGTGCTCATGCTGTTCCTATCTTGTTTGAAGTTCTCCTTATTTTTTTTGATACATTATAGTGTATTTGTTAGTATCTCCAATTCTTTAAAATTCCAGATATCTTATATCTTTTCAACCTTCCAAATAATTTGTTTGGCAGATGTCAATGATTTTTATTGGATTTGCTTCGGTTTTGAAAGAGTTATGTTAAACACATGGCACAATAAATCTAAATGATAAGTCACTATATATGTCTTACTAGTTTGTCTATACAGTACTGCAAGAAAAAAGGAACTGCCTGTCACTTGAACCTTCCATAAAGTGGTCAAAGCAACAATCAAGGTGGCTGACTGATGACATGAAACAGGGGATAATGATGGATGGTACTGATACACAAGCCAGTCATATGTCATCATGGCTTATTTCACAAATTTACCCAAATGACCAAGGGCCTGTTTACAAAGTTAATGACTCCATAGTCTTTTCTAATATGTTAAATGAGGTTTAGACCATACTTAGATGATTTTTCTTAGTTTAATCAAAATTTACTTTCTATTAACAAAGAAAAAACTCCAAATTATGCATGTTTTTGATGGTTTACAGAGATATTCAAGGGATCATGATAGACTTTGTAACAAATTACAAATAATGAGATGAGATGAATTTGTTAATTTATAAATGTTGTGTAGAAAAAATTTTTTGTTTATAATTTTTTTTTTTTTATGTTCTGTGGTGTTTAGCACTTTTTATTGTTTGTTTTAAAAGAATTAAGTACTTTTCTGTATTTTTAAAATTCCTTCACCAGTTAATAGAATTGTCTCCAAGAACAATGGATATGTTGTTATACTACGAATGACTGCCAATATATAACTTACTTAATAATTACTGAATAAATTTTTAAATCTTGGGCACCATCTTGTGATATATCTTTAAACTTACCTTAGGCCAGAATTCGGTTAAGCGAACGATATGATAGCGGAAGGTGTTATCTGAAATAATTACTATTACTTGAAATGGTTACCAATGTTTACCTTTTATTATCAAAAAGACTCTACGTACATATGAAAATGATTCTACTGTACTATGTGCCAAACACGCACGTTACTATGCCTCGGGGCGTAGTCCCATTTATTTTGTAAACAATAATAAATAAACATTGTAAATATAATAAACATAATGAAATATAGTATAATATGCTAAACAATACCTGCACAACCCAGCACTTAAAAGATTTAGGTCTCTCTCTCTCTCTCTCTCTCTCTCTCTCTCTCTCTCTCTCTCTCTCTCTCTCTCTCTCTCTCTCTCTCTCTCTCTCTCTCTCTCTCTCTCTCTCTCTTCTCTCTCTCTCTCATTCTGTGGTACAATTATATTTTATGAGCTCATTATTTAATGAATATTGAATTGGTCATTCTTTTATGATGTTGATTTACTTGAATAATATATTGAAAAATATTGGAACGATCTCACCAAATATTGGACAGCTAATACTTAGCTGCGGTTGTTTTCCGGTAGAACATCGCACACCGCGAGTTCGTCGACTGTCTTTACGATTACATCTTCGCTGATTACACCTTACCGAATGGTAAGGTGTCACTGTTATTAAAACACTTTTGTTGTTAACCACTTTTGGTGGTGTAAAAGTTAAAATTCACACTTGGTGAACCTCTTGCCAGCCGGCTACATTCACAATCCAGGAGGAAATGACACAGAGTCTTTGTTTAACATTGCGTAGGTGGGGCAAAAACTACGTCACCAGGCTTTTGTTCGTTGTTTACAGCCTCGAGTTGTTTACAGAAAAGTGCATTCCTTCCATTGACGTCATCAGGGCTCGTCTCGTTATCGCTATATGTTACATACGATTTTTTGCTGTGTTTGCCGTTTCACAATGAAAGCGATCGAAATCCTGTCAATTCCCATCTGCGTTTTATAAAATAATTATATAGTCCACTCACCAAAACTTTACAGGGATTATGAAATATTTAAATAATTATTACCAAATAATTGTTAAAATAAATAAATACCATAATTATGGTCTTTTGTACCATGTTTTTGTAAATTTAGTATTGTACCAGAATTGTACCATCACAATGTGAACTTTTCTTATTTGGAGGTTATCTTCCTTCTTGGTGGTGAAATTCTGGTAGTTAGCTCAATTAAAATTACGTATTATGCTGTGTCTTTTAGGAATAAATAATGTTCAATTTTGTAGTAAATAAGGAATTTTATTAACAAAAAGTTATTATATCGATTTTATATCGACTGATTAATCGATTCTCAGGGTCTTCTTCAATAGTTCGTACAATTATTTATATTCGGGTTCTTTTAACAGTTATTTTAGGTATAGTCAGAGAAAAAGGGCAAAGTATTAAAAGTATAACATTACAAAAATATATCAATTTAAAAATTAAAATACATATATGTTATTCAATATATAATTTTAAGTAAGATGCTTTCAAACCGTCCTGTTGAGTAGACTGTGTCGCGTTGGATTGTGGGAAATCAGTGATGGCCGCTGCTAGTCCAGACGTAAGACGAAGTCACCTCACTGTTTGTTCTACTAATAAAAATTGCTTTCCCTACGATTTCTCGTTCCTGCTGCTGCGATTCTTCCTTCTTGTGTTGGTGGAGTGTTCCTTGTTGAGTGTTAGTGTTCCACTTCGATAAATGGTGTAGTGTTAAGTTAATTTCACTTTCGTCAGTTAGGTCGAAAATTGCACTTTTGTATTGTGATGTGTTATTACTGTTTTAATCGTTTAAATGTTATATTCACTGGTTTTCTGTTCTGTTCCTTATTGATTTAATGTTTGTTGATGTTTGTTTCACTGTGTTTGCGTTTAAAATGTATTTTCACAAAACTCGCGTTTTTCGAATCGGACTAGGCTTATAAAACATGCGCCATTAATGTATCAGCAATTAGGTTAAACTTTGCTTAAGTGCTCGTCAAGTGTGCTTCACGATATCTAATAATGAACTAATTTACTTCCTTCATCTTCGACTAAAGTCTGAGCCAAATTAATATTATTCAATCCATTGTTTCAAAATTATTTGCATCCTGTGCATGTGAGAATTTTACATTATAACTGATTATATTTTTGCTATTATTCAAATTTATTAACTATTAAATACATAATCTTATTCTTCAGTTCATTCTGCTTAATTTGATACCAAATAATGTAGTTTTATTAAGTTTTTGATCTAAAATGGTATTTTTACCTCATTTTGAAAATTATAAGTTTTAAAAATCACTTCCTGTCCTTTTCCCAAAATGTTGCTATCTTACAAGTTATATAAATGATCGTATTAAATCTCAGATTGTAATAAAATGTTTATCTTCCCTTAATTTCTTGTAATTAGATTAATTGGTTATGTTTTAAAATATTATACAGTAATATATGACTCCCCTATCTGAATTTTGAGTTTTTACGTTTACATTTTTAACAATAATTCTGGCTATCTTTTTACAAAATCTTTCTTAACTATATTTCCAATTACATGACTTTATGACTGATTTACCTTATATAAATTCCTTCAGTTTAATTGTTTTTCTGTACTTATTTCATCAATTTTGAGGCTGTTTAGTTTTTAACATTTGGCCTAGATTTCTAACAGTTTTTACATACAAAGTTTTTTAAAATAATACATGTTGGTTTATACCCTCTTTGACTTTCTTTGCTATTATGACATTAATTAATATTTTCTTATTTTAACAAAAGAACAATAAGTATATTATTTATACTTTAAATACATAACACATAATTCAAATTAACATTGGTCTTTCAAACTCAGACATTTTATACTTAACTATTTTTTGTAATACACAATAAATATCTTATAAATAAAGAATGTTAGTTGATTCTGACATTTTTAAAACTTGATTATCTCTAATAACTTATTCTACATAAACAAAACATAATTATCCTACTCTTATACTCTATTTTTTATTAGGTTCTATTATCAGTTTTTATCTGTTTATTGTTGAATTTTGGGGTAAAGATACCTTGTCACTTCACCTTTTATATATGCCTGCTCTTGTATTATTTTGGTTCATTCTACTGAATGTTGTATAATTAAGAGTGGCAGTTATTTAAAAAACACATGTATTACCTGTCATGATAATACTTTATTTTACATTATTCATAGACACAATATAAGCACTTCAAAGTTGTAATATTTCACAATTTACTTAGTTTGTGAACTGCAATATTAACACATAAGGTTTATTTATTATAACACCAAAACTTACACTTTTCCCTTTTCATCCTTGGATTTTATTTCTAAATAGTTTTATAGTTTTATTAAAATCAAGGAATCTATTTATAGAAGATAATGAAGGTTTGTCTTTTGGCATTATATAATTATTTCACATTGGTTCACTTTCAATCCTACTTTATACACTTTTTGGCTTACATTTATTTTACATGTGGTTTCTACATTTGATAGTTTGTTATACTTTCATTTATCATTATTTTTATCAGTTTCTTTTGGGGTTTGGGGTTTTTTATATAAGAGCACTCCTTCTTGTTGTGGATGCTGTCTTGTTCTGGTTTTTTCATTGATTCTTTCTATTCTTCTAGTTTCTTATAAATGTATCACCTTCTATAGTGGATCTTGTCTTGTTCCTGGGTTTCTTCCTTATCTACTCTTCTTGTTCCTTACAACATTTTCTTTTCTTGTTGTGGATTTAGTCATGTTCTGGGTTTCTTCCTTACCTACTCTTCTTGTTTCTTACAAAATATTTTCTTTTCTTGTTGTGGATTTAGTCATGTTCTGGGTTTCTTCCTTACCTACTCTTCTTGTTCCTTATAAATGTATCACCTTGTATGGTGGATGTTGTCTTGTTTTGGGTTTCTTCCTTACCTACTCCTATCCTACCTGGGTATTACCTTTTTCATATTTAGTTTTTAAATTTATTTTGATGATTCATCACTCATTGTACCATTGGTTTTAAATGAACTTTTCCTTTAATCTATGATTGTACTTCACGGTGGTTCTTAATTAACTCTTTATTTTGCTTTCTCGGATTTAAAAAATGTTTTTATTTTATTTTCATGATCATTTTACCATTCAGAATTATTGGCATTATCTGTCATGCTACAGATTGCTCTCCTCCAGAAGTGATTATTTCAGACTTGATTATGGATGAAATAATTGCTTATGATAACTTTATTATTTTTTATTCTTCATTTTCCTCTCCATTTCTACATCAACTTTTTCATACTTGAGCTTAATAAACTTTATAGTCACTTATCTGACTTTGATTCTTCTTGGATAGTTAGTGTTTTCTGAGATTTATTATTATTATTATTATATACTTTCTTTTCTAAACTTCGTGTTTTATCCCTGGGATATTAATTCCCTAACATTCCCTAACATGTGAGCTGGGGCAGCCCAGAGAGGCACTTGTGGCTACACATACTCTGCTGGCCATACATCACTTCAAATTGAGTTCAGAGGCAATTCATCTCTGCTCAAAAACATAATGCTGCTGGAATTATCTACAGACAGTCATCGAATAAAAATTACACATAAAATAGGCTCATTGTCGACTAATAAAAATATCTTTGGATACTTCACTTCGTTGTTTCTCAGATTATCTTACATTTTCTATCTCAGTTATTCTTCTTAATATTTATTATTCTCATTATATATATTCTTCTAACTTTTTAGCTCGTCTGATATATTTATTTTTATTATGGTTGGAAACTTTTAATATGTTTGTTACTAGTTATGGTGTAACTTTTCCTTCTTTATCTGAATTCTCATTATACCTTCTTCTGGTTATTTACATTGATAGCATACTTTTTTAAATATATTATTTTCTCTTTAGTTCTTATTAATTATTTGAATGGTATTATTCTATGTCAGTGTGTTTTTTCAATTTATTTCTTTGTAATTGATATTCAAGTTGTTATTGTGATCATATTATTTAAATATTAATTGATGACTCGTTGGGCACTTGGTGAAACATATTAATACAAAGGTTAATAAAAATATATATTTAAAGGTTTTTTATTATAAAGGTTTTTAAAATATATAAAAAAATACTTGGTAAGTTTCACAAATTTTTTTAATTAACTCTGACAGCTGTTTCGACTAACTTAAGCCATTGTCAAAGAGCGAGTGAATGAAATTACTGAACACAGGATGTTAGTGGAGTGTAGGTGGTGAACATCTGTTTAAGGCATATCTGGAACATCTGTGTTGTGAAGGCGAGGGGGGGAGTGTGTGCATGAGACAAGGGAAGGTCAGGTGTCTTTAAAAACTAAATACAATCATGAATGCAAAATATAAAGTTAACTGAACTAAATATAAACTGAATGCAAAATTTAAAATAATGATGAACCTTCAAAATAATATAAAATAAACTAAACTAAATAACAGATTTTAATAAAGGGGATACATAAAATTCAGTCTGTTCATTGGTTAAATTTTTGTTATTTCTTATTGCTTTTTTAATTTCTAAAATTTCTAACAAATCCATTTTTTTACCTTTTTGTATGTTGTGTAGTAGTGTTATGTTTTTTGTGTCTATGAAGTGATTGTGTTGTAAGCAATGATCTGCAAAACCTGTATTAGATGTATTAGTTAAAATCGCCTTCTTATGTTCAGAAATGCGATGTTTCAGAGCACGGCCACATTGTCCGATATAAATAGCATCACATTCTGCACAGTGTATTTCATAAACTTCATTTTTCTCCAGTGTGTTAGATTTTTCTTTATTATTGACTAGTAGTGAAAAAAGATTACGTTTGTTTACTGATACCATGTTAAGACCATGGTTTTTTAACCTATTATTAATCTTATCTGTTATACACGGAATGTAATTTGTTAAGTGAAATTTTTTGTTACCCTGATCTGGCTCTATGGAATAAAATTCTTTTAAAGTAATTTTCTTCTGTTTTAATTTAAAAAAAAAAACAGAAATTTTCTTATTTGAGAAATTTTCCACTCTGTTATAAAATTTATTTACTGGTTATGACATAGTAGTTACTCTCTTACTACTTAGCTTAGTTGTGATAAGTTTTAGTAATTTTGTTTTTTGTAGTAAATATTGCTTATGAGCATGATAACTTACATGTTCTCTGATCATATTATCAACTAGGTCAAATTCCACTGCACTGTATCTATAAGTTAATTCACAATGTATTAGTTTTTGGTGTAAAGACAAATTATTTCTTCTAGAGTACCATTTCTTGAGTTCCAACTGTAGCCAGTTCTTGTATGCCTGTTGAACAGCAGTTTTTGCTTCAAACGATTGGTGACGGCAACTAATCTTCATGTACGTTGGAAATACACTATTCTTTAGACACTGTTTATTAAACCACAAATGGTTGTTGCACTTCCGGAATTTAAAAAAAGACATCTTCTGTAGAAAGTAACGAGCATTGCTTTACTTGCACTTTTCACGATATTAATTGATGACTCGTTGGGTACTTGGTGAAACATATTAATACAAAGGTTTTGTAAAATATATAAAAACACTTGGTAAGTTTCACAAATTTTTTACTTTTACAGATACCGTTATACATAAACAATCACTAACATCATGGCACATAAAATTGAGCAGTTTTCATGCAATGGTTAATCGTCTCCTTATAGTTCCTTTATCCAAAGAAAATTTCAATAAAGAGGTAGATATTATAAAAGCCATAGCACAAAATAACGGTTATGGTGAAAGAATAATTGACTCTTATTTTTAAAAAAAGCAGAAGAAAATTACTTTAAAAGAATTTTATTCCATAGAGCCAGATCAGGGTAACAAAAAATTTCACTTAACAAATTACATTCCGTGTATAACAGATAAGATTAATAATAGGTTAAAAAACCATGGTCTTAACATGGTATCAGTAAACAAACGTAATCTTTTTTCACTACTAGTCAATAATAAAGAAAAATCTAACACTGGAGAAAAATGGAGTTTATGAAATACACTGTGCAGAAGGCGATGCTATTTATATCGGACAATGTGGCCGTGCTCTGAAACATCGCATTTCTGAACATAAGAAGGCGATTTTAACTAATACATCTAATACAGGTTTTGCAGATCATTGCTTACAACACAATCACTTCATAGACACAAAAAACATAACACTACTACACAACATACAAAAAGGTAAAAAAATGGATTTGTTAGAAATTTTAGAAATTAAAAAAGCAATAAAAAATAACAAAAATTTAACCAATGAACAGACTGAATTTTATGTATCCCCTTTATTAAAATCTGTTATTTAGTTTAGTTTATTTTATATTATTTTGAATGTTCATCATTATTTTAAATTTTGCATTCAGTTTATATTTAGTTCAGTTAATTTTATATTTTGCATTCATGATTGTATTTAGTTTTTAAAGACACCTGACCTTCCCTTGTCTCATGCGCACACTCCCCCCCTCACCATCACAACACAGATGTTCCAGATACGCCTTAAACAGATGTTCACCACCTACACTCCACTAACATCCTGTGTTCAGTAATTTCATTCACTCGCTCTTTGACAATGACTTAAGTTAGTCGAAACAGCTGTCAGAGTTAATTAAAAAAATTTGTGAAACTTACCAAGTATTTTTTTATATATTTTACAAAACCTTTTTATTTAAATATATTTTTCTTTCTTTTCTCTCAGAAAGTTATTAATCCGCTTTTGCATTCATTAAAATTAATTTATTAATATTATATTTCATGTGGTACTTGTTTCTCTTTGCGTTTCATAAATGTTTTATTATTTTCTTGTCAAAATTATTTTCTTCATCTGATTGGCATGGGTTGTCCTTCTTTGTTTTTTCAGAACTGAGTAATATTATAATCATCTTTCTTGATTATCTGCTTCCATAATAGTTTCATAAATAGTTAGTCATAGGTCGTTCTTATTATATTATTGTTTTTCCTTTTTAGATTTTTTATTATTTTATTATAATAATGAATTCTTCTCTTTATTTCCAAATTATTGCCTTCTCTTGTATATCACACTGTTTTTTGTTTTTCTTCTCTATTCCTTCAAATGTTTGATATTCACATTTATTCTGGATTTTTTTTATATCTTTTTCTTAATTAATCACCTTATTTTCTTCTAAATTTATTTATAAGTGGATCTTATTTATCTTTAGAATTTTGTTAGTTTTATACAAAATTCATTTCTTTTTAATTATTCCAAATGTTTTCTTTCTAAAATATTTGTGTAAGCTGGTCTTACTATTTTTTTTAATTATTCCAAATGTTTTCTTTCGAATTATTTGTGTAAGCTGGTCTTACTATTATTTTTAATTATTCCAAATGTTTTCTTTCGAATTATTTGTGTAAGCTGGTCTTACTATTATTTTAGAATTTAGATGTTTTTTATTCTAAATTCAAATTCTTCTTTTTAATTATTCCAAATTGTTTTCTTTCAAAATTGTTTGTGTAAGTTGATCTTACTATTTTAGGATTTTGGTAATTATTCAAAATTCTCTTTTTTATATTTAATCTCAACTTATTCTCTTCAAAACTTTTTATGTAAGCTGGTCTTACTATTCTTTTGGAATTTAGATGTTTTATATTCTAAATTCATTCTTCGTAATACTTTTTTATGGAGGCTTGGTTGTACACTCCTTTGACTCTTCCGGAAACTATTTCTTTCAGTTTATTAATCATATTATTCTTAAAATTATCGTTCTTATTATTATTTTTCTCCTATACCCAGTATGGATGATTTTCTTTATGTCGCTCAGTTGCTCATAATTTCATTTGTAAGGTTCAGTTTCTTAAATAATCTTCCTTCATAAAACCCAGTTTTGTTTCTTTGTTCATTATTCATATCGTTTCTTTTCAATGGTATTTATTTCTCGTCTCCTTCAACATTGTTTTCCGCCGTAGTCGGTTATCATGACATCCGTCCCTTTTCTTGATGGTGTGTGGTATTTGATTTAACCATGGTCCATCATCTCAGTTGCCCTTATTGTCCGGACGACCATTGTCTTCATAATTATTCCAGTACTGTTGACATCTCTTGTTTCTACCTGGTACTTCATTTTTCCTGCGGTTATTCTTTCGCTTGTTTCAAGTTTTCTTCGAATGATTCTACCATATGGTTCATTAAAACAGGGTGTTATTGGTCCATCAATGAATAATGATATCATTGATATCTTACCATATATTGCTACCCTTATCGTATTCCATTTACCTCTGGTCCTTTCCAAGTGGTAAACTACTGTTTTGTGGTAAATCATTTCTGAAATTACTTTGATTCTCCTTCTATAATTCCTAGAATTCATGATTTCTTCATTGTTGGTAATTGGACTATTATTGACATCAGTTAAACCATGGTTCATCATCACCATTTCTTCCTGTGTTTTCATTGATTTCCTTGGATGCGTTCTTCTCATTTTCTGTGGTTCCATGTCCCTTTGTTTAATATTTTCTTTGTTTCCGTTAGTTTTAATTTCAGGTAATACCACTACTTGTTCCTTTGGTTTTTCGTTTAGTATTTCTTCTGTTTCTGGTTTGCTATCATTTTTTATTTCTTTGGTCCTCTCATTTCTTAATTTTTCCCTAAATAGTTTGCTATCATTTTTTATTTCTATGACCATATCATCCATTTTCTTGCTTATTAATCTCTGACCCTCTCTCAATAGTATGAGCATTTCCATTATCTTGTCCCATTTCGTATCTTCCTTTTGTGTTGGTTCTGCCATTCTTGTTTGTCGTTGTTGCCTTTTTATTGTCCTTCTCTGACTTTATAACTGCTGCCAAGCTTAAATCAGTAATTGGGCAAATCATAGTGGCCTGTCAATCACTAATTAAAGCCCCTCAGTTGGTCGCCAATATGTAACAACTTACAAATAACTGATGAGATGAGATGAATTTGTTAATTTATAAATGTTGTGTAGAAAAAAATTTTTTGTTTATAATTTTTTTTTTTAATTAATTAAATATTAAATATTTAATTATGTTCTGTGGTGTTTAGCACTTTTTATTGTTTGTTTTAAAAGAATTAAGTCCTTTTCTGTATTTTTAAAATTCCTTCACCAGTTAATAGAATTGTCTCCAAGAACAATCGATATGTGAACTTTTCTTATTTGGAGGTTATCTTCCTTCTTGGTGGTGAAATTCTGGTAGTTAGCTCAATTAAAATTACGTATTATGCTAGTTGTCTTTTAGGAATAAATAATGTTCAATTTTGTAGTAAATGAGGTATTTTATTAACAAATAGTTATTATATCGATTTTGTATCGACTGATTAATCGATTCTCAGGGTCTTTTTCAATAGTTCGTACAATTATTTATATTCGGGTTCTTTTAACAGTTATTTTAGGTATAGTCAGAGAAAAAGGGCAAAGTATTAAAAGTATAACATTACAAAAATATATCAATTTAAAAATTAAAATACATATATGTTATTCAATATATAATGTTAAGTAAGATGCTTTCAAACCGTCCTGTTGAATAGACTGTGTCGCGTTGGATTGTGGGAAATCAATGATGGCCGCTGCTAGTCCAGACGTAAGACGAAGTCACCTCGCTGTTTCTTCTACTAATAAAAGTTGCTTTCCCTACGATTTCTCGTTCCTGCTGCTGCGATTCTTCCTTCTTGTGTTGGTGGAGTGTTCCTTGTTGAGTGTTAGTATTCCTCTTCGATAAATGGTGTAGTGTTAAGTTAATTTCACTTTTGTCAGTTAGGTCGAAAATTGCACTTTTGTATTGTGATGTGTTATTACTGTTTTAATCGTTTAAATGTTATATTCACTGGTGTTCTGTTCTGTTCCGTATTGATTTAATGTTTGTTGATGTTTGTTTCACTGTGTTTGCGTTTAAAATGTATTTTCACAAAACTCGCATTTTTCGAATCGGACTAGGCTTATAAAACATGCGCCATTAATGTATCAGCAATTAGGTTAAACTTTGCTTAAGTGCTCGTCAAGTGTGCTTCACGATATCTAATAATGAACTAATTTACTTCCTTCGTCTTCGACTAAAGTCTGAGCCAAATTAATATTATTCAATCCATTGTTTCAAAATTATTTGCATCCTGTGCATGTGAGAATTTTACATTATATAACTGATTATATTTTTGCTATTATTCAAATTTATTAAATATTAAATACATAATCTTCTTCTTCAGGTCATTCTGCTTAATTTGATACCAAATAATGTAGTTTTATTAAGTTTTTGATCTAAAATGGTATTTTTACCTCATTTTGAAAATTATAAGTTTTAAAAATCACTTCCTGTCCTTTTCCCAAAATGTTGCCATCTTACAAGTTATATAAATGATCGTATTAAATCTCAGATTGTAATAAAATGTTTATCTTCCCTTAATTTCTTGTAATTAGATTAATTGGTTATGTTTTAAAATATTATACAGTAATATATGAACTCCCCTATGTGAATTTTGAGTTTTGCAAAATAATTCTTTATTTTGCTTTCTCGGATTTAAAAAATGTTTTTATTTTATTTTCATGATCATTTTACCATTCAGAATTATTGGCATTATCTGTCATGCTACAACTTTCAAATTATCCATGAATACATTTTGTTAACCTTCAATTTACATAAGTTCTATTATACTTTATATAATTTTAGGAAATGTCCTGAACGTCGAATCTGTAGTTGTTCATTTATATGTAGAAACGTTTATACAGCATTTACAAAAAAAAAAAACACTTTTATCCCACGAGGCCCTATCTTTGGGACAGCACCAGAGAGATAGTATTTAACTTAGTGTTATGTAATGCAGAAAAAGTGTTACACCATTACAAAACATTCTACATGTTTCTCGGACGTTCCAGTGGAATCCGGCTGTAATGTTGTGTGCGTACGTGACCTCATCATGCGGTAGCCAGACTGTTCTAGATTGCCAGCCTCGCACACTGTGTCAAGGTCACAAGTGTGTCTTGACGCGTAGTATGGAATGTTCTGGTGTCTGAGTGGTGTATAAATACAAGGCTTCAGTGGCGCTTAGTTTCAGTTTGAGTTGCGATATATTCCTGTGTGGTTCGAAGTATTGTGGCATAGTCTTGTGTTTTTTAATTGTGCTATATGTGTTTTATGTGGGACTATTGTAATACAGTTGTTTTTTATATTAGTTAACATTTTTATTGTGTGTGAACAATTTTTATTTGATTTGTTGTAAGAGACTATCTTGTTGATTACAAACTGTTCAACTGTGATAATTAAAGCTGGTGATTAGTGACTTAATTGGTGTTTTATATTTTGTTTTCCACCGTACCATACGACGATCAGTAAACCATCGTAACAGTAGTATATAAGACACATTTTTTTATGTAGATCTTTTCTTATTATCAAACTTCTAATTCACCCGAGCTTTAACGTTACCATACAGATGTTTAAAGTAAATTTTGTCATAAAATTATATTTAAGTAGTAAAGTACACACATGAACTGAAATAATCATTAAAAAGATATAAACCAAGTGAATACAGTTCACTAAGTATCTTGTGTATTCATAAAAAATTGTAAATTCCATGTATTTTTTATATTCAGAGAAACAAAAAAGGTCACTCTGATTAACCTTTAAAATATTTATTATCTATGAGTAATGCACTTAATAAATAATACTCTCAAACATTCTGCATTGTATAAAAAAAGGGCAATGTCATCTGTACTTTATTAGTTTTACAATAGTAGTAATTTAGGTTTTGTGTGTGTTTGTTTTTTATAGTATATATTGTAGCAATTTGTTTTCTTGTTTAGGCGATGTCAGTGGCTGTGTGTAATAGGCAAGCAAAGACATAAAGTATCTGACTTGAAAGACTGGGTTGTAGAATTGTTGAAGTATACGGATGGAACTGTATTTATAGAGGAATTCAAAAAATGGGAGTTGCCAAGATTTCCACTTAGTGGTATAGTTCTGAAAGATCATGGTGTACCAGGTATAATTAAAATTGTGTGTTGTAGTAAATAGTGTAATGGTTTTTAGCCTATCCTCTGAGTTCATGTAACTTGAGAAATTATGAAAACTGTTTGACAAAATAATGAAGGATACAGGAATTAGTGGTTTTTGTATGTGGTACTTGTATGTGTATAGTGATTATTTTCAGATGTACATCAACAACAGTAATAGCAGTAAGTATAGTGATAAGTACAGTCATTGTAAAATATAGGAATGATACAAAGTTGTTGATAGTGTGGGCAGTATTACAAGGGCAAAAGAAAATAATAGAATTTCCTTGAATATTCGTAGGGTCTTCAGAAGTAGAATGTAAGATCTCAGAAACAGTTTTATGAGGTCAGTCAAATGTAAACCACACTTCTTTTCTATCGCTTTAGTAAATTAATATTTTCCATGTTTGTGCACGTCATTTGTTTTTTGTATTCAAGGTATATTTGAGCGTAAAGATATGAAGACTAGAAATTTTTTCTAAAGCATTTTATTTTGAAATTGACTTTTTAGTATCTTAATAACATACATTTATTTATTTGTTTAACATAGTGATCATGGTTCTCAATCCATTTAGTAAGCCTGGAAACTAGTTTCTTGATACAAACATCGTTGAAGCCTCCACCATATCCTAACCGTGCACTGATCCTGGATGTCATCATTAAGTCTTTCCAGCAGATGTTGCATAAACTTTGTAAATAAGAGTGAGTTGGTGGATAAAAGGTGCTTACTGTGTGTTAGGTGGACCATAACAACTTCCTACTTGATTGCATCTACACATCTTTGTGTTAAAAATTCAAAAATTTAAATTCAAAAGAATTTTGGTACAGCAGTGTAACATTAAATGCAGTGCACTTTGTATAAAAGAGCTTAGATATTTTGTAATGAACAACTCGTACAGTATGAAGTATATTGTATTTTCACCATTACAGTAGTGTCCTTGTTTTGAATTGTTGTTATCAGGTGGTGTCAAAAAGTCCCAAGGCAGGCCTATATACAGCAAAGTACTTAACTTTACTTAAGTTTGGCCACCATTGACTACAAAATAGTCTCTTTGTGCAATAATACTGCTCCCAGCACATTTTTCCAATTCTGGAATGCTTCCTGAGAGTCCTGTTCTCAAAGTGTGTCAAGCAGGGGGTGTGTGGAACACACCCAGTTCAAATAGAATTTTTTGAAAGTACTCTTATTCTTTTAGTTCCGTCATTTCAATACTTTTGCATCCTCAGTGCGCTTGTCACTTCAGGGTGAGCCAATCTGTTATTACAGTGCTGTGCCTAACGATTGTGCCTTAGCGAGCACGCAATGATGCAAGCTTGAATACAGCAACAATAATGTATAAGCTAGGGTGTGCTTTAATTCTACAGAACACTGTGCTGGTTGCATGCAGGGCTAATCTGTGCAGGCAGGTTGTTGCAGGGTGGGGTTATGTGTGTTTAAGCTCGAAACGTGTTTGCTTGGTACACCACACTGCCAAGCTATATCAAATGACGAATCTTTTAAGTTAGCGTTATGTTACTTCATGAGTGAAAAATTTCAACACTTCTATAATACCCAAGTTTTTATTTTAAGTTTAATCAGTGCCATTATAGAAAATATTACTGTAAAGGAACTGCTAAAAAAATTGTTTTTGATGCATCTACTTGATGAACAGTTAGTTATAATGAGAAAAGGTCAACCTATTCCACCACTACCCAATTCAGTTGTGCAATATAAAAACCAAAAATGAAAAAAATCTAGTCATATTTATATTTCCTGGTATGATAAAGTAAAGTGGTTGATAGGATGCAAAAAGTCAAACAGACTCTTGTTGGTGAAGTCTGTTGTTTTCCAACAATAGCATTTAACCAAATACAATTCTAAGTTGTAAACTCATGTCCATTGTTTTCTGAAGTTAAAACTTTTTGGAAACAGCGAGTTGATCTGTTAGTTGATGATCAGCACAGAAATGAGATCAGCAGGCACAATGGACAGGTCAGAAAGAATAGAGGAGTACTTAAATGGATTACTGATGCAGTTTGTTACTTAGCTGATCAGAAACTTCCATTCAGGTGTTGTGATGAATCATCAAGTTCTTTGAATAAAGGTAATTTCTTGGAATTTCTAAATGTGTTGAAAAATTGTGATCCACTTTTATTGAGCCACCTAAAATCATCAAACGTTTTTAGAGGCACATCTGCATCCATACAGAATGATATTGTTACGACATCACAGAACAATCTACGTGTTTATCGAATGTGCCAGAAGAATCTCGCTCTAATGTATACATGACTCTAGACGCATTCGCGAGAGTTTTCTCGAAGCCGCCAGCCATGCGGACTGTGTCAAGGTCGCAATTAATTAAACTCCAGAACAGCACACAGCTTCCACGCTAGATAGATAAGACCAGTGGAAACTTAATTGTTAATGGATTTGCGGAAGGTAAACCAAAATATCATTTACAGTTGACACGGACACAACAGAGTCCATTGTGCACCCTGACTTAATCAGCAACCGACAACCTCAGTTTACCTCTTGTTCAATACAGACTGTGACTGGAAGCCCCGCATTAGGTTAAGTAGACGTGTGTGTATGCCTGGGTCTCCTCGAGTTTAGCCACCAAATGCTCGTTGCAGACATTGTCGATGAAGTGATTCTTGGCACAGACATTATGAATGCCTACAGATTCATTTTGGACGTAGGAGAGAATGTCATGAGGTTTGGCCAAGAGAAGATAAAGCAACTGTTAATGAAAAAATAACTGTAAAAGGTGTGTTGGTTTTGGAATCACAAGTCCCAAAAGCTATAAGGAAAACTTTACAAGAATACAGAGTAAGTAAGAAATATTTGGAGATTCTGTGTGCAATGTATAGAAACTAGTGGCTCAAATTAGTGGCATCCTCAATGAAATTATTAATGGCACCCTAAATAGTTTACAAAAATGCATTCTTAAATGAAGAAAAAACCCTTTTTTAATATTAATTTGTAACTATTGTTTTCTTTACTTTCTCTTTTATACGCACCAAACAGCTGTCCATGCCCATATTTACTGGACGCCATTTTACCAAAATGACTTCCATACCACCAAGGTCAAACCAGAGTTTCGTGTAAGCGTGTTATTGGAGAACAGAATTTAGGTTATTTGAAATAAATGCTTTGAGTCTACTTGTTTTCAAATGAATTTAGTTTTATTTGTCATATTCAAAACAAATTGATCTTTAAATCAAATATATTGATTTACTTTCCATTATAAACAAAATATTCTTCTCCCTCTTCTACACGTGTTACTATTTAACCATAAAACAACATATTGGTTAATTAGAAATTTATGTTTGTTTTATATAAGTTACATAAATTCAAAATAGTGAAAAAAACATATTGAAAACACAAATTAAATTTACTTAACGCAAACCAGTGCTTTTATATTCATTACGCAATTTTCACACACTCATCAGGCCTTTATAAGATTTACATTTTTTATGATAATAATATTTCCCCTCAATAAAACTCTGTGTTTAATTTTGTTTTAACTTTCCAGAAAATAATTTGTTTTGCCCCGTTCGGTTACTTATCTTTACATGGTCCAACAGGCTCCAACTGTACCCGCACTTGCGATCACTCCTCACATTTCACTTTCTTTCCCCGTTTTTATTTCTTCACTATGTAACCGCAATTGTTACTTCATTTTATATTGATAAAAACTGTTTTCTTTTATATTTTACATTTTATGTATTTGGGCCATAATTTTATCTGCGGAACTTTTTTTTGTTGTGACCGATCGGCACAAGAGTGTAATTTCAACTGGGTTTAAATGTAACTGTGTTTAGCCGGTGGACGCCCTTAAATTTAACACTCGGGCTGCCCACCTGACCCACCTGAAATGACGTCCGTCGTCACTAAATGTTGTTTGGCAACTGACACGCAGACAGACTGCTGGCATCGATCCGGCGAGTTAGAAGAAGCAGCAACATACCCCCGCATTCCTACGTGACGTATGTTGGGCTCGGCTTATGACGTCGTGTAGCGTGACTTCAAAATGCAAAGTTCAGAGTTCGTTTCGCTGAAAATAGCTGTCTTCCGCCATTAGATCGCCGACCTTGATGCTAATAATTTTTCCTCATAAAATTTACCAATAAAATTACCAACATTCACAAAATATCCCTGGACGGTATTACCTGTACCGTTACAAATTTTATGTAACCAATTTAACTAAACAACTGTCAATTCAATCTCTTCCTGCTCCTTTTATTTTCATAAATGCCATGAATCTCATACGTTCCACAAGAATCTGGAATTTTAATCTGCTGATGTAGACAACACAGACGATACAACACTGACTGTACACACTACAAAGGACCAGTCAGCACCTACTGTCTGGCCGTGATTCGAAGATCAAGCATTGGGTAAGGTGGGAGAAGCAGACCGGGTACTACGGTAGGCTAAAGTGGAGGTGTTGTAATCTCTAAGCTGAGAACATTACCTCGTCTCACTAGTCCCTCACCCCTCCCACCATTTAGCTTGTCTCTTGCTCTCTTAATGCATTCATGCATTCCTCGCGTGGCTTTCACTAGAGAAATTTGTTTGCGCTTTCGAGAACACTTCGTTGTTATCGTTTAAAATTTATTATTACTTCGTTGTTACCGTTATTAAATTTATTATTTACTTCATTGTCAGCAAATTTTAAACAGTGAACTGTTATTTTTGTGCGTTTTCAAAACATGGAACAACAAAAACTTACGTCAACACCTACTACTAGCTTCAGAACTCCGAAAACAAACCGGAAGGTAATTCGCAGTAGGGAGCGCACCGTTGTCAGCAACATAATAGAAGCATGTGTACAGGAGGCTAGTTCAGGAACTCTGCTGGCACCTATTACTTGCCTTAACAAGAGAGCAGCCCTTTATACGAGAAAAGGGATAGCAACTATTGGACGAATTAGGAAAGAAAGGAAAGATTCTCTAAGAGGGGATCTAAAGTCACCACAGAAACCACGAACAAGGGTGCCTGTTGTGATTGACAACTTTGACAGAAGTGTAATTCGCCAAACAATAGAGCACTTTTATTTACAATTACAAATTGTGCCTTCCGTCAGGAAACTGCTGGCTACACTGAAAGAGAGAATTAATTTCCCATACGGCAAATCAAAGCTTAGACAACTATTACACGATATGGGGTTTAAGTGGAAACGGTCATGCAGTAAAAGAAAAGTGCTAGTAGAGCACAATGACATCATTGATTGGCGGTGCAGTTATCTGATGAAAATGTGGAGCTATCGAGAAGAACAGCAACAGATTTTCTTCCTCGATGAAACTTGCGCAGACTCAAATATCACGTTCCGGAAATGCTGGCAAGGGCCAGGTGTAACGGGCGTCGCCAAAAACATTAGTGGAACCAGTAGATTTATTATTGTCCACATTGGTTCCAAAGATGGTTTTTTGCCTGGAGCGGAATTGATTTTTAAGGCTGGGAATACTAAGGGAGACTACCACAGCCAAATGAATTCCGAAAATTTTTCAAAATGGGTGAAAGAGAAAGTGATTCCGTGGTCTTCCTCCTCAAAGTGTTGTAATTATGGAAACATGCCGTACCACTGTGTAGAACACAATAAGCAGCCCGTAAGATCGTCGATTAAAACGCAGATGATTACTTGGTTACATCAGAATGGAATTGTAGCCGATGAAACCTTCAGGAAAACTACGCTGTACAAGCTAATAAAAGCGAAGAAATGGCCGGACAAGGTTTTCAAAATGGATACGGTGTTCGAGGCCCACGGTCACACTGTCATGCGTCTTCCACCGTACAATTGCGACCTCAACCCGATGGAACTAGCTTGGGCGAAGTTGAAGCGACGATGACGACGACAACGACGATGATGAATCAGAAGAAGACACGTGTGCATAGGGTGAGAGTTTGTGATCGGACTTGGCATATGCCTTTGTATTATTATTTGTTACAATTATTATTTCAGTACATGTATTCACAGCTAAACTAAGTCGATCGTGTTTTCATATAGCAAACATTATGTTTAAGTTCACTTTATGTTTGTTGAAGTGTTACTGAGTAATTGATTAATTAAATTTAATATTGTTTTATGTGTTAAGTTTTAGTCCAGGAATTCGTTTAGTGTACTTTTGCAGAGAACAATGGGCAAATACAAATAACATAATGCGTATATCGAGTAAAATAGAATATTATTTATTTTCATTTGATGACATAAAAAAGATCATGAACACACTTATTCCGCCTTAAGGCGTAAATCTGATTTTCAGTAACTATTACATCAAAATGCGAATACGTATATCAAAATTGCGCAAACTCAACAGTTCTTGTTAGGCCTATATGCATATTCTTCACACACACAATCATACACATTTACATACTTTTAGGTTTTTGTTGAGCTCAACTTTAAAATTTAGTTAAAAGCCAGTATTTAATTATTTTTGAAATGTCTACTTTCCTGTTGATGCGTATGGTTTCATTCTGCAGGACGTCTCCTGTTGTGTGCACCATCTGTTGTTTTCACTTTTAGGTTTTACGGCCGAACTGTTTGTTTAGTTTTACTGATCACTGACTAATACATTATTTATACTTTTAAAAGTCCAATACTGGTTAAAATTTCACATTGTTCAATTTACGTCTTATGCTGTTTATGCGGGCGAAAACGGTACTCAGCCGGCGGCGAGCGAAACTACCCACGTCCGCTATGTTTAGATGTTGTTTGCCGACTGGCTTTCAGTTATAACACCAAAAATTTTTGAAAAATTTTTATTTCATATTAGCAGTAAGAAGTGTCGTTGAAAGCAGTAATGAAGGGTGTATGTGTGGAAAGCATATTTTGTAAGGGACAAAAGGAGAAGCTAGCAAACACACTCTAGTGACGGACAGGTCATAAATTTTCGTAGCCAGCTGCAACGCACGCCCTGTGAACAAGCAGAGTTCACTGCTCCCGGTACGTAGAACACCAGTTTTTTTTGTGAAAACATTGATTCCGTAGAAAACTACATACAATGTGTACAGAGCCATTAAAGGAGAAAAGGCTTAACAATGGTCAAGTATACATGTATACGCCAGCTGTCAGGAGAAAGCGACGAAGGGTGTATTGATTTGAAAGACTCCAGCGGTCGACGACAGGGTTTTGACCTTACTTGGAAATGAAAGCGCAGAGAGTACGTCCAAACTCAAGGATGGTTGGCTGGCAATCAAAAGAAAAAAAAAAACTTTCAAAGAAGGGTAAGCGAGGCCCTTGAACAACAGTAGATAATAACGCCAGAGCGACGAAGTTCAGAAACAATACAAATGGAAGAGAAACTCAGAGTTATTGCTGTAGACTTCAGAAAAAACGACAGATACAATTTATTGCTGCGTTATCTGGAAATGACAACGACCTCAAAATACGAAGCAAGGGAAGAATCTGGTGGGGAACCAGGAGCCCTATCAGAGAACGCCTTTGAAAAGATAGGTGGTATTTGGACTTGGAGGGAAGAAAATGAAACCAATAAGGACATGGCGTCGTTGGAATCAAAAGTCTGGTGGGAAATTTGGTAAGGAGAATATAGGAACGAGACAGGAACGCGCTCGAGAGAGTTCTAACTAAATTTTGGACGCGATCAGAGTGAAGTCCGTGACTGGAGTAATTAGCATTTTATTGAACTTAGAATAATTCGATACACAGTGGGAGAAGGTAGTTTTCGAACTTATAACAAAAGTTAATACAGTGATTACAAACACACGAACTATGAAGTAGAGTCACACTATTAGCATACCAGTGAACATTAACTGAAACAGATAGTAACCAGACAATAATGTAATTTCAGTGTATACGAACACTTTACAACAAATAACTTTTAAGAAAGATTAAGAACACAAACTACATTCATGAACACTTGATAACCAAAGATACCGCAACAAAGGTGCGTAATGTCAATTCAGATTTGAAATAAATCACGATGTCGGTGTACAACAGAGAATACTAACTTTTAATCATAAATTACAATCCGAAATGTGTGGAGTTGGTGAGTGAAGTGTCTGTGAGTGACATCGTGGGATTCATCCAGTACCATCTATCATCTGGAGGAATTATCTGCACGATTCCAGAACGATCGACATAAGGGAATCATCACCGCAACCACCGAGTGATTGGATATTCGTATATGAAGTAAAGTAAACATGTTTTAATTAATTTAGATCCACTGTCTGTCATCTCAAAGAATCCACACACACTAGAATTCATTAAAGTAATCATCAAGGAATTAAAGAAATTGATTTAAAGTTTATTTAGAAGTAAAATCATCATTATTATTATATACATACCCCCATAGTCAGTAAAATTCCATTTTTTAAAACAATGAATAAGGCCTTTTCGAAATATTAAAATTTCATCATCAGTTCATACACTGTAATGTTCCTGCTGTGATGTTTTCCTTTAAATGTATAACTGTTGTTAACTGCAAGTATTACCTCTTACTGTTCTTCATTTTGAACTTTCCACTGCCATCATTATTGGGTGAAACCAAGCCAGATATGTATTGAAACAATTGATCATTTTCAAATATTGTCTGTTGATTCATCAATTTGTCATATTTTTTATGAAGGTATATATATAATTTTTCTAACTGTATAATGTCATTTTTATTATTGTTTATTTCCACTATTTCCATATTGTTGGATATACTTATTATACTATGATTCATACTAATAAGGTGATCTGCTATGTTGGAGATTCCCGTTTTTTTATTAATAGAAAAGACTGTGATATATACAAATTAAGTGGAATATACAGGATAAAATATAATAACTGTGACTACATATACATCGGAAGAACACATAGAAATTTCAAACAGAGATTTATGGAACATTTCAGAGCTTTTAATAACAAAAAAACGGGAATCTCCAACATAGCAGATCACCTTATTAGTATGAATCATAGTATAACAAATATATCCAACAATATGGAAATAGTGGAAATAAACAATAATAAAAATGACATTATACAGTTAGAAAAATTATATATATACCTTCATAAGAAATATGACAAATTGATGAATCAACAGACAATATTTGAAAATGATCAATTGTTTCAATACATATCTGGCTTGGTTTCACCCAATAATGATGGCAGTGGAAAGTTCAAAATGAAGAACAGTAAGAGGTAATACATGCAGTTAACAACAGTTATACATTTAAAGGAAAACATCACAACAGGAACATTACAGTGTATGAACTGATGATAAAATTTTAATATTTCGAAAAGGCCTTATTCATTGTTTTAAAAAATGGAATTTTACTGACTATGGTGGTATGTATATAATAATATTATAACAAGTCAGTGGCATAATGTTTGGCAAAATAAAATCATCATTCTTTATCAGAAGTACTAAACGCAATTGATGAATGCTTATTAATATGCAACCATTAGATTGAGAGTGTGAATAACAAATTTTATTAATGTATTATTGTTTGATATTTACAATTTAATAATGAGTATTCAATTTTATTAATGTATTATTGTTTGATATTTACAATTTAGCAATGAGTATTAAATTAATGTGTTATTTTTATATTTACAAGTAATAATGAGTATGTAAAATTGTGTGCTATTGTTTGATATTTACAAGTGATAAGAAACTAGTGTGAATAAATTTAAGAGCTATCAATAGAAATGAGCATTTATTATTTGTTTAACCCTGAGATAAAGGGCTTGTCTTGAAGTCCTTATATTGGTGCCGCAACTAGTGTGGCATAATTTAAATCCTTATACAGTGTTAAAAATTTCCGTTTGGTTCGTCTCTAAACTGGTTCTCTCCGCTCCCCGCCGTACGTCTCGTCTTCAGCATTGAAGAGTTTCGCTGATCTTGGTATCACCTTTTCAACTGGCCACGAACTGACTTTCGTCAACAACATACTAACGGAGTTAATCACTGGCTATAAATAGATTTTCATTATTCTTCAAAACCATATATGGTCATGAAATTCTCACTGGCAATCGCTTTACCCTAAGGGGCCTCATCTTCACATGTTATAGAATTTATAAAATTACACAATAATATTTATGTAAATTTAGACCCATTACAACTTGTGTATTTAGTTTTAATGTGCTAAATATATAAATTTATTATTGGATAAATAATAAAAATTTAGTTTTTGTACATAATATAATTTGATATTTCTTTAACTTTCAACACCGCTTGTTTTCACATTTTTAATCACGTTACCATACTTTTAATCGTCTTTTTGTTGTTGAATACAAAAATTATTTATGTGGGATACATTTACAGGGGAAGTTATTAATACACACTTGAACACTTGAAAATACGGCTTTTGTAGAAGTCAGTTTGCTGACGCTGAGTAGAGGGGAACTGTGCTCTTACTAGCGTAGGCAAACCAAACGGCTAGTACACGTATTTTACCCGACATCACTTACAAGTGGCCGCGTGGTGGGGGAGAGCAGCTTCAATCATCCGGTCACGGCCAGACAGTATACATGACCTGGATTACCAAGTGCATCCAGTACTTTGTGTATGTAGATGCATGCTGAAAAATTTGGAGGTAAATTGGTAATACCATTAGGTACCATTGGTAATAATAATTTAAGTATAATCTTTCATAATATAACACAATATTTTTTAAAACATAATGTGGAGTATATTTTGAAGAAAAATTTAGTTATATTTGATTATAATCCTTCATTGTAATAATTGATATGGTAATTAACATTATCCCTCACAATGTAATTAATACACAAACAGTTGGGGGTTACTAAAATATAAAATACATATGATTTTTCCTTTGACTGTAAAGAAAATATTTTCTTATATTCTGTATTTTTACAGGTGGGAAGGTTGTAGGTGATGTGTTGATGAAACTAAAGGAATATTGGGCAGTTAATGATTTCAATATGACTCCAAAAGAGCTACTCGATCTACTACCACAGATTCTACGAGAAATGGGCATTGAGTCAAAATTTCAAAATTATCCTAACAGATTTTTTAAAAAGTGAGATGTATATTTACTGTCAAAAAATAATAAAATGTTCCACAGTGATTGTATGTGGTGTTTCTTTCTACTTCCAAAATATATAAATACAATAAAAAGTGTAGTTTCTTGTTCCATTAATACTTTAGGTAGTTTCAAAAAGTTTCTGGGATTATTTTATTTTATAAAAACTGTAGATCTAAAAGTTTTACATTAGATTTCCTTCTGTAGCTATATGTGTTTGCCAGTGTACACAGTTTTGGAAACATACCTGGAACCCATTCTTTGAAACATCCTTCATTTGCTCTGTTGCTTTGGCAATCCAGCAACATCTTTGCATCAGCTTTGGCATCAGAATTGAAGTAAAGTGAGGAAACAAGTAAAAATAAATTCCAATTTGCTAGACTATGGCGGATGCTTGAGACACACTACATTGTGCCACATAAGGTGGCATAATCATATTATATCATATCATAATCATCCTTGAGCAGGATGATTTGATATATTGCCACATTGTTGTGCAGGAACCCCAATTTTTTTTTGTTTTTCATTTTTCAGAATTGCATTTTTTATTTCTTTTTTTATTATATTAAGTAGATGATGGAAGGATGTTGTCATACATTCTCTTGTTCCTTGATTGTCGTTTAGAATGAATTCGTGGTATACAGTTCCTTGTGAATAAAAAAAAATCTTTTTTTTTGTTCTTGTTCAAATAAAAAAGTATTCAAAGCAAAATTTTGCTGACACCATGTTCTTTTTGAAGCAACATTACTGAGTCAAAGTGATTTTTGAAAAAAACTCAAAATTTTATATTATATGGTGTTCAGTGACACACATTTTTAGCCACAGTCATATTATGTTCATTTTATGGAAATACACAGTGTTGCTGTTGTTGGAGGGGAAACAAGAACAAAGGGTTTTGCCATATTGTTATGTTATGAGTGCTCCGATGTACAAAACAATAATTATCCTTACTCGATTATTTTCGAAGAGGCACTTTTACTTTTTAAAGGTTCCTTGTTTATGTTTATCTAGTGATACATATTATTATAATTAGGTTTATTATTTTATAAAGGTTTTATTAATGTTGATGTTTTTTTACTGTATTTTGAATTGTATAAGATGCTGGTTTGTTGTGCAAATCTAACGGAAAAATAAACGGTAATTTCTGTACTAAAATTATAAAACTTTATTTCTAATAATCGTAATTTAGGATATATTGTTTGGCACATTTGTACTATGTTAACATTGAAAATGTTTATACGGACGTGTCGCACATTTGCAGCCGATCGCTGGTGCGTGATCGAAAATGGGAGCCGGTGAGTTTCCGTAGAAACTACTTCTTTGTTGTCAATAACGTAGTACACATATAAAACTTCGCTTATGAATGCGACTACATTTAACTTATAATCTGTACATTGGTAAATGAAGAATGAATTCATTGATTGGTGAATGACCATAAATATATATATTTTTTAGATTTATTGAAGCATTTTCAATGCTTCTCTATGCATTGCATTTGTGCAATGCCTGTAAATTTTTTAACATTGAAAATGTTTATAAGGACGTGTCGCACATTTGCGGCCAATCGCTGGTGCGTGATCGAAAATGGGAACCGGTAAGTTTCCATAGAAACTACTTCTTTGTTGTCAATAACGTAGTACAGTAATCCCTTAACATTCGCGAAACTTAACTATTCACAAACCTACTAATGAGAAACAAATTTAACATTCGCGTATACGCAACTTGGTTATTCGCGGATTAAAAAAATATTGTATTAAATTGATTTTTTTTTCATTAGAATATTATAATACTGTACTAACCAAGCTTACAAAAAACATTAAGACCACCTGCAAAATACGTAAATAAAATTGTTTAAGGGGTATGAGTAGACTTTCTTTGTGTAGTCGATTCCGAGAATTCCGGCTGACTCCGTGCCCCACACATTGTGTAAACAATTCTGAGAAAATAGACTAGGCTACGGTTTATGTACCCCTCTGTTTACATTTCTCTCAGTTGTTAATAAGCGTGAGTGACAAAAGGTTCGTGATGCCGCCTCCAATGAAAAGAGTGAAAAAGGTTTTGCACCTTTCCGAAAAAATTAAAATATTAGATGGGCTACGAGCAGGAGAAAGTGCATCTGCTGAAGGTCGCTTTTTTGATATTAACTACTGTTAGATCTATTAAAAAAAATGAAAAGGCTATAAGAGACAGTGTTGCAGCAAGTGATCCAATCAGTGCAAAAACCGTATCTCAAGTGCGGAACAAGTGTTTGGAAGAAACTGAAAAAGCGTTAAGTGTCTGGATAGAAGATATGAACCAGAAGAAACTTCCGCTAAGTTCAGCTTTGATACGGGCCAAAGCTAAAAAAATATATGACCTTATCAACCTGGATCCTTCTGAATCATCGTTTAACTTCCAGGCGAGTAAAGGTTGGTTTGACAATTTCAAACATAGGCATAGTTTGCACAACATTAAGTTAGTTGGCGAATCGGGATCCGCAGATCATGTAAGTGCTAAAAAATTTCCGGAAGAACTTGCTAAAATTATTGAAACTGGAGGATATCATCCAGAACAAGTGTTCAACGCTGACGAGACAGGGTTGTTCTGGAAGAAAATGCCGAGTAGAACTTTTCTGTCCAAAACAGAACGTTCAGCTCCAGGTTTCAAGGCCGCAAAAGACCGAGTTTCTCTTCTGTTATGGGCCAACGCATCAGGCAATTTTAAGGTAAAGCCGATGCTGATTTATAGATCGTAAAATCCTCGTCCTCTCAAAGACAAAAATAAAAACGAGTTGCCTGTTTTCTGGAAATCAAATAAGAAAGCATGGGTAACTAGTGCATTGTTTCTGGAATGGTTTAATGACTGCTTCATTCATGAGGTGGAAAAATACCTCTCATATAAAAACCTTGGTTTCAAAGTTCTCCTCATAGTTGATAATGCATCTTGTCATCCATCTAGTTTAAAAGAGGCCCATCCCAATGTTGAAGTGGTTTTTCTACCCCCGAATACGACGTCGCTAATCCAACCGCTAGATCAAGGAATCATAGCTACGTTCAAAGCCTACTACACAAGAAGATGTTTAAAATGAATTTTGAACTCCATCGAAGAAAATTCAGAAGCTACAGTAACATATAGTTGGAAAACATTCAACATAGCAAATTGTATTGCCGAAATCGATGCATCATTGATGGAATTGAAGGAAAGTTCAATTAATGCTTGTTGGCGAAATCTTTGGCCTCAAGTGGTACAAAAGGAAAACCAGATGCCTTTAATTTCCAAACAAGTTGAAGAGATTGTGGAACTGGCTCATCAGGTCGGAGGTGATGGTTTCAGACGATATGACGCGAGATGATGTTGAAGAATTAATAAAATCTCAAGAGAATGGTCTTACTGAAGAAGAACTAATAGAGATCATTGAAGAAAACGTCTTAGAGACCGACAACGACACTGAAGACGAGACCGAGAATCCGGAAACTGAAGGTAAAAGTTTTTCTTTTTTTTCTGTAAAGGTTTTCTAATTGTTTTAAGTTTTCTACAACTTAACATTTTTTATTGCAGGTAAAATATTTTCTTCAAAAGTTATTGGAGGAATTTTAAAGCTCCAACAACAGCTTGTTGAGAAAGCCATAGAAAACGACCCTTCACTGGTGAGAAGCCTTAAATTTAAAAGAGAAATCGAGGCAGCGACCCTTCCTTACACTGAAATGTAAGGAACAATCACAGATCACAAAATATTTTCAACCATCAACTAGCAAATAAACTTTAACTTTCAATATGTATAAAGTACAGTATAATCAATATCTATGTATGTTAATATTACTGCTTAATAAACATAGTATGTACATATTTTTTTCGTTTCAATTAAAATTTTACAGAACCTAACCCCCTTTTATACACGGGAAGATAGTCTCAACATTCGCGATTTTGACATTCGCGGATGTTTCCGCGAACGTAACCCTCGCGAATGTTAAGGGATTACTGTACACATATAAAACTTCGCTTGTGAATGCTACTACATTTAACTTATAATCTGTACATTGGTAAATGAAGAATGAATTCATTGATCGGTGAATGAATAATGAATTCATTGATTGGTGAATGAACATAAATATATATATTTTTTAGATTTATTGAAGCATTTTCAATGCCCTTCTCTGTGCATTGCATTGCCTATAATTTTTTTAGACTATGACTCGTTAATAAGAATATATAAAGGAATGCAATGGCGTAGATATATTTATGATCACAGCAATAAGCTTACAATAGTCCATTAACAACATTAATGTAAGAATTATAATTAGGGTTGCGTTTTATTCTCAAATAATTATACAAAATTATAAAATCTCAAGCTACATTAATTTAATCATAACATTTTTTTATTACAGTCAAATCTCTTTATAACGAACCTCGATATTACGAAAACCTCGATTTTACGAATTTTTTTACTGCACCGTGACGTTGTAATAAAACTATGTATAAATTTACCTCTATTTAACGTATTCATACCTCTATATAACGAAATGGTGACACATACTGCATATCAACATACAGTAATTTTTACTCAATGTTTTGTAAAAATAATGCCATTAAATTTAGTGCAAGACATCTCTGTGAGTTTAAAGGTAGTTATTCTTTTGATTTCTGTACCTAAATTGTACTTTTATACAAACACAAAGTATTCTTGACCACAGCCGAAAATGACAGGTTATTTTTATTGAAATTGTAAAGCTTAAATTCCCTAAATTGTCTTACATTTGTACTGTATCACCCATAACAATAAAATCCTAAGAAAAGATTTAAACACGTGTTCTGCCGTTACCTGTTGGCGACGGGCTTGGCCTGGTCGGAAAGAGAGTTATTGTAAACCTATGCATAAGAGTAGCGGAATTCTCCAAAATCCATTAACTACAGTGCTATTAAAACAATCTGCGTTTTCTGACAGTTATCCTTGCGTGTTTACAAGCGCTAGCCAATCACCGGCCGGCGCGCGCTTTCCCTCCCCCTTTCTCCTCAGTCAACAGTCCCCACACTGACCACAGTGTTGCCAGTGCAAGTACATACTTCGCTAACAGTGACGGCTTTTCTTTGAGAGTATTGATTTTAATTGCATTAGTTTTTGTGTTTTAATAAGTTCTCCGTTATCAGCAACATTTTTAGTGTAGTGGGTGTAGCGTATTTTGTTTTACACAGATCATATTATTTTTTCAATTATGTCGCAACCAGTGCAAGGTGCTGATAAACGTAAGCGTGGGCGACCAAGAATTCATTCGCCTCGAAAGAAGGCAAGCATAAAAGGAAGACATGGCTTTGTTCTTCGTGGTCAGGCTCGCGATATGGTGTGTGCGTTACGCGAATATTTCGAGGCTGAAAGGGAAAATGGAGGTCCTCTAATAGACGTCAATAAAGTTGTAGAAAGAACTGCAGCAGCTTTAAAAATATCTAAGGCGACAGTAATTAGAATAGGGAAAGAAAAAGAGAAGAGAGAGGAGGAACCTCGGGAAGAACAAGAGGAAGAGGAGGGTGAGATTGAGAATGTAGCTGGGCCATCACATGCAGGGTTGGAAACACCCGGAAAAACTCAGAACTATGCCAAACGAGTGACCAATATGGACAGTTTCCAGCAAGGTGCAATTAGGCGTCATGTGTATTCTTACTACGAGAGAAAGGAGCATCCTACTGTAAGAAAGCTACACAGCAGTCTTAGAGAAAACCAGTTTTTTAATGGTAGTGAATCATCCCTTCGACTTTCTCTTCTTGATTTGGGATTTCAGTTTGAAAAATATTCAAACCGGACCGTCCTTCTGGAGAGACCTAATATTGTTGCTTGGCGATGCCGCTATTTGAGAAGTGTCAAGAATGTAGATTACGAGAGCATTGTGTGGCTGGATGAGACTTTTGTTAACGCTTGTCATACCTTACCCAAAGGGTGGTCAGACAGAACACCCCAAGGCACAATGAAAGCCCCGTTAGGAAAGGGTCATTGTCCTACATGCTGGAACTTCCTGAGGCTTCGTGGCAAATTGTTTACTCATGTTTCGATCGCGAAAAACGGGACTACCACGAGGAACTGAATGCTGTTTGTTTCACGGAGTGGTTTAAAAATTCGCTCCTTAAGAACATCCCTCCCAAATCTACCATTGTTATGGATAATGCTCCATACCATTCATTAATAAGAGATAGGGCTCCAACCATGCAGTGCAGAAAAGCTGACATGCTGGCTTGGGTACAAAGAAATATATTGCCTCAGATAAAAGACATCACCATTGCACCTGGTGCTACAAAATCAGATTTAATGGAACTGATGACCACTTACAAACCGAAGCCAGTATATGTCATCGATGAACTCGCAAAAAGCAATGGACATCAGGTGATACGGCTACCTCCTTATCACGCCCATTTTAACCCCATTGAATTAATTTGGGCACAAGCAAAGGGTTACGTGGCAAGGAACAACAAGAGATTCACCATCACCGAAATAGAAAGGCTAACCAGAGAGGGAATCGACTGTGTTACTGCAGAAAACTGGGCATCCGCGGTTAAACACACGAAAGAACTCGTACAGAAGCAGTGGGAAACGGAAGGCATCTTGGATGATCGTGTGGAAGAAATTATCATCTCCCTCGGTTCCGGTTCCGGTTCCGGTTCCAGCTCCAGCTCCAGCACTCAGGGTGAAGAAAGTGATTCGTCACTGGGGGTGGCTCCCTTGACACCATGAATGTGAGTAACTTTCAGTCAGCATGATGTATTTATTATAGAGCAAACAATATAATTCCTTACGTTTAACGTTCACAACATCTGAATTTTATTTAGTTTTGAGTTTTAGCAATTTGTTAAACATTTATTAAAGTTAATTTCAAATTTTCCTAAAACAAGGGTGTGTGGCACTCGGGAGTGACCGACCAAAGCGAAGCTTTTAAGCTATATAGAGAACTAATAAATTTAATGAACAAAAGTTGATATTAATTTTTAAGAAACGTTCCTTCCAAATACGTTGATAGTAAGTTTGCGATTAGACTAAACAAAGCGTTTAGTCGTTGCACAAACTGCAACGTGTGTATCTGTAACACAGTTATGTAGACAACACACAGTTCAGATTAATGCGTGTTTACTGGTTTATGCTCTGCTACGCTCTGCTTACATCCTTGATATCTCGAAACTTTTCCTTAACACTTTATTGGATTGTGATATTAAAATTTTATTTTGAATTTCAGAAAACGGTTAAGCAAAAAAAAAAAAATAGGTCATCGCTTTGGAAAAAAAGTTCCCCACCGGATGAAAAAATGGTTACGCTGGTGTACTTATTCGATACCCTTGATTTTAAAAAAATCGTTACAGGTAAACTACCCCTTTCCCTTAACCGATCTTCACCAAAAACCAAAGGTCTTGAGTACTCTACAAATCAGGGCTGTGTGCAAAAAATTATTTGATTCTGTATGAATTTGCAGCTGTTATCATTTGCCAGACGAACGCGCGTGACGATTCTTCGTGACGCTGCGCGAGCGAGGGAGCGGGCTCGGCCTAGCGGACCATGTGGCAACACAGCGCTTCCGCAGCTGTACCGAGCCCCACGTGCTTCTTAGCTGTCAGAAAACGCAGATTGTTTTAATAGCACTGTAACACAGAACACTGAAATAGACATAACAAACAGAATTCTTAGAATTCACTTGGCCCAGACATCCTCTATTGTTCAGTGCATACATACAGTTCAGCAATAACTTTTCCTGGGATTAACTCAGTTTGTCTCTGTCTTTGGATTGCGTTAGTCGTGTTATACAGGTTAGTCGTGTACTTTTTCTGTAGTGTGCCGTATGCAATGTCAAAACGGAAGTGCCTTAGTGTTTCGGAAAAAATTAGCATTATACACGAAGTTGACAAAGGTGTTAAAAAAAAGATATCGCGCAAAAATTTGGAATCCCACCAAGTTCACTGTCGACAATTTTAAAAAATTGGGACGTGATACTACAGGAAGCAGACCAACGTAAAGAAAGTCTAGTGAGGAAAAAGTTAAAAAGTAGCATGTATGATGATATCGACGAAGCCATTTTAAAATGGATGACGGTGATGCGCGAAAAAAAGCTTCCATTATCCGGGACATTAATTAAAGAAAAAGCCTTGGAATTTGGTGCTGCATTGGGACACAAGGATTTCCAGGCCAGCAATGGGTGGTTAGAGAAGTTTAGAAAAAGGCATGGTGTAATTCATAAAGTAATTTGTGGAGAAAGTGCAAGTGCCAGCATAAGTAACTGTGAAACTTGGCAGCAGACTGTGTTAAAACCGATTTTAAAAGAATATCCGCGAAAAGACATTTTCAACGCGGACGAGACGGGTCTATTTTTTAAATGTTTACCCAACAAAACGCTAACTTTTAAAAATGATCCGTGCTTTGGTGGTAAACAGAGTAAACTAAGAATTACGGTGTTAGTGACTGCAAACATGCTAGGGACTGAAAGACTTAAAACGTTGGTAATTGGCAAAAGTAAAACTCCGCGTTGTTTTCGAGGAGTTAAATCTCTAGAGGTAGACTACACATTTAACAAAAGGGCGTGGATGACTACTGACATTTTTACAGGTTGGGTAAAAAAGCTGGACAAACAAATGACCACACAAAAAAGAAAAATTGTGCTTTTTATTGATAATTGTACGGCTTCATCCTGGAGACATTAATTCTGTATTAAATAACGTAAAAGTCGTATTTTTCCCACCAAACTTAACGTCAATTATACAACCAATGGATCAGGGGGTAATTAAAACTCTTAAATTGCACTACCGAAAAAGAATCCTGAAAAAAATTGTTACCATTGTAGAGAACAACCAGACTGTCCCTGTTAATATTGTTGATCTCCGGGAGTGCATTTCTGAATTATCAAAAGTATGGACCAATGATGTTAGCGATGAAACAATATTCCATTGTTTTTGTAAAGCTGGTTTCAGTACCGCCACGACAGAATGGAATGAAGAAGATGATATGACACTAGTACAGTTAAGAAGTCACTGGAATTTTCTACAAACAACTGGAAATGTCAGTAACGAAGTTACACTGGAAGATTTCATCACTGCTGATGAACAGGTTACTGTTTCTGATTTTCCGGACGATGACGATATACTCCATAGTGTTAGCAAGTCCTCTGAACCGGTAGAAGATGATGATGATGATGATGATGACGAAAATTTTGAAGACCAGCAAGACAAGAGAAAACCTACCGACGACGAGGTTTTACAGTCATTTAAAGCAATTAGGCTTGAACTACATCTCAAGGACGAAGTACCTGACAGTATTTTTGAGTATTTAAATAGATGTGAAACTTTTTTTGAATGGTAGTATCTTATTCAAACACAGAAAACAACAGAAAATTACCCACTTTTTCAAGTAACGAATTAAAACTGTATCAAAAATTATATAGCCTACTGTCAACATTACCGATCAACATCCATCAAAGACTAAAGAATGCATTAGGATTAGTGCTTCTTAACATTTTAAATAAAGTTAGTGTATTAATTTTTTGTATTATTGTTGTGAAAAAATTATGTGCTAGAAATAAAAATACAGTGTTAACCTAAAACTCAGTTCAACATGCTTTTACGTATAGCCTACAACCATGTACAAGGTAAGTCTTTACATGAAATACACAAACTCTTTATTCAGTACGTACTTATTATGTATTAGATTAATATGTAAAGCACAACATAAAAAATACATTTACTTTTTTAAGTATGCGCTATTAAGAAAAATAACGGTACGTAATATTAATTCATTATAGAACGTGAAACAACATTCATAAAAAAATTAGACGGGGAATTCTTGTTATAAATGGTTTATACCTCTATATAACGAAAACCTCTATTTAACGAATTTTTTTCCAGGATTCTCAATTTCGTTATATAGAGGTTTGACTGTATTTAGTTTACTTCTTTATATCGTCAACTTTCAGAAACAATGTCAGTGCAGTTCCTTCATCGTTCTCTTTGTAAAGTATATAATCTTTGCTACCATCAAGATTATTACTAATGTTGTGTTTCATAAATACTTATGTTATTGTCTTGGACTCGACCTTTGACCATGCTGATTTTACTTTTACTCATTCACAAATTTGAGTAATAGTCAGTCATTTTATAACATGTGGTTGCTAGACATTTTGTTGTATAAGATACATTCAGGTATAAGACCCTCAAGGTTTTGAAGGCATTTTCAGTGTATAAAAAAATGTGTCTTATGCAATGTGGAGTACAGTGTATTTTGCATAATATACAATAAGTACTGGAAATGCTTTGACACACCAAACAGTATATGCTGCATGTGAAGATGGTGTTACATATTGTTATAGGACGGCTTTGTGTGTGTAGCTGCCGTGTTGTAATGCCACACGTTGGATGCGTCAATTTGTTACTGGTCGTAACGTCCGTCTTATCTTAATCTTGTATGAGTATAATGGGTGTAACGTGTCTTCTCTATACGTCGTCGCTTTAGAACGTAACTTATGCAGATTTCGTCCGTTGCGAACGTACGAATAACCAGGTCTCAATGTTCTTACCTGTTGTTCACTAGGGGTGTGAAAATCCCGGGTGGCGCCAAATTGTTTTATTAAAACGATTAAAAATAATTTTAAGTTTGTATGACAAGCGCAGCTCGGCGGTGTGAAGAATTCAATTTGTTCCCGCCTCGCCTTGGCCGTCTGGATTGGGCCAGTAGTTGGTAATTTTGGGGTAATTTAATAGATACTTAACACTTCAGAAGACTGGATGAACTCAGTTGATCTGGTAATAATGAATTAGGCTGCAATCATATTTAATTTTCAATTGTTCGGGGCTTCGGGCATCTTTTTCAAGTTAATCGGCAATATATTATTTTCTTTTTTCTTTAATTCGGCTTCGATATCAGTTAAATGGTTTCAGCCATCGTCTGCTTCTTTGGTATTCACTTGTTAGTAATTTTGTTTGATGTTTTATTTAACAATTTTGATCGTTCAAGAAGTGGCGTCTATTCAACAAGAGCATCATATTACCAGTAAAGAAATCTAACGGTAAATTAGTAACCAAACGACTGTTGCCATAGTAACCAATCAATCCTGATTGGTTAATTCTGAATTATGACTATTGTTATCAAATTTGAATTTTTATTCAAAATAGCTGTATATCTTCTTATTGATTATATTCTTCTGTCATCTTCCCTACATATTAAATATTATCACCACTGTTATTATTTCCTTTCAAAGATTAATTTGGTACCACATAATGTATGGTTTTATGAAATATCAATGTTTGTACATTTGTGTTAATATTTGGTATTTACATTTCTCCTTTAAATTAAGTCTTATTCTAATATTTTTTCTTTTAAACTGATTTACAAATTATTCTCGGCTATTTACTCGCCTTGAATTTATTAACTTCCTGGTTGTTTTTATACAATTTTCAGTTATTTGTTATTGACAGTTATACATTTCCTAGGCCTAAGTAGCCATTGATTATTCTTACTTAATATATTCTAATTATATTTCATTTTATTACAAAGTGTTTTGTTCTGTTGTTATAATTGATTCGTTTAGTGGTTGTTGTGTCTTGAATTTGTTAGTGTTCTGATTATGTGTCAAGATTACTTTCTATATCTTAATACCTAAAATATAACAATTAGGCCTATGGACTGTAAACTTCCTTCAGCCATATCCTATCCATAAAATTAAAATGAACAATTCTTTACAAGTTATTAGTTTGGTTTAACATACATTTCATTCTTTTACTATTATTTTGAGTGAGAAACATCATCACTTTTTTCAAACTTTCTTAATTTATTTTCCCTTATCACATAGGGTGTTTATTAATTACATTCTTAAATCTTTACTAATCCCTTTCTCCATTCCATGTTAACACAAACTGTTTATCTTACATGGGCTTTCTCCCGTGAATAACATCGTATCCTTTATCTATCTCCACTCTAAATACTATTTCTAATTATCCTTAACTATATAGTTTTTATAAGCTCACTCTTAAATCAGTTATGGTTTCATCATTGATTTATTAAGTGTTTTCTTATCTATTACTATCTTTTTAATCATACTATCATTTACAATATCTTTTTTCACCTGTCACTTTCACCTTTAATTAATTGGTGTTTATCACTGATACACTCATTATTTTGGGGTATTTACACCTTCACTATTATCACTTGTTAAACTTTTTTATTTTAAGCGTTTATTGGTGGGTAATCCCTATTATTATTTTTCTTTGTCACTTAGTTACTTTCATTATATTTCTCACTATCTTTACAAATTTAATTTATCTCTAATAAGTTCATGTCTTTTTCTAGATTTCTTACTTACATATACTACTAATTCGTGGGTTAGTGTATTTTTATTTAACGGTGTTTTATTTATTATGAATTACATTTGTCACTTAGACAATACTAATATTTCTTTTTTATATTTGTTATTCATTGGTTTCGTTTTCTTTATGATATTTGATGGTATCATCTCCCCCTTCCCTATTCTACACTATTTGTCTGTGTTTTATCACCTTGGTTCACTTTATTTTCTTTATAGTTGGTTTGTTCCATTTTTAATTTCATTTTTCTTCTCCTTCACTTCCATCTTGTTTCACTTTATTTTGGTTATTAGCTGGCCAATCTTTGGGGTTGGGTCAATGTCATTTGTCTGTCAGTCTAGTTTGTATTTTTTATTCAATAATCACCTTTGGTTTACTATTCTTCCTCCTTCACTCTTAATTACATTTACTATTTTTATTCTCTTTATTATTTATTTATTAAAATATATTATTTCTTAGCATTTCTTACATACTTATAGATATCAAATATGATCTGAATTTGGCGATGTTATATAATGCCCTTCCACCAAAATTGATCATTTTATAAAACATGATTCTAAGTTTGAAGAAATTATCAATTGTATTGTATCAATTTTTTTCTTCAAATTCTCCTGCTTCTCGTTCATTTTTTATGTTCAATTCTGTATCTTCTACTTCCTATCTTCTGAGTCTTTTCTTCATTATTTTTTCTTATTATGAACTGGCTTATTGATTTTTTATTATAAATTATTCCCTACAAATCTTATTTTCCCTAACTATCTCTACTTTGTAGCTGAAATCGATTCGGATGGGCTCTATTGGCTTACCTAACTCCATCGTTCAAAACTACTCTTATTCTGAGATCAGGGGAACATCATCCCTGCTCAGTTAAATGATTGCTGGACTTATTCAACAGTCAGTCTCAATTAATGAATCTTCAATACAGTCATCTCGTGACTCATAATAATAATAATAATAATCATAATATTTGTTGGGAATCTTTTACTTTTGTATTTCATTATTGCTCAGTTCGAGTCATATAGTTTTTCATCTTTCTTTATAGATACTACGTGATAATATTTGAAGCGTTGGTTTTTATTGATACAATTCACATTTTTATTCATTTTTAATTACTCTTTGTTTCATCTCATTTCATATTATAACTCTTAGAATGTTTATTTTATTTATTTCGTTTTTTGATCATTGGTTTGTTTGATTTTATTTCCCATATTTTTTCTAAATAGTTGTGGAAGTTGATCACTTTGATTGATATATTTTTTTTTTCATAATTTTTTAAATATCATAGTAAGTTAGTGCTTCTTACTAGTTAGGATATTTTGTAGCTTATTCCTTTATAGTATATTTTGCTTTTTATGCCTCATATGTTGGATCAAGATTATTGTAACTTAATCTTATTTTGTAGGAATGTTCTGCAACTTCATTCCTTTATTATTATTTTTTATTTAAATATTATAGTAAGTTTGTTGTTCTCACTTTATATGGATTCTTTGTAACTTTTATTTCTCCATTTTATAATTATTCTAAAATATTATCGAAATATTTGCGTAAGTTGTCCTTACATAACTTTTTTGAATTTTGAAATTCATTTGAGATCTTTTTTCTTTATGATATTGGCAAACTTGTTCGTTTGCCTTGTTATTTTTCTTTATTTAAAGTATTTCGGTTGGTTTTTTACTTTAAGTTTTTTCAGTCATTGCTGATCGTCATAATATTTCTAATTGATGCCTGAATGTATACACCCTTTATTTTCTTAGTGACGGGGTGAGCGATCTCATAAGTGTTATTGCCCTTGTCTCTTGTTATAGTGTATGGTCCTACATATAATAATAGTAACTTTTTAGTAATGCCTTCTATGGAGCTGGGTAATTCTCTGTTTTTTATTAGTACCCTTTCTCCTACATTGTATTTAATAGTCTTTTTCTGGTTCTTAGAGTATTTATTCTTTTGTTGCTCTACCTTTTCGGCTATTGTGTTGTAGAATTTTCTTTTCTCGAATTGATATTCGGTGTTGGTGGGAAATTGAATCATATCAGTTATCTCTCTAGGCGGTGGCCGCTCAAACATCATTGTGTATGGTGTGGCTTCAGTGAAGTTGTGGTAAGCTAGGTTTATAAATTCTTCAGTGGAGTTTACGTAATCGTGCCACTCCTTTTGTTTATCGTGGCAGTAGGTCCTCTGTATTCGACCCACTTCTCTAAGTACTCTCTCAGCTGGGTTACTGCTGGGGTGATAAACGGATGTTTTGTAAGTTTTAATATCATGTTCCCAGAGTTTGCTTTTCCAATGACTTCCCTTAAATTGGGTCCCGTGGTCGGTTATTATGGCCATAGGTTTCCCTACTTCTGGTATAAACTGGGTTAAGATAATCTCAATAATTTTCTTTGTTGTCGCACGGCTAATGGAGTACAACTTTGTATATTTGGTAAAGTGATCGAACATGATGATTATGAATCTGAATCTGTGTCTTCCTCCACTGCGAGGAAACAGACCACATATATCAAGGAATACCCTTTCTAATTTCTGACTTGATATTGTGGGTATCATCATACCCTCCTTTTTCGAATTGTTGCACTTTACCATTTGGCAAATATTACATTTTTGAATAGTTTTGTTTACCTTTCGATAAATATTTTTTATGTAAACTTGTTCCTCTAAAGCTTTTATCACCATCATGGCCCCCATGTGGCCGTATCTAATGTGGTAGTCTAGTATCAATTGTTCTTCCACTGTAGATGGGATTACTAGTTTCCATTCTCCGATATCAGGATTGTTTTTAATAAATAGCAGGTTATTACGTATTTTATAATATTGTATAATGGTTTCTTCTTCTTTTAACATTCTCTCCCGGATACTCATTATTTTTGGATGCACATTTTGACATCTTCTTATTTCCTGGGTTATTTTTTCTAGATCCATTCTGTCTTTGATAATGTTATATACTTTGACTAATTGTTCTTTCTCTCCCTCAAAAGTTTGTTGCTGGATGTTGATACGGGATAATATGTCCGCAGCTGTGTTTTTCTTCCCTGGTATGTATTCCCAGTTAATATGATATTCTTGTAGCAACAATATCCATCGGGTTAATCTTCCGTGGCTGAGTTTACACTGCTTGAGGAATGAAATGGATCTATGGTCACTTCTCACGGTTATGTCGTATCCTAGAATGTAAGTCCTGAATTTGTTGCAGGCGAACACAACACTAAGTAGTTCTTTCTCCGTGACGTGATAGTTTCTTTCGCATCCATTTAAAATTCTACTTGCAAAACTTAAGACCATATGTTGCCCCTTCTCATCTTCCTGGTATAATACAGCACCTACACTGACGTCACTCGCATCACAATTCATGAAGAATGGCTTTTTGAAGTCTGGATGGTGTAAAATGATGGTGTTTAAAAACTTTTCTTTTATTTGGTTAAATAATTCATCTTGTTCGGACCGCCAAGTCCATTTGTCCTTAACTGATAATTGTTTTTTGAATGGTGCTGTTAATTTGGAATAATTATATTGGAATTTACGATAATAATTGCAGATTCCCAGGAAAGACTGAAGCTGTTTTTTATTTTTTGGTGTGGGGAATCGTTGTATCGCTTCAACTTTTTCTGATGAAGGAGAGATGCCCTCCTCTGCTAGGTTAAATTCTAAAAATTGTACCTTGCGGGCTATAAACTTTGACTTGTCCAGCTTAAGGGTTATGTGATTATCTGATAACTTTTTTAGTACGGTCTCCACTCTAGCACAGTGTTCTTGCCAATTTGATGACGTTATCAGCAGGTCATCTACGTACACGGTGGTAAAATTCAGTACATCTTGTCCCAGTATTTGGTCCATACATTTAACAAATACTGCGACCGAATTTATCAGTCCAAATGGCAATATTTTGAACTGATAGTTCCTCCCATCGAACAGAAAAGCTAAGTATTTTCTACTGTTCGGATGTAGCTCCACCTGCCAATATCCACATACTGTGTCCCACACGCTGATGTATTTTATACCGTGGAACTTCTTAAGAATTTCTTCGATTTCACCCGGGGATGTTCTATCGTTCACTATCATTTTATTGATCTCTCTTGCATCGAGGCAGATTCTCACCTTTCCGTCCTTTTCCGGTATCGCCACTATTGGACTTGTATAAGGTGATTGACTTAATTCGATTATATCGTCTTCCATCATTTGATTGATTTCTGCCCTCACTGCATTTCTTTGTGAGTATGCGATGGGATAAGATTTTTTCTTGAAGTCAACGGGTTCTTTAAATCGGATCCGGCATTGATAGTCCTTTACCTTGCCTGGGGCGTCAGAAAAAATGTGTTTATGTATGTTGTATATTCTTATGAGTTCCTCTGCCTGTTGTACACTAATCTGTGGGTCTTGTTCTTCTCGTTGGAAGTTTCTGATCTCGTCCAGCTTGCTTGACCATAATTCTTCAACCTTCCAATCTTTCAATATTCTTCCGGGTGATTGTTGGCAATAATTGTTTTGGATCATGGTGCAGCTGTTTGTTATTAATGGTAAGTTGCAACCGTTCACTAGATCGGCTGACCATATCCCTTGTTCTGTGGTTAGTGATACTTCTCCTAGCCGCAGGTTAATTATGGCAGAGTATTGTCTGAGTACATCACACCCAACAAGTATTGAGAAAGGTAGGCCGCTGGCAACAAGAAATGGCATAGTTACTATTATACCTTTGCTATTAAGTTCCAAGGATACTTGTTTCCTGACGGTCTTATTTTGTCGGCCGGTAGCACCAATGATAGTTACATTGTTTATGGGCAGGGTTGATATGGGTATACTACTTCCCTGCTGTAGTCTATTTAATTCTACTTGGTCGATCAGAGAGATATTAGATCCTGTATCGATCATTATGGTTGATAGGATTCCATTTATTTGGGCACTTACATACACTATTTCGCTGTTTCTGATAGGCATCATGTTATCATTTCCTTCGATTAAATCGTCCCTTATATTTTTTAAATAGTTAGTACATATTATTGTGATCTTCTTGTCTGTTGTCGTCTTATATTCCCCAAGAGATTAGTCCAGTGATGGGCTGTTCACAGTTCTCACCGACCTTATTCGTTTAAATGAGGGCTGGCTTCATTGTTTCCGACTTCATTTGTGTTTATTTGTTGGCTCGTTGATGGTTCCTGTTGGTGGTTTGTGTTATCACCATCATTCCCGACGTTTTCCTCGAAGGTGTGGACTCTTGTGTTTGGTACCTGGTTATAGTACGTTCGTCGGTTATTTGCCTGAGAATAGTTTCTTACTGGACTACGCCGTGCTTGACATCTCACATAATTCACTCGCGGTCGGTATCCTCGGTTGTTGTTGTTGTTGTTACCGGTTCCTGGACGATAATAATTGTTAGGACCGTTCCGTTGGTGATTCCCTCTGTAATCGTTTCTGAAATTACCGTTGTTGTTATTGTTTGTGTGATACTTCCTGGGCGCATTATTCCCACGTTGATTTCCTTGATAGTTATTGGTGTTGTTCGGTGGTGGCTTATTATCACCCTGTTGGTTTGGTGGGGATGGCCCTTCATTTGGTCTACTATTTCGGAAACTCGTGAATCTGTTCTTACGGTACTGCCATTCATGTTCATGGCTCTCCAATAAACTAGCCATGTCCTGAATTGTCTTGACTTGACTATACATACAGGCTTTCTGGATCGCATCATCATAGTGGTAAGATAATTGTATGACTAAACACTCTTCCGGAATGTGTGGTTCCAAATTCCTGGCCATGCAGATTTTTCCCAGAAAGTATGATGTTAGGGATTGTCCGTTTTGGTTTTCATACCTTCCGTTACTTAAATTGTTACGGACCATGTTCTGGGTTGACTCTGACCAGTATTTCGCTTTGAATTGGGTTTTGAATTCTTGGATGCTCTGGATGTCTGGTCTTGTGGCAGTCCACCAGTTGTCATATGTTTCCTTAAACATGTCGCCTAGCATTCCCCTCACAGCTGTCCATCGGGTTTCGCGATTCTTTATTATCAATTCTTCCACCCTTTTCAAAAACTCCATCGGATTGCGCTTATAGTTGCGGAAATTTATTGTATCTCGATTGTCATTGTTAAATATTTGGTTATGGTTACTTGAACGGTCACGCCAGGCGTCCACTTCTTCCTGTAATAATTCTTCTCGTCTATGTATCTCTTCAATTCTTTGTTTATTTTTGTCCACTTTACTGTCGATTTTATTTAAATTGCTGTACACTCCTTCCATTCTTTCTCCCAGGTCTGTTCGTACAACTGCTGTCTCCTTCTGGTTCTCTTCACGGACTTGATGCATGTCCTGGTTCACTTGTTCCCACCTTTTGGTCATTTCTTCGTGACATTCCTCAATTCTCCTTTTGGTTTCTCCTTCGAGGTTGTTTATTTTATTGATTACCTCCTCACGGACTTCTGAAACAGTTTCGTTGGTTTTCTCCAGTCTCTCCAATGTCTCCTCTAATTTCTCATTCGTTTCGGTGATCTGTTGTATGGTTTCTTCTCTATACTCCCTTAATTGTTGGATCACCTGCTGTTTCATCTCTTCCTTAGTTATTTCATTGATTTCCTTCAGCTGTTGTTGGAATGTTTCGTTATTTTGGTTAATGGTTTGTCTCAATTCTTCCTTCTGCTTCTGAAAATTGTCCTCCTGTTTCTTAAAATTTTTACTGGTTTCTTTCTTCATGTCGTTGAACTTCTCCTCCTGTTTCTTAAAATTTTCGTTGGTTTCTTCCTTGTTTCTGTCCAATTTTTCCTCCATTCATTTTATTAACCTTTCATTCATTTGTTCTATAAATTTCATCAGATTTGGGTCTCCTCTAGTTTCCTCCTTGTCACCCGCTTTTAGCTCCCTTTATTTGTCTTGGGTTGGTTCTGTTGTGGTTATTGTTGTCTCCACTTCTTCGATCGATGTTCCTTCCTCTTCTTCCCCTCTATTTTCTTCCATTTCCTTTTCCTTCGCCAATTTTTTCGACAATCCTCTGGTGTGCATATTGTAACCTTTCGCAATCGCCGCTAGAATTTCATATTTCCCTCTCTTCTAGTCCCACCGGTTGGTCGCCAATTTGTTATAGGATGGCTTTGTGTGTGTAGCTGCCGTGTTGTAATGCCACACGTTGGATGCGTCAATTTGTTACTGGTCGTAACGTCCGTCTTATCTTAATCGTGTATGAATATAATGGGTGTAACGTGTCTTCTCTATACATCGTCGCTTTAGAACGTAACTTACACAGATTTCGTCCGTTGTGAACGTACGAATAACCAGGTCTCGATGTTCTTACCTGTTGTTCACTAGGGGTGTGAAAATCCCAGGTGGCACCAAATTGTTTTATTAAAACAATTTAAAAAATTTTAAGTTTGTATGACAAGCGCAGCTCGGCGGTGTGAAGAATTCAATTTGTTCCCGCCTCGCCTTGGCTGTCTGGATTGGGCCAGTAGTTAGTTGCGTTGGCTGTGCGATCGCTCGTCGTCAATACCTATTTGCTAAAATGTACACAAAATTTTATCCACCTCCTAATGAAATTATAACACATTGGTTACACTCAGTACTTATTTATTTTCGGTTAACGATTAATTATTCAGTTAATACAAATTATGTTTTCTTTGGTAATACATTTGCACCGGTAGATTATATGAGACACACCTCTGGGGTTTGACAAATCGATTTTTGAACTTAACAACAGATATTCAGTAATGGCGTCTGTTGGAATTATACACAAAATTATTATTGTTCGATCTTCTCGGGTTCTTGAGATTGCGTTAAAAGGATTATTAATGATTACAACAATAAAAATACACACCTTTACATCAGTTAAACTTAAATAATATACTGTGTAGTTATAATTTGTTTATTGGAGTGTAGTAAAAGTGTTACAAAATATCGCTAACTAATGACAGGTTAACTTTGCCAGTTGATAAATTTTCAGTGTCTTAGTTTTTTAATTTAATCTTTGAAAGTAATTATGTGCAGTTTAATGAGAGTACAGCTTTCAGTGAGAAATAATTAACGTGAGTTTATTTGGAAATTTGGGGAAATTTAATAGATACTTAACACTTCAGTAGACTGGATGAACTCAGTTGATCTGGTAATAATGAATTAGGCTGCAATCATATTTAATTTTGAATTGTTCGGGGCTTCGGGCATCTTTTTCAAGTTAATCGGCAATATATTATTTTCTTTTTTCTTTAATTCGGCTTCGACATCAGTTAAATGGTTTCAGCCATCGTCTGCTTCTTTGGTATTCACTTGTTAGTAATTTTGTTTGATATTTTGATGTTTTATTTAACAATTTTGATCGTTCAAGAAGTGGCGTCTATTCAACAAGAGCATCATATTACCAGTAAAGAAATCTAACGGTAAATTAGTAACCAAACGACTGTTGCCATAGTAACCAATCAATCCTGATTGGTTAATTCTGAATTATGACTATTGTTATCAAATTTGAATTTTTATTCAAAATAGCTGTATATCTTCTTATTGATTATATTCTTCTGTCATCTTCCCTACATATTAAATATTATCACCACTGTTATTATTTCCTTTCAAAGATTAATTTGGTACCACATAATGTATGGTTTTATGAAATATCAATGTTTGTACATTTGTGTTAATATTTGGTATTTACATTTCTCCTTTAAATTAAGTTCTTATTCTAATATTTTTTCTTTTAAACTGATTTACAAATTATTCTCGGCTATTTACTCGCCTTGAATTTATTAACTTCCTGGTTGTTTTTATACAATTTTCAGTTATTTGTTATTGACAGTTATACATTTCCTAGGCCTAAGTAGCCATTGATTATTCTTACTTAATATATTCTAATTATATTTCATTTTATTACAAAGTGTTTTGTTCTGTTGTTATAATTGATTCGTTTAGTGGTTGTTGTGTCTTGAATTTGTTAGTGTTCTGATTATGTGTCAAGATTACTTTCTATATCTTAATACCTAAAATATAACAATTAGGCCTATGGACTGCAAACTTCCTTCAGCCATATCCTATCCATAAAATTAAAATGAACAATTCTTTACAAGTTATTAGTTTGGTTTAACATACATTTCATTCTTTTACTATTATTTTGAGTGAGAAACATCATCACTTTTTTCAAACTTTCTTAATTTATTTTCCCTTATCACATAGGGTGTTTATTAATTACATTCTTAAATCTTTACTAATCCCTTTCTCCATTCCATGTTAACACAAACTGTTTATCTTACATGGGCTTTCTCCCGTGAATAACATCGTATCCTTTATCTATCTCTACTCTAAATACTATTTCTAATTATCCTTAACTATATAGTTTTTATAAGCTCACTCTTAAATCAGTTATGGTTTCATCATTGATTTATTAAGTGTTTTCTTATCTATTACTATCTTTTTAATCATACTATCATTTACAATATCTTTTTTCACCTGTCACTTTCACCTTTAATTAATTGGTGTTTATCACTGATACACTCATTATTTTGGGGTATTTACACCTTCACTATTATCACTTGTTAAACTTTTTTATTTTAAGCGTTTATTGGTGGGTAATCCCTATTATTATTTTTCTTTGTCACTTAGTTACTTTCATTATATTTCTCACTATCTTTACAAATTTAATTTATCTCTAATAAGTTCATGTCTTTTTCTAGATTTCTTACTTACATATACTACTAATTCGTGGGTTAGTGTATTTTTATTTAACGGTGTTTTATTTATTATGAATTACATTTGCCACTTAGACAATACTAATATTTCTTTTTTATATTTGTTATTCATTGGTTTCGTTTTCTTTATGATATTTGATGGTATCATCTCCCCCTTCCCTATTCTACACTATTTGTCTGTGTTTTATCACCTTGGTTCACTTTATTTTCTTTATAGTTGGTTTGTTCCATTTTTAATTTCATTTTTCTTCTTCACTTCCATCTTGTTTCACTTTATTTTGGTTATTAGCTGGCCAATCTTTGGGGTTGGGTCAGTGTCATTTGTCTGTCAGTCTAGTTTGTATTTTTTATTTAATAATCACCTTTGGTTTACTATTCTTCCTCCTTCACTCTTAATTACATTTACTATTTTTATTCTCTTTATTATTTATTTATTAAAATATATTATTTCTTAGCATTTCTTACATACTTATAGATATCAAATATGATCTGAATTTGGCGATGTTATATAATGCCCTTCCACCAAAATTGATCATTTTATAAAACATGATTCTAAGTTTGATGAAATTATCAATTGTATTGTATCAATTTTTTTCTTCAAATTCTCCTGCTTCTCGTTCATTTTTTATGTTCAATTCTGTATCTTCTACTTCCTATCTTCTGAGTCTTTTCTTCATTATTTTTTCTTATTACGAACTGGCTTATTGATTTTTTATTATAAATTATTCCCTACAAATCTTATTTTCCCTAACTATCTCTACTTTGTAGCTGAAATCGATTCGGATGGGCTCTATTGGCTTACCTAACTCCATCGTTCAAAACTACTCTTATTCTGAGATCAGGGGAACATCATCCCTGCTCAGTTAAATGATTGCTGGACTTATTCAACAGTCAGTCTCAATTAATGAATCTTCAATACAGTCATCTCGTGACTCATAATAATAGTAATAATCATAATATTTGTTGGGAATCTTTTACTTTTGTATTTCATTATTGCTCAGTTCGAGTCATATAGTTTTTCATCTTTCTTTATAGATACTACGTGATAATATTTGAAGTGTTGGTTTTTATTGATACAATTCACATTTTTATTCATTTTTAATTACTCTTTGTTTCATCTCATTTCATATTATAACTCTTAGAATGTTTATTTTATTTATTTCGTTTTTTGATCATTGGTTTGTTTAATTTTACTTCCCATATTTTTTCTAAGTAGTTGTGGAAGTTGATCACTTTGATTGATATATATTTTTTTTCATAATTTTTTTAATATCATAGTAAGTTAGTGCTTCTTACTAGTTAGGAATTTTTGTAGCTTATTCCTTTATAGTATGTTTTGCTTTTTATGCCTCATATGTTGGCTCAAGATTATTTTAACTTAATCTTATTTTGTAGGAATGTTCTGCAACTTCATTCCTTTATTATTATTTTTTATTTAAATATTATAGTAAGTTTGTTGTTCTCACTTTATATGGATTCTTTGTAACTTTTATTTCTCCATTTTATAATTATTCTAAAATATTATCGAAATATTTGCGTAAGTTGTTCTTACATAACTTTTTTGAATTTTGAAATTCATTTGAGATCTTTTTTCTTTATGATATTGGCAAACTTGTTCGTTTGCCTTGTTATTTTTCTTTATTTAAAGCATTTCGGTTGGTTTTTTACTTTAAGTTTTTTCAGTCATTGCTGATCGTCATAATATTTCTAATTGATGCCTGAATGTATACACCCTTTATTTTCTTAGTGACGGGGTTAGCGATCTCATAAGTGTTATTGCCCTTGTCTCTTGTTATAGTGTATGGTCCTACATATAATAATAGTAACTTTTTAGTAATGCCTTCTATGGAGCTGGGTAATTCTCTGTTTTTTATTAGTACCCTTTCTCCTACATTGTATTTAATAGTCTTTTTCTGGTTCTTAGAGTATTTATTCTTTTGTTGCTCTACCTTTTCGGCTATTGTGTTGTAGAATTTTCTTTTCTCGAATTGATATTCGGTGTTGGTGGGAAATTGAATCATATCAGTTATCTCTCTAGGCGGTGGCCGCTCAAACATCATTGTGTATGGTGTGGCTTCAGTGAAGTTGTGGTAAGCTAGGTTTATAAATTCTTCAGTGGAGTTTACGTAATCGTGCCACTCCTTTTGTTTATCGTGGCAGTAGGTCCTCTGTATTCGACCCACTTCTCTAAGTACTCTCTCAGCTGGGTTACTGCTGGGGTGATAAACGGATGTGTTGTAAGTTTTAATATCATGTTCCCAGAGTTTTCTTTTCCAATGACTTCCCTTAAATTGGGTCCCGTGGTCGGTTATCATGGCCATAGGTTTCCCTACTTCTCGTATAAACTTGGTTAAGATAATCTCAATAATTGTCTTTGTTGTCGCACGGCTAATGGAGTACAACTTTGCATATTTGGTAAAGTGATTGAACATGATGATTATGAATCTGAATCTGTGTCTTCCTCCACTGCGAGGAAACGGACCACATATATCAAGGAATACCCTTTCTAATTTCTGACTTGATATTATGGGTATCATCATACCCTCCTTTTTCGAATTGTTGCACTTTACCATTTGGCAAATATTACATTTTTGAATAGTTTTGTTTACCTTTCGATAAATATTTTTTATGTAAACTTGTTCCTCTAAAGCTTTTATCACCATCATGGCCCCCATGTGGCCGTATCTAATGTGGTAGTCTAGTATCAATTGTTCTTCCACTGTAGATGGGATTACTAGTTTCCATTCTCCGATATCAGGATTGTTTTTAATAAATAGCAGGTTATTATGTATTTTATAATATTGTATAATGGTTTCTTCTTCTTTTAACATTCTCTCCCGGATACTCATTATTTTTGGATGCACATTTTGACATCTTCTTATTTCCTGGGTTATTTTTTCTAGATCCATTCTGTCTTTGATAATGTTATATACTTTGACTAATTGTTCTTTCTCTCCCTCAAAAGTTTGCTGCTGGATGTTGATATGGGATAATATGTCCGCAGCTGTGTTTTTCTTCCCTGGTATGTATTCCCAGTTAATATGATATTCTTGTAGCAACAATATCCATCGGGTTAATCTTCCGTGGCTGAGTTTACACTGCTTGAGGAATGAAATGGATCTATGGTCACTTCTCACGGTTATGTCATATCCTAGAATGTAAGTCCTGAATTTGTTGCAGGCGAACACAACACTAAGTAGTTCTTTCTCCGTGACGTGATAGTTTCTTTCGCATCCATTTAAAATTCTACTTGCAAAACTTATGACCATATGTTGCCCCTTCTCATCTTCCTGGTATAATACAGCACCTACACTGACGTCACTCGCATCACAATTCATGAAGAATGGCTTTTTGAAGTCTGGATGGTGTAAAATGACGGTGTTTAAAAACTTTTCTTTTATTTGGTTAAATAATTCATCTTGTTCGGACCGCCAAGTCCATTTGTCCTTAACTGATAATTGTTTTTTGAATGGTGCTGTTAATTTGGAATAATTATATTGGAATTTACGATAATAATTGCAGATTCCCAGGAAAGACTGAAGCTGTTTTTTATTTTTTGGTGTGGGGAATCGTTATATCGCTTCAACTTTTTCTGATGAAGGAGAGATGCCCTCCTCTGCTAGGTTAAATTCTAAAAATTGAACCTTGCGGGCTATAAACTTTGACTTGTCCAGCTTAAGGGTTATGTGATTATCTGATAACTTTTTTAGTACGGTCTCCACTCTAGCACAGTGTTCTTGCCAATTTGATGACGTTATCAGCAGGTCATCTACGTACACGGTGGTAAAATTCAGTACATCTTGTCCCAGTATTTGGTCCATACATTTAACAAATACTGCGACCGAATTTATCAGTCCAAATGGTAATCTTTTGAACTGATAGTTCCTCCCATCGAACAGAAAAGCTAAGTATTTTCTACTGTTCGGATGTAGCTCCACCTGCCAATATCCACATACTGTGTCCCACGCGCTGATGTATTTTATACCGTGGAACTTCTTAAGAATTTCTTCGATTTCACCCGGGGATGTTCTATCGTTCACTATCATTTTATTGATCTCTCTTGCATCGAGGCAGATTCTCACCTTTCCGTCCTTTTCCGGTATCGCCACTATTGGACTTGTATAAGGTGATTGACTTAATTCGATTATATCGTCTTCCATCATTTGATTGATTTCTGCCCTCACTGCATTTCTTTGTGAGTATGCGATGGGATAAGATTTTTTCTTGAAGTCGACGGGTTCTTTAAATCGGATCCGGCATTGATAGTCCTTTACCTTGCCTGGGGCGTCGGAAAAAATGTGTTTATGTATGTTGTATATTCTTATGAGTTCCTCTGCCTGTTGTACACTAATCTTGTTCTTCTCGTTGGAAGTTTCTGATCTCGTCCAGCTTGCTTGACCATAATTCTTCATCCTTCCAATCTTTCAATATTCTTCCGGGTGATTGTTGGCAATAATTGTTTTGGATCATGGTGCAGCTGTTTGTTATTAATGGTAAGTTGCAACCGTTCACTAGATCGGCTGACCATATCCCTTGTTCTGTGGTTAGTGATACTTCTCCTAGCCGCAGGTTAATTATGGCAGAGTATTGTCTGAGTACATCACACCCAACAAGTATTGAGAAAGGTAGGCCGCTGGCAACAAGAAATGGCATAGTTACTATTATACCTTTGCTATTAAGTTCCAAGGATACTTGTTTCCTGACGGTCTTATTTTGTCGGCCGGTAGCACCAATGATAGTTACATTGTTTATGGGCAGGGTTGATATGGGTATACTACTTCCCTGCTGTAGTCTATTTAATTCTACTTGGTCGATCAGAGAGATATTAGATCCTGTATCGATCATTATGGTTGATAGGATTCCATTTATTTGGGCACTTACATACACTATTTCGCTGTTTCTGATAGGCATCATGTTATCATTTCCTTCGATTAAATCGTCCCTTATATTTTTTAAATAGTTAGTACATATTATTGTGATCTTCTTGTCTGTTGTCGTCTTATATTCCCCAAGAGATTAGTCCAGTGATGGGCTGTTCACAGTTCTCACCGACCTTATTCGTTTAAATGAGGGCTGGCCTCATTGTTTCTGACTTCATTTGTGTTTATTTGTTGGCTCGTTGATGGTTCCTGTTGGTGGTTTGTGTTATCACCATCATTCCCGACGTTTTCCTCGAAGGTGTGGACTCTTGTGTTTGGTACCTGGTTATAGTACGTTCGTCGGTTATTTGCCTGAGAATAATTTCTTACTGGACTACGCCGTGCTTGTCATCTCACATAATTCACTCGCGGTCGGTATCCTCGGTTGTTGTTGTTGTTGTTGTTGTTGTTGTTACCGTTTCCTGGACGATAATAATTGTTAGGACCGTTCCGTTGGTGATTCCCTCTGTAATCGTTTCTGAAATTACCGTTGTTGTTATTGTTTGGGTGATACTTCCTGGGCGCATTATTCCCACGTTGATTTCCTTGATAGTTATTGGTGTTGTTCGGTGGTGGCTTATTATCACCCTGTTGGTTTGGTGGGGATGGCCCTTCATTTGGTCTACTATTTCGGAAACTCGTGAATCTGTTCTTACGGTACTGCCATTCATGTTCATGGCTCTCCAATAAACTAGCCATGTCCTGAATTGTCTTGACTTGACTATACATACAGGCTTTCTGGATCGCATCATCATAGTGGTAAGATAATTGTATGACTAAACACTCTTCCGGAATGCGTGGTTCCAAATTCCTGGCCATGCAGATTTTTCCCAGAAAGTATGATGTTAGGGATTGTCCGTTTTGGTTTTCATACCTTCCGTTACTTGAATTGTTACGGACCATGTTCTGGGTTGACTCTGACCAGTATTTCGCTTTGAATTGGGTTTTGAATTCTTGGATGCTCTGGATGTCTGGTCTTGTGGCAGTCCACCAGTTGTCATATGTTTCCTTAAACATGTCGTCTAGCATTCCCCTCACAGCTGTCCATCGGGTTTCGCGAGTCTTTATTATCAATTCTTCCACCCTTTTCAAAAACTCCATCAGATTGCGCTTATAGTTGCGGAAATTTATTGTATCTCGATTGTCATTGTTAAATATTTGGTTATGGTTACTTGAACGGTCACGCCAGGCGTCCACTTCTTCCTGTAATAATTCTTCTCGTCTATGTATCTCTTCAATTCTTTGTTTATTTTTGTCCACTTTACTGTCGATTTTATTTAAATTGCTGTACACTCCTTCCATTCTTTCTCCCAGGTCTGTTCGTACAACTGCTGTCTCCTTCTGGTTCTCTTCACGGACTTGATGCATGTCCTGGTTCACTTGTTTCCACCTTTTGGTCGTTTCTTCGTGACATTCCTCAATTCTCCTTTTGGTTTCTCCTTCGAGGTTGTTTATTTTATTGATTACCTCCTCACGGACTTCTGAAACAGTTTCGTTGGTTTTCTCCAGTCTCTCCAATGTCTCCTCTAATTTCTCATCCGTTTCGGTGATCTGTTGTATGGTTTCTTCTCTATACTCCCTTAATTGTTGGATCACCTGCTGTTTCATCTCTTCCTTAGTTATTTCATTGATTTCCTTCAGCTGTTGTTGGAATGTTTCATTATTTTGGTTAATGGTTTGTCTCAATTCTTCCTTCTGCTTCTGAAAATTGTCCTCCTGTTTCTTAAAATTTTCACTGGTTTCTTTCTTCATGTCGTTGAACTTCTCCTCCTGTTTCTTAAAATTTTCGTTGGTTTCTTCCTTGTTTCTGTCCAATTTTTCCTCCATTCATTTTATTAACCTTTCATTCATTTGTTCTATAAATTTCATCAGATTTGGGTCTCCTCTAGTTTCCTCCTTGTCACCCGCTTGTAGCTCCCTTTATTTGTCTTGGGTTGGTTCTGTTGTGGTTATTGTTGTCTCCACTTCTTCGATCGATGTTCCTTCCTCTTCTTCCCCTCTATTTTCTTCCATTTCCTTTTCCTTCACCAATTTTTTCGACAATCCTCTGGTGTGCATATTGTAACCTTTCGCAATCGCCACTAGAATTTCATATTTCCCTCTCTTCTAGTCCCACCGGTTGGTCGCCAATTTGTTATAGGACGGCTTTGTGTGTGTAGCTGCCGTGTTGTAATGCCACACGTTGGATGCGTCAATTTGTTACTGGTCGTAACGTCCGTCTTATCTTAATCGTGTATGAATATAATGGGTGTAACGTGTCTTCTCTATACATCGTCGCTTTAGAACGTAACTTACGCAGATTTCGTCCTTTGCGAACGTACGAATAACCAGGTCTCGATGTTGTTACCTGTTGTTCACTAGGGGTGTGAAAATCCCAGGTGGCGCCAAATTGTTTTATTAAAACAATTAAAAAAATTTTAAGTTTGTATGACAAGCGCAGCTCGGCGGTGTGAAGAATTCAATTTGTTCCCGCCTCGCCTTGGCCGTCTGGATTGGGCCAGTAGTTAGTTGCGTTGGCTGTGCGATCGCTCGTCGTCAATACCTATTTGCTAAAATGTACACAAAATTTTATCCACCTCCTAATGAAATTATAACACATTGGTTACACTCAGTACTTATTTATTTTCGGTTAACGATTAATTATTCAGTTAATACTAATTATGTTTTCTTTGGTAATACATTTGCACCGGTAGATTATATGAGACACATCTCTGGGGTTTGACAAATCGATCTTTGAACTTAACAACAGATATTCAGTAATGGCGTCTGTTGGAATTATACACAAAAATATTATTGTTCGATCGTCTCCGGTTCTTGAGATTGCGTTAAAAGGATTATTAATGATTACAACAATAAAAATACACACCCTTACATCAGTTAAACTTAAATAATATACTGTGTAGTTATAATTTGTTTATTGGAGTGTAGTAAAAGTGTTACAAAATATCGCTAACTAATGACAGGTTAACTTTGCCAGTTGATAAATTTTCAGTGTCTTAGTTTTTTAATTTAATCTTTGAAAGTAATTATGTGCAGTTTAGTGAGAGTACAGCTTTCAGTGAGAAATAATTAACGTGAGTTTATTTGGAAATTTGGGGTAATTTAATAGATACTTAACACTTCAGTAGACTGGATGAACTCAGTTGATCTGGTAATAATGAATTAGGCTGCAATCATATTTAATTTTCAATTGTTCGGGGCTTCGGGCATCTTTTTCAAGTTAATCGGCAATATATTATTTTCTTTTTTCTTTAATTCGGCTTCGACATCAGTTAAATGGTTTCAGCCACCGTCTGATTCTTTGGTATTCACTTGTTAGTAATTTTGTTTGATATTTTGATGTTTTATTTAACAATTTTGATCGTTCAAGAAGTGGCGTCTATTCAACAAGAGCATCATATTACCAGTAAAGAAATCTAACGGTAAATTAGTAACCAAACGACTGTTGCCATAGTAACCAATCAATCCTGATTGGTTAATTCTGAATTATGACTATTGTTATCAAATTTGAATTTTTATTCAAAATAGCTGTATATCTTCTTATTGATTATATTCTTCTGTCATCTTCCCTACATATTAAATATTATCACCACTGTTATTATTTCCTTTCAAAGATTAATTTGGTACCACATAATGTATGGTTTTATGAAATATCAATGTTTGTACATTTGTGTTAATATTTGGTATTTACATTTCTCCTTTAAATTAAGTTCTTATTCTAATATTTTTTCTTTTAAACTGATTTACAAATTATTCTCGGCTATTTACTCGCCTTGAATTTATTAACTTCCTGGTTGTTTTTATACAATTTTCAGTTATTTGTTATTGACAGTTATACATTTCCTAGGCCTAAGTAGCCATTGATTATTCTTACTTAATATATTCTAATTATATTTCATTTTATTACAAAGTGTTTTGTTCTGTTGTTATAATTGATTCGTTTAGTGGTTGTTGTTTCTTGAATTTGTTAGTGTTCTGATTATGTGTCAAGTTTACTTTCTATATCTTAATACCTAAAATATAACAATTAGGCCTATGGACTGTAAGCTTCCTTCAGCCATATCCTATCCATAAAATTAAAATGAACAATTCTTTACAAGTTATTAGTTTGGTTTAACATACATTTCATTCTTTTACTATTATTTTGAGTGAGAAACATCATCACTTTTTTCAAATTTTCTTAATTTATTTTCCCTTATAACATAGGGTGTTTATTAATTACATTCTTAAATCTTTACTAATCCCTTTCTCCATTCCATGTTAACACAAACTGTTTATCTTACATGGGCTTTCTCCCGTGAATAACATCGTATCCTTTATCTATCTCTACACTAAATACTATTTCTAATTATCCTTAACTATATAGTTTTTATAAGCTCACTCTTAAATCAGTTATGGTTTCATCATTGATTTATTAAGTGTTTTCTTATCTATTACTATCTTTTTAATCATACTATCATTTACAATATCTTTTTTCACCTATCACTTTCACCTTTAATTAATTGGTGTTTATCACTGATACACTCATTATTTTGGGGTATTTACACCTTCACTATTATCACTTGTTAAACTTTTTTATTTTAAGCGTTTATTGGTGGGTAATCCCTATTATTATTTTTCTTTGTCACTTAGTTACTTTCATTATATTTCTCACTATCTTTACAAATTTAATTTATCTCTAATAAGTTTATGTCTTTTTCTAGATTTCTTACTTACATATACTACTAATTCGTGGGTTAGTGTATTTTTATTTAACGGTGTTTTATTTATTATGAATTACATTTGTCACTTAGACAATACTAATATTTCTTTTTTATATTTGTTATTCATTGGTTTCGTTTTCTTTATGATATTTGATGGTATCATCTCCCCCTTCCTTATTCTACACTCTTTGTCTGTGTTTTATCACCTTGGTTCACTTTATTTTCTTTATAGTTGGTTTGTTCTATTTTTAATTTCATTTTTCTTCTCCTTCACTGCCATCTTGTTTCACTTTATTTAGGTTATTAGCTGGCCAATCTTTGGGGTTGGGTCAATGTCATTTGTCTGTCAGTCTAGTTTGTATTTTTTATTTAATAATCACCTTTGGTTTACTATTCTTCCTCCTTCACTCTTAATTACATTTACTATTTTTATTCTCTTTATTATTTATTTATTAAAATATATTATTTCTTAGCATTTCTTACATACTTATAGATATCAAATATGATCTGAATTTGGCGATGTTATATAATGCCCTTCCACCAAAATTGATCATTTTATAAAACATGATTCTAAGTTTGATGAAATTATCAATTGTATTGTATCAATTTTTTTCTTCAAATTCTCCTGCTTCTCGTTCATTTTTTATGTTCAATTCTGTATCTTCTACTTCCTATCTTCTGAGTCTTTTCTTCATTATTTTTTCTTATTACGAACTGGCTTATTGATTTTTTATTATAAATTATTCCCTACAAATCTTATTTTCCCTAACTATCTCTACTTTGTAGCTGAAATCGATTCGGATGGGCTCTATTGGCTTACCTAACTCCGTCGTTCAAAACTACTCTTATTCTGAGATCAGGGGAACATCATCCCTGCTCAGTTAAATGATTGCTGGACTTATTCAACAGTCAGTCTCAATTAATGAATCTTCAATACAGTCATCTCGTGACTCATAATAATAATAATAATCATAATATTTGTTGGGAATCTTTTACTTTTGTATTTCATTATTGCTCAGTTCGAGTCATATAGTTTTTCATCTTTCTTTATAGATACTACGTGATAATATTTGAAGCGTTGGTTTTTATTGATACAATTCACATTTTTATTCATTTTTAATTACTCTTTGTTTCATCTCATTTCATATTATAACTCTTAGAATGTTTATTTTATTTATTTCGTTTTTTGATCATTGGTTTGTTTAATTTTATTTCCCATATTTTTTCTAAATAGTTGTGGAAGTTGATCACTTTGATTGATATATTTTTTTTTCATAATTTTTTAAATATCATAGTAAGTTAGTGCTTCTTACTAGTTAGGATATTTTGTAGCTTATTCCTTTATAGTATATTTTGCTTTTTATGCCTCATATGTTGGATCAAGATTATTGTAACTTAATCTTATTTTGTAGGAATGTTCTGCAACTTCATCCCTTTATTATTATTTTTTATTTAAATATTATAGTAAGTTTGTTGTTCTCACTTATATGGATTCTTTGTAACTTTTATTTCTCCATTTTATAATTATTCTAAAATATTATCGAAATATTTGCGTAAGTTGTCCTTACATAACTTTTTTGAATTTTGAAATTCATTTGAGATCTTTTTTCTTTATGATATTGGCAAACTTGTTCGTTTGCCTTGTTATTTTTCTTCATTTAAAGTATTTCGGTTGGTTTTTTACTTTAAGTTTTTTCAGTCATTGCTGATCGTCATAATATTTCTAATTGATGCCTGAATGTATACACCCTTTATTTTCTTAGTGACGGGGTGAGCGATCTCATAAGTGTTATTGCCCTTGTCTCTTGTTATAGTGTATGGTCCTACATATAATAATAGTAACTTTTTAGTAATGCCTTCTATGGAGCTGGGTAATTCTCTGTTTTTTATTAGTACCCTTTCTCCTACATTGTATTTAATAGTCTTTTTCTGGTTCTTAGAGTATTTATTCTTTTGTTGCTCTACCTTTTCGGCTATTGTGTTGTAGAATTTTCTTTTCTCGAATTGATATTCGGTGTTGGTGGGAAATTGAATCATATCAGTTATCTCTCTAGGCGGTGGCCGCTCAAACATCATTGTGTATGGTGTGGCTTCAGTGAAGTTGTGGTAAGCTAGGTTTATAAATTCTTCAGTGGAGTTTACGTAATCGTGCCACTCCTTTTGTTTATCGTGGCAGTAGGTCCTCTGTATTCGACCCACTTCTCTAAGTACTCTCTCAGCTGGGTTACTGCTGGGGTGATAAACGGATGTTTTGTAAGTTTTAATATCATGTTCCCAGAGTTTGCTTTTCCAATGACTTCCCTTAAATTGGGTCCCGTGGTCGGTTATCATGGCCATAGGTTTCCCTACTTCTGGTATAAACTTGGTTAAGATAATCTCAATAATTTTCTTTGTTGTCGCACGGCTAATGGAGTACAATTTTGTATATTTGGTGAAGTGATCGAACATGATGATTATGAATCTGAATCTGTGTCTTCCTCCACTGCGAGGAAACAGACCACATATATCAAGGAATACCCTTTCTAATTTCTGACTTGATATTATGGGTATCATCATACCCTCCTTTTTCGAATTGTTGCACTTTACCATTTGGCAAATATTACATTTTTGAATAGTTTTGTTTAACTTACGATAAATATTTTTTATGTAAACTTGTTCCTCTAAAGCTTTTATCACCATCATGGCCCCCATGTGGCCGTATCTAATGTGGTAGTCTAGTATCAATTGTTCTTCCACTGTAGATGGGATTACTAGTTTCCATTCTCCGATATCAGGATTGTTTTTGATAAATAGCAGGTTATTATGTATTTTATAATATTGTATAATGGTTTTAAAGTCATTGTACTGGTATCCGCGTCACAATTATTATAATTAAATTATTTTACCTTAATCCGTCACTGTGACCGCTTGGTTTCTGTCTTCTTACGCGTTTCGGATTAAACTTAATCCATCATCAGAGTAAAAAATCCGTCAGTTATGACTTCGTTAAAACATTAAAAGGAGACACTAAAGTACATCTATGTATAATATATAATATATACATAGATGTACTTTAGTGTCTCCTTTTAATGTTTTAACGAAGTCATAACTGACGGATTTTTTACTCTGATGATGGATTAAGTTTAATCCGAAACACGTAAGAAGACACAAACCAAGCGGTCACAGTGACGGATTAAGGTAAAATAATGTATAATGGTTTCTTCTTCTTTTAACATTCTCTCCCGGATACTCATTATTTTTGGATGCACATTTTGACATCTTCTTATTTCCTGGGTTATTTTTTCTAGATCCATTCTGTCTTTGATAATGTTATATACTTTGACTAATTGTTCTTTCTCTCCCTCAAAAGTTTGTTGCTGGATGTTGATACGGGATAATATGTCCGCAGCTGTGTTTTTCTTCCCTGGTATGTATTCCCAGTTAATATGATATTCTTGTAGCAACAATATCCATCGGGTTAATCTTCCGTGGCTGAGTTTACACTGCTTGAGGAATGAAATGGATCTATGGTCACTTCTCACGGTTATGTCGTATCCTAGAATGTAAGTCCTGAAATTGTTGCAAGCGAACACAACACTAAGTAGTTCTTTCTCCGTGACGTGATAGTTTCTTTCGCATCCATTTAAAATTCTACTTGCAAAACTTATGACCATATGTTGCCCCTTCTCATCTTCCTGGTATAATACAGCACCTACACTGATGTCACTCGCATCACAATTCATGAAGAATTTGAAGTCTGGATGGTGTAAAATGACGGTGTTTAAAAACTTTTCTTTTATTTGGTTAAATAATTCATCTTGTTTGGACCCCCAAGTCCATTTATCCTTAACTGATAATTGTTTTTTGAATGGTGCTGTTAATTTGGAATAATTATATTGGAATTTACGATAATAATTGCAGATTCCCAGGAAAGACTGAAGCTGTTTTTTGTTTTTTGGTGTGGGGAATCGTTGTATCGCTTCAACTTTTTCTGATGAAGGAGAGATGCCCTCCTCTGCTAGATTAAATCCTAAAAAATGTACCTTGCGGGCTATAAACTTTGACTTGTCCAGCTTAAGGGTTATGTGATTATCTGATAACTTTTTTAGTACGGTCTCCATTCTAGCAGTGTTCTTGCCAATTTGATGACGTTATCAGCAGGTCATCTACATACACGGTGGTAAAATTCAGTACATCTTGTCCCAGTATTTGGTCCATACATTTAACAAATACTGCGACCGAATTTATCAGTCCAAATGGCAATCTTTTGAACTGATAGTTCCTCCCATCGAACAGAAAAGCTAAGTATTTTCTACTGTTCGGATGTAGCTCCACCTGCCAATATCCACATACTGTGTCCCACGCGCTGATGTATTTTATACTGTGGAACTTCTTAAGAATTTCTTCGATTTCACCCGGGGATGTTCTATCGTTCACTATCATTTTATTGATCTCTCTTGCATCGAGGCAGATTCTCACCTTTCCGTCCTTTTCCGGTATCGCCACTATTGGACTTGTATAAGGTGATTGACTTAATTCGATTATATCGTCTTCCATCATTTGATTGATTTCTGCCCTCACTGCATTTCTTTGTGAGTATGCGATGGGATAAGATTTTTTCTTGAAGTCAACGGGTTCTTTAAATCGGATCCGGCATTGATAGTCCTTTACCTTGCCTGGGGCGTCGGAAAAAATGTGTTTATGTATGTTGTATATTCTTATGAGTTCCTCTGCCTGTTGTACACTAATCTTGTTCTTCTCATTGGAAGTTTCTGATCTCGTCCAGCTTGCTTGACCATAATTCTTCATCCTTCCAATCTTTCAATATTCTTCCGGGTGATTGTTGGCAATAATTGTTTTGGATCATGGTGCAGCTGTTTGTTATTAATGGTAAGTTGCAACCGTTCACTAGATCGGCTGACCATATCCCTTGTTCTGTGGTTAGTGATACTTCTCCTAGCCACAGGTTAATTATGGCAGAGTATTCTCTGAGTACATCACACCGAACAAGTATTGAGAAAGGTAGGCCGCTGGCAACAAGAAATGGCATAGTTACTATTATACCTTTGCTATTAAGTTCCAAGGATACTTGTTTCCTGACGGTCTTATTTTGTCGGCCGGTAGCACCAATGATAGTTACATTGTTTATGGGCAGGGTTGATATGGGTATACTACTTCCCTGCTGTAGTCTATTTAATTCTACTTGGTCGATCAGAGAGATATTAGATCCTGTATCGATCATTATGGTTGATAGGATTCCATTTATTTGGGCACTTACATACACTATTTCGCTGTTTCTGATAGGCATCATGTTATCATTTCCTTCGATTAAATCGTCCCTTATATTTTTTAAATAGTTAGTACATATTATTGTGATCTTCTTGTCCGTTGTCGTCTTATATTCCCCAAGAGATTAGTCCAGTGATGGGCTGTTCACAGTTCTCAACGACCTTATTCGTTTAAATGAGGGCTGGCCTCATTGTTTCTGACTTCATTTGTGTTTATTTGTTGGCTCGTTGATGGTTCCTGTTGGTGGTTTGTGTTATCACCATCATTCCCGACGTTTTCCTCGAAGGTGTGGACTCTTGTGTTTGGTACCTGGTTATAGTACGTTCGTCGGTTATTTGCCTGAGAATAGTTTCTTACTGGACTACGCCGTGCTTGTCATCTCACATAATTCACTCGCGGTCGGTATCCTCGGTTGTTGTTGTTGTTGTTACCGTTTCCTGGACGATAATAATTGTTAGGACCGTTCCGTTGGTGATTCCCTCTGTAATCGTTTCTGAAATTACCGTTGTTGTTATTGTTTGGGTGATACTTCCTGGGCGCATTATTCCCACGTTGATTTCCTTGATAGTTATTGGTGTTGTTCGGTGGTGGCTTATTATCACCCTGTTGGTTTGGTGGGGATGGCCCTTCATTTGGTCTACTATTTCGGAAACTCGTGAATCTGTTCTTACGGTACTGCCATTCATGTTCATGGCTCTCCAATAAACTAGCCATGTCCTGAATTGTCTTGACTTGACTATACATACAGGCTTTCTGGATCGCATCATCATAGTGGTAAGATAATTGTATGACTAAACACTCTTCCGGAATGCGTGGTTCCAAATTCCTGGCCATGCAGATTTTTCCCAGAAAGTATGATGTTAGGGATTGTCCGTTTTGGTTTTCATACCTTCCGTTACTTGAATTGTTACGGACCATGTTCTGGGTTGACTCTGACCAGTATTTCGCTTTGAATTGGGTTTTGAATTCTTGGATGCTCTGGATGTCTGGTCTTGTGGCAGTCCACCAGTTGTCATATGTTTCCTTAAACATGTCGTCTAGCATTCCCCTCACAGCTGTCCATCGGGTTTCGCGAGTCTTTATTATCAATTCTTCCACCCTTTTCAAAAACTCCATCAGATTGCGCTTATAGTTGCGGAAATTTATTGTATCTCGATTGTCATTGTTAAATATTTGGTTATGGTTACTTGAACGGTCACGCCAGGCGTCCACTTCTTCCTGTAATAATTCTTCTCGTCTATGTATCTCTTCAATTCTTTGTTTATTTTTGTCCACTTTACTGTCGATTTTATTTAAATTGCTGTACACTCCTTCCATTCTTTCTCCCAGGTCTGTTCGTACAACTGCTGTCTCCTTCTGGTTCTCTTCACGGACTTGATGCATGTCCTGGTTCACTTGTTTCCACCTTTTGGTCGTTTCTTCGTGACATTCCTCAATTCTCCTTTTGGTTTCTCCTTCGAGGTTGTTTATTTTATTGATTACCTCCTCACGGACTTCTGAAACAGTTTCGTTGGTTTTCTCCAGTCTCTCCAATGTCTCCTCTAATTTCTCATCCGTTTCGGTGATCTGTTGTATGGTTTCTTCTCTATACTCCCTTAATTGTTGGATCACCTGCTGTTTCATCTCTTCCTTAGTTATTTCATTGATTTCCTTCAGCTGTTGTTGGAATGTTTCATTATTTTGGTTAATGGTTTGTCTCAATTCTTCCTTCTGCTTCTGAAAATTGTCCTCCTGTTTCTTAAAATTTTCACTGGTTTCTTTCTTCATGTCGTTGAACTTCTCCTCCTGTTTCTTAAAATTTTCGTTGGTTTCTTCCTTGTTTCTGTCCAATTTTTCCTCCATTCATTTTATTAACCTTTCATTCATTTGTTCTATAAATTTCATCAGATTTGGGTCTCCTCTAGTTTCCTCCTTGTCACCCGCTTGTAGCTCCCTTTATTTGTCTTGGGTTGGTTCTGTTGTGGTTATTGTTGTCTCCACTTCTTCGATCGATGTTCCTTCCTCTTCTTCCCCTCTATTTTCTTCCATTTCCTTTTCCTTCACCAATTTTTTCGACAATCCTCTGGTGTGCATATTGTAACCTTTCGCAATCGCCACTAGAATTTCATATTTCCCTCTCTTCTAGTCCCACCGGTTGGTCGCCAATTTGTTATAGGACGGCTTTGTGTGTGTAGCTGCCGTGTTGTAATGCCACACGTTGGATGCGTCAATTTGTTACTGGTCGTAACGTCCGTCTTATCTTAATCGTGTATGAATATAATGGGTGTAACGTGTCTTCTCTATACATCGTCGCTTTAGAACGTAACTTACGCAGATTTCGTCCTTTGCGAACGTACGAATAACCAGGTCTCGATGTTGTTACCTGTTGTTCACTAGGGGTGTGAAAATCCCAGGTGGCGCCAAATTGTTTTATTAAAACAATTAAAAAAATTTTAAGTTTGTATGACAAGCGCAGCTCGGCGGTGTGAAGAATTCAATTTGTTCCCGCCTCGCCTTGGCCGTCTGGATTGGGCCAGTAGTTAGTTGCGTTGGCTGTGCGATCGCTCGTCGTCAATACCTATTTGCTAAAATGTACACAAAATTTTATCCACCTCCTAATGAAATTATAACACATTGGTTACACTCAGTACTTATTTATTTTCGGTTAACGATTAATTATTCAGTTAATACTAATTATGTTTTCTTTGGTAATACATTTGCACCGGTAGATTATATGAGACACATCTCTGGGGTTTGACAAATCGATCTTTGAACTTAACAACAGATATTCAGTAATGGCGTCTGTTGGAATTATACACAAAAATATTATTGTTCGATCGTCTCCGGTTCTTGAGATTGCGTTAAAAGGATTATTAATGATTACAACAATAAAAATACACACCCTTACATCAGTTAAACTTAAATAATATACTGTGTAGTTATAATTTGTTTATTGGAGTGTAGTAAAAGTGTTACAAAATATCGCTAACTAATGACAGGTTAACTTTGCCAGTTGATAAATTTTCAGTGTCTTAGTTTTTTAATTTAATCTTTGAAAGTAATTATGTGCAGTTTAGTGAGAGTACAGCTTTCAGTGAGAAATAATTAACGTGAGTTTATTTGGAAATTTGGGGTAATTTAATAGATACTTAACACTTCAGTAGACTGGATGAACTCAGTTGATCTGGTAATAATGAATTAGGCTGCAATCATATTTAATTTTCAATTGTTCGGGGCTTCGGGCATCTTTTTCAAGTTAATCGGCAATATATTATTTTCTTTTTTCTTTAATTCGGCTTCGACATCAGTTAAATGGTTTCAGCCACCGTCTGATTCTTTGGTATTCACTTGTTAGTAATTTTGTTTGATATTTTGATGTTTTATTTAACAATTTTGATCGTTCAAGAAGTGGCGTCTATTCAACAAGAGCATCATATTACCAGTAAAGAAATCTAACGGTAAATTAGTAACCAAACGACTGTTGCCATAGTAACCAATCAATCCTGATTGGTTAATTCTGAATTATGACTATTGTTATCAAATTTGAATTTTTATTCAAAATAGCTGTATATCTTCTTATTGATTATATTCTTCTGTCATCTTCCCTACATATTAAATATTATCACCACTGTTATTATTTCCTTTCAAAGATTAATTTGGTACCACATAATGTATGGTTTTATGAAATATCAATGTTTGTACATTTGTGTTAATATTTGGTATTTACATTTCTCCTTTAAATTAAGTTCTTATTCTAATATTTTTTCTTTTAAACTGATTTACAAATTATTCTCGGCTATTTACTCGCCTTGAATTTATTAACTTCCTGGTTGTTTTTATACAATTTTCAGTTATTTGTTATTGACAGTTATACATTTCCTAGGCCTAAGTAGCCATTGATTATTCTTACTTAATATATTCTAATTATATTTCATTTTATTACAAAGTGTTTTGTTCTGTTGTTATAATTGATTCGTTTAGTGGTTGTTGTTTCTTGAATTTGTTAGTGTTCTGATTATGTGTCAAGTTTACTTTCTATATCTTAATACCTAAAATATAACAATTAGGCCTATGGACTGTAAGCTTCCTTCAGCCATATCCTATCCATAAAATTAAAATGAACAATTCTTTACAAGTTATTAGTTTGGTTTAACATACATTTCATTCTTTTACTATTATTTTGAGTGAGAAACATCATCACTTTTTTCAAACTTTCTTAATTTATTTTCCCTTATAACATAGGGTGTTTATTAATTACATTCTTAAATCTTTACTAATCCCTTTCTCCATTCCATGTTAACACAAACTGTTTATCTTACATGGGCTTTCTCCCGTGAATAACATCGTATCCTTTATCTATCTCTACACTAAATACTATTTCTAATTATCCTTAACTATATAGTTTTTATAAGCTCACTCTTAAATCAGTTATGGTTTCATCATTGATTTATTAAGTGTTTTCTTATCTATTACTATCTTTTTAATCATACTATCATTTACAATATCTTTTTTCACCTATCACTTTCACCTTTAATTAATTGGTGTTTATCACTGATACACTCATTATTTTGGGGTATTTACACCTTCACTATTATCACTTGTTAAACTTTTTTATTTTAAGCGTTTATTGGTGGGTAATCCCTATTATTATTTTTCTTTGTCACTTAGTTACTTTCATTATATTTCTCACTATCTTTACAAATTTAATTTATCTCTAATAAGTTTATGTCTTTTTCTAGATTTCTTACTTACATATACTACTAATTCGTGGGTTAGTGTATTTTTATTTAACGGTGTTTTATTTATTATGAATTACATTTGTCACTTAGACAATACTAATATTTCTTTTTTATATTTGTTATTCATTGGTTTCGTTTTCTTTATGATATTTGATGGTATCATCTCCCCCTTCCTTATTCTACACTCTTTGTCTGTGTTTTATCACCTTGGTTCACTTTATTTTCTTTATAGTTGGTTTGTTCTATTTTTAATTTCATTTTTCTTCTCCTTCACTGCCATCTTGTTTCACTTTATTTAGGTTATTAGCTGGCCAATCTTTGGGGTTGGGTCAATGTCATTTGTCTGTCAGTCTAGTTTGTATTTTTTATTTAATAATCACCTTTGGTTTACTATTCTTCCTCCTTCACTCTTAATTACATTTACTATTTTTATTCTCTTTATTATTTATTTATTAAAATATATTATTTCTTAGCATTTCTTACATACTTATAGATATCAAATATGATCTGAATTTGGCGATGTTATATAATGCCCTTCCACCAAAATTGATCATTTTATAAAACATGATTCTAAGTTTGATGAAATTATCAATTGTATTGTATCAATTTTTTTCTTCAAATTCTCCTGCTTCTCGTTCATTTTTTATGTTCAATTCTGTATCTTCTACTTCCTATCTTCTGAGTCTTTTCTTCATTATTTTTTCTTATTACGAACTGGCTTATTGATTTTTTATTATAAATTATTCCCTACAAATCTTATTTTCCCTAACTATCTCTACTTTGTAGCTGAAATCGATTCGGATGGGCTCTATTGGCTTACCTAACTCCGTCGTTCAAAACTACTCTTATTCTGAGATCAGGGGAACATCATCCCTGCTCAGTTAAATGATTGCTGGACTTATTCAACAGTCAGTCTCAATTAATGAATCTTCAATACAGTCATCTCGTGACTCATAATAATAATAATAATCATAATATTTGTTGGGAATCTTTTACTTTTGTATTTCATTATTGCTCAGTTCAAGTCATATAGTTTTTCATCTTTCTTTATAGATACTACGTGATAATATTTGAAGCGTTGGTTTTTATTGATACAATTCACATTTTTATTCATTTTTAATTACTCTTTGTTTCATCTCATTTCATATTATAACTCTTAGAATGTTTATTTTATTTATTTCGTTTTTTGATCATTTGTTTGTTTAATTTTATTTCCCATATTTTTTCTAAATAGTTGTGGAAGTTGATCACTTTGATTGATATATTTTTTTTTCATAATTTTTTAAATATCATAGTAAGTTAGTGCTTCTTACTAGTTAGGATATTTTGTAGCTTATTCCTTTATAGTATATTTTGCTTTTTATGCCTCATATGTTGGATCAAGATTATTGTAACTTAATCTTATTTTGTAGGAATGTTCTGCAACTTCATCCCTTTATTATTATTTTTTATTTAAATATTATAGTAAGTTTGTTGTTCTCACTTATATGGATTCTTTGTAACTTTTATTTCTCCATTTTATAATTATTCTAAAATATTATCGAAATATTTGCGTAAGTTGTCCTTACATAACTTTTTTGAATTTTGAAATTCATTTGAGATCTTTTTTCTTTATGATATTGGCAAACTTGTTCGTTTGCCTTGTTATTTTTCTTCATTTAAAGTATTTCGGTTGGTTTTTTACTTTAAGTTTTTTCAGTCATTGCTGATCGTCATAATATTTCTAATTGATGCCTGAATGTATACACCCTTTATTTTCTTAGTGACGGGGTGAGCGATCTCATAAGTGTTATTGCCCTTGTCTCTTGTTATAGTGTATGGTCCTACATATAATAATAGTAACTTTTTAGTAATGCCTTCTATGGAGCTGGGTAATTCTCTGTTTTTTATTAGTACCCTTTCTCCTACATTGTATTTAATAGTCTTTTTCTGGTTCTTAGAGTATTTATTCTTTTGTTGCTCTACCTTTTCGGCTATTGTGTTGTAGAATTTTCTTTTCTCGAATTGATATTCGGTGTTGGTGGGAAATTGAATCATATCAGTTATCTCTCTAGGCGGTGGCCGCTCAAACATCATTGTGTATGGTGTGGCTTCAGTGAAGTTGTGGTAAGCTAGGTTTATAAATTCTTCAGTGGAGTTTACGTAATCGTGCCACTCCTTTTGTTTATCGTGGCAGTAGGTCCTCTGTATTCGACCCACTTCTCTAAGTACTCTCTCAGCTGGGTTACTGCTGGGGTGATAAACGGATGTTTTGTAAGTTTTAATATCATGTTCCCAGAGTTTGCTTTTCCAATGACTTCCCTTAAATTGGGTCCCGTGGTCGGTTATCATGGCCATAGGTTTCCCTACTTCTGGTATAAACTTGGTTAAGATAATCTCAATAATTTTCTTTGTTGTCGCACGGCTAATGGAGTACAATTTTGTATATTTGGTGAAGTGATCGAACATGATGATTATGAATCTGAATCTGTGTCTTCCTCCACTGCGAGGAAACAGACCACATATATCAAGGAATACCCTTTCTAATTTCTGACTTGATATTATGGGTATCATCATACCCTCCTTTTTCGAATTGTTGCACTTTACCATTTGGCAAATATTACATTTTTGAATAGTTTTGTTTAACTTACGATAAATATTTTTTATGTAAACTTGTTCCTCTAAAGCTTTTATCACCATCATGGCCCCCATGTGGCCGTATCTAATGTGGTAGTCTAGTATCAATTGTTCTTCCACTGTAGATGGGATTACTAGTTTCCATTCTCCGATATCAGGATTGTTTTTGATAAATAGCAGGTTATTATGTATTTTATAATATTGTATAATGGTTTTAAAGTCATTGTACTGGTATCCGCGTCACAATTATTATAATTAAATTATTTTACCTTAATCCGTCACTGTGACCGCTTGGTTTCTGTCTTCTTACGCGTTTCGGATTAAACTTAATCCATCATCAGAGTAAAAAATCCGTCAGTTATGACTTCGTTAAAACATTAAAAGGAGACACTAAAGTACATCTATGTATAATATATAATATATACATAGATGTACTTTAGTGTCTCCTTTTAATGTTTTAACGAAGTCATAACTGACGGATTTTTTACTCTGATGATGGATTAAGTTTAATCCGAAACACGTAAGAAGACACAAACCAAGCGGTCACAGTGACGGATTAAGGTAAAATAATGTATAATGGTTTCTTCTTCTTTTAACATTCTCTCCCGGATACTCATTATTTTTGGATGCACATTTTGACATCTTCTTATTTCCTGGGTTATTTTTTCTAGATCCATTCTGTCTTTGATAATGTTATATACTTTGACTAATTGTTCTTTCTCTCCCTCAAAAGTTTGTTGCTGGATGTTGATACGGGATAATATGTCCGCAGCTGTGTTTTTCTTCCCTGGTATGTATTCCCAGTTAATATGATATTCTTGTAGCAACAATATCCATCGGGTTAATCTTCCGTGGCTGAGTTTACACTGCTTGAGGAATGAAATGGATCTATGGTCACTTCTCACGGTTATGTCGTATCCTAGAATGTAAGTCCTGAAATTGTTGCAAGCGAACACAACACTAAGTAGTTCTTTCTCCGTGACGTGATAGTTTCTTTCGCATCCATTTAAAATTCTACTTGCAAAACTTATGACCATATGTTGCCCCTTCTCATCTTCCTGGTATAATACAGCACCTACACTGATGTCACTCGCATCACAATTCATGAAGAATTTGAAGTCTGGATGGTGTAAAATGACGGTGTTTAAAAACTTTTCTTTTATTTGGTTAAATAATTCATCTTGTTTGGACCCCCAAGTCCATTTATCCTTAACTGATAATTGTTTTTTGAATGGTGCTGTTAATTTGGAATAATTATATTGGAATTTACGATAATAATTGCAGATTCCCAGGAAAGACTGAAGCTGTTTTTTGTTTTTTGGTGTGGGGAATCGTTGTATCGCTTCAACTTTTTCTGATGAAGGAGAGATGCCCTCCTCTGCTAGATTAAATCCTAAAAAATGTACCTTGCGGGCTATAAACTTTGACTTGTCCAGCTTAAGGGTTATGTGATTATCTGATAACTTTTTTAGTACGGTCTCCATTCTAGCAGTGTTCTTGCCAATTTGATGACGTTATCAGCAGGTCATCTACATACACGGTGGTAAAATTCAGTACATCTTGTCCCAGTATTTGGTCCATACATTTAACAAATACTGCGACCGAATTTATCAGTCCAAATGGCAATCTTTTGAACTGATAGTTCCTCCCATCGAACAGAAAAGCTAAGTATTTTCTACTGTTCGGATGTAGCTCCACCTGCCAATATCCACATACTGTGTCCCACGCGCTGATGTATTTTATACTGTGGAACTTCTTAAGAATTTCTTCGATTTCACCCGGGGATGTTCTATCGTTCACTATCATTTTATTGATCTCTCTTGCATCGAGGCAGATTCTCACCTTTCCGTCCTTTTCCGGTATCGCCACTATTGGACTTGTATAAGGTGATTGACTTAATTCGATTATATCGTCTTCCATCATTTGATTGATTTCTGCCCTCACTGCATTTCTTTGTGAGTATGCGATGGGATAAGATTTTTTCTTGAAGTCAACGGGTTCTTTAAATCGGATCCGGCATTGATAGTCCTTTACCTTGCCTGGGGCGTCGGAAAAAATGTGTTTATGTATGTTGTATATTCTTATGAGTTCCTCTGCCTGTTGTACACTAATCTTGTTCTTCTCATTGGAAGTTTCTGATCTCGTCCAGCTTGCTTGACCATAATTCTTCATCCTTCCAATCTTTCAATATTCTTCCGGGTGATTGTTGGCAATAATTGTTTTGGATCATGGTGCAGCTGTTTGTTATTAATGGTAAGTTGCAACCGTTCACTAGATCGGCTGACCATATCCCTTGTTCTGTGGTTAGTGATACTTCTCCTAGCCACAGGTTAATTATGGCAGAGTATTCTCTGAGTACATCACACCGAACAAGTATTGAGAAAGGTAGGCCGCTGGCAACAAGAAATGGCATAGTTACTATTATACCTTTGCTATTAAGTTCCAAGGATACTTGTTTCCTGACGGTCTTATTTTGTCGGCCGGTAGCACCAATGATAGTTACATTGTTTATGGGCAGGGTTGATATGGGTATACTACTTCCCTGCTGTAGTCTATTTAATTCTACTTGGTCGATCAGAGAGATATTAGATCCTGTATCGATCATTATGGTTGATAGGATTCCATTTATTTGGGCACTTACATACACTATTTCGCTGTTTCTGATAGGCATCATGTTATCATTTCCTTCGATTAAATCGTCCCTTATATTTTTTAAATAGTTAGTACATATTATTGTGATCTTCTTGTCCGTTGTCGTCTTATATTCCCCAAGAGATTAGTCCAGTGATGGGCTGTTCACAGTTCTCAACGACCTTATTCGTTTAAATGAGGGCTGGCCTCATTGTTTCTGACTTCATTTGTGTTTATTTGTTGGCTCGTTGATGGTTCCTGTTGGTGGTTTGTGTTATCACCATCATTCCCGACGTTTTCCTCGAAGGTGTGGACTCTTGTGTTTGGTACCTGGTTATAGTACGTTCGTCGGTTATTTGCCTGAGAATAGTTTCTTACTGGACTACGCCGTGCTTGTCATCTCACATAATTCACTCGCGGTCGGTATCCTCGGTTGTTGTTGTTGTTGTTACCGTTTCCTGGACGATAATAATTGTTAGGACCGTTCCGTTGGTGATTCCCTCTGTAATCGTTTCTGAAATTACCGTTGTTGTTATTGTTTGGGTGATACTTCCTGGGCGCATTATTCCCACGTTGATTTCCTTGATAGTTATTGGTGTTGTTCGGTGGTGGCTTATTATCACCCTGTTGGTTTGGTGGGGATGGCCCTTCATTTGGTCTACTATTTCGGAAACTCGTGAATCTGTTCTTACGGTACTGCCATTCATGTTCATGGCTCTCCAATAAACTAGCCATGTCCTGAATTGTCTTGACTTGACTATACATACAGGCTTTCTGGATCGCATCATCATAGTGGTAAGATAATTGTATGACTAAACACTCTTCCGGAATGCGTGGTTCCAAATTCCTGGCCATGCAGATTTTTCCCAGAAAGTATGATGTTAGGGATTGTCCGTTTTGGTTTTCATACCTTCCGTTACTTAAATTGTTACGGACCATGTTCTGGGTTGACTCTGACCAGTATTTCGCTTTGAATTGGGTTTTGAATTCTTGGATGCTCTGGATGTCTGGTCTTGTGGCAGTCCACCAGTTGTCATATGTTTCCTTAAACATGTCGTCTAGCATTCCCCTCACAGCTGTCCATCGGGTTTCGCGAGTCTTTATTATCAATTCTTCCACCCTTTTCAAAAACTCCATCGGACTGCGCTTATAGTTGCGGAAATTTATTGTATCTCGATTAACATTGTTAAATATTTGGTTATGGTTACTTGACCGGTCATGCCAGGCGTCCACTTCTTCCTGTAATAATTCTTCTCGTCTATGTATCTCTTCAATTCTTTGTTTATTTTTGTCCACTTTACTGTCGATTTTATTTAAATTGCTGTACACTCCTTCCATTCTTTCTCCCAGGTCTGTTCGTACAACTGCTGTCTCCTTCTGGTTCTCTTCACGGACTTGATGCATGTCCTGGTTCACTTGTTCCCACCTTTTGGTCATTTCTTCGTGACATTCCTCAATTCTCCTTTTGGTTTCTCCTTCGAGGTTGTTTATTTTATTGATTACCTCCTCACGGACTTCTGAAACAGTTTCGTTGGTTTTTTCCAGTCTCTCCAATGTCTCCTCTAATTTCTCATTCGTTTCGGTGATCTGTTGTATGGTTTCTTCTCTATACTCCCTTAATTGTTGGCTCACCTGCTGTTTCATCTCTTCCTTAGTTATTTCATTGATTTCCTTCAGCTGTTGTTGGAGTGTTTCGTTATTTTGGTTAATGGTTTGTCTCAATTCTTCCTTCTGCTTCTGAAAATTGTCCTCCTGTTTCTTAAAATTTTCACTGGTTTCTTTCTTCATGCCATTGAACTTCTCCTCCTGTTTCTTAAAATTTTTGTTGGTTTCTTCCTTGTTTCTGTCCAATTTTTCCTCCATTCATTTTATTAACCTTTCATTCATTTGTTCTATAAATTTCATCAGATTTGGGTCTCCTCTAGTTTCCTCCTTGTCACCCGCTTGTAGCTCCCTTTCTTTGTCTTGGGTTGGTTCTGTTGTGGTTATTGTTGTCTCCACTTCTTCGATCGATGTTCCTTCCTCTTCTTCCCCTCTATTTTCTTCCATTTCCTTTTCCTTCGCCAATTTTTTCGACAATCCTCTGGTGTGCATATTGTAACCTTTCGCAATCGCCGCTAGAATTTCGTATTTCCCTCTCTTCTAGTCCCACCGGTTGGTCGCCAATTTGTTATAGGACGGCTTTGTGTGTGTAGCTGCCGTGTTGTAATGCCACACGTTGGATGCATCAATTTGTTACTGGTCGTAACGTCCGTCTTTTCTTAATAGTGTATGAATATAATGGGTGTAACGTGTCTTCTCTATACGTCGTCGCTTTAGAACGTAACTTACGCAGATTTCGTCCGTTGCGAACGTACGAATAACCAGGTCTCGATGTTCTTACCTGTTGTTCACTAGGGGTGTGAAAATACTGGGTGGTGCCAAATTGTTTTATTAAAACAATTAAAAAAATTTTAAGTTTGTATGACAAGCGCAGCTCGGCGGTGTGAAGAATTCAATTTGTTCCCGCCTCGCCTTGGCCGTCTGGATTGGGCCAGTAGTTAGTTGCGTTGGCTGTGCGATCGCTCGTCGTCAATACCTATTTGCTAAAATGTACACAAAATTTTATCCACCTCCTAATGAAATTATAACACATTGGTTACACTCAGTACTTATTTATTTTCGGTTAACGATTAATTATTCAGTTAATACTAATTATGTTTTCTTTGGTAATACATTTGCACCGGTAGATTATATGAGACACATCTCTGGGGTTTGACAAATCGATCTTTGAACTTAACAACAGATATTCAGTAATGGCGTCTGTTGGAATTATACACAAAAATATTATTGTTCGATCGTCTCCGGTTCTTGAGATTGCGTTAAAAGGATTATTAATGATTACAACAATAAAAATACACACCCTTACATCAGTTAAACTTAAATAATATACTGTGTAGTTATAATTTGTTTATTGGAGTGTAGTAAAAGTGTTACAAAATATCGCTAACTAATGACAGGTTAACTTTGCCAGTTGATAAATTTTCAGTGTCTTAGTTTTTTAATTTAATCTTTGAAAGTAATTATGTGCAGTTTAGTGAGAGTACAGCTTTCAGTGAGAAATAATTAACGTGAGTTTATTTGGAAATTTGGGGTAATTTAATAGATACTTAACACTTCAGTAGACTGGATGAACTCAGTTGATCTGGTAATAATGAATTAGGCTGCAATCATATTTAATTTTCAATTGTTCGGGGCTTCGGGCATCTTTTTCAAGTTAATCGGCAATATATTATTTTCTTTTTTCTTTAATTCGGCTTCGACATCAGTTAAATGGTTTCAGCCATTGTCTGCTTCTTTGATATTCACTTGTTAGTAATTTCGTTTGATATTTGATGTTTTATTTAACAATTTTGATCGTTCAAGAAGTGGCGTCTCTTCAACAAGAGCGTCATATTACCAGTAAAGAAATCTATCGGTAAATTAGTAACCAAACAACTGTTGCCATAGTAACCAATCAATTCTGAATTATGACTATTGTTATCAAATTTGAATTTTTATTCAAAATAGCTGTATATCTTCTTATTGATTATATTCTTCTGTCATCTTCCCTACATATTAAATATTATCACCACTGTTATTATTTCCTTTCAAAGATTAATTTGGTACCACATAATGTATGGTTTTATGAAATATCAATGTTTGTACTTTTATGTTAATATTTGGTATTTACATTTCTCCTTTAAATTAAGTTCTTATTCTAATATTTTTTCTTTTAAACTGATTGACAAATTATTCTCGGCTATTTACTCGCCTTGAATTTATTAACTTCCTGGTTATTTTTATACAATTTGCAATTATTTGTTATTGACAGTTATACATTTCCTAGGCCTAAGTAGCCATTGATTATTCTTACTTAATATATTCTAATTATATTTCATTTTATTACAAAGTGTTTTGTTCCGTTGTTATAATTGATTCGTTTAGTGGTTGTTGTGTCTTGAATTTGTTAGTGTTCTGATTATGTGTCAAGATTACTTTCTATATCTTAATACCTAAAATATAACAATTAGGCCTATGGACTGTAAGCTTCCTTCAGCCATATCCTATCCATAAAATTAAAATGAACAATTCTTTACAAGTTATTAGTTACTGTTGGTTTAACATACATTTCATTCTTTTACTATTATTTTGAGTGAGAATCATCATCACTTCTTTCAAACTTTCTTAATTTATTTTCCCTTATAACATAGGGTGTTTATTAATTACATTCTTAATTCTTTACTAATCCCTTTCTCCATTCCATGTTAACACAAACTGTTTATCTTACATGGGCTTTCTCCCCTGAATAACATCGTATCCTTTATCTATCTCTACTCTAAATACTATTTCTAATTATCCTTAACTATATAGTTTTTACAAACTCACTCTTAAATCAGTTATGGTTTCATCATTGATTTATTAAGTGTTTTCTTATCTATTACTATCTTTTTAATCATACTATCATTTACAATATCTTTTTTCACCTAGCACTTTCACCTTTAATTAATTAGTGTTTATCACTGATACACTCATTATTTTGGGGTATTTACACCTTCACTATTATCACTTGTTAAACTTTTTTATTTTAAGCGTTTATTGGTGGGTAAACCCTATTATTATTTTTCTTTGTCACTTAGTTACTTTCATTATATTTCTCACTATCTTTACAAATTTAATTTATCTCTAATAAGTTCATGTCTTTTTCTAGATTTCTTACTTACATATACTACTAATTCGTGGGTTAGTGTATTTTTATTTAACGGTGTTTTATTTATTATGAATTACATTTGTCACTTAGACAATACTAATATTTCTTTTTTATATTTGTTATTCATTGGTTTCGTTTTCTTTATGATATTTGATGGTATCATCTCCCCCTTCCTTATTCTACACTCTTTGTCTGTGTTTTATCACCTTGGTTCACTTTATTTTCTTTATAGTTGGTTTGTTCTATTTTTAATTTCATTTTTCTTCTCCTTCACTGCCATCTTGTTTCACTTTATTTTGGTTATTAGCTGGCCAATCTTTGGGGTTGGGTCAATGTCATTTGTCTGTCAGTCTAGTTTGTATTTTTTATTTAATAATCACCTTTGGTTTACTATTCTTCCTCCTTCACTCTTAATTACATTTACTATTTTTATTCTCTTTATTATTTATTTATTAAAATATATTATTTCTTAGCATTTCTTACATACTTATAGATATCAAATATGATCTGAATTTGGCGATGTTATATAATGCCCTTCCACCAAAATTGATCATTTTATAAAACATGATTCTAAGTTTGATGAAATTATCAATTGTATTGTATCAATTTTTTTCTTCAAATTCTCCTGCTTCTCGTTCATTTTTTATGTTCAATTCTGTATCTTCTACTTCCTATCTTCTGAGTCTTTTCTTCATTATTTTTTCTTATTACGAACTGGCTTATTGATTTTTTATTATAAATTATTCCCTACAAATCTTATTTTCCCTAACTATCTCTACTTTGTAGCTGAAATCGATTCGGATGGGCTCTATTGGCTTACCTAACTCCGTCGTTCAAAACTACTCTTATTCTGAGATCAGGGGAACATCATCCCTGCTCAGTTAAATGATTGCTGGACTTATTCAACAGTCAGTCTCAATTAATGAATCTTCAATACAGTCATCTCGTGACTCATAATAATAATAATAATCATAATATTTGTTGGGAATCTTTTACTTTTGTATTTCATTATTGCTCAGTTCGAGTCATATAGTTTTTCATCTTTCTTTATAGATACTACGTGATAATATTTGAAGCGTTGGTTTTTATTGATACAATTCACATTTTTATTCATTTTTAATTACTCTTTGTTTCATCTCATTTCATATTATAACTCTTAGAATGTTTATTTTATTTATTTCGTTTTTTGATCATTGGTTTGTTTAATTTTATTTCCCATATTTTTTCTAAATAGTTGTGGAAGTTGATCACTTTGATTGATATATTTTTTTTTCATAATTTTTTAAATATCATAGTAAGTTAGTGCTTCTTACTAGTTAGGATATTTTGTAGCTTATTCCTTTATAGTATATTTTGCTTTTTATGCCTCATATGTTGGATCAAGATTATTGTAACTTAATCTTATTTTGTAGGAATGTTCTGCAACTTCATCCCTTTATTATTATTTTTTATTTAAATATTATAGTAAGTTTGTTGTTCTCACTTATATGGATTCTTTGTAACTTTTATTTCTCCATTTTATAATTATTCTAAAATATTATCGAAATATTTGCGTAAGTTGTCCTTACATAACTTTTTTGAATTTTGAAATTCATTTGAGATCTTTTTTCTTTATGATATTGGCAAACTTGTTCGTTTGCCTTGTTATTTTTCTTCATTTAAAGTATTTCGGTTGGTTTTTTACTTTAAGTTTTTTCAGTCATTGCTGATCGTCATAATATTTCTAATTGATGCCTGAATGTATACACCCTTTATTTTCTTAGTGACGGGGTGAGCGATCTCATAAGTGTTATTGCCCTTGTCTCTTGTTATAGTGTATGGTCCTACATATAATAATAGTAACTTTTTAGTAATGCCTTCTATGGAGCTGGGTAATTCTCTGTTTTTTATTAGTACCCTTTCTCCTACATTGTATTTAATAGTCTTTTTCTGGTTCTTAGAGTATTTATTCTTTTGTTGCTCTACCTTTTCGGCTATTGTGTTGTAGAATTTTCTTTTCTCGAATTGATATTCGGTGTTGGTGGGAAATTGAATCATATCAGTTATCTCTCTAGGCGGTGGCCGCTCAAACATCATTGTGTATGGTGTGGCTTCAGTGAAGTTGTGGTAAGCTAGGTTTATAAATTCTTCAGTGGAGTTTACGTAATCGTGCCACTCCTTTTGTTTATCGTGGCAGTAGGTCCTCTGTATTCGACCCACTTCTCTAAGTACTCTCTCAGCTGGGTTACTGCTGGGGTGATAAACGGATGTTTTGTAAGTTTTAATATCATGTTCCCAGAGTTTGCTTTTCCAATGACTTCCCTTAAATTGGGTCCCGTGGTCGGTTATCATGGCCATAGGTTTCCCTACTTCTGGTATAAACTTGGTTAAGATAATCTCAATAATTTTCTTTGTTGTCGCACGGCTAATGGAGTACAATTTTGTATATTTGGTGAAGTGATCGAACATGATGATTATGAATCTGAATCTGTGTCTTCCTCCACTGCGAGGAAACAGACCACATATATCAAGGAATACCCTTTCTAATTTCTGACTTGATATTATGGGTATCATCATACCCTCCTTTTTCGAATTGTTGCACTTTACCATTTGGCAAATATTACATTTTTGAATAGTTTTGTTTAACTTACGATAAATATTTTTTATGTAAACTTGTTCCTCTAAAGCTTTTATCACCATCATGGCCCCCATGTGGCCGTATCTAATGTGGTAGTCTAGTATCAATTGTTCTTCCACTGTAGATGGGATTACTAGTTTCCATTCTCCGATATCAGGATTGTTTTTGATAAATAGCAGGTTATTATGTATTTTATAATATTGTATAATGGTTTTAAAGTCATTGTACTGGTATCCGCGTCACAATTATTATAATTAAATTATTTTACCTTAATCCGTCACTGTGACCGCTTGGTTTCTGTCTTCTTACGCGTTTCGGATTAAACTTAATCCATCATCAGAGTAAAAAATCCGTCAGTTATGACTTCGTTAAAACATTAAAAGGAGACACTAAAGTACATCTATGTATAATATATAATATATACATAGATGTACTTTAGTGTCTCCTTTTAATGTTTTAACGAAGTCATAACTGACGGATTTTTTACTCTGATGATGGATTAAGTTTAATCCGAAACACGTAAGAAGACACAAACCAAGCGGTCACAGTGACGGATTAAGGTAAAATAATGTATAATGGTTTCTTCTTCTTTTAACATTCTCTCCCGGATACTCATTATTTTTGGATGCACATTTTGACATCTTCTTATTTCCTGGGTTATTTTTTCTAGATCCATTCTGTCTTTGATAATGTTATATACTTTGACTAATTGTTCTTTCTCTCCCTCAAAAGTTTGTTGCTGGATGTTGATACGGGATAATATGTCCGCAGCTGTGTTTTTCTTCCCTGGTATGTATTCCCAGTTAATATGATATTCTTGTAGCAACAATATCCATCGGGTTAATCTTCCGTGGCTGAGTTTACACTGCTTGAGGAATGAAATGGATCTATGGTCACTTCTCACGGTTATGTCGTATCCTAGAATGTAAGTCCTGAAATTGTTGCAGGCGAACACAACACTAAGTAGTTCTTTCTCCGTGACGTGATAGTTTCTTTCGCATCCATTTAAAATTCTACTTGCAAAACTTATGACCATATGTTGCCCCTTCTCATCTTCCTGGTATAATACAGCACCTACACTGATGTCACTCGCATCACAATTCATGAAGAATTTGAAGTCTGGATGGTGTAAAATGACGGTGTTTAAAAACTTTTCTTTTATTTGGTTAAATAATTCATCTTGTTTGGACCCCCAAGTCCATTTATCCTTAACTGATAATTGTTTTTTGAATGGTGCTGTTAATTTGGAATAATTATATTGGAATTTACGATAATAATTGCAGATTCCCAGGAAAGACTGAAGCTGTTTTTTGTTTTTTGGTGTGGGGAATCGTTGTATCGCTTCAACTTTTTCTGATGAAGGAGAGATGCCCTCCTCTGCTAGATTAAATCCTAAAAAATGTACCTTGCGGGCTATAAACTTTGACTTGTCCAGCTTAAGGGTTATGTGATTATCTGATAACTTTTTTAGTACGGTCTCCATTCTAGCAGTGTTCTTGCCAATTTGATGACGTTATCAGCAGGTCATCTACATACACGGTGGTAAAATTCAGTACATCTTGTCCCAGTATTTGGTCCATACATTTAACAAATACTGCGACCGAATTTATCAGTCCAAATGGCAATCTTTTGAACTGATAGTTCCTCCCATCGAACAGAAAAGCTAAGTATTTTCTACTGTTCGGATGTAGCTCCACCTGCCAATATCCACATACTGTGTCCCACGCGCTGATGTATTTTATACTGTGGAACTTCTTAAGAATTTCTTCGATTTCACCCGGGGATGTTCTATCGTTCACTATCATTTTATTGATCTCTCTTGCATCGAGGCAGATTCTCACCTTTCCGTCCTTTTCCGGTATCGCCACTATTGGACTTGTATAAGGTGATTGACTTAATTCGATTATATCGTCTTCCATCATTTGATTGATTTCTGCCCTCACTGCATTTCTTTGTGAGTATGCGATGGGATAAGATTTTTTCTTGAAGTCAACGGGTTCTTTAAATCGGATCCGGCATTGATAGTCCTTTACCTTGCCTGGGGCGTCGGAAAAAATGTGTTTATGTATGTTGTATATTCTTATGAGTTCCTCTGCCTGTTGTACACTAATCTTGTTCTTCTCATTGGAAGTTTCTGATCTCGTCCAGCTTGCTTGACCATAATTCTTCATCCTTCCAATCTTTCAATATTCTTCCGGGTGATTGTTGGCAATAATTGTTTTGGATCATGGTGCAGCTGTTTGTTATTAATGGTAAGTTGCAACCGTTCACTAGATCGGCTGACCATATCCCTTGTTCTGTGGTTAGTGATACTTCTCCTAGCCACAGGTTAATTATGGCAGAGTATTCTCTGAGTACATCACACCGAACAAGTATTGAGAAAGGTAGGCCGCTGGCAACAAGAAATGGCATAGTTACTATTATACCTTTGCTATTAAGTTCCAAGGATACTTGTTTCCTGACGGTCTTATTTTGTCGGCCGGTAGCACCAATGATAGTTACATTGTTTATGGGCAGGGTTGATATGGGTATACTACTTCCCTGCTGTAGTCTATTTAATTCTACTTGGTCGATCAGAGAGATATTAGATCCTGTATCGATCATTATGGTTGATAGGATTCCATTTATTTGGGCACTTACATACACTATTTCGCTGTTTCTGATAGGCATCATGTTATCATTTCCTTCGATTAAATCGTCCCTTATATTTTTTAAATAGTTAGTACATATTATTGTGCTCTTCTTGTCCGTTGTCGTCTTATATTCCCCAAGAGATTAGTCCAGTGATGGGCTGTTCACAGTTCTCACCGACCTTATTCGTTTAAATGAGGGCTGGCCTCATTGTTTCTGACTTCATTTGTGTTTATTTGTTGGCTCGTTGATGGTTCCTGTTGGTGGTTTGTGTTATCACCATCATTCCCGACGTTTTCCTCGAAGGTGTGGACTCTTGTGTTTGGTACCTGGTTATAGTACGTTCGTCGGTTATTTGCCTGAGAATAGTTTCTTACTGGACTACGCCGTGCTTGTCATCTCACATAATTCACTCGCGGTCGGTATCCTCGGTTGTTGTTGTTGTTGTTGTTGTTGTTGTTACCGTTTCCTGGACGATAATAATTGTTAGGACCGTTCCGTTGGTGATTCCCTCTGTAATCGTTTCTGAAATTACCGTTGTTGTTATTGTTTGGGTGATACTTCCTGGGCGCATTATTCCCACGTTGATTTCCTTGATAGTTATTGGTGTTGTTCGGTGGTGGCTTATTATCACCCTGTTGGTTTGGTGGGGATGGCCCTTCATTTGGTCTACTATTTCGGAAACTCGTGAATCTGTTCTTACGGATTCACGTTCATGGTTCATGGTTCAGCCATTCATGTTCATGGCTCTCCAATAAACTAGCCATGTCCTGAATTGTCTTGACTTGACTATACATACAGGCTTTCTGGATCGCATCATCATAGTGGTAAGATAATTGTATGACTAAACACTCTTCCGGAATGCGTGGTTCCAAATTCCTGGCCATGCAGATTTTTCCCAGAAAGTATGATGTTAGGGATTGTCCGTTTTGGTTTTCATACCTTCCGTTACTTAAATTGTTACGGACCATGTTCTGGGTTGACTCTGACCAGTATTTCGCTTTGAATTGGGTTTTGAATTCTTGGATGCTCTGGATGTCTGGTCTTGTGGCAGTCCACCAGTTGTCATATGTTTCCTTAAACATGTCGTCTAGCATTCCCCTCACAGCTGTCCATCGGGTTTCGCGAGTCTTTATTATCAATTCTTCCACCCTTTTCAAAAACTCCATCGGATTGCGCTTATAGTTGCGGAAATTTATTGTATCTCGATTGTCATTGTTAAATATTTGGTTATGGTTACTTGAACGGTCACGCCAGGCGTCCACTTCTTCCTGTAATAATTCTTCTCATCTATGTATCTCTTCAATTCTTTGTTTATTTTTGTCCACTTTACTGTCGATTTTATTTAAATTGCTGTACACTCCTTCCATTCTTTCTCCCAGGTCTGTTCGTACAACTGCTGTCTCCTTCTGTTTCTCTTCACGGACTTGATGCATGTCCTGGTTCACTTGTTTCCACCTTTTGGTCGTTTCTTCGTGACATTCCTCAATTCTCCTTTTGGTTTCTCCTTCGAGGTTGTTTATTTTATTGATTACCTCCTCACGGACTTCTGAAACAGTTTCGTTGGTTTTCTCCAGTCTCTCCAATGTCTCCTCTAATTTCTCATCCGTTTCGGTGATCTGTTGTATGGTTTCTTCTCTATACTCCCTTAATTGTTGGATCACCTGCTGTTTCATCTCTTCCTTAGTTATTTCATTGATTTCCTTCAGCTGTTGTTGGAATGTTTCATTATTTTGGTTAATGGTTTGTCTCAATTCTTCCTTCTGCTTCTGAAAATTGTCCTCCTGTTTCTTAAAATTTTCACTGGTTTCTTTCTTCATGTCGTTGAACTTCTCCTCCTGTTTCTTAAAATTTTCGTTGGTTTCTTCCTTGTTTCTGTCCAATTTTTCCTCCATTCATTTTATTAACCTTTCATTCATTTGTTCTATAAATTTCATCAGATTTGGGTCTCCTCTAGTTTCCTCCTTGTCACCCGCTTGTAGCTCCCTTTATTTGTCTTGGGTTGGTTCTGTTGTGGTTATTGTTGTCTCCACTTCTTCGATCGATGTTCCTTCCTCTTCTTCCCCTCTATTTTCTTCCATTTCCTTTTCCTTCACCAATTTTTTCGACAATCCTCTGGTGTGCATATTGTAACCTTTCGCAATCGCCACTAGAATTTCATATTTCCCTCTCTTCTAGTCCCACCGGTTGGTCGCCAATTTGTTATAGGACGGCTTTGTGTGTGTAGCTGCTGTGTTGTAATGCCACACGTTGGATGCGTCAATTTGTTACTGGTCGTAACGTCCGTCTTATCTTAATCGTGTATGAATATAATGGGTGTAACGTGTCTTCTCTATACATCGTCGCTTTAGAACGTAACTTACGCAGATTTCGTCCTTTGCGAACGTACGAATAACCAGGTCTCGATGTTGTTACCTGTTGTTCACTAGGGGTGTGAAAATCCCAGGTGGCGCCAAATTGTTTTATTAAAACAATTAAAAAAATTTTAAGTTTGTATGACAAGCGCAGCTCGGCGGTGTGAAGAATTCAATTTGTTCCCGCCTCGCCTTGGCCGTCTGGATTGGGCCAGTAGTTAGTTGCGTTGGCTGTGCGATCGCTCGTCGTCAATACCTATTTGCTAAAATGTACACAAAATTTTATCCACCTCCTAATGAAATTATAACACATTGGTTACACTCAGTACTTATTTATTTTCGGTTAACGATTAATTATTCAGTTAATACTAATTATGTTTTCTTTGGTAATACATTTGCACCGGTAGATTATATGAGACACATCTCTGGGGTTTGACAAATCGATCTTTGAACTTAACAACAGATATTCAGTAATGGCGTCTGTTGGAATTATACACAAAAATATTATTGTTCGATCGTCTCCGGTTCTTGAGATTGCGTTAAAAGGATTATTAATGATTACAACAATAAAAATACACACCCTTACATCAGTTAAACTTAAATAATATACTGTGTAGTTATAATTTGTTTATTGGAGTGTAGTAAAAGTGTTACAAAATATCGCTAACTAATGACAGGTTAACTTTGCCAGTTGATAAATTTTCAGTGTCTTAGTTTTTTAATTTAATCTTTGAAAGTAATTATGTGCAGTTTAGTGAGAGTACAGCTTTCAGTGAGAAATAATTAACGTGAGTTTATTTGGAAATTTGGGGTAATTTAATAGATACTTAACACTTCAGTAGACTGGATGAACTCAGTTGATCTGGTAATAATGAATTAGGCTGCAATCATATTTAATTTTCAATTGTTCGGGGCTTCGGGCATCTTTTTCAAGTTAATCGGCAATATATTATTTTCTTTTTTCTTTAATTCGGCTTCGACATCAGTTAAATGGTTTCAGCCACCGTCTGATTCTTTGGTATTCACTTGTTAGTAATTTTGTTTGATATTTTGATGTTTTATTTAACAATTTTGATCGTTCAAGAAGTGGCGTCTATTCAACAAGAGCATCATATTACCAGTAAAGAAATCTAACGGTAAATTAGTAACCAAACGACTGTTGCCATAGTAACCAATCAATCCTGATTGGTTAATTCTGAATTATGACTATTGTTATCAAATTTGAATTTTTATTCAAAATAGCTGTATATCTTCTTATTGATTATATTCTTCTGTCATCTTCCCTACATATTAAATATTATCACCACTGTTATTATTTCCTTTCAAAGATTAATTTGGTACCACATAATGTATGGTTTTATGAAATATCAATGTTTGTACATTTGTGTTAATATTTGGTATTTACATTTCTCCTTTAAATTAAGTTCTTATTCTAATATTTTTTCTTTTAAACTGATTTACAAATTATTCTCGGCTATTTACTCGCCTTGAATTTATTAACTTCCTGGTTGTTTTTATACAATTTGCAATTATTTGTTATTGACAGTTATACATTTCCTAGGCCTAAGTAGCCATTGATTATTCTTACTTAATATATTCTAATTATATTTCATTTTATTACAAAGTGTTTTGTTCTGTTGTTATAATTGATTCGTTTAGTGGTTGTTGTTTCTTGAATTTGTTAGTGTTCTGATTATGTGTCAAGTTTACTTTCTATATCTTAATACCTAAAATATAACAATTAGGCCTATGGACTGTAAGCTTCCTTCAGCCATATCCTATCCATAAAATTAAAATGAACAATTCTTTACAAGTTATTAGTTTGGTTTAACATACATTTCATTCTTTTACTATTATTTTGAGTGAGAAACATCATCACTTTTTTCAAACTTTCTTAATTTATTTTCCCTTATAACATAGGGTGTTTATTAATTACATTCTTAAATCTTTACTAATCCCTTTCTCCATTCCATGTTAACACAAACTGTTTATCTTACATGGGCTTTCTCCCGTGAATAACATCGTATCCTTTATCTATCTCTACACTAAATACTATTTCTAATTATCCTTAACTATATAGTTTTTATAAGCTCACTCTTAAATCAGTTATGGTTTCATCATTGATTTATTAAGTGTTTTCTTATCTATTACTATCTTTTTAATCATACTATCATTTACAATATCTTTTTTCACCTATCACTTTCACCTTTAATTAATTGGTGTTTATCACTGATACACTCATTATTTTGGGGTATTTACACCTTCACTATTATCACTTGTTAAACTTTTTTATTTTAAGCGTTTATTGGTGGGTAATCCCTATTATTATTTTTCTTTGTCACTTAGTTACTTTCATTATATTTCTCACTATCTTTACAAATTTAATTTATCTCTAATAAGTTTGTCTTTTTCTAGATTTCTTACTTACATATACTACTAATTCGTGGGTTAGTGTATTTTTATTTAACGGTGTTTTATTTATTATGAATTACATTTGTCACTTAGACAATACTAATATTTCTTTTTTATATTTGTTATTCATTGGTTTCGTTTTCTTTATGATATTTGATGGTATCATCTCCCCCTTCCTTATTCTACACTCTTTGTCTGTGTTTTATCACCTTGGTTCACTTTATTTTCTTTATAGTTGGTTTGTTCTATTTTTAATTTCATTTTTCTTCTCCTTCACTGCCATCTTGTTTCACTTTATTTAGGTTATTAGCTGGCCAATCTTTGGGGTTGGGTCAATGTCATTTGTCTGTCAGTCTAGTTTGTATTTTTTATTTAATAATCACCTTTGGTTTACTATTCTTCCTCCTTCACTCTTAATTACATTTACTATTTTTATTCTCTTTATTATTTATTTATTAAAATATATTATTTCTTAGCATTTCTTACATACTTATAGATATCAAATATGATCTGAATTTGGCGATGTTATATAATGCCCTTCCACCAAAATTGATCATTTTATAAAACATGATTCTAAGTTTGATGAAATTATCAATTGTATTGTATCAATTTTTTTCTTCAAATTCTCCTGCTTCTCGTTCATTTTTTATGTTCAATTCTGTATCTTCTACTTCCTATCTTCTGAGTCTTTTCTTCATTATTTTTTCTTATTACGAACTGGCTTATTGATTTTTTATTATAAATTATTCCCTACAAATCTTATTTTCCCTAACTATCTCTACTTTGTAGCTGAAATCGATTCGGATGGGCTCTATTGGCTTACCTAACTCCGTCGTTCAAAACTACTCTTATTCTGAGATCAGGGGAACATCATCCCTGCTCAGTTAAATGATAGCTGGACTTATTCAACAGTCAGTCTCAATTATTGAATCTTCAATACAGTCATCTCGTGACTCATAATAATAATAATAATCATAATATTTGTTGGGAATCTTTTACTTTTGTATTTCATTATTGCTCAGTTCGAGTCATATAGTTTTTCATCTTTCTTTATAGATACTACGTGATAATATTTGAAGCGTTGGTTTTTATTGATACAATTCATATTTTTATTCATTTTTAATTACTCTTTGTTTCATCTCATTTCATATTATAACTCTTAGAATGTTTATTTTATTTATTTCGTTTTTTGATCATTGGTTTGTTTAATTTTATTTCCCATATTTTTTCTAAATAGTTGTGGAAGTTGATCACTTTGATTGATATATTTTTTTTTCATAATTTTTTAAATATCATAGTAAGTTAGTGTTTCTTACTAGTTAGGATATTTTGTAGCTTATTCCTTTATAGTATATTTTGCTTTTTATGCCTCATATGTTGGATCAAGATTATTGTAACTTAATCTTATTTTGTAGGAATGTTCTGCAACTTCATCCCTTTATTATTATTTTTTATTTAAATATTATAGTAAGTTTGTTGTTCTCACTTATATGGATTCTTTGTAACTTTTATTTCTCCATTTTATAATTATTCTAAAATATTATCGAAATATTTGCGTAAGTTGTCCTTACATAACTTTTTTGAATTTTGAAATTCATTTGAGATCTTTTTTCTTTATGATATTGGCAAACTTGTTCGTTTGCCTTGTTATTTTTCTTCATTTAAAGTATTTCGGTTGGTTTTTTACTTTAAGTTTTTTCAGTCATTGCTGATCGTCATAATATTTCTAATTGATGCCTGAATGTATACACCCTTTATTTTCTTAGTGACGGGGTGAGCGATCTCATAAGTGTTATTGCCCTTGTCTCTTGTTATAGTGTATGGTCCTACATATAATAATAGTAACTTTTTAGTAATGCCTTCTATGGAGCTGGGTAATTCTCTGTTTTTTATTAGTACCCTTTCTCCTACATTGTATTTAATAGTCTTTTTCTGGTTCTTAGAGTATTTATTCTTTTGTTGCTCTACCTTTTCGGCTATTGTGTTGTAGAATTTTCTTTTCTCGAATTGATATTCGGTGTTGGTGGGAAATTGAATCATATCAGTTATCTCTCTAGGCGGTGGCCGCTCAAACATCATTGTGTATGGTGTGGCTTCAGTAAAGTTGTGGTAAGCTAGGTTTATAAATTCTTCAGTGGAGTTTACGTAATCGTGCCACTCCTTTTGTTTATCGTGGCAGTAGGTCCTCTGTATTCGACCCACTTCTCTAAGTACTCTCTCAGCTGGGTTACTGCTGGGGTGATAAACGGATGTTTTGTAAGTTTTAATATCATGTTCCCAGAGTTTGCTTTTCCAATGACTTCCCTTAAATTGGGTCCCGTGGTCGGTTATCATGGCCATAGGTTTCCCTACTTCTGGTATAAACTTGGTTAAGATAATCTCAATAATTTTCTTTGTTGTCGCACGGCTAATGGAGTACAATTTTGTATATTTGGTGAAGTGATCGAACATGATGATTATGAATCTGAATCTGTGTCTTCCTCCACTGCGAGGAAACAGACCACATATATCAAGGAATACCCTTTCTAATTTCTGACTTGATATTATGGGTATCATCATACCCTCCTTTTTCGAATTGTTGCACTTTACCATTTGGCAAATATTACATTTTTGAATAGTTTTGTTTAACTTACGATAAATATTTTTTATGTAAACTTGTTCCTCTAAAGCTTTTATCACCATCATGGCCCCCATGTGGCCGTATCTAATGTGGTAGTCTAGTATCAATTGTTCTTCCACTGTAGATGGGATTACTAGTTTCCATTCTCCGATATCAGGATTGTTTTTGATAAATAGCAGGTTATTATGTATTTTATAATATTGTATAATGGTTTTAAAGTCATTGTACTGGTATCCGCGTCACAATTATTATAATTAAATTATTTTACCTTAATCCGTCACTGTGACCGCTTGGTTTCTGTCTTCTTACGCGTTTCGGATTAAACTTAATCCATCATCAGAGTAAAAAATCCGTCAGTTATGACTTCGTTAAAACATTAAAAGGAGACACTAAAGTACATCTATGTATATATTATATATATATTATATATTATAATACATAGATGTACTTTAGTGTCTCCTTTTAATGTTTTAACGAAGTCATAACTGACGGATTTTTTACTCTGATGATGGATTAAGTTTAATCCGAAACACGTAAGAAGACACAAACCAAGCGGTCACAGTGACGGATTAAGGTAAAATAATGTATAATGGTTTCTTCTTCTTTTAACATTCTCTCCCGGATACTCATTATTTTTGGATGCACATTTTGACATCTTCTTATTTCCTGGGTTATTTTTTCTAGATCCATTCTGTCTTTGATAATGTTATATACTTTGACTAATTGTTCTTTCTCTCCCTCAAAAGTTTGTTGCTGGATGTTGATACAGGATAATATGTCCGCAGCTGTGTTTTTCTTCCCTGGTATGTATTCCCAGTTAATATGATATTCTTGTAGCAACAATATCCATCGGGTTAATCTTCCGTGGCTGAGTTTACACTGCTTGAGGAATGAAATGGATCTATGGTCACTTCTCACGGTTATGTCGTATCCTAGAATGTAAGTCCTGAAATTGTTGCAGGCGAACACAACACTAAGTAGTTCTTTCTCCGTGACGTGATAGTTTCTTTCGCATCCATTTAAAATTCTACTTGCAAAACTTATGACCATATGTTGCCCCTTCTCATCTTCCTGGTATAATACAGCACCTACACTGATGTCACTCGCATCACAATTCATGAAGAATTTGAAGTCTGGATGGTGTAAAATGACGGTGTTTAAAAACTTTTCTTTTATTTGGTTAAATAATTCATCTTGTTTGGACCCCCAAGTCCATTTATCCTTAACTGATAATTGTTTTTTGAATGGTGCTGTTAATTTGGAATAATTATATTGGAATTTACGATAATAATTGCAGATTCCCAGGAAAGACTGAAGCTGTTTTTTGTTTTTTGGTGTGGGGAATCGTTGTATCGCTTCAACTTTTTCTGATGAAGGAGAGATGCCCTCCTCTGCTAGATTAAATCCTAAAAAATGTACCTTGCGGGCTATAAACTTTGACTTGTCCAGCTTAAGGGTTATGTGATTATCTGATAACTTTTTTAGTACGGTCTCCATTCTAGCAGTGTTCTTGCCAATTTGATGACGTTATCAGCAGGTCATCTACATACACGGTGGTAAAATTCAGTACATCTTGTCCCAGTATTTGGTCCATACATTTAACAAATACTGCGACCGAATTTATCAGTCCAAATGGCAATCTTTTGAACTGATAGTTCCTCCCATCGAACAGAAAAGCTAAGTATTTTCTACTGTTCGGATGTAGCTCCACCTGCCAATATCCACATACTGTGTCCCACGCGCTGATGTATTTTATACTGTGGAACTTCTTAAGAATTTCTTCGATTTCACCCGGGGATGTTCTATCGTTCACTATCATTTTATTGATCTCTCTTGCATCGAGGCAGATTCTCACCTTTCCGTCCTTTTCCGGTATCGCCACTATTGGACTTGTATAAGGTGATTGACTTAATTCGATTATATCGTCTTCCATCATTTGATTGATTTCTGCCCTCACTGCATTTCTTTGTGAGTATGCGATGGGATAAGATTTTTTCTTGAAGTCAACGGGTTCTTTAAATCGGATCCGGCATTGATAGTCCTTTACCTTGCCTGGGGCGTCGGAAAAAATGTGTTTATGTATGTTGTATATTCTTATGAGTTCCTCTGCCTGTTGTACACTAATCTTGTTCTTCTCATTGGAAGTTTCTGATCTCGTCCAGCTTGCTTGACCATAATTCTTCATCCTTCCAATCTTTCAATATTCTTCCGGGTGATTGTTGGCAATAATTGTTTTGGATCATGGTGCAGCTGTTTGTTATTAATGGTAAGTTGCAACCGTTCACTAGATCGGCTGACCATATCCCTTGTTCTGTGGTTAGTGATACTTCTCCTAGCCACAGGTTAATTATGGCAGAGTATTCTCTGAGTACATCACACCGAACAAGTATTGAGAAAGGTAGGCCGCTGGCAACAAGAAATGGCATAGTTACTATTATACCTTTGCTATTAAGTTCCAAGGATACTTGTTTCCTGACGGTCTTATTTTGTCGGCCGGTAGCACCAATGATAGTTACATTGTTTATGGGCAGGGTTGATATGGGTATACTACTTCCCTGCTGTAGTCTATTTAATTCTACTTGGTCGATCAGAGAGATATTAGATCCTGTATCGATCATTATGGTTGATAGGATTCCATTTATTTGGGCACTTACATACACTATTTCGCTGTTTCTGATAGGCATCATGTTATCATTTCCTTCGATTAAATCGTCCCTTATATTTTTTAAATAGTTAGTACATATTATTGTGATCTTCTTGTCCGTTGTCGTCTTATATTCCCCAAGAGATTAGTCCAGTGATGGGCTGTTCACAGTTCTCACCGACCTTATTCGTTTAAATGAGGGCTGGCCTCATTGTTTCTGACTTCATTTGTGTTTATTTGTTGGCTCGTTGATGGTTCCTGTTGGTGGTTTGTGTTATCACCATCATTCCCGACGTTTTCCTCGAAGGTGTGGACTCTTGTGTTTGGTACCTGGTTATAGTACGTTCGTCGGTTATTTGCCTGAGAATAGTTTCTTACTGGACTACGCCGTGCTTGTCATCTCACATAATTCACTCGCGGTCGGTATCCTCGGTTGTTGTTGTTGTTGTTACCGTTTCCTGGACGATAATAATTGTTAGGACCGTTCCGTTGGTGATTCCCTCTGTAATCGTTTCTGAAATTACCGTTGTTGTTATTGTTTGGGTGATACTTCCTGGGCGCATTATTCCCACGTTGATTTCCTTGATAGTTATTGGTGTTGTTCGGTGGTGGCTTATTATCACCCTGTTGGTTTGGTGGGGATGGCCCTTCATTTGGTCTACTATTTCGGAAACTCGTGAATCTGTTCTTACGGTACTGCCATTCATGTTCATGGCTCTCCAATAAACTAGCCATGTCCTGAATTGTCTTGACTTGACTATACATACAGGCTTTCTGGATCGCATCATCATAGTGGTAAGATAATTGTATGACTAAACACTCTTCCGGAATGCGTGGTTCCAAATTCCTGGCCATGCAGATTTTTCCCAGAAAGTATGATGTTAGGGATTGTCCGTTTTGGTTTTCATACCTTCCGTTACTTAAATTGTTACGGACCATGTTCTGGGTTGACTCTGACCAGTATTTCGCTTTGAATTGGGTTTTGAATTCTTGGATGCTCTGGATGTCTGGTCTTGTGGCAGTCCACCAGTTGTCATATGTTTCCTTAAACATGTCGTCTAGCATTCCCCTCACAGCTGTCCATCGGGTTTCGCGAGTCTTTATTATCAATTCTTCCACCCTTTTCAAAAACTCCATCGGATTGCGCTTATAGTTGCGGAAATTTATTGTATCTCGATTGTCATTGTTAAATATTTGGTTATGGTTACTTGAACGGTCACGCCAGGCGTCCACTTCTTCCTGTAATAATTCTTCTCATCTATGTATCTCTTCAATTCTTTGTTTATTTTTGTCCACTTTACTGTCGATTTTATTTAAATTGCTGTACACTCCTTCCATTCTTTCTCCCAGGTCTGTTCGTACAACTGCTGTCTCCTTCTGTTTCTCTTCACGGACTTGATGCATGTCCTGGTTCACTTGTTCCCACCTTTTGGTCATTTCTTCGTGACATTCCTCAATTCTCCTTTTGGTTTCTCCTTCGAGGTTGTTTATTTTATTGATTACCTCCTCACGGACTTCTGAAACAGTTTCGTTGGTTTTTTCCAGTCTCTCCAATGTCTCCTCTAATTTCTCATTCGTTTCGGTGATCTGTTGTATGGTTTCTTCTCTATACTCCCTTAATTGTTGGCTCACCTGCTGTTTCATCTCTTCCTTAGTTATTTCATTGATTTCCTTCAGCTGTTGTTGGAGTGTTTCGTTATTTTGGTTAATGGTTTGTCTCAATTCTTCCTTCTGCTTCTGAAAATTGTCCTCCTGTTTCTTAAAATTTTCACTGGTTTCTTTCTTCATGCCATTGAACTTCTCCTCCTGTTTCTTAAAATTTTTGTTGGTTTCTTCCTTGTTTCTGTCCAATTTTTCCTCCATTCATTTTATTAACCTTTCATTCATTTGTTCTATAAATTTCATCAGATTTGGGTCTCCTCTAGTTTCCTCCTTGTCACCCGCTTGTAGCTCCCTTTCTTTGTCTTGGGTTGGTTCTGTTGTGGTTATTGTTGTCTCCACTTCTTCGATCGATGTTCCTTCCTCTTCTTCCCCTCTATTTTCTTCCATTTCCTTTTCCTTCGCCAATTTTTTTGACAATCCTCTGGTGTGCATATTGTAACCTTTCGCAATCGCCGCTAGAATTTCGTATTTCCCTCTCTTCTAGTCCCACCGGTTGGTCGCCAATTTGTTATAGGACGGCTTTGTGTGTGTAGCTGCCGTGTTGTAATGCCACACGTTGGATGCATCAATTTGTTACTGGTCGTAACGTCCGTCTTTTCTTAATAGTGTATGAATATAATGGGTGTAACGTGTCTTCTCTATACGTCGTCGCTTTAGAACGTAACTTACGCAGATTTCGTCCGTTGCGAACGTACGAATAACCAGGTCTCGATGTTCTTACCTGTTGTTCACTAGGGGTGTGAAAATACTGGGTGGTGCCAAATTGTTTTATTAAAACAATTAAAAAAATTTTAAGTTTGTATGACAAGCGCAGCTCGGCGGTGTGAAGAATTCAATTTGTTCCCGCCTCGCCTTGGCCGTCTGGATTGGGCCAGTAGTTAGTTGCGTTGGCTGTGCGATCGCTTGTCGTCAATACCTATTTGCTAAAATGTACACAAAATTTTATCCACCTCCTAATGAAATTATAACACATTGGTTACACTCAGTACTTATTTATTTTCGGTTAACGATTAATTATTCAGTTAATACTAATTATGTTTTCTTTGGTAATACATTTGCACCGGTAGATTATATGAGACACATCTCTGGGGTTTGACAAATCGATCTTTGAACTTAACAACAGATATTCAGTAATGGCGTCTGTTGGAATTATACACAAAAATATTATTGTTCGATCGTCTCCGGTTCTTGAGATTGCGTTAAAAGGATTATTAATGATTACAACAATAAAAATACACACCCTTACATCAGTTAAACTTAAATAATATACTGTGTAGTTATAATTTGTTTATTGGAGTGTAGTAAAAGTGTTACAAAATATCGCTAACTAATGACAGGTTAACTTTGCCAGTTGATAAATTTTCAGTGTCTTAGTTTTTTAATTTAATCTTTGAAAGTAATTATGTGCAGTTTAGTGAGAGTACAGCTTTCAGTGAGAAATAATTAACGTGAGTTTATTTGGAAATTTGGGGTAATTTAATAGATACTTAACACTTCAGTAGACTGGATGAACTCAGTTGATCTGGTAATAATGAATTAGGCTGCAATCATATTTAATTTTCAATTGTTCGGGGCTTCGGGCATCTTTTTCAAGTTAATCGGCAATATATTATTTTCTTTTTTCTTTAATTCGGCTTCGACATCAGTTAAATGGTTTCAGCCATTGTCTGCTTCTTTGATATTCACTTGTTAGTAATTTCGTTTGATATTTGATGTTTTATTTAACAATTTTGATCGTTCAAGAAGTGGCGTCTCTTCAACAAGAGCGTCATATTACCAGTAAAGAAATCTATCGGTAAATTAGTAACCAAACAACTGTTGCCATAGTAACCAATCAATTCTGAATTATGACTATTGTTATCAAATTTGAATTTTTATTCAAAATAGCTGTATATCTTCTTATTGATTATATTCTTCTGTCATCTTCCCTACATATTAAATATTATCACCACTGTTATTATTTCCTTTCAAAGATTAATTTGGTACCACATAATGTATGGTTTTATGAAATATCAATGTTTGTACTTTTATGTTAATATTTGGTATTTACATTTCTCCTTTAAATTAAGTTCTTATTCTAATATTTTTTCTTTTAAACTGATTGACAAATTATTCTCGGCTATTTACTCGCCTTGAATTTATTAACTTCCTGGTTATTTTTATACAATTTGCAATTATTTGTTATTGACAGTTATACATTTCCTAGGCCTAAGTAGCCATTGATTATTCTTACTTAATATATTCTAATTATATTTCATTTTATTACAAAGTGTTTTGTTCCGTTGTTATAATTGATTCGTTTAGTGGTTGTTGTGTCTTGAATTTGTTAGTGTTCTGATTATGTGTCAAGATTACTTTCTATATCTTAATACCTAAAATATAACAATTAGGCCTATGGACTGTAAGCTTCCTTCAGCCATATCCTATCCATAAAATTAAAATGAACAATTCTTTACAAGTTATTAGTTACTGTTGGTTTAACATACATTTCATTCTTTTACTATTATTTTGAGTGAGAATCATCATCACTTCTTTCAAACTTTCTTAATTTATTTTCCCTTATAACATAGGGTGTTTATTAATTACATTCTTAATTCTTTACTAATCCCTTTCTCCATTCCATGTTAACACAAACTGTTTATCTTACATGGGCTTTCTCCCCTGAATAACATCGTATCCTTTATCTATCTCTACTCTAAATACTATTTCTAATTATCCTTAACTATATAGTTTTTACAAACTCACTCTTAAATCAGTTATGGTTTCATCATTGATTTATTAAGTGTTTTCTTATCTATTACTATCTTTTTAATCATACTATCATTTACAATATCTTTTTTCACCTAGCACTTTCACCTTTAATTAATTAGTGTTTATCACTGATACACTCATTATTTTGGGGTATTTACACCTTCACTATTATCACTTGTTAAACTTTTTTATTTTAAGCGTTTATTGGTGGGTAAACCCTATTATTATTTTTCTTTGTCACTTAGTTACTTTCATTATATTTCTCACTATCTTTACAAATTTAATTTATCTCTAATAAGTTCATGTCTTTTTCTAGATTTCTTACTTACATATACTACTAATTCGTGGGTTAGTGTATTTTTATTTAACGGTGTTTTATTTATTATGAATTACATTTGTCACTTAGACAATACTAATATTTCTTTTTTATATTTGTTATTCATTGGTTTCGTTTTCTTTATGATATTTGATGGTATCATCTCCCCCTTCCTTATTCTACACTCTTTGTCTGTGTTTTATCACCTTGGTTCACTTTATTTTCTTTATAGTTGGTTTGTTCTATTTTTAATTTCATTTTTCTTCTACTTCACTGCCATCTTGTTTCACTTTATTTAGGTTATTAGCTGGCCAATCTTTGGGGTTGGGTCAATGTCATTTGTCTGTCAGTCTAGTTTGTATTTTTTATTTAATAATCACCTTTGGTTTACTATTCTTCCTCCTTCACTCTTAATTACATTTACTATTTTTATTCTCTTTATTATTTATTTATTAAAATATATTATTTCTTAGCATTTCTTACATACTTATAGATATCAAATATTATCTGAATTTGACGATGTTATAATATTCATTCAACATGTTTGCTTACTTAAAAAATTTAAAAACAAAAAACTCGCTATTTTTGTAATTGCTGAATTCAAAATTTTAGTCTACAGTAAATAAAATTAATTTTCTTATAACAATGGTGACACAATTGCAAAAAATATAATGTGAGTAAAAAAGAGGTTTTGTAATTTTATGTTGTGAAGTAGTTGGAATTACAACATTATGAAATTCAAATGACATTAAGCCATCCTGCTCAAAAAGTGTAAAAAAGTATTTAATCCATGTAATTTGGCTACTTTATGTAGGTAGATAGTTATTGGTTAGATAGTTAAATTATAGCTTGGCAGTGTACTTAGTCAAATAAATACACAATTATAATATCATAATTACCATCTCACCTACCTTAATTTCGGATCCAGGGTTCTCGCACGAACTGTGAATGGAAACGTGATTTTGATGTTGTAAAAATAACACACTCGACTCGCATTGGGGTAAGACAACTAATATTTTATTTCATTCTTCAAACTGTTTTCAAGTTATGAATTATTCATTTCTTTCTCTCTCAAATCATGTTATTATTTCTTTCCAAATAATTAAGACAAAAACATTCTTTAAATATTACCTACTTATTCTAACGTCTTATATTAATAAAAGCAACCCAGCCTGCTCATCCACAACATTCATACCTTTTCAAAATCCCATTTTATTTACTTATTGCCCTTAAAAATTTTTGAAATTAATTAATTAGTGTAATTTAGAGTCGACTACTTAACCCCGTGTTTTTCTGATGACCACGCGCTGCATGGCGTATGTGTACGAATGTTTCATCTATTTATCACATTTCTCGAATTTGTTGTTCACTCCGCTAACTTCGTTCTGAGCTGTTGAATTTAACTGTTCTTATTCAAATTTTTTACACTTCAGAATCTGTTAGAATAAAATTTTAGTTCGCGAACTTTATTACTTTGTCCCGGCCGGGAACAGGTTATTTCGTCGACTGGGGAGAGCGTTACCAACGTGTCTCCCGACCACCGTTGGTCAAGACAGGAAACCAATGCCTTCTTGTGTCAAAATGTTCGTAAATTTTCACATAGTATGGCCTGTCCAGGTGTGTTATACGGTGACGATATTTCACTAGCATTCGTTCGTCACTCTAGTAGGCATGGTTTTACCTGTATTTCTTCCCGCATGTAAACACGTGGTAAGAAATTTAACATCTTTGGCCATTTTTATTTGGTTTGGCTCCAGGCTGCGTAGCGTCGTCTCTGCGCACTGCTGGTGTTCGCGCGTTTGAGTGCGTCACACAACATTTGATTTCCTGGAATTCAATTGCGTTCTACGGTCACACCTTGCAAAACTATGTTAATGCGTTCTTTGTCTGGCTGAAACCGTTTTATGTAGGGGACTTGCTACCGTATTTATACATGGGAGTTACAATTGACAATGAAATAAATTTAATAAAATAAAATACCCCTTTCTGCCCCATTACAATACCCCCCCCCAGTGAGAGGTCTTTTGTCGATACAGAAGAACTCTCATTGCTAAACCCCTAAGAGGATCGGAGAGGATATGGTGCCAACAACCCCTCTTTTATTCTTAACGCATCATGGGTAAACTACCCCCCTAGTTCGGCGACTATGGCAGCACCTGAACGAAATTACTGGACTTCTCAAATTCTACATTACGTTTATTCACAACAATATTGTTCTCTCTAACCCCTTCACAATTGATTTGATTGGCTTAAATGCCCTACTTAAAACATTATTTCCACCCAAATTCTACCTGTTACAAACCATTTAACATTCTTAAATACCTCAAATTTATTTCATTATTTATTTAAAATCTTTAAACACATTGAAACTATTGTATTCAAACATTTAATTACATTGATAAAATTCTGCAGATCACTTATAAGTGACATACTACATTTATAACCCTAGCAGTCAGCTGATGTCTCGTCATCATATGAATAACCTTTCTCTAACTACATTTCAAAATTATACAGATTACACATGTTCACAATCCTTACCACTAACACATGGCATACAATTAATACAAATACACAAAATTATACAGTCATCATAAAACATTGTTGGATTTAGAATCCTTACCATTAAACATACTACTTAAAATCGTTTCGCTTTCATAGGGATATACATCGCTACTCATTGAGTCACAGTCATAGCAACAATTACTGAACAGCTCTTTGGGTTGTCAACCCCCAACTCTCTCTATAGAGTCATGTTATAAGCTGACCGCCCGCTGTTTACAGAGGTCGTCACCCTCTCACTGAATTTTCAGCTACCCTACTACTACATCAAGTCCCCCCTTTATACCCCTGGCTTGTAACTGCCAGCTCCTTTTCCGGACACACTATTGTTTCCTGATGTTGGACTGTGGCGTCCATTTGCATCCCCGAGAACTGAAGTTTACATATATAAGGTATAGACGCTGCCTATACCGTTCTTGGTTCAGCGTTATATAAAAATTCGGTATTACTGATGTCCGAGGACACCAGTAATCCTACTAAAATGATTCACACACCCTTATTACGGCACTATCGACACCTTCGACGATAGCTGCTGTTCCATAGTTATGTAGTTTCCCCTGTTACCCCCAATTCAATTTCTATGTTCACCAATTTTGAATCTACTTACATAAATCCATGGTCAGGGTCTGGTGAAACCGTGACCGCCCGAAAAGTGGGGAAACTACCAAAAGACATATAAGGCTCACACTGACGCCGTTACTACAATTCACGGAAGGTCAACTCTTATATATTTGGTTAATTATTAATTAAATTTTCATGTTTACATCTTTTAGACTCGTCTACATTTTTAACTTTTAAACATCAAACATTTCACTTTTCTTAGCTCGTACTACAAACTTCATAATTATATATGGTCACTAATCTACTTAAAATAAAAACATAACTACTGACATAAATTTAAAATTATAAACATTCCAAATTATATTTTGATAAGTATTTACATTGGAGGCTAATTCTTCTTATCATCGATAGCGAATCTGTGATGGCCCGGAAATAGGGTTCTTGTTGCAAGGGAAACTTGGCGACAAGATAGACACATTACGTGAATTCACGTCCCCCTTTCTACACCAAATCTACCCCCTCTATTCTACCATTTATCCAAACCCGCCGTCTATCTGGTCAACAACCCCCTTCCAACAAAACTCATGTCCTTAATTATTCTGAAACTACTGTCACTGGCTAAACTTATTTTTCCAATGACACAAAAAATTTTACGTGAACTTGTTAAAACATAGCCTCCATAACTATTTACATTCACTCTAAGGCAATGCTGGTACGTGGTATGGTGCACCTTATCTCTGCACCGTGAGTATAAAATAATTTATATCACGTACCTTATGGGTCCCCCTCCCCGTTCAATAATGTGGTGAAATTTCTACTGTATACCAATTTTGGTGGAGCCGGACCATCGTCGTTTCACCGCCCGAAGGAAGTTCCGCCAACCATGGTCCGCCTCCAATTGCCGAAACCCACGGCCAGGACTGGTAAGGTCGTGACCGCTCGAAAATGGGGAAGAGTCCCTTCTGAAAACATAAAACATCAAATTAAATTTCATACACATTAATATAAAAGATTACCATTATTAAAACTCCTACGATGACCAATACAACTTCAAATTTGTAGCATTGTGTGTTCCTACTATCTCCTGTGTTACCTGGTTGCGTAGTACATATGCATTCTTCATCTTTATTTCTACAATCTCATAAGGTCCTTCATATAATAGGAAAAACTTCTTTATTTCTTTATCTTGTGTGCTAGACAAATCATGTCTCCTTACCAACACTAATTGTCCTACCTCGTATTTGACCCACTTACCCTTTTCATCATGTTTCCGCTTTCTTCTCTCTCCCTTGGTGAGTAGACTCTCGTTTACGAGTTGTATTTTTACATGCCTGTCGATAGTTCTTTCTTCCGGTGGGTATTCAAAAAGTTGTTCTAATATTCTGGGTGGACGGTTTCCCTTGATTAGTTCGTACGGTGTAAACCCTGTAGAATCGTGGGTAGTGCTGTTTAACCAGTCCTCCACCTTCTTTACGTATAAAAGCCATTCTGAGTGTTTGGAGTGACAATACGCACTGTGAATATCCTGCCGATTTCTCGCATCACCCGCTCTGCCTGATTCGACTGTGGATGGTAAACTGCCGTATGCTTGGGTATGATGCCTTCCCAGCCAAGAGTCTGTCTCCACTTACCGCTGATGAACTGTGAAAATTACCATGATCGGATAAAATTACCCTCGGCTTACCTATATTAATCATGTAATCCTTGGTGATCTTTTCACTTAACACCTTGCTAGTTGCTCTCTTTATGCTGTATAACCTAACAAACTTAGAAAAAGTGTCTAAAACAACAAAAACATATACCACTCCACCTCTACCTTTAGGCAATGGCCCATACAAATCTACAGCCACTAAATCAAACGGTCTTTCTACTTTTATAAAATTCATTTCCCCTGCAACCCTATAATTCACTACCTTTGACTTCTGACACAAATCGCACACCCTCAAAACTCTTCGAACTCGTCTCTCCATATTCTTAAAAACACAAGATTCTTTTAATACATTTGTACATTTTTTCGCACCAAAATGCCCATATCTTACATGACAATCCCAAATAATTTTATCTACTAACTCTTCAGGTATCATTAACCTCCAATCTCGTTCACCCCCTTCTACTTTCTTAAACAGAATTCCTTGATATATTTGGAATTGAGTGTTATATTCCGACCCATTTATATCTGCTTCCAAACTAGCGATTATCTTACCCAATTTATTTTCTGATCTTTGTATGCTCTTAATCTCCCTTAGTTCCTCCCCGAAAATTCTGTCTTCCCTTGTTAATCGAAAAATTTTTATTTCTTTGAGATCCCTCCCTGTTTTGTTATCTATTGTATCTACCCTGGAAAGAGTGTCTGGTACTTTATTATCTGTCCCCTTGATATATTCCCATGAAAAGTGATATTCTTGTAATGCTAGCACCCACCTGGTTAATCTGCTATGAGTCAACTTACACGTGTTCAAAAATGATAAGGCCTTATGATCTGTCCTGATGACGGTTTGGTTTCCTAGCAGGTAGGTGCGAAATTTCTTTACTGCGAAGACGATGCTCAGCAACTCCTTCTCCGTTGTCGTGTAGTTTCTTTCTGCTGCTAATAAAGTCCGGCTGCCAAAAGCTATGGTCCGATGTTCCTTATCCTCACCCTCCTGGTAGAGTTCTGCGCCGAGGGCTATGTTGCTGGCATCTGTCTGTAAATAAAATTTTTTCTGAAAATCGGGGTGATTCATCATTTCATATTTATAAACTTCTCTTTGATTTCATTAAAAACAATTCTTTCCTCTTCGCCCCACCTCCATTGTTTATTCTTTTGTAAGACCGCACTTAGTTTAGAGGTTACCTGCGCATAATTTCTCTGAAATTTCTGATAAAAGTTGCATAATCCTAAAAAGCTTTGTAACTGTTTAATATTTTTAGGTTCGGGAAAACATATAATAGCTTCTACTTTATCTGGGTTGGCAAGTCCTTAGGTTGGAGTATCATATCTAAACATTTTATAAAACTGGCTACACTAGTGTTTAATCCGAATGGTAAATGGTTAAATTGATAGTTCTTACCATTGAAAAGAAGTGCAGTATATTTCCGGCTCTCTGGCGCTAATGGAACTTGCCAGTATCCTGCTGTCAAATCTAAAGACATCATATATTTGACTCCGCTAAACTTCTGAAAAATTTCATTCATGGCTTCCGGTGACTCCCGGTCAGGTATTATAATTTGGTTAATTTTTCTAGCGTCTAAGCACAACCTTACCTTTCCATCCTTCTTGATAACCACCACTAATGGATTCGAGTATGGCGATATAGATCTCTCCACAATGTCTCCTTCCATCATCCGGTCCAACTCCTCTTGTACTGCTCTCCTCTTCGAAAACGGCACTGGATAACTTCTCTGCATGTAGGGTGAGTGTTCTCGAACCTTCAACTCGCATACGTAGTCCCTAGCTTTTCCAGGCAACTCAGCAAACACATCTCTAAAACGTTCAACAACTGCCCACAACTCCTGTCGTTGGCGACTCCCTACAACTCCACCCTCTTTAAAAAATTTATCCGCCCTGTTTTCCCATACTCTCATCATTCACATACATCTCTCTCTCCTCATTTTCTACACTTTCACTCTCGACATATATTTACTCTGGTTTCTATATCTCCATCACCTACTCGGTTTTGTATCATCTTTACCCCGTAACTCTAACTTTATCTAACACCCTCTTAAAATTAACCTTGACTGGTTCACCCCCTCTTTTAAATTCTACCATCCGTTTATTAAAATCTATTACTGCCCCATTTCTCTCCAAAAAGTCATTCCCCAGAATTATATCTAAATTCAGTCCTTTAACTACTAAAAAGGTATTCTCAAATTCAGTCCCATTAAGGAATATATTTAACTGTACTTGTTTGGTAACTCTTTTACTCCGTACTCCAGTTACGCCCACAACTGGTAATGATGGAATGTGTTTATTTACCCCCTTGTACTCTACCATTACATTTTCTGAAATCACTGATATCTCACTTCCTGTGTCTATTAATGTTTTAAAATTCTTACCTTCGATGTTGACGATTACCTCTGTCAACCCAGCTTTTGTCTCCATCGTTTCTGCTTCGTCTTCTTCCAGCAACTCCTTCGCCATGTCCTTGATAATTATATTGCTTTGGTATTTACACTCTTCTTGGACCCCAGGGTTCTCCGTCGACAATGGCTGGGCCCGGTTCCCCATTGTCTCTTCTAGTTTCCCGTGGATGGACCTGCCACGGCTTGGTTATATCCTCCTCTGCCTCTGTTGCCACTTCCTTTCCCTCTCGGCGCTCCTCGGTTGTTCTCTGCTCCTCTCTGCGGCTGATTTTATTGGTTGTGTGTTCTCTCACTGCGTTGACATTCTCTTGCCTTGTTGCATCTAAAACATGTCGTTCTTATAGCATAGTTTTCAACATTACACTCTGCACATCGCCAACCCTCGCCTCTATTATCACTATTTCCCCCACGTGCCCCTCTGTGAAAGTTTGGTATTCCCCTGGGTTGATTATAATTCCCATTTATGTGTGACGCTGGTGTGTTTATACGCCTACTCATATCCCATTCTCTTATGTTCTGAAATATATCTAATATTTTTTCTAGTTCAGTAATTTCCATAATTTCTCGCGTCATTAGTGTAATTTGTATTTCTCTCGGCAAATGCTTACTTATGTGGTGGACAAATGACCGGAATGGTAGCGGTGGCTCTAAATATTTTGCCTCATTGTATAATCGCATTACGTACATAGTCACGTTACCCCCGTGGGTCCAAAAATTACCTGATCCCATAATTTTACTCCGTAATATTTTTTGTTCTTCTTCCGACCAATATTTATCTCTAAAGGCCGTCTCAAAACTCTGATAATCTACCCAGTCTATTTTATGTACCTCCGCCCATACCGCGGAATTCCCTCTAAAACATTTCATTATCTTTAACAACTGTACTTCCCAACTACTTCGACAAAACTGATTAAATTCTTTCACTCTATTTAAAAACTGCATGGGGTGTACCCCCCTATTTTCACAATTAAACAATTCCAAATCAATATCACTATTCATATCTCTAGTAATCACTACTTGTTCAGTAACACTATTTTTTACTAATCTCTACATTTAATTCATCTTTGACATTAGCTATGCTTTGTTCAATTGACTCAAATTTATTATTATTTAAACACTCAACTTGTATGTTACGTTTATCCATAATATTTACTGTATCTTGTATAGCTTGTATCTCTGTTTTGCAATTACTTTCTATTTCATTTATTTTGAAATTGGTATTAGTTTCATATGCCTTAATCTTATCAACTACACAATTAAACTTGTACTCACTACCAGCATTACATTCATTTATTTTACATTCAAAATTTTCAGTTACTTCTTGTATTTGTTTATCGATTTTTTCTGCCATACTACTCTCTATTTCATCAATTCTCTTATTCATACGTTTTAATGAATGGCTCAACTTTTCATTTAATTCATATTTCAATTCGTTAAAATTACTCTCACACTTATTTTTTACCTCATTAATATCAATTTTAAGTTCGTTGAACTTTCTACTCTGCTCATCAAATTTTATATCATTATTATCAAAACGTTTATTTAATTCGTTAAATTTGTTATTCTGTACATCAAATTTGCTATCCAACTTTACATTCTGTTTTTCTAACATTGCTTGTATCATTTTAAACATTTCATAACTATCGTCCGGTTTTTCATTCTGTACCGGCGTCAACTGACTTTCTGTATTATCTGTATTATTGTCAGTGAAGCTGACTTCATCATCATTAATTTTACTTTCCCTACTCAGTTTTGGGGTTATTTGAATCCCCGAATCATCTGTAATATTTGTTTCACTTGTAACATTTAGTTCTATTTTATTGTCCTGACCCACATTTGGAGTTGAGTGGACCTCAGAATTATTCATAATAGCTGATTCATCAAAATTGTCAACATTAGTTATTTCATTTACATCGTTTTCATTATTTCCTGCCATTTTTAAATTGTAAATTTACTGACTTTTGTTTAACTAATTCTTAATTTACATATACAACATCTTATACTTAATCTAACCTTGATTTGTTGTTTTATGTACTTTACGTAATTTTTACGTACTGTTACTCAACCTCCAAATCACGTTGTTCACTGTAGGAGCGGAATTTTAATTTCCAAAAAATTAGAACTCGTTCCAAGTTCGTAGCGCCATCTGTACTTAGTCAAATAAATACACAATTATAAAATCATAATTACCATCTCACCTACCTTAATTTCGGATCCAGGGTTCTCGCACGAACTGTGAATGGAAACGTGATTTTGAGGTTGTAAAAATAACACACTCGACTCGCATTGGGGTAAGACAACTAATATTTTATTTCATTCTTCAAACTGTTTTCAAGTTATGAATTATTCATTTCTTTCTCTCTCAAATCATGTTATTATTTCTTTCCAAATAATTAAGACAAAAACATTCTTTAAATATTACCTACTTATTCTAACGTCTTATATTAATAAAAGCAACCCAGCCTGCTCATCCACAACATTCATACCTTTTCAAAATCCCATTTTATTTACTTATTGCCCTTAAAAAATTTTGAAATTAATTAATTAGTGTAATTTAGAGTCGACTACTTAACCCCGTGTTTTTCTGATGACCACGCGCTGCATGGCGTATGTGTACGAATGTTTCGTCTATTTATCACATTTCTCGAATTTGTTGTTCACTCCGCTAACTTCGTTCTGAGCTGTTGAATTTAACTGTTCTTATTCAAATTTTTTACACTTCGGAATCTGTTAGAATAAAAGTTTAGTTCGCGAACTTTATTACTTGTCCCGGCCGGGAACAGGTTATTTCGTCGACTGGGGAGAGCGTTACCAACGTGTCTCCCTATCACCGTTGGTCAAGACGGGAAACCAATGCCTTCTTGTGTCAAAATGTTCGTAAATTTTCACATAGTATGGCCTGTCCAGGTGTGTTATACGGTGACGATATTTCACTAGCATTCGTTACGTCACTCTAGTAGGCGTGGTTTTACCTGTATTTCCTCCTGCATGTAAACACGTGGTAAGAAATTTAACATCTTTGGCCATTTTTATTTGGTTTGGCTCCAGGCTGCGTAGCGTCGTCTCTGCGCACTGCTGGTGTTCGCGCGTTTGAGTGCGTCACACAACATTTGATTTCCTGGAATTCAATTGCATTCTACGGTCACACCTTGCAAAACTATGTTACTGCGTTCTTTGTCTGGCTGAAACCGTTTTATGTAGGGGACTTGCTACCGTATTTATACATGGGAGTTACAATTGATAATGAAATAAATTTAATAAAATAAAATACCCCTTTCTGCCCCATTACAGCAGTTAACTTGTTACAGTATGTTTGCGAGTCACAAAATTAATTTCAATAACAAGTGATATGTTACTATAGAAATTTCATAAGTAATGTAGTGACAGTGGTACTTTTGTAATAGTTGTCAAAATTTGGTTGTCAACATTATTTACAGCAGGAATGGTAGAGAGCGTATGGTTCACATGACCATATCAGGAAACTCACATGACTTTGTGAGGTGTATGATACATTTGGCAGTTCTTATAATGACGATATTAATAATCCCTACACAAAAAAGTTGTAGTATGTATCCATTTAGAATGTTTTAAAATTTCAGAATTTTAAATCTTTGTTTCTTATTGTTATAAAATTATTTAATTTTCTATCACAAACCACTTTCTATTCTTAAACAGCCATTTACAGAGTATGGTTATTATATATATATATATATATATATATTTTGTAACAGACCTGTTTACACTGGTTACAAATAATCAATTTCTTTGTGTAGGTTCAAAGAAAAGATAAAAAAATTTTCCAAACAAAAATTTTTATGTTTGCTTGTTATTGTAATAATTTAGAAATAATCCTGGTTCTGCGTTTTGGTTAAAATTTTAAAATTCTGTGAGTTTATTTTGGTTAAATTTTACACTTCTGGTTGATCTTAACTAAATCTGGAGTTAATCAGATTATCTTCATGCTGTAATCGATTGATGATTTACAGCGCTGCTCCAGTATATCACTTTCAGTTAAGATTTATCGTCTTCCAGTAAGTCCTGTAGTTAGTTAAACTCTTAATTTAATATGTGAAATAATTGTAAAATCCAGATAATTGAAACAATTTAATTTATTAATAATAATTCTTAAAGATCGATTTAAAATCGATGTTGAGCAATTGTTCGACTCTTTCACAGGGATATATCGATTTGCAATTACAGGTTATTTTTATATAAATATTGAAAAAAAGGTTCTTATAACGATTATATTTATATAGTCAGAGAAGGGTAGGCCTAGAAAGTATAACATGTACAAAAATATAAGTCTTAAAAGTAAAAAATGACAATTTGTTAATAATATTTAATGTTTGTAGTATACAATTTATACCCAATATTTGACTAGATGACTTCGTTGCTGGTTGGTACTTTGCATCACGGGAAATTCATAATGGCGGCACGTCTCGCTGTGGGTTATTACTGCGAACTGATGGTTGGAAATTCTGATAATAAAATCCCCTTCACAACTGTTTTATTGGTCTCCGTGATAGTGTATATTGTCTATTGTGTTGTTCTGGTATCTTGGATAAGTGTTCAGTGTTCACAGGTGTAAATTGTCTTATTTTAGATGTATTGGATGTTTGCTGGTTATGGCAAAAAATCGAGAAGTTGTTACGAAGTGAATTATTAATGTTTGGTTGTTTGAACAGTTTAATTCACTTGTATTGTTTTGTGTATTGTTTGTTTTCACTGTTGTGGTAGAGTATTTCACTGATTTTAAGTCAAAAGGTGTCAATTTAGGTAACTCTCGTATTTCACTGATTTTCAACTTTTACTCCATTACAATTCGTTATACGGTTTTAGAACGCGATTGAGCATCAACCGTTCCCGTTGAATGTTAATAAAGAACTGTTTTACTTCCTTCGTCTTAGGAAAATCTTGCCAAGTTAATATTGGAAAAGTATTGTTAAAATAATTTTCATTTCCTATCTACATAATTATAAAGTACATTATATATGGAATATTTTTAGTTTATTGATTGCTTTCATGAACTATTAACCACATAATTGGTTTATTTATCTCATTCTGTTTAATTTGATATGTCATAGTCCATATTTGTTGAGATTTTTGTTAAAATAGCCATATTTCTGTCTTTTTGGAAATCTAGGCCCAAAACTCTGTTTCCTGTTCTTGTACACAATTACTGCCATTTTAGGTATTATTAATATAACTATAATAAAATTCAGATGGTCACAAATCTTTCGCTTTTCTTAATTCCTTATAAATTTAACATTTGAACTGTCTTTTAGTGATAATTCATTAATTTACTATTTCTCCTCTGAAATAGTTAGTTTTTACATTTCGAAAATTTTTAATAATTTAATACATTTTCTATATTACTCTTTTAAAGCATAGGATCATTTACAGTAGTTAGTTATCGATTCACCTTACATAAATCTTGTTAGTTTACATGGTTCATTGGTTAATTAACTAGTTTATATTAATTTTTGGGAATTCATTATTTGGCCTAGAGTTTAGTATTTTACATACAGTATATGGTTTTTTCAAATAAAGTTAATTCTACACCTCCTCTGACTTTTAAAAGTTAACATAACATGAAATAAAATTGTTTACATAATTATTGATACCAGTAGCATATAATTCATGCTATTAATACAAAAAATAATATGACATTAATTAGCAGTCTTCATTGTTAGACATGTTTGTTGGAACTATTTTGAACATACATTTTAAACATTTTATAAATTGATACAGCATCCATACCTAAACATTTTAATCTGTATGCATGCTCTTATGTAACTCAAACATCTTACACTAAATATAAACCTTATTCTATTAGAACTCTTTAAAAGTGGAATTCATAGGCTCTGAACCTTATTAGCCATTTAAATTTCTTAATTTTATTTAAACTTAATTTATTTTCAGTCCTTTCTGATTATATTGTATTGTTATCTAACCCCTTGATACAGTAAACATTCCCCCACATACTTTCTTTATTATTGGCATTACTATGAATGTTTTGAGATAAAAAAGTGGCCTTATTTATGAAATATAGGAAATATTTTTCATTTTAATATTTCATCACCTGTTAATTATAAAATATAAAAGTTATTTAATAGCACCTTGTTTAAGTTATAGTTACACAACAACTTGAAGTTTATTACATTTAAAAACACTACACTGGTACACATTCACTGTTGGTTCTGACTTATATTTGAGTTTTATTATATTCTCAGACCAGACCTTTAGTCATAATGGACTGTGAAGATTTGTTTATTTTACCATATAATAACTTTAGTTGGTGCACTTCTTATCATACTACTCAATACTTTTGTCTATAATTAAATTACAATTTTATAAGGTTTTGGGGTGTTATACTTTCTTTAATGGTATTAACATTTGGTTTGGGGTTCATGGTAGTTAATAATAGGTTTTTATTGTGGTTCTCCCATCCTATATCTTCCTTTCTTCTCTTCTTCCTTCTTGGGTAAACCAAGGTACTTAGTGTTATTTTGTCCGATGGTTGGTTCGGGGTATCTTCTTTATCATCTGCTTCTAAATTTCTTCTTCCTTCTTGGGTTCGGTGTATCTTCCTTATCACCTGCTCCTAAATTTACTCTTCTTTCTTGGGTTTGGGGTATCTTCTTTATCACATGCTCCTAATTTTACTCTTCTTTCTTGATTTTGGGATATCTTATTTATCACGTGCTACTAAACTTCCTCTTCTTTCTTGGGTTCGGAGTATCTTCTTTATTGCATGCTCCTAATCTTTACCCTTCCTGTTTCTTCTTGTGTTTGGGGTATCTTTTTTATCACATGGTCCTAATCTCCTGGGTAATCTCCTGATTTTTTAATATGAGTTCCTTTTAATTTATTTTCTTGAATTTTATTGTGGCATTTTTATTACTTAATTACTTTTTTTACTTTTATAGTGGTGTTTTTCTTTGAAGTTTAATTTTATTTTCATTTGAAATTCTTGGTTATATGTATTTTAATTGTTTTTATGATCTTAATTGAATTAATTATTAGTGGAATATCTGTCATGCTACAGATTGCCCTCCTCCAGAAGTGATTTTTTCAGACTATACGTGGTTTGTCTGAAATAATTGCTTATGATAATTATTATAGTTTTTTTAGTATTCTTGCCTTCCTTCCATTTCAAAATTTTGCTTATATATATTTGAGCTTACATTTTTTTCATTCCTACTTGATCTTCCTTGATAGTAATAGTCATCTGAGTTTCATATTTATTATTTTATTTTCATTTTTCTTCTTAGTATTTTATCCCTGGGATATTTATTTCCTATCATTCCCTAACATGTGAGCTGGTGCAGTTCAGAGAGGCACTGTACACTACTTCCTCTGCTGTCCAATACTTCACTTCTATTTGAGTACAGAGGCAAATCATCTCTGCTCAAAAAAACATATTAATACTGCTGGAATTATCTACAGGCAGTTATTACAAAAATTACATCAGAATAGTACACTTTTGTTACTATTTAAAAAATATCTTTGGATACTTCACTTCTTATATTGCTCAGAGATTTTAATATTCCTATCTCAGTTGTTCTTCTGACTTGTTGACTTGATGGTTATTTCATTTGGTATCATGGTGGGAAGCTCTTTTATTAGTATAATTATCAGTGGTTATTATCATATAAAGTTTTTGGTTATTAATGCTTTATTCCTTTCTGGTTTTTATTACAATCTGTTTTTGTTTATTGTAGCATATAATTTTGATATATTTGTTTGTTTCTCAGTTTTTATTTGTTCCACTTGTTCCATGTTCTAGAACTTTCTTATAATTGTCTTTATTACATTTGACACTTATTTCATGATCATTTCATTATTGATTTATGTAATTACATTTGTAACTTTGATTCTATTCTTAAATTACTTGTCTCTTGTTTTTTATTCTTTCAAATGAATGTTTTAATTAATTTGTTAATGAGGTCATTGTTTCTCCTTATACCACTTCAAAGTTTTATCATTTTTATTTCCACATATGTTTATGCAGTTAATCGTATCACCGGTTTTTTATTTCTTTTTATATCATTTCATAGAAGGTTTTTACACTTTATTGGTTGAAATTAGACATTATTATTCTTTTAGAATTGATTGGTTTAATTCTAAATTCTTTTTCTTTCATATATCTCATAATGATTTTCTATAAATATGGTAAATATATTGTATTAGTACCATAAATATGGTATGAATTCTCTTCTTTTTATTTTCACCATAGTTTTTTCATTTCTAGATTGTAGTAAGGTGCTCTTACTTAATTTTTTAATTTTGCAGGTGTTTAACCTCTCAAAATTCTTCTCTTTTTATGTTCTCAAATGGTTTCTTTCAAATTGTTTGTAGTAAGTTGTTCTTACTTATATATTTTTGAATTTTTTATGATTTTTATTCAGAATTCATTTTATTATATATCTCCAAATGGTTTTTTCATAATAATGGTAGTAAGGTGTACTTACTTTGTTTTAGAATTTTTTATGTTTTTCAAAATTCTTTCCATACTATTTCTAAAATTATTTTCATAACTAACTGGTTTGTAAGGTGTGCTTACAATGTTTTGGAATTTTTTTGTTTTTAATCCAAAATTCATTTTCTTTTTGTATTTCCAAAATGTTTCTTTCAAGATTGTTGTAGTAAGTTGTTCTTACTTTGTTTTAGAATTTTTATGTTTTTCAAAATTCTTTCCATACTATTTCCAAAATTATTTTCATAAATAACTGGTTTGTAAGGTGTGCTTACAATGTTTTGGAATTTTTATGATATTAAATTCAAAATTCTCTTTATATTTCTTCTAAATGGTTTTTCTTAAAATAATTGTAGTAAGGTGATCTTACAATGTTTTGGAATTTTTATGATTTTAAATTCATAATTCTCTTTATATTTCTTCTAAATAGTTTTTCTTAATAATGGTAGTAAGGTGATCTTACAATGTTTTGGAATTTTTATGATTATATATTCCTATTTTTTCTATTTCACTCTTCATGATACTTCTTCATGGATGCCTGGTTATATACACCCTTAATTTTACCAGAACCCATCTCCTTGATTTCATAGGTGTTATTATTTTTGTCCTTAGAGACTATATAGGGTCCAGTGTATAAGAGTAATAATTTCTTAGTTATCCCTTCCAGTGAACTTGGTAACTCCCTATTTTTTAATAATACTTTTTCACCAATGGTATAGGTAATTGTTTTACCCATACCTTTATGATATTTAATTCGCTGTTTCTCCTGGTCTTCGGCCACCTTGTTATAAAATTTAATTCTATCAAAAATATAGTTATTTTCCTTCGGGAACTCCAATATTTCTTCGATCTCCCTTGGGGGTTGTCTTTCGTACATAGCGGAGTATGGGGTAATTCCTATGGCTGGGTGGTATGCCAGGTTGAGGAATTCTTCTGTGGCCTCTAGATATTCTTGCCATCTCCTCTGTTGATCGTGGCAATAAGTTCGTAATATTCGCCCCACCTCTCGCAATACTCTCTCTGCCAGGTTACTGCTTGGGTGGTATACCGAGGTTTTATAAGTATGAACCCCCATTGACAGTAGGGTATCCCGCCATTTTTTCCCCTTGAATTGGGTTCCATGGTCGGTGATGATTGAAACTGGTTTTCCGACGGTTGGTTAGTATGTCAAGAATTTTATTTGTAGTCGCCCGATTTGCTGGGTATAGCTTGATGAACTTCGAGAAATGGACCATCACGATGACTAGATACTTGTATCTGTGACGACCCCCACTGCGGGGAAATGGCCCGCAGATGTCCAAAAATACTTTTTCCAACTTCGTCTGAGATGTTATTGGAATCATTTGCCCTTCCTTTTTCTCGTTATTCGATTTAACGAGTTGGCAAATGCGGCAACTCTTTATATATTTTCGGACCTTCCGGTTAATATCTTTAAGGTGGCAGCTCTCTTCCAGGGCCTTTATCACCTTTAAGGCGCCCATATGCCCATATCGAACATGATAGTTATTTACTATCTCCTTTTCGATATGGGTTGGAATGATAACTTTCCATTTCTCCTTCCTCAAAGATGGTTGTATGAACAGTACATTATTATGAATTTTATAATATCGGGCGATAGTCTCGTCCCCTGCTTCCAATCTTGTCTTAATGGATTGTAATTTCGGGTCTGCTTGTTGGTGGGTGCTCAGGTTTTCCAATAATGATTCTAGATCGGCTCTGTTACTAAGAATGTGGTATACCTTAAGTACACTCTCCTTCTCCCCCTCGAAAGTTTGCTTATCAATGTCGATTCGTGACAACACGTCCGCAACGACATTCTTCTTTCCGGGGATGTACTCCCACTTAAGATCATACTCTTGTAGTAACAGTATCCACCGGGTCAACCTTCCATGACTTAGTTTGCATCTCCTTAAAAACGATATGGACTTGTGGTCTGTCCGGACGGTAACGGGGTAACCAAGGATGTATGTGCGGAATTTTCTACACATGAACACTACACTTAACAACTCTTTTTCAGTGATGTGATAATTCTTTTCGCACTGATTTAGTGCTCTACTGGCAAAGCAAATCACGAGATGTTCGCCCTCCTCATCCTCTTGATACAATGTTGTGCCGAGGCTAATGTCGCTGGCATCGCAATTCAGGAAGAACGGTTTACTGAAATCCGGATGGCGAAGTATTATTGGTTCCAGGAATTTTTGTTTGATCAGCGTTAAGGTCTCATTCTGTTCTATACCCCATATCCATTTATTCTTGGATGACAATTGCGGCTGAAATCTGGCGGTCAATTCAGAATACTTTTCCTGGAACTTGCGGTAGTAATTACAAAGTCCCAGGAATAACTGTAATTGCCTTCGATTCTTCGGTGTTGGAAATTTCTGAATCGCTTCTACTTTTTCAGCCGACGGTGAGATTCCCTGGTCGTTCAATATAAATCCCAAGAATTGAATTTCCTTGGCTATGAAATGAGATTTTTCTAGCTTCAGCGTGATGTTATTCGCAGCTAATTTCCTTAACACATGTTCCACACGGTAGCAGTGTTCCTCCCAAGTTTCTGATGACACTAGCAGTTCATCACGTACACGGTGGTGAATTGTAGTGCTTCCTGGCCAAGTATCTGGTCCATGCAGTGTACAAAGACTGCGACCAAATTCACTAGTCCGAAGGGCAATCTCTTAAACTGGTAGTTCCGCCCTTCGAATATGAAGGCCAGATACTGGCGACTGTGGATGCAATTCCAACTGCCAGTAGCCGCACACCGTGTCCCAGGTACTAAAGTACTTGGTACCGTGGAAGCGTTTTAAAATCTCTTCAATCTCACCGGGCGAAGTCCTGTCATTAATAATCATTTAATTAATTTCCTGCGCATCTAGGCATAAACGGACTTGTCCGTTTTTCTTAGGAATAGCCACGATAGGGCTTGTGTATGGGGATTGGCTACTCTCTATAATGTCACGGTTAATCATCTTTGTTATTTCAGCTCTTACTGCTTCCTTTCGTGATTGCGCGATGGGGTATGACTTCCGGTTAAAGTCCACTGTGTCTCGGAATTGTAGAGTACACTGGAAGTTTTTTACTTTACCGGGCTCGTTAGAAAATACTGATTTATACTGTTCGTATATGTTAATTAATTTGTTTGCTTGGTGTTGTTGCAATCTTTCTCCTGTTATACCGCTCCGGAAATCCCTGATTACCTGGATCTTTTGGGACCGTAAGTCCTCATTAGCTTTATCGTCCATCTTTTGTTCAATAATACGATTTTGATGTATATAATTGATCTTACGAATCTGTTGGTGGATATTGTTAGGAATTACTTGGTCACTACCAACCAAGTTAGCCGTCCAAGTGTGTCCATTTGTAAATAGTGACAATTTCTCTGTTCGTAAATCAATTATGGCGGAGTTCCGCCTGAGCACATCACACCCTACCAATATGTTAAATGGCAGCCCGCTCGTCACATTGGCGGAGACTTGCCTTCGTATTGTTTTATTTTGGCGGCCGGTTGCACCTAACAAAATAATATTGTTTAACGGCAACGTCGGTAATGTTCGTCCGCATTCTCTTTGTATTCTTTCCAACTCAGTAGTACTAATTATGGATACGTTGGAACCAGTATCGATCATTAAATTGGCGAGGATTCCTTCTACCTCCGCATTTATATGTATTATTTCATGATTAATGTATTGGTGGGACTAGTATCGTCCTCTTCCAATAATTCATGTCGGATGTTCTTTAGGTAATTACAACCGATTATAGTGATACGATTATTTTCAGTTGTATGTGTTAACTCATTTAAATACCCAGGATTTAGGAGCAGCAATGGGTTTCGGTGATTTATTACTGCCTCCTTCCGTTTAAATGCTCGACATCATTGTTATGGTGTGTCGCACTGGTAGATGCATCATTCGGGAGACCTAGAGTGGGCCCTGCCGCTCTGTTCGATGATCTCTACCGGTTGTTCGCTGTTGGTCAGCCGTTCGGTGTTATCTAAACTGGTACTCCGTCTAGCAGGATTGTACCTTGGTTGGTCACGTTCTCGGCTCCTCCGCCTATCTTCATATTCGTGATAGCTGTTGCGTCTCTGGTGGTAGTACCTACGTTGGCGACCATCTTCCGCTCGGATGAAATTTACTCGCGGTCGAGAAAACCTATTATTATTGGGGTTACTATTCTGTGGATTGCCACGACTATTATTATTATTATTATAACGATCGTTATTATAATTGGGGCTTCTCTGACTATTAGGGTGTGGGTAGTATGTGTTTCGGTTACCCTGATAACCATTATTGGGTCGATTATTGTTCGGATTATTCTGAACCTGATTATTATTATTACTATTATTATTATTGTTAGTTTGTGGATAGGCTCTGTTTCCTTGGTATCCTGTGTTGCTGTTGGTCGTACCATGGTTGGTATTTGGATATGTTCTAGGTTCTGGCCGATCATTCCTTCTCCGGCTTTGTCGGTAGTATTCCTCATTTTCGTAGTTCTCGAGGAGTTCTGTCATGGCCTGTGTGGTCTTAATTTGGCTGCCTCTCCTCGCTCGAATCACCTCCTCATCATAATGATACGACAGCTTGTTGATTAGGCATTCTTCAGGTATGGCTGGTTCCAAATGTTTGGCCATACATACTTTGCCAAGGAAATACGCCGTCATGGAGCTACCCACTTGTGGTTTATAATGGCCGTGGCATATGTTGTCACGGATTAAATTTTGGGTCGTTTCAGACCAATATTTTGCCTTGAAGAGGCTTTTAAACTGCTGGTAGTTCTCTATGTCACTGCGGTTGGCCATCCACCAATGATCGCTCATTTCGCGGAAAGACTCGTCTAATAGTTCTCGGTTATGGACCCATCTGTTTCCCCTATGTTTGTCCATGTATTCTTCGATCCGGGCCAAGAACTCCATTGGCTTTCGTTTATATTGTCGGAAGTTCAACCATTCTCTATGTTCGTTCATGGGGAAATTATTGAAGCTAGTCGGCCGGTTCCTGATTATCTCTATCTTTTCCTGGCTCTGTCGCACTTGTCCAGTGATATTAGTCATTGCCGCTTCCATACCGTCGCACCTTTCTGTGACATGGGTTCGCACCTTATTTATTTCCTCCTGTGTTTCCTTTCGGCCTTCTTCCCATTTGGTTTTCTGGTGTTCCTTGACCTGGGTAATTTCCGTATTTATTAACTCCTTGACCTCCTGCACTTCACACTCCGTTTGACGACATCTTTCGTCCACTTCCCTGATCTGTTGGTTTACGATTACTAGATTACTACCTCTTGTTCCAATTTTTTAACTATGGATTTCTTAGTGTCGTTTATTTTTCTATTCAACTCTTCCTTCGCTAACTCGATTCTCTCGTCTACCTTGTTCATATTTTCCTGGTTGACTTCCCTTAGTTCTTCTCTTAACCGTTGGTTATTCTCGTCCATTTTCTCCTCCATTTTCTGATTATTTTCCTCCAACTTTTCCTTCAGTTGTTGATTATCGTTTTCCATTTTTCTACTATTCTCCCTTAACTCTTCCCTTAATTGTTGGTTGTCATCTTCCATCTTCTTACTGGTTTCCTCTATCTTCTTGTTGGTATTTTCAATATTTTCTTCCATCTTCTTACTGGTTTCTTCTATTCTCTTGTTGGTATCTTCAATTTTACTACCTAAGTTCTTGTTCATTTCACTCAAATCTTCCTTCCTTTCCTTACTCGATTCTTCTCTTGTAGAATCCATTTTCTTCTCCATCTTCTTGCTGTTTTCTTCCATGTCCTTTTTCAAATCTTGACTCAATTTCTTACTATTTTCTTCCATTTTCTTATTGGTTCCTCCAATGTCCTCTCTCATCTTCTTGCTGTTTTCTTCCATTTGCTGACTTATTTTTAGGAACATTTCCATCATCTTCTCTTCTAAATTCTTACTATCTCCCATTGTTTTAGATTTCTCCTTCTCCTTCTCTGGGACATTGACATCCCCTGTTTGCGTTGGTACCTCATGTTGTTCCTCTGGTGGTGCGGGTTGTTTATTATGTTCCACCGGGGTTACTAACACTTTTATGTCTTCCACGGGTGTTGCCTCCTTGTCCCCCATGTCGACTTCCTTCTCGGCCTCTGCCGCCCTTTTCTTCGAAGTCGCTCGTCGTTGCATTTTGCCTCCTTCTCGACGGTATAATCGCTGCCAAGCTTACTTAATTAAGCCCTCTAGTTGGATGCCAATTTGTAACAGACCTGTTTTCACTGGTTACAAATAATCAATTTCTTTGTGTAGGTTCAAAGAAAAGATAAAAAAATTTTTTCCAAAAAAAATTTTTATGTTTGCTTGTTATTGTAATAATTTAGAAATAATCCTGGTTCTGCGTTTTGGTTAAAATTTTAAAATTCTGTGAGTTTATTTTGGTTGAATTTTACACTTCTGGTTGATCTTAACTAAATCTGGAGTTAATCAGATTATCTTCTTGCTGTAATCGATTGATGATTTTCAGCACTGCTCCAGTATATCACTTTCAGTTAAGATTTATCGTCTTCCAGTAAGTCCTGTAGTTAGTTAAACTCTTAATTTAATATGTGGAATAATTGTAAAATCCAGATAATTGAAACAATTTAATTTATTAATAATAATTCTTAAAGATCGATTTAAAATCGATGTTGAGCAATTGTTCGACTCTTTCACAGGGATATATCGATTTGCAATTACAGGTTATTTTTATATAAATATTGAAAAAAAGGTTCTTATAACGATTATATTTATATAGTCAGAGAAGCGTAGGCCTAGAAAGTATAACATGTACAAAAATATAAGTCTTAAAAGTAAAAAATGACAATTTGTTAATAATATTTAATGTTTGTAGTATACAATTTATACCCAATAGTTGACTAGATGACTTCATTGCTGGTTGGTACTTTGCATCACGGGAAATTCATAATGGCGGCACGTCTCGCTGTGGGTTATTACTGCAAACTGATGGTTGGAAATTCTGATAACAAAATCCCCTTCACAAGTGTTTTATTGGTCTCCGTGATAGTGTATATTGTCTATTGTGTTGTTCTGGTATCCTGGATAAGTGTTCAGTGTTCACAGGTGTTAATTGTCTTATTTTAGATGTATTGAATGTTTGCTGGTTATGGCGAAAAATCGAGAAGTTGTTACGAAGTGAATTATTAATGTTAGGTTGTTTGAACAGTTTAATTCACTTGTATTGTTTTGTGTATTGTTTGTTTTCACTGTTGTGGTAGAGTATTTCACTGATTTTAAGTCAAAAGGTGTCAATTTAGGTAACTCTCGTATTTCACTGATTTTCAACTTTTACTCCATTACAATTCGTTATACGGTTTTAGAACGCGATTGAGCATCAACCGTTCCCGTTGAATGTTAATAAAGAACTGTTTTACTTCCTTCGTCTTAGGAAATATCTTGCCAAGTTAATATTGGAAAAGTATTGTTAAAATAATTTTCATTTCCTATCTACATAATTATAAAGTACATTATATATGGAATATTTTTAGTTTATTGATTGCTTTCATGAACTATTAACCACATAATTGGTTTATTTATCTCATTCTGTTTAATTTGATATGTCATAGTCCATATTTGTTGAGATTTTTGTTAAAATAGCCATACTTCTGTCTTTTTGGAAATCTAGGCCCAAAACTCTGTTTCCTGTTCTTGTACACAATTACTGCCATTTTAGGTATTATTAATATAACTATAATAAAATTCAGATGGTCACAAATCTTTCGCTTTTCTTAATTCCTTATAAATTTAACATTTGAACTGTCTTTTAGTGATAATTCATTAATTTACTATTTCTCCTCTGAAATAGTTAGTTTTTACATTTCGAAAATTTTTAATAATTTAATACATTTTTCTATATTACTCTTTTAAAGCATAGGATCATTTACAGTAGTTAGTTATCGATTCACCTTACATAAATCTTGTTAGTTTACATGGTTCATTGGTTAATTAACTAGTTTATATTAATTTTTGGGAATTCATTATTTGGCCTAGAGTTTAGTATTTCACATACAGTATATGGTTTTTTCAAATAAAGTTAATTCTACACCTCCTCTGACTTTTAAAAGTTAACATAACATGAAATAAAATTGTTTACATAATTATTGATACCAGTAGCATATAATTCATGCTATTAATACAAAAAATAATATTTGACATTAATTAGCAGTCTTCATTGTTAGACATGTTTGTTGGAACTATTTTGAACATACATTTTAAACATTTTATAAATTGATACAGCATCCATACCTAAACATTTTAATCTGTATGCATGCTGTTATGTAACTCAAACATCTTACACTAAACATAAACCTTATTCTATTAGAACTCTTTAAAAGTGGAGTTCATAGGCTCTGAACCTTATTAGCCATTTAAATTTCTTAATTTTATTTAAACTTAATTTATTTTCAGTCCTTTCTGATTATATTGTATTGTTATCTAACCCCTTGATACAGTAAACATTCCCCCACATACTTTCTTTATTATTGGCATTACTATGAATGTTTTGAGATAAAAAAGTGACCTTATTTATGAAATATAGGAAATATTTTTCATTTTAATATTTCATCACCTGTTAATTATAAAATATAAAAGTTATTTAATAGCACCTTGTTTAAGTTATAGTTACACAACAACTTGAAGTTTATTACATTTAAAAACACTACACTGGTACACATTCACTGTTGGTTCTGACTTATATTTGAGTTTTATTATATTCTCAGACCAGACCTTTAGTCATAATGGACTGTGAAGATTTGTTTATTTTACCATATAATAACTTTAGTTGGTGCACTTCTTATCATACTACTCAATACTTTTGTCTATAATTAAATTACAATTTTATAAGGTTTTGGGGTGTTATACTTTCTTTAATGGTATTAACATTTGGTTTGGGGTTCATGGTAGTTAATAATAGGTTTTTATTGTGGTTCTCCCATCCTATATCTTCCTTTCGTCTCTTCTTCCTTCTTGGGTAAACCAAGGTACTTAGTGTTATTTTGTCCGATGGTTGGTTCAGGGTATCTTCTTTATCATCTGCTTCTAAATTTCTTCTTCCTTCTTGGGTTCGGTGTATCTTCCTTATCACCTGCTCCTAATTTACTCTTCTTTCTTGGGTTTGGGGTATCTTCTTTATCACATGCTCCTAATTTTACTCTTCTTTCTTGATTTTGGGATATCTTGTTTATCACGTGCTACTAAACTTCCTCTTCTTTCTTGGGTTCGGAGTATCTTCTTTATTGCATGCTCCTAATCTTTACCCTTCCTGTTTCTTCTTGTGTTTGGGGTATCTTCTTTATCACATGCTCCTAATCTCCTGGGTAATCTCCTGATTTTTTAATATGAGTTCCTTTTAATTTATTTTCTTGAATTTTATTGTGGCATTTTTATTACTTAATTACCTTTTTACTTTTATAGTGGTGTTTTTCTTTGAAGTTTAATTTTATTTTCATTTGAAATTCTTGGTTATATGTATTTTAATTGTTTTTATGATCTTAATTGAATTAATTATTAGTGGAATATCTGTCATGCTACAGTATATATATATATATATATAGGAAATATTTAAGGAATTTAGAAGCTTTGTTAGATGATGAGGAGCAAAATGCTCTTTAATGAAACAGTAATCCATGAAGGCCTGTGTGTACAAACAATGCAACCAGGAGTATTTCTTAGGGATCGACTTCCCATTAATTATTTCTGAACTTGCTTTCTTCTTAATATATATATATATATATATATATATATATATATATATATATATTGTAACAACAAATTATCTTGTATGTATGTAGCTTCGATGTATTTATTTATTACGAGTGTAATACGGTTGCGTGTTTATCGTTATATCAGCCCCACTGTTGGGTTCGCCAATTTGTAACCACCAATATCTGATGTTGTTTTATGATTGAGACTCCTTATACTCTTCAAAACTCTCACCTAATTAAGCCCCACGTTATGAGCATCAATTTATAACAACTGAATTGATATGTGCGTGACTCCCGTGTATCAACGTTAAGCCCCACGTTGGATGCAGCAATTTGTAACAAATGAAACTATTGAAAGTGTATTACTGTTGCGGGTTTATAGTTAATTTAAAAATTTAAATTAACAAATTCAATCTATTTATAAGGAAAAATATTTATTATGTTGTTGATATTATTCGTTTGTTGAACATAGACCTGTGTTAAGTGGTGATTAAGTGTTTTACTAGAGAAAAAAACGCTATATTACAGTTATTACAGTGAATAATTCAGTAATTTCCTCCAACCCTAGTCAGTATGTATTATTTAAATTGGAAAGAGATTAGCGCAGAGAATAAGTTAGTTCTCTATTCTCCCGTATTCACCAGCTGTCTGCAGTTGAGCGCTGTTATTGGCAATTGACCCGTTCTTATAGGTTAAGTCGTTCCACTTAACGCTTTCATCACTTTCTTTCCCTGTAAATTACACCCTATTCGAAATACAATAATTATTCTACAATAACACAAAATCGTCAATACAAGAAGGATTCTTTATTTATATTATTTTAAAATTCCAACAGTTGCTCTCTCCGACTAGTAAAACATCATATCGATCCTACAATACAGAATCGATTTGTTATTGAACTCTTGTTTAGGTGTTACTATTTAATTATAATTTTCAGTTTATCTTTTATCTCAGGGTACGTGTAATTCTTTTAACTATTAGTAAGGCCAGGTAATGCAAATTCAGGTTACTAGGTATTACAATTTAAATTAAAATCTTATTATATAAAGTGTCAACATAAGCAGGTTTTTTTACCAAACGATTACAAGATACTCGTTCAGGCAGTGTTCCACTAACGATGACAGATAGCCGAGTGAAGAAGAATGGCTCGAATATTTCCAACTCCAGCTTCTCAATAAAAGTTGGTGTTAGTGTCCCCGGATGTAATGGAAAGTTCAGTTTTTGATCTTCGCTGATTTTTTCGTTTCTGGTGGTCACAAGTCCCGATGGAATTAGTGTAGTATTAAGTTCTTGCTCAGTAGTCAAAAGTGAGGTTCAGTAGGTAAATTTAATTCTCTTTAATTTTGTTGCATGGTATTTATTCACTTCTACTTCTCCAGGTCTGGGTTATCTTCTTTTATTTATGGTTTCCCTTATTGCTCATTTGATGTTAGGTTTAGTTAATTTATTCTTTAGATTTTTTATTTGAATTTTGTTTATAGGTAATTTATATTCTCGAAGTGATAGTGGGAAGTCGTCCAATCCGTCTTTTCAATCAGTAATTATATATTAATTTGGATTTATTATATTTTAATTCATGAGGTTTTGTGGTTTTTTTCCGAGATTTATAATGATTGAACTGTCCTCGTTTATCTATAACAATTGAATTTTATTGAATAAACAACATTTCTTGCATATTATCTTTTTTGTTAATTAATAGTTATTAGAATTTACTAAGCAATTTATTCTTTAGATTTCTCTTTTTTCTCGATTCATGGAACTGAACTGTCCTCATTTACATATAACAATTGAATGTCTAAATCAACAAGATTTCTTGCATTTTGTTGCCCTAACAACCATTGCTTCTTCTGTCATTGGATAATATTTGTTATCCTAGAGCCAGAATTAGGAAATATTCTTACACTTATTTAATAAAATACTCCCTGCTTGGAATTACACTAAATCACATAAAACTTTCACTTAATCTGCCTTATTAAACCGTATACATTTTACTACATTTTCTTCTTAATTGACTTATTTTAAAAGGTATTAATTTCCTTTTACAAAATACTAAATTTAGGCCTATTGGTTTTATTACCGTGTTATAATTTTTTGTTTTTAATTTAATTTTTCTTACCTGACCTACTGTACAAAGAGTCGCTGGCTTATGACCAATTATATCAATTTTAATTTCCTGATTTCAATTCATTATTATTATTTAGTTTATCATTGAATCCTTCATTGGTTTTTAACATAATTATAATGACCACTTGACAATTTATCTACAATTATTGTCTTCCTGGCCAAGTTTACAAATATTATTTTAAAACATCTTCATCAATTATTTAAAGTAAATACACTTAACATGATACCATACATAATAAACACACTTGTATTTAATTACTTAAATACAAGTTTAACATGAATGAAATGAGTACCCATTACTTAGTACTTCCTTAAAGCAATGGCTCCACACTTACCACATACAAAACACAAAATAAATATCACGTAAACACAATATCATGATAAAGCACAACAACAGGTACATTTTATAAAACATTAAATATTAATTGAACAGTCTATTATATTCAAACTCATCCACAGTAAACTCATATCATTAGACACAGTGTTTATAGTTTACATCTTACGTAGGGTTGCCATAAGGTTCAGGATGAAATTCAGGACACCAACATCGACAAGTTCCAACCATAGGCGCCGACTCCACGGGAGCACTTGCCCCCGTGCATATAGTGGTACGGGGACGCAATCATGTTTTTGCTCCCATAAAAATGTTTGATATTTTCATCCTTGCCCCCGTGCTCAAGACCAAAAGTCGGCGCCTATGGTTCCAACGAGTGTATTTGGGTGATTCCATGTGAACTGTCCCGTCTGTTACCAAAAGACACACTTGTTATATGATGTTAATGTTAAAAATCAAATAGAGAAATAATAAGAAATCATACTTTAAGTAAAATACCTACTTTACAGACCACTCCAAAATTATATAATATTCAATGTTATTTGCATAGATTTTTAAGTAACAGATGGGACAGCTCACGTGGAATTACTCATTTCTCAATAACACGAGTAAATGAAAACTAAAAACAGCGTTTATTTACCTTTGCTTAAAGATATTTATGACACAGAAGTGCCCTGATGCTGATACCAATCATACTTTTCTGAACATGACACACTTTTTAGCATCTCATCATTTTTTAAAATGTAATCATGAAATTCCTGACAAGATATTTCTTTAAAATTGTATTGCAGCAATAATATTGATTTAACAGATTCTACTTTCAGTCTATTTCTGTCATCTGTCCATTGTGAATTCATTAAAGAAAAAATTCTTTCCACACATGCATTATGGCCAGGTAAACAGAAATAGAACTGAGCCAATTTAAGCACTTCAGAATATTTCTCACTGGATTTGCATTGCTTTAAAAACTGAACCCATTTATTACTAGCTAACATGGATACAAAATCATTTTCATCATTATTCAATTTTTCTTTAACAAAGTTTATCAAACAATGCTTGGTTAAATGCCATAGAATCATCAATTTTGTGGCCCCGTTTCATTAAAAATTTAACAGTCTCTTCTATTTGCCCTTTCCATGTTGGAACATCCTCCAAAAGCATCCACTTAAAACATGTTAAGTCAGTGAATGAACCCAACCACTTCCGCAAATATTTGTCACACGTTTCATAACATTCATCAGCTTCTTTCTGAAAATTCTCTGCCTTTGTGTGATCATCCAGATTGTTTAAGATTTCTTGAACGCTTAATGAAACAAAATGTTGTTCATGTCTTTGCTTGAGATTTTCTGCCACTGATTCTAATATTTGAACAACTTCAATAACTAATACAGATTCCTGCTCTATCTTTAGAATGGATATTTGGAATGTATGAAACAAGGATTGAAGAAAATGGAGGTAGGCTCTGGCAAGAGGATTTTCAAAAAAAGATTTCAAATATTTTGGACAATTCTCAATTGACAGGAAATAGGATTGTAGAGGTTCAAATAGTGACAGGACTCTTTCCACAGCAGGGAAGATGCTTAACCACCTTGTCTTTGAATGATGTAGTAGATCTTGATAAGAAACACTAACAAAATCACAGAACTCTTTAAGGGTATTTACCCTAACTGTGTAGATGGAAAAATGATTGAACAACTTCATTACAAGTGTCTCTATATCAATATTCAAAATATCAGTCCCAGCATGTAGGGTATTATGCAGAATATGGGCTGGGCATCCCACTCCTAATAGATTGTCACCACATTCCAAATCATTCTTCAAATGACTGAATACATTATTTCCTTCTCTTTTTCTTAGCCCACCAAAGTTAGTATTAGTGTTGTCGCCTCCAAATGCAACTACCTTTCTTGAAATATCAAATGTCTTTACAGTCTTCAACAAGTAATTGGAAATAGTAAAAGAAGTTTCATTTTCTAGTTCATCAAATTCAGTAAGCTTAGTCTGTGTACCTACATTCTTATCAAAATACTGAACAACCACTGGAAACATTTTATGATACCTTTTGTTGCTAGCATCTGTACTTATGCTTAGAAAATCCATGTTTTATATTATTCTGGAAATCATTTAAAGTAAGGGGGGCAAGAACATTATTTACAATTGCTTCAGTTTTTGTTTTCGCACTCGAAAATTTACTTGCAATATTTGAGTCTTTTGAATACCTTGCTATACATCTTAGAGCTACAAGTGGCTGAATTGTATGACATATGGTGCTTAATGGAGTGATACGCAAAAGCACCTTCAGCTGCTGCGACATTCTTGGCTTCGTTGGTTTGTTCAATGAAGTATCCCTGAAGTACTGGTGTTCTTGAAACAGCAGACAGAGCTTACTTATGCTTCCCTGTTAATGAATGCTTGGAGACATCCCCTTTACCTCCATGGGACACGTTGACATATGTACTGAAAATACAAATTCAATTGTTAAGAAACGCAATTACGCTTCTCTTGCATTCAATTCACTTTTAATAATCAAGTGCCGAAATAATTTCGGTAAAGAATCATGGCCTGCTACTGTCTAGGCTGAGTAAAGATTTAATATAACCTAATCCAATCCGGCACTTGTACACTTTAGGTGGTACGGGTAACCATAGTAGCATTATGTAATTATGTAATCCTTTATAAATTAATGTAATCTAACGTAACCTAACCTAATTTAACCTTTTAACTTAACCTAAAAGATCACAATTCGAATTTAAGCCATAATTTCTAATGAGAATAAAAGTAAAAGTAGGCCTATTAAAAAATAGGCCAAATTGTGAATACGGTTGTTCAGATTAACTGCAGTGAACGTTATTGGTCGGAACTAACTTCATGTTCTCGTAAATTGAAATAAATCTTATAAATGTCTAATCTAACCTATTCTATTACACCACAGAATATTATTTTCATTTACTTACTTGCACAAATCACAGTATGCTTCTTGTTCATTTCTTCCATGCTTAACCGATGGAAAATCTTTTGTCCATGTTTCGTTGAATTTTGAAAGTCTCTTTTTCGACATAATACAACTTTGAATACTACAACTTGTGAATAATACCTTTATAACTATTTTCCGTGAATGGTATATTACAGAAACACGCCAATTAACTAAAATAGACCAATGTTGAAGACAGATAATATGCCGAAACCACGTCGAGCACCGTGTAAAATGTCTGCTTAGCAATAATAACCAAAGCGGAAACATGCTGCTCCCAGGCAAATTTTAAATAACTTGCTATGATTTTTAAAATTCAGGACATTTAGGGATTTTTAAAAATTCAGTCAGGACGTCGGGACACATGCTCAAATTCAGGACAATCCCGCTTTTTCAGGACGTATGGCAACCCTAATCTTACACTGCTCATTCCTTATTTTATATTTGGGTACACTTTCAATATTTTATTACCTAAGTAACCTTACTAGGTATCATTAATGCATTTTTTAGGTGAGATTGGCCCTCTTGTCTTAATTATGGCATACCTTGGGCATTGTTTTCAGTTTGTCAAACTACCTACTTTTACATTAATTATTACATACATATACTGATATTTATATGTATAAATAGTACCATAATATGGTACATATGTGTACTTACCAATTTCAGTCATTGCCGGGTTCATACTCTTCTTTTTAACATGCTTTTTACTTAAGGGGCCAGGATTCATTAACAGCGAGATTTTTGATACACAGAAGGTGACACAAATGATAACACTGTATTATATTGAAAGTAACTATCGAAATTTTAATTTCCCAGATATGTTTTACATACACAACCATGCGGCCAAAATGGCGTCATACAAGATTACCAAAACAAAATGGTGGTTAGTTTAATTACCAAAATCATTCTTAATACTCCCTTTTTGGTTTCTAAATCAAGATCATTGTAACTTTTATATTGCTGCAGCTTTAATCATTTATCAACAAGTATTTAAGCTACACACAAACCAATGCCCTCGGCATAGATATTTATGGCCATGTGTTCACTCACTCACTCTCACACACGTTCACCCTGTTACAAGTACATTCGTTTAATTGATTATTCTTGATTAATGAGCTCATTAAAATAATAAAGAAAGATGGTAAAATTGGACTTCTCTTAGTGTTGGTCGGTGTTGCTCCTTCGCTGTTGTTGGTTGATTCCCATGTTGATGGCCGGTGTTCGCCTCAAGTTCTGCTGAGTTTTTAATTAATTAAATATAAGCACTGATTCTACATGTTATGGTTTATACTGTTACTAAATTCGAGCCTTTATTGCTCCACCATCACACTGGTAATTTAGAGTCTAGTTGTAATAAGCTTTTGTTATAAAACTGATCATACAGCGATACATCACTGTTGATCCTTTGAAGAACTGCGCTGAATTGAGAAAGAGGCAAATGTAAATTTGTGCTTGTGTGTGTGTGTATTTTACGTCATCAAGCTTTGTCATACTGGACAATGCCTCGTTGCACGTATTGTAGTCAGTGCGTCATTGTTTTTGGTTATGACGGAACAGTGTTATTATCCAATCACAATGCATATTTACAGTCATTCGTCACAAACACAGCCATGGCCTTTACCGACTCCAGCACGTCCACCGGTGACCTTGGTATGGTACTCTTGCTGAATTTACTTTATTCCTTCGTATATAGGGACAATGGACCTAACCATTCTGTATTTTAATGATTAAACAATAAAACAAAAAATTACCCTTAAATCCCATAACTATGGTATTGGGTCATTATGTACTGTTACAAACCCCCTCAATGAAAGATTTTGTGTCGAGACACAAAAACTTTCATTGACTCATTCACACTTTCCTAAAAGGATCAGTCTAGATATGTCACCACAACCCCTTGTAATGTTACTATATAAAAAATTTATCATCACTTACCCTTGGTCCAATGATGCTGATCGCACCCTCTGACCTTACTGGACTTCTCCGTAGAGATCCCTACACCATAAGGCCATGAGGCACTCTACGCTCCTGTTCTGACGCTCCAGCCAGCACAGGACCGCGGTCACAACACCACAAAACTCTGAAACATTGCATACAAAAATTTAAAATAGTGGTCTAGAACACTTCCATATCTACAACTGATATGTTCCCTTTTAGACGCATTGGTTTGTGTTTGGGGCATTGGTTTGTTCTAAATCAAAAGTTTAACATAACAACAACAAGACTCTAAAATGTATATTCTTTTACCACCACCAAACTCAATTTCTTTCCTTGTAAGAAAAACAAACTATATATATAACTACAAATAACACAATACATAAACAATTCTCTAATATTCCCCAAAACACCTTCACCTAATTATTTCTATCAAACTCAACCTACAACTATTATGGCAGACACGTTTATTATTCAAATTTTATTACTCAACTTATAATCATCTATCTATTTTGTAAATGGCATCCTACTATATTTTTGCACCACTTCATTTGTACCTTTAGACTTTCAACTTTTAAAAGCTACTATTCTTTGACACTTGTTAACGTCATTACCCCTATAATGACCTCCTAACCACACCCACTATTGTACCCCCCAACCGAACTGTAGCGCTCGGGTGCCTCTGCAAGGACTGTAAATGTGGAGGAATTTGTCATCTCCTTTGTCCTTGTGTTGGCTTTACATTTAAACAACAAGATATCATAATATCTAAACTTATATAATCACACGCCCTTAAACGGGTCTACCACCTGGCTCTGCTGTTCCTCCTTGAACAGAGTGGCAGCCGCTGTTCCATAGTTCTGGGGGATTTCCCCTAGGTGTACCCCCCTGTTAATTTCTACTATACACCAATTTCAAGACAGCTATGGTCAAGGGACTTAAATTATGGCCATAGCTGACCGCTCGTCAAAACCACGATTAGTGCTGGTAAGGCAGTAATCGCCCGAAAAGTCGGGGAAATCAATTTCATTTTCTATGTTTTACACTTTTACAATATTGATACACTGCACGGTTAAAAGCACATACAATATACATTATTTTAAAGGTGTACAGTGTTCCGATATACTTTACGTTTTTACTTATAAAAAACTTTGTGTTCCGAGTCGTCAATATTATAGTGATATTTAGTGTACAGTGTATTTACGCCCCATGAGCCTCCGATGATGGCAGCATTCTATGTGTTGTTCATCAACCCCTTTCGCTAGCCACAGTAGTACATGTCACTACTGTTCTAGCCTATTACTTATACTTTAGCTTCTCATACATCAGCTGTTATCACAGTCCAATTTTGACTTATAATTTACTAACACCAACTAACTACAAAACACTCTTCACTCTTGCTCAAAAACAAGTTCGTTAATTATTTAAAATTTTCACATAGACACTTTACAAGTTCGAGCTTTACCTTTTTTCACAACTATTTTCACTGCTATAACAAGATAGGAACTACAACAATGGATCACCTGCTCTGCTTACCTCACATACATATATTTCCTTGTTTTCAGAGGGAAAACAAGCAACACTCATTTCTGTATTTACAACAATTTTGACATATTTTACTTCACATCTTCAAATAAACTACTGGTTGAAAGAATACACTTTTTTTTTTTTTTTTCATTAACAAAATTAATTCTCATTCACACATCTAATCAAGTACCCATTGTTCCTTCCTACGCCGTCCAGTACAACTTCAAATTACTAGCATTTTGTGTACCCACTATTTCTTTAGTCTCCCTATCCTGTAACACATAGGCATTCTGCATTTTAACTTCAATTACCTCATAAGGTCCTCCTTCGTAGAGCAGGAAGAACTTCTTAATTTCCTTCTCCTGTGCATTTGATAAATCGTGCCTCTTCACCAATACCAACTGTCCGATTTCATATTTCATCCATTTACCTCTTGTGTCGTGCCTACGCTTCCGTCTTTCTCCTTTGCTCAACAGGTTCTCATTTGCCAAACGAATCTTGATGCTCACGTCCGTAGGTGTACTCTCAGGTGGGTAATCAAACAACTGTTCCAATATTCTCGGAGGGCGTGTTCCTTTGATCAGCTCATGAGGTGTATAGCCGGTGGGCTCGTGGGTGGTACTGTTCAGCCAACTCTCTACCTTCTTGACGTACAACGGCCACTCGCTGTGTTTAGCGTGACAATAGGCTCTAAAGATCCTGCCTATCTCTCTCATTACACGCTCAGCCTGGTTGGACTGGGGATGGTACACAGCCATATGCTTCGTGATGATTCCTTCCCATCCTAACGTCTGACGCCATCTACCACTGATGAATTGCGGTCCGTGATCCGATAAAATTATTTTCGGCTTACCCACTTGTATCATGTAGTCCTTAGTCACTTTCTCACTCAATACCCGACTGGTAGCTCTTTTAATACTATACAGCCTCACATACTTAGAAAATGTATCTAACATTACAAACACATACTGTACTCCGCCTCTACCCTTTGGTAACGGTCCAAACAAATCCACTGCAACCAAATCAAATGGTCTCTCCACTTTTATAAAATTCATCTCCCCTTCGACTCTGTAGTTGACTACTTTTGATTTCTGGCATAAATCACAACTCTTTAACATCTTTCTAACCCTCTCTCCATATTTCTAAAAACACATGACTCTTTCAATACACTCACACTTCTTCGCTCCGAAATGACCATACCTTAAATGACAATCCCAAATAACCTTCTCAACTAATCCTTCTGGAACTACTAATTTCCAAACACGCTCACCCCCTACTATCCTCTTAAACAATAACCCATTATGAACTTGAAAATACTGACTATACTCTGATCCACTTACCTCCTTTTCTAAACTCTCTATAACCTTACCTGACTTGCCATCTGCTTGCTGCATGGCATGGATATCTCTCATCTCCTCTCCAAAAATTCTATCCTCTCGGCTGATCTGAAAAATCTCGATTTCCTTTAAATCTGTACCTGTTTTGTTGTGCAGCATGTCTATCCTTGACAGAGTGTCCGGTACCTTGTTCTCCGATCCCTTGATAATTATATTCCCACTCAAAATTGTATTCCTGCAATATCAGTACCCACCTGGTTAGACGGCTATGAGCAAGTTTACATGTGTTTAAAAATGACAACGCTTTGTGGTCCGTCCTAATTACTGTGCGATTTCCTAGAATGTATGTTCGAAACTTTCCAACGGCGAATACTGTACTCAATAACTCCTCCGTCGTCGTATAGTTCTTCTCTGCCTGTATCAATGACCTACTTGCAAATGCTATTACCCTATGTTCCTTGTCCTCGCCTTCTTGGTATAATTCCGCACCGATGGCCACATTGCTTGCATCCGTTTGTAAATAAAACACTCTCTCGAAGTCCGGGTGGTTCATCATTACCATTTGACTGAATTTTTTTTTAATCTCTTCAAATGCCTTACGCTCCTTCTCTCCCCATTTCCATTGTTTGGTTTTCTGGAGTACTGAGCTCAATCTTGCGGTTAGATCTGCATAGTTCTGCTGAAATTTTTGGTAGAAATTACATAACCCAAGGAAACTTTGTAATTGTTTCACATTCTCGGTTCAGGGAAACGCATGATTGATTCGACTTTGTCGGGGTTCGCTGAGATTCCTTCAGGCGTGATAATAAATCCTAAAAAATTGACCTGTGTCTGCAGAAACGTCGACTTGTCCCAATTCACTGTAAGTCCTCCTGCCTCTAGTTTAGCCAATACATACTCCAAGTGATCTAAATGGTCCTCGAAGGTCCTGGATGCAATCAAAATATCGTCCACGTAGACCGTCAAAAAATCTAAGTCCTTGGGCCTCAAAATTTTATCTAAACACTTTATAAAGCTGGCGACGCTGGTGTTCAATCCGAAGGGTAGACGCCGAAACTGGTAGTTCTTGCCATTAAACAAAAATGCTGTGTACTTTCTACTAACCTCTGCTAGCGGAACCTGCCAATATCCAGATGTTAAATCCAACGATGTCATATATTTTACTCCACTGAACTTCTGGAAGATCTCATTTATAGGCTCTGGTGACTCTCGGTCGGGAATTATGATTTGGTTTATTCTCCTAGCGTCCAAACATAAACGTACTCGTCCGTCCTTCTTGATTACTACTACTAGTGGATTAGAATAATGTGATACTGACCGTTCGATTATACCTGTTGCCACCATCCTGTCGCGTTCTCTCTGCACCGCTCTTCTTTTTGAGTAAGGGATGGGGTAGCTCCTTTGCATGAACGGTGTGTGTTCCCTTATTTGTAATACACATTCATACTCTCTTGCCCTTCCTGGAACCTCGGCAAACACTCCTCTATACCGCTCTATCTCTTGCCATAACGCTGCACGCTGGCCACTCCTTACCACCTCACCTTCACTACAAAATTCATCCGCCCTTAACTCCCATACAGCATCATTAATATTACTCTTTTCACTCTCCGACTCACTCATATATTCTGCCTCTATACATGCACTTACCTTGGTATCTATATTATTCTCACTCACACCCTTCTGTAGTATTTTAACTCCGCACGTTCTAACTTTATCTAATATTTGCTCAAATTTTACTCTTACCGACCGGTCACCCCCATCTAATTCTATCACCTTCTCTCTAAAATTTATAACAGCTTTCGTCCTTTGCAAAAAATCATTACCCAGTATGACATCTAAACTTAACCCTCTTACTACCAAAAATGTGTTTACAAATTCTATATTTTCTATTAGAAAACTCAAATGTATCTGTTTAGTTACTCTCTTGCTGTGTACACCCGTGACTCCTATCACCGTGACTCCTGCTACTGGCAAAACTGGAATATCTTTGTTAAAATCTCTTAATTCTGCTAAAATGTTCTCTGCTATCACGGAAATTTCGCTACCCGTATCTATCAATGTTTTAAAATTCTTATTTCCTACAGTTACCTGAATTTCTGTCAGTCCTGCTCTCACCTCGTTGTTGGCATTGTTTTCTTCTTCCATCAGGTCAGCTACAATATCTGCTTTGATTACATGGCTGTGTATCTCCTCGACTGGTTGGACCTCCTGCGTTTCCCTGAACAGTGGTCGGGTCCTGGCTACCACTGTCGTTTCTAGTTTTCCTGGTGTCTGCTGGTGGTGGGGCCTCGGTGTCCCTTGTCTGGCCTCTGGTTGTTGTTCACTGCTCCTCTTGTGTCCAGTGTCTCTCTGCCTTGTGGTTTGTCTTGTCTCGTCTCCTCCCTCCTTCGTTGTACTTCTCTCGGCATTCTACACTTAAAACACTGTCGACGGAATGCGAAATTCTCCTGCTGACACCTATAACATCTCCACTCACCTGGTTTATAATGATAATTTTTATTTGTCACATTATGTTCATTGTAATTGTTTCTTTGTGAATTATATTCTACATGGTTTGGTTTATAATTACCCGGTGGTAATCGCCTATTCACTTCCCTATCTCTAATACTCTGCAAAATATCAAGGACCTTCTCAAGCTCGCTTAAATTTGCTATTTCCTTAGTCATTAATGTTATTTGTACTTCTCGAGGTAGGTGTTTACTAACGTACCTTACAAATGATTTAAAAGGAATTTGAGGTTCTAAATATTTAACTTCATTGTACAACTGTGTTACATATATTGTTATGTTATTATTTGAGTGGCTCCCGAAACTACCCGTTCCCATTATTCTACTCCTCAACGCTTCCTGTTCCTCTTCTGGCCAATACTTTCCCTTAAAAGCTTGTTCAAACATCTCATAATTACTCCACTCTATTCTGTGTGCTTCTGCCCATACCGCTGCACTACCCTTGAAACACCTGATTATCTTGGTTAACTGTATCTCCCAATTACTATTACTAAAATGGTGGTACTCCCTGGTTTGGTTAATAAATCGCATGGGGTGTATTGTGTGGTTTTCATAACTGAATAATTCTAATTCTATTTCATTGTAAAAATCTCTCGTAATAATAACCCTTTCCATAGTTCCCGTTAAATTTCTGTTAATCTCCCCCCGCAATTCATTTTTCATTTTTGTTAAATCACTCTCAACTAGGTTACATCTATCATGCACATCGTTATAATTTTGTATATGTAAACTATCTATTTCTTTAACTCTATTCTGCAACATACTTATTTTATTGGTTGTATTGTTTTCATGTTTTGATATAGTGCTATCTATTGTCTGAATACTTTTTGTTAGGTCTACTACATTTAATTCACATTGTTCTACTTTGTTTTGTAAAACATAAGCTCTCAATTCTAACTGTTTACTTACTTCATTCTTAGTTTTAATTTCTAACTGTTCTACTGTCTCTACATATTTATTTTCTACTTCTCTACTCTGGATTTCTATCTGATTTTGAACGGTTTCATTAATTTGTGTGACTTTATCCTCTAAATTACTTATCTTAGTTTTCACTTGCTCATTTGCGATTTCTGTTTGTTTTTTAACATTATCATATTGTGTCTCTATTTTACCAATTTTCTTGTTAACCTCAACATTTTGTTTATACATTTCATTTTCAAATTCTTCAAATTTCTCCTCTACTTGATCTAATTTGACATTTTGTAAGGTATTTTGCTTCTTGAGCTCATTCTCAAAACTATCTAATTTTACATTAAATGTACTATTCATTTGATTGAATTTATCTTCAAATTTACTATTCTGTTGTTCGAATTTGTCACTGATTAACGTGAATAAATCTTCTAACGAGATTTTATTTTCGCCTACTCTAGGTGTTGAGCTAACATGTTTTTCTAATAAAATGGATTCCGTGTCTGTATTGTCCATTTCCAGACTATTATTATTTTCTGCCATCGTTAATTTAATTATTTAAATGACTATTTATTTTTATTTATACTTAACTATGCAATTACTAGTTACTTTACTTCGTCAACATAACCTCTTGTGTACTAGGTTATGTTCCGTCTTGTATCACCTTCTCTGTTTCCAAATCTGGCCTGTTTTATATAAAGTAATTTTATATAATGTCCCTGTTCGGGCGCCATTTGTCAAACTACCTACTTTTACATTAATTATTACATACATATACTGATATTTATATGTATAAATAGTACCATAATATGGTACATATGTGTACTTACCAATTTCAGTCATTGCCGGGTTCATACTCTTCTTTTTAACATGCTTTTTACTTAAGGGGCCAGGATTCATTAACAGCGAGATTTTTGATACACAGAAGGTGACACAAATGATAACACTGTATTATATTGAAAGTAACTATCGAAATTTTAATTTCCCAGATATGTTTTACATACACAACCATGCGGCCAAAATGGCGTCATACAAGATTACCAAAACAAAATGGTGGTTAGTTTAATTACCAAAATCATTCTTAATACTCCCTTTTTGGTTTCTAAATCAAGATCATTATAACTTTTATATTGCTGCAGCTTTAATCATTTATTAACTAGTATTTAAGCTACACACAAACCAATGCCCTCGGCATAGATATTTATGGCCATGTGTTCACTCACTCACTCTCACACACGTTCACCCTGTTACAAGTACATTCGTTTAATTGATTATTTTTGATTAATGAGCTCATTAAAATAATAAAGAAAGATGGTAAAATTGGACTTCTCTTAGTGTTGGTCGGTGTTGCTCCTTCGCTGTTGTTGGTTGATTCCCATGTTGATGGCCGGTGTTCGCCTCAAGTTCTGCTGAGTTTTTAATTAATTAAATATAAGCACTGATTCTACATGTTATGGTTTATACTGTTACTAAATTCGAGCCTTTATTGCTCCACCATCACACTGGTAATTTAGAGTCTAGTTGTAATAAGCTTTTGTTATAAAACTGATCATACAGCGATACATCGCTGTTGATCCTTTGAAGAACTGCGCTGAATTGAGAAAGAGGCAAATGTAAATTTGCGCTTGTGTATGTGTATTTTATGTCATCAAGCTTTGTCATACTGGACAACGCCTCGTTGCACGTATTGTAGTCAGTGCGTCATTGTTTTTGGTTATGACGGAACAGTGTTATTATCCAATCACAATGCATATTTACAGTCATTCGTCACAAACACAGCCATGGCCTTTACCGACTCCAGCACGTCCACCGGTGACCTTGGTATGGTACTCTTGCTGAATTTACTTTATTCCTTCGTATATAGGGACAATGGACCTAACCATTCTGTATTTTAATGATTAAACAATAAAACATAAAAAATTACCCTTAAATCCCATAACTATGGTATTGGGTCATTATGTACTGTTTCAAGTTATGTTGACAAAGTTTTTATGTAACGTCGGGAACCTTAGCTTTGTTACGTTACAAAATATATATATATATATATATATATATATATATATAGGAAATATTTAAAGAATTTAGAAGCTTTGTTAGATGATGAGGAGCAAAATGCTCTTTAATGAAACAGTAATCCATGAAGGCCTGTGTGTACAAACAATGCAACCAGGATTATTTCTTAGGGATCGACTTCCCATTAATTATTTCTGAACTTGCTTTCTCCTTAAAATAAAATTATTAAAGTGACTGATGCTTCAAGATAAATTAAGAATTATATGTGTACACATATATATTGTTACGACGGTCCACTCGATCGTCGTAGATACAGTGGAAACAAAATGCATACAAGACACCAATTAAGTCACTAATCACACCTTTAATTTTTACAGTTAAACAGTTCGTAATTAACAACAGAGTCTACAACAAATCAAATGAAAATTGTTCACACGCAATAAAATGTCACTAATATTAAACACAATTGTATTACAATTATACCGCCCGATTATAAAACGCAACACTTCACTAATAACTACTTGAACGTACACAGTAATCTCGCCCGATAATAACTCAAACCGCTCTGTAAATATATCGCACTAATACTGAACTGAACGTCGTTTAGTACTGGTATTTATACTGCCCCAAATTACTGGAGTATTCCATAATGTGCGATAGCGCCAGTATAGTTACGACGTAATTACTTGCGGCCTTGACACAGTCTGTGCGCCCGAGCGAAGTCTGGCACAGTCTAGAAAATGCGTCAACAAGCACGTACGCCAAACGTTACATTCCGGATCACTCTGGAACATTCAATAAACACAGATTGTTCGGTGATGTAACACTCCCCCCTCCTTAAGCCTGTTCGTCCCGAACTGGCAAACCATCTCTGAAGTAGTACTTAGCCAGGCGATCTAGATGGACGACCTTGAACTTTCGCTGTCCTTCCTGTTGAATTCTTTTTTTCACAGTGTACTTCGTTGATTCTTTTTTTCACAGTGTAGGGACCTTCCCAGTTAGACGAAGCTTAGGTGAGCGACAACGACGGCGCTTTGGATTGAACAACCAGACCTGATCTCCTTGGAAACCCACACTATTGCTGTGAATGTCATACCAAGTTTTCATTTTATCACTGGCAATCTTCAGCCGTCCTCTTACCAAGCGATTCATTTCTTGCAGTTGGTTCCCTAATTGCGAGAAATAGTTCTGCGGCTCTTGGGACTGAGTCTCAGGTGATCCAAACATTAAGTCCCCAGGAAGACGAATCTCCCACTCAAACACCAATTTTCCTGGAGTCATGCCGGTTGTGTCGTGTACTGATGATCTATACGCCATGAGGAATAGTGGTATACGTTGGTCCCAGTCTGTTTGGTTCTCGTCAACAACCTTCGAAAGATGCTGCTCAAGTGTCCTATTGAATCTCTCAACCATCCCGTCTGACTGAGGATGCAGAGGCGTTGTCCTGTTCTTTCGAATTCCAAGTAGACGGCATAATTATTTAAACACTCCTGATTCGAAATTTCTCCCTTGATCCGTATGGATTTCCATAGGGGCTCCATAACGGCAACAGAAGTTGTGAACTAACTGCTTTGCCACAGTGGTAACCTCCTGATTTGGATTTGCGTAGGCTTCCACCCACTTAGTAAAGTATTCACCTACAACCATGATGTACCAGTTTCCATCATCAGTAACTGGGAATGGTCCAGCAATGCCTATGGATATTCTCTCGAAAGGCAGTCCAGCGTTATATTGTCTCATTTTTCCCCTGCTTCTGGTTTGTGGGCCTTTGCTTGCAGCACATATTTCATATGTCCGAACCCATTCCTCTACATCGTGGCGAAGATGAAGCCAATAGAATCGCTTCCGTATTTTGTCAAGGGTTTTGTTAACGCCAAGATGGCCTCCAGATGTTCCATCATGCATCTCCTTCAAAACAGACTGCACTTTACTTCGGGGAATTATCAACTGCATGACCACGTCTCGTCCATCTGCACTTTCCCAAGCCCTTTTCAGCAATCCGTTTTCTAAGGTAAGAGATTCCCATTGTGCCCAGTAGCCCTTCAGCACTTCGGAACCATATCTTGCCAATCCGGGCGGCGACCTTCCTCTTTTGCTTTCAAGATCGGTCACATGTCTTCATCAGTCATCTGTTCTTGTCGACAGTCTTGTGTTGTCTAGCCGTCAGCCAGGAAATGTACAGTGATGGCTTGAGTTTTGTTCTTCCTTTCTGTGGCAATGTGTGCAGTCTTCCGGGCACAGTCTTCGTGATAAGCCATCTGCATTACCATGCAGACGCCCCCGTTGATATTGTACCTTGGAAGTTGTACTCTTGCAGACGTTCAAGCCACCTTGCCAACTGTCCTTCTGGATTTTTAAATCTTAAGAGCCATGCAAGCGCGGCATGGTCGGTACATAGTGAAAACTCTCTTCCATATAGAGGTATTTATGGAAGTGCTCCAACGCTCGGACGATTGCCAGCAACTCTCTCCTTGTGACGCAATAATTTCTCTCCGGTTTAGAAAGTGTCTTGCTGTAATACGCTATTACTCGTTTTGATCTTGAGACAAAACTGCTCCTAGACCAGTATTGCTTGCGTCTGTGTCCACAATGTACTTCCCTTCAGAATCTGGGAAAGCGAGAATTGGCTGCGAACATAATGCAATTTTCAAAGTCCTAAATTCTTGATCACACTCCCTCGACCACTGGAAGTTTTGTTTATTTTCTGTTGGCTCATGTAGTGGTTTAGCAATATTAGCGAAGCCTTTCACAAAACATCTGTAATATGAGCATAACCCCAGGAAACTCTGAATTTCGTGTTTACTCTTCTGCAGTGGCCAGTCTTACGGTGTCTACTTTATTAGGATCCATGCTAACACCCGCTGCCGAAACCAGATGGCCCAGATACATTACTTCCTTCTGGAATAGAGAACACTTCTTCAGGCTCAGCTTCAGTTGGGCACCGTGAATTCTAGTTAGAACCTCCTTAAGGTTTTCCAAATGGTCTTTGAAAGTCTTCCCGATGACTATGACATTGTCTAAATAAACAAGACAAGTTTTCCATGTCTGGCCTCGGAGTACCAGGTCCATCAATCTTTCAAATGTTGCCGGTGCATTACAGAGTCCAAATGGCATGACGTTAAATTGGAATAAGCCACTTGGGGTCGAGAAAGTGGTCTTTTCCTTGTCTTCCTGATAAAGACCCACTTGCCAATATCCACTCTTCAGGTCCAATGTGGAAAACCACTGTGCTCCGGACAACGTGTCGAGTGTATCGTCAACGCGAGGTAATGGATAGCAGTCTTTCCATTTAACCTCCAGTAGTCTACGCAGAAACGCAACCCACCATCCTTCTTCGCTACCAGCACTACAGGAGAAGACCAAGCACTTGACGAAGGTTTGATTACTCCCTCTGTCAACATGTCCTGTACTAACCGAGATATTTCCTCTTGCTTAGCTAATGGAGGCCTTCGAGGAGGTTGGCGTATCGGTGTTGTGTCCCTGGTATTGATGCGATGTTGCACAAGAGAGGTTCTTCCCAGTGACTGTCCCCGAACTGCAAAACAATCTTTGAATTCGTGTAAAAACTGTCTGAGTTCTTTTACATCACCACTTGAGAGGTCATTAGAAGATCTGTTCAATAATTCTTGCAGTTCCTCTGGTAATTTGGAATTATCCGAAGCACTGGATCTTCGTTGCGTCATTCCGGCTACCCAGGCCACAGGAGTCAATTTGCCTAGGAGCGTATTGCTTTGTAAAGTGATAGCTTGATCCCAAATATTCGCCACTCTAATAGGTACATTTCCGGTTTCGTCAGGTTTTACTAAACTTCTGGCAATTAGTATGCCCGGTGTGCTGACTACCTGGAGTTCGAATTTTAGAGCAATAGTTACCCCTAGTATCTACCTCGGTTCTAACCATGATGATCTTTTCAGAGTTTGGCGGAACAGATACGGCCACTTGGTTTATGATGTCCATCGATTTTCCTGCTGTCGTCATTGTTGATAGCATTACCTCTTCGCTTCCGATTCTCAAGACATTGTTTTGAAGTCGACTATAAATCCGTCTGCGTTCATAACGTCCACACCAAGAATTGCTTCATCCACAATATCTGCAACAAGTACTTGATGATTAAACTCAAGTCGACTGAGGCGTAGGTGTATCTCCACTTTTCCATATTCTTTTACAGGCCGTCCAGTAGCTGTTCGCAAGCTGCAAGAGCACCAGATTGGCTTGAGATCTTTCACCACGTCGAGGCGCACGATAGAAATGGTTGCGCCTGTGTCAACTGTAATCGAGGTTGGCCTTTCTTAAACAAATCCGGTAACTACCAAGCTCCCACTGTTTTTCTGAAGTGTAGAAATTGCGTATCGTCTAGCGGCTTCGTTCATCCAGTTAGTCAGCACACGCTCCGTTGCACCGACTATTGCTCGTTTCCCTGCTGCTGAATTCTAACCCGACAATCTCATTGTAGATGTCCAGGTTTCCCACATCTGTAACACTTCGGTCTTCCAGCCTTTCTTATTTTATTCTGTGGCGCCGACCATCGAGTCTCAGTCCCTTGTTCTTCTTCCTCATTGTCTGTGCCGTTGCGATCTTTTAGCGCACGCACTTTATGACTTGTTCAACCAGACGCTGATTTGGCAGCCTCAAATTGCAAAGCATGTACCAGGGCATCCTCACTGTTCTGGTGTCTTGCCATTCGTAACACTTGCTGTAGTTCGTTATCTCCGACACCGACAGTAAATGTCTGCATCGCAAAACTTGTTCGAAAATCTTCTGGCACTTCAGGATAGGCCAGTATAATTAGTCTGTCGATACTTGCTTCAAACTCTTGAAGACTCTCCCCGGATTGCTGTCGCCCCTTGCTCTCAACTGGGTGCAGTACACATCTCGCAAATGTTTATCACCATACCGTAATTCCAGAGCTTTTATCAACTCGGCATAGGTGTTCTGGCTGTCAGGTGGTACTTTCTGTAGTATTTCTGCCGCAGGTCCTTTTAATGCAAGAATGAGTGAAACAGCCTTGTCTCTTTCTCTGTCCAATTATTTGCGCATGCAGCAGCTTCAAATTGGCGGAGGTATGTTGCCCAGTGACTGCTTCCGTCAAAGGTTGGAGGTTTGACATGAACTGTCCCTACTGCAGGTAAAGTTACTTTCTCTGTTGACTTATTTTCTCCGTCTTTTTCTGTTTTTATTATTGGTACAGTTTATTCACAAAGTTGTTTTGGCTGCATTTTCAGGCACTGCTCAACTTCACTTTTAATTTGTTCTCTTATGCTTGCCATTGAGTTTTCTACTGCAGATATTTTTGTTGACATAGTTTCTTCCACAGTCAAGACAGACAGATTTTTCTATTTCAGCTATTTTATTTGACATGGATTCTCCTACATCAGATATTTTTGTAGACATCGATTCTTCAACACTCGAGACAGATTTTTCTACTTCAGCTATTTTTAATGTCATCGATTATTGTATCTCCGATATTTTAGTAACTTATTTATTAATCTCACCTCGTAGGAGACCCAACTTTGCAGCGGTTTGTTCTTGTGTCTGCTTTTGCTCCTGTATTAACTCCTTGATGTCTTGTGTTTCACGCTTCCGTTCTTCTTTTTGTCTTTCTTCTGTTTCTAGAATTAATGCTTTCTGACATTCCTCAGCCTCTTCTCTTTCCTGCCTGTGTTTTTCATCCTGTCGTTTTTCTGCTTCTTCCGCCTCCTGTCTGCATTTCTCATCCTGTCGTTTTTCTGCTTCTTCTCTTTCTTGTCTTCGTTCTTCTTTTTGTCGTCTTTCTGCTTCTTCCTGTGTCTCCTGCAGCAGCGATTGGAAAGCTTCCATCATCTGACTGGCATCCATGTTTACCGGTTAATTATGAATTACCTCGTCTTGTACAAACTGTCCACTGTTAACCATTCTATCCCAGTTCTGACACCACTGTTAATGACGGTCTACTCGATCGTCGTAGGTACAGTGGAAACAAAATAAGTACAAGACACCAATTAAGTCACTAATCACACCTGTAATTTTTACAGTTAAACAGTTCGTAATTAACAACAGAGTCTCTACAACAAATCAAATGAAAATTGTTCACACGGAATAAAATGTCACTAATATTAAACACAATCGTATTACAATTATACCGCCCGATTATAAAACGCAACACTTCACTAATAACTACTTGAACGTACACAGTAATCTCGCCGGATAATAACTCTCTAACCGCTCTGTAAATATATTCCGCTAATACTGAACTGAACGTCGTTGAGTACTGGTATTTATACAGCCCCTACGATGTAATTACTTGCGGCCTTGACGCAGTCCGTGCGCCCGAGCGAAGTCTGGCACAGTCAAGAAAATGCGTCAACAAGCACATACGTCACACACGTTACATTCCGGATATACTCTGGAACATTCGATAAACACGTAGATTGTTCGGTGATGTTGTAACAATATGCATGGTTTTAAACTCAATTCAGAAGTAATGCCACCAGTTGAGTTCTAAACCCGTAATTATTGGCAGAGGTAGCCAGTTGCTCAGTATACATTTTCTTATTGTCTTTACAGGTTTCTGTTCTTCCTTTATTCATCAGCTACCCTCTTACATTCCTTTTTTCATTCTTTATTCTGAGTGATCTGATCCTCCAATTATATTTTTTGTAGCTTCACTTTACGAGCTTTGTTGACATCAAATCTTTCTTCCTTTTATATACCCATACTATATCAATTTTTGTGTCTTTATTACTTTAATCCTCCTAAAAGCGTTATTTTAATTAGCCATGTCAGCTATTTCCAGGGACATTTTTTCTCCCTGTCTATACTATACATATATTGCTCCTATCACATGCTTATTTGAAATTTATAAACACTATTTTTAATTTAACATCACATTCATAACATATTTCTATGATTTGATATATGAAATGAATTGTATCTATTGCTGATTTACCATGCTCAAAACACTTTGAGTTTTCTGTGTCATGTGTTCTACAAATTTTCAATGTTTTTTAAGATCAGTAATGCAATGTCTGGTATGCTATGTTCATTAGTGTGAGTCTTTTCTAAATTTTGCATAATGTTGAATAATTTTTCTTTAAATGTTTGTACTATTATATACCTTGGTACATCCTTATGGCACTCGCTCTTTTCTCCATATTTGCACTGCCAGTTGTAACGATATGATTGTTACGTACTCTGAAAAGTGTATAGGTGTTGTGTGTTCGCCTCACACTGGTGTCGTTACTTCAATGTTTTGCGCTAACGAAGTCCGCAGCGATGTTTCAAATTACCAGTACAACGCGAGTGGAAACCTTACCTGTTATTCCATAGGGGTTTATGAATCCCGGGTGGCGCCAAATTGTTTATTTAAAACAATTAAATTAGTAAATAACGTGACAAAAGTGTTTTAAGCTATGACGGCCGGGAGTATTCGAATTTGTTCCCGCCTTCGTACGACCTACTGAATCAAGCAGGTAGTTTGTCGAGTTGCAGCGTGAGCGCTGGCCGTCAATTCTGGAAGTTCGCTAAAATGCACAAATTATACAATACACTTCCCTATGAAATAAAAACAATGGTTACACTCTGTACTAGTTTCTTTAATTATTGATTGGTAAATATTCAGTTTGACAAGAAAATTATATTTGGTTATTCAACAATTTTGCACCGACAATTGATATGAGACAATCTCTCTAGGGTTTGGCGAAATCGATTTTGGAACGATTCATACGGCCTAAGATGGCTACAGTTTAGTTTGTTTACAATCTGTTCCGTTTAAAATCTAGGTTCTTTTGATTATGAGAAAAACATTAATTATGATTACAATAAAAAGTACACTACCTTACATTATTCGTACTTAAATAATATAAAGTGTAGCTACAATTTGTTCCTGCTGTGTAGTAAAGTGTGTTTCAAAAGTTGCAGTTTAACATTAGGTTATTTTCTTAATTAATAAATTTTCAGTGTTTGTTTATTTTACTTAATCTTTGAAAGAAATTATATTCAGTTTATAGTGAGAGTTCAGATAACTGTGAGAAATATTTAAAGTGAGTTTATTTCAGGAAATTGGGTAATTCAATGATACTTATTAAATCAGAAGGCTGGTAATAAACCATTGTTCAAGTGAAATAGAATAGTCATCAATTTTGAACGATTTGGGCTGCTGGCATCTTTTTCATGTTAGTTGTGGTAATTTCTTCATTTAATTTTTATTCAATTTGATCCTTGGCATCAGTTAAATGTTATTGCTCCTCGTCTTCTTCTTACTTGTTCATGTTTTTGAATTTTGACTACTTTTTATACATTTTAAATGAAAATTTAGGCCATTCAAAATCTGGCATCTAATCTGCATGAGCGTCACCTATAGAGTACCATAAATTAATGGAAAATTCGTAACCAACGTCTGTTGTCATGGTTACAAATTAATCCTGATTGGCTTATAACCATTGTTATCAAATTTGAATTTTTATTCAAAATTACTGTATATCTTCTGAATGCTTTTATTCTTCTGTCTTCCATACAATAATATGTATTAAATATTATCACTACTGTTATTATTTCCTTTCAAAGATTGTTTTGATATCCCATAAGGTTGGGTTTTATAAAATATTAATGTTTGTACAATTATGTTAATATTTGTTAATTACATTTCTCTTTTAATTTAAGTTCTTATTCTAACATTTTTCTTTTAATATGATTTACAAATTATCCTTGGCTGGTTACTCGCCTTGGATTTGTTAATTTCCTTGTTGATTTTATACAATTTGTAGTTATTTGTTTTTGACAGTTAGGCATTTCGTAGGCCTAAGCAGCCATTGATTATATTTACTTATTTTATATAGATTATATCTCATTTTATTTTAATGTGTTTTGTTTGGTCATTATAATTGGTTGGTTTATTTGTTGATGTGTTTTGTATCAACATCATCACACCATTTAAACTTCCTTAATTGATCATCCCTTATAACCTGGGGTGTTTATTGATTTCATTTTTAATTTCTTATTTCTTAAATAATATCTACCTTCTATCCATGGTAACACCAACTGTTTACCCTTCATGGGATTCTCCCTTTTAAATACTATTGTATATAATTAAACTTAATTTCTTTAACAATAAGATTCTTTTATAAATAATACTGTCATCATCACTCTTCAGTGTCCATTTCATATTATTAAGTGTTTACATCTAATACTATCATTAATAACATTCTTAATTATTAATATGGTTCACCATTAATCATTTAATGTTTATTATAGCTTATTTATTAAATGTTTTTTATTTATCACTTTATTTCCTAATTATTTTGGGGGTTTTACACTTTCACTATTGCACTTCTTAAATGTTTTATTTTAAGTGTTTATAAATGGGTAATCCCTATAATTACTTTTTCTTCGTCACTTAGTTAATTTTATTTTCTCACCATCTCACTAACTCTCTCTTTATAAATATTATCTATACTATTAACAAGTTTATGTCTTTATAGAGTTTTTTATCACATCCAACTCTAATTCTTGGGTTAGTGTACTTTTATTTTTTCATATTACTTTACTGGGTTTTATCAAATCATTTACATTTATTTTTGAATCGATAATAATACTTTTTTTTTTTTTCATTGGTTAGTTATTGGTTTCGTTTCCCATATTACACTTGAGTGTACCATTTCTCCTTTTCATATTCTATATTATTTGTTTGTGTCTTATGATTTGGTTTAACTTTATTTCCTTTACACTTGGTTTGTTTCATGTTCATTTTCCTTCTTCTTCCCTTTCATCTTATTTTGTTTCATTTTATTTTGGTTTTCCCCTTCTCATTTGGTTTTGTTTCATTTGATTGTGTGGAGTCATTCTCTTCCTTCAGTTGGTTTCGTCTTTTCCCTTCTTCTTTTGTTTCCTTTTATTTGGTCAATCACTTGGGTTAGGTCATGTCGTCGTTTGTCATGTCATTGTCATTTTATTTTATTTTAAACATTTTACTATAGGAATTATTTTTTATATTGTAGATTCATCTTTTTTTTATCCCTGGTATTGGGGTGGCTTATTTGTGTTGTAACATAATGCCTCTCCTTCAAAATTGATCGTTTTGATAAAACACTAGCATAGTTTTTTATGAAATTATCAGTTATGTATAATCTTTTTCCTTTTCTTTCTTGTTTATTTCTTCCTTCTTATTTCTATTCTTACTGGTTCCATTCCTTTTTATTTAGATGTGTTTTTATTTATTTTCACGAGTGCGTTCTCCCTTTTATATAATTTTTTCCCTAACTTTGAGTAGCTGGTTTCTTCCATTACTACTTATTTTTCCAGACCAGAGGAACATCATCTCTGCTAGTTAATTTGATTGCTGGACCTATTCTCAGTCAATCTTAAATACCTTTTTTGTCGTCTTGTGACTTCAATTAATAAAATTTTTTGGGATTGTCCACTTAGTGGTTTTTTCCATCATTTTAGCCTTTTACTCATTCTTCCTTCCGCTGTACCTTTGCTATATACTGTTATTTACTCATACAGTTGATTGTTATTTATTTATTTAGTTGTTAATTTCATTATTTCTAACTTTTCATTAGCTTGTTTTTCTTTTTTTTTGGTGATCGTTTTAATTATTTTAGACATCTTTTTTCTTTTTCTTGGTTGATTAACATTGTTTTGCTTTAGCCATTGGTTGTATATTTGCTCTATACATTATTTCTTTTTCTTCCTCGTACCAGTTCATTTTTTTTTCTTTGAATACTCAATATTCTTTATAATTTTAGGTATTTGTCTTAGCAGTTCGTGCTTGATTTTATTTTTGTTTATTTTATTTTGTTTTAAATATTATTCTGAATAATTTTTGTAAGTTTGTTGATCTTACTTTGTAGGAATTTTTGTAACTTATTCCTTATATATAAACAATTTTTTTTTCTTTTTCTTTATATGTTATTTATACGTTTTTGTAAGGTGATCTTACTTTGTAGGAATTTTTGTAACTTATTCCTTATTTTATATTTTTATATTATGCCTCATATGTCATCGCAATATTGTTGTAAGTTGTTCTTACATAATTTTTTGAATTTTGGTATTCCATCTTACATATTTTTCTTTATTATCATCATTGATTTGTTTATTTTTTATCTCTTATATGCTCTAAATAATGACGTAAGTTGCTCTTACATACTTTTTGAATTTTGGTAATCCTTTATTTACTTATCATAGTTTATTTTTCCTCATAAAACTTTTTTATAGAAGCTTGATTATACACTCCTTTCATCTTTTTTGTGTTTATGTTACTTATTTCGTAAGTATTGTTACCATTGTCCTTGGTGATGACATAAGGCCCTATGTATAATAACAACAGTTTCTTTGTTATACCTTCAATCGTACTGGGTAGTTCACGGTTTTTTATTAATATCCTTTCTCCTTCGTTATATTTAATTATTTTAGGTTGTTTTTGAGAATACTTTGCTTTTTGTTTCTCGATTTTCTCCATGATTTGGCTGTAACATTTGTTTTCATCATACGGGTCTTCTGGGTTGTTCGGAAATTCTATTATTTCCTGTATCTCTCTATGTGGTTTTCTTCCAAACATCATTAAATATGGGGTGTTCTCAATAAAATGGTGGTAACTCAATTCAAAAATACTTCGGTTGAAGTTAAATATTTCTGCCATTCCTTTTGATTATCATAGCAGTACGTTCTTAAAATACATCCCACCTCTCTTAACACTCTTTCTGCGGGATTACTGCTAGGGTGGTATACAGATGTTTTATATGTTTTTATATTTAATTTTAATAATTCATCTCTCCACTTTTTCCCTTTGAATTGTGTTCCGTGGTCTGTTATAATCGTGTATGGTTTTCCAATTTCTGTGATGTATTTATTTTTTATGATGTCTAGTATTTTCCTTGTTGTTGCTCTGTTTATAGCGTATAACTTGGTGTACTTGGTGTAATGCTCAGTCAGCCAAGCGATTAGTAAGGAAACCATTATGGCGTACATATTTTGTTTACAAATAATAATTTTTCTCTCAGGGAATAAGTCCTTTGGACTACAGAAGTTGGATTATCGGCTAATAAATGCACAAAATTATAACATTCCTTAAAACTAAATACACATTAGTTGATATATTGAAACATACAAAGTAAGTTATTGGCAATGAGAATTGGAATAGGTTTGGTTAAACTCTTGTCAGCAAGTTATGTTTTTTTGAAAATTATTATAATTTAAAATCAACATTTATTGATTGGTTATGTTTTATTAAGAGTGATATATTGATTAAGTTCAGTTATAGAGTTAATTTTGTGATCTGTGAAGTGAAGAATAATATAGTTCGTTAGTATGGGTAATTGAAAATTTATTTTGAAGTGAAGTTGTTATTTTATACTCATCGATTTCTTGACGTGGCTTCTCCGATGATCATCTTCTTCTTCAGGAAACCTCAAGGAGTCCTTTCTTCTTTGGATTGTCCGAAATTCCCGTTCAAATGGTTCTAATTCGAAGTTCGACTTCCATCATAAGTTCTCATAGATGTTCGATGTCCTCAGGTTGAGTTAGGTAAATGTACTTCTTCCTTCAGAATAGGTCGTGTATTACGTTAGTTTGATGTCTTCATAGTTTTTACCCTGATTTTTATGGTATAATTATTTTAATAGTTGTTCATCTCATCAGTTGTAGTTTAGAACGTTCCTCTTATACTTCTTCTTTTAAAATTTTGTAAAATTTAAAGTTTTTAAAGTTAATTTTGGGTCGAGAGCTTTATACATCTGCCCTCCACGTTAGTCAATAATGAATTAATTAGAATTCCAACGGTAATTTATGTAATAAGTGTCAGTTGTAATGGTTACCTTTCAAATTATGCCATTTCTCATTGTTCAGTATCTTATGACATTGTTATATTCTAACGTTTTATTTTGGTTTAAATTTATAAAATTTCTTCAAATTATGATTTCTTTCTTATATTAGTAGTAACATCAATTATATGAACACCATTGTTTTTCTTTTTTGTTAAAGATTATTTTGATATCCCTCATGATTACTTTTGAATAGTTAATAACATTTTCCTTATTTTCTTATTTATATTTCTTATGTAGTTATCTTTAAACTGAATATTATTTATACATTTTTGTACTTGATACACTTATTTAACTGCTTAAACATTTGATATACTCTAATTGATACTGGGTTATTGTTTTCTTTTTAAATTTACAAAGTTCCTTCACTAAATGTTAGGCCTAGAACCTAGACTTCCCCATACTACTATTTAACATTCTTTATAACTCATTAACATTATTTATATATTGGTTCCTTGAACAATTTTTTTTTTATAGAAACAGATAATAAAACATTGGTGCTTCTAACAACACACCTCATATATAAACACAAACATTTTCTTACCAGGCTCAAACCTGAAATTCAATTTCTAACTGTTTTTGGTTTCTTATTTCTATCTTGTTTATCTTATCAGTTATTAAATTCTATGGTTTTGACATGGAATCCATAGGTATGTAATGTCTTACTCGCACATTTCACGAAAATAGACCGTTATGTTTCAAATGTACTTTCGGCATACCACTATCTCACGAACCGCTCAACCAATCCCAGCAAACCAGGTGTCAGGTGATCGAGTCACTCGGCCCCCTTCCAACAATAGTACTGAGAATTTTGACAACTGACTTCAGTCGCCTCTAGGCTTTGTCTGCGTGAGGGTGTTTTTGCGCCAAAAATTTCTAAATTGCTCCACTAAAACTTAAATATCTCTGGAACTACAAGTCCGATCGCGAAAATACAAAGTGCGTTGTGATACTCAGAACTAAATCTCTCCAATAACACCAATTCCGAGTACCAGAAGCACTCACAGAAAATAATAATAACATTTGAAATCAAAAATTTGAAATCCCTCGACCTAAAAATCGCGATAAAACTCGAACCAAAAATTTCAAACCGAAAACCGGCAAATCCTATGCAGAGCGTCAACAGGCCTATCGTTTGAGACTAAAATCAAAGAAATCGGCCGAGAACTTAGAAAATGGCAACCATTTGAAGATTTCACTAGCGTTAGGTGACTCTGTAAATTCTGAATAAATAAAATACATTGAAACTTATGTAGCTGTTTATTTAACCAACCCTTCATTCCTTCCCAAAGCACAAGTCTGCCCATGATTCCATGTCTACCGGTAGTCCACGAACAATAACAATAACGAAACTCTTATAATAATAATTTTAAACAGTACCTTACATAATATAATTCACTTACAAATTCCTTCACTAAAATACAGTGTCTGTCTCTCTTATCTTCCACTCTAATAACTTAATTTTCATCTTATTTTTTGGTCATTCTTACTTACTATTACTGAAATTGCTAATGGTACAATTAGTTCATTCTTATTTGATAACATAAAGTTCTATCAAAGGCTGTTTAGCTATACTACTACAGTCTGCTTCTTAAGTACTTTATACTGTACACTCACTGCACTTTCCCCTTCATAGAAGGTTTCTTTATTTATTAACACTTTCTCTTTTATAATATGCTATTTACATAGCTTGTTATCACTTACTTATATTTGTTCACTTATTTATATCATTCACTTGATATTTCCTACACTGTTTGTCTAATTAGTTTAATATCACTGTGTGGTTATTGGTCATTAATAATGGTTTTTATTTTCATTTCACATTGATCACTTTTTGTTATTAATTATTGCCTCTATTTGGCTCAATATATTTTTTACTTGCTTTGACTATGTTTATAATTAATTGGGTATTGTTATTTTTAGCTTCCTACCCTATATTTATAAATTCATGTTCCTTCTCCTTTCATATAATATACATAATATCTCTATCTTACTTTTTATTGTTTACATGGTTACATTTTATTTATGCCCTAACTGTTTCAGTGCATTGTTTTACATACATATATTAGTCATATTTTGGGGATTATAATGATTGTTGTTATACTCTTGGTTACATTTGGTTCTTGTTCCTTCTTTCTTGTTCCATTCTATTTTTCTTGTTTTTCTCCAATCTATTGGGTCAAGTCATCGTCAGTTCCTTAGTTAATTGTCATTTCGTAATTTGGTCATTAATCTTTGAGTTATAAGTTTTTCAACATTTCTTCCTACCTTCAGCTTTTTTGTTTATTAATCATTAGTGTATTTTTCACTATCTTATGTCACGTTACAGTCCCAGTCTGAAGATGTTATTAACAGGTCGTCCACATACACTGTTGTGAACCGCAGTGCCTCTTGACCTAAGACTTGGTCCATGCATTTGACGAACACTGCGACGGAGTTGATGAGGCCGAAGGGTAACCTCTTAAATTGGTAGTTTCTTCCGTTGAATATAAATGCCATATATTTCCTCCTGTGTGGGTGCAGCTCTACCTGCCAGTACCCACATACAGTATCCCAGGTACTAATGTATTAGGTGCCATGAAACCTTTTTAAAATTTCTTAAATTTCTCCCGGTGACGTTCGGTCATTGATAATCATTTTGTTGATCTCTCGGACGTCTAAGCAGATCCGTACTTTACCATTCTTTTTAGGTATAGCGACTATGGGACTTGTGTATGGAGATTGGCTATACTCAATGATATCCTCCTCCATCATTCTGTTTATTTCTGTTCTGACTTCATTTTTCAGGGAGTATGCTATGGGGTAGGATTTCATATGGAAGTCTACGGGTTCACGGAAGTTAATTTTGCATTGGTACCCCTTGACCTTGCCTGGAGTTTTGGAGAAAACGTGCTGGTATGTGTTATAAATTGATATGAGATTTTCAGCCTGTTTCTTAGTTATTTCTTGTTGAGGTCGTTCTCCTTGGAAAGTTCTTATTTCCTCTATTTTCCATTCCCATAATTCTCTACCTTCCTCTTTATCGGCCATAATGATTGACGGTTCATGTGTTTGGCAATAGTAATTTTCTAATCCTGGATCCTGATTTAGAGCTATTGGTGTAGGGTTACAGTTTATAATGTTTGCAGACCATATTCCCCTCTCAGAAGTCAGCAATACTACTCCCTTTTGCAGGTTGATGACTGCCGAATGTTGTCTCAACACGTCGCATCCTATGAGCATGTTAAATGGCAGCCCATATGCTACAAGAAACACAATAGGTATTGTTGCGTTCTGACTGTCCAATTCTAACGAAACTTGTTTTCTTATCGACTTATTTTGTTTGCCTGTGGCACCAATTATGATGATATTATTTATGGGTAGAGTGGGAATTGGTATTTGTGATTTAGCTTATATTCGCTCTAACTCTGGCTGGTTTATTAAAGATATATTCGATCCTGTATCGATCATGATTATTGTTATGGTTCCGTTGATGGTAGCCTTTATGTGTACGATTTCACTATTTGTTTTAGGTAGCTGGTTAGCCTCTTCTTCTAGAAGTTCTTCTCTGATATTCTTGAGGTAGTTGTTTGATATGATAGTTATAATTTTGTGTTTACTTTGTGATGTCATTCGTCGTATCAACCCAAGTGATTGGTCATGTGAAGGGTATATCTGGTTTTTCACTGACCTCTTTAGTTTAAAGGTTGTTGTGTATTGATGGTCAGACTATTGGATTGGTCCGCCGTCTCATTGATCGGTCCTTGTTGATCACTTATCTGGTTCCTGGGCGCTTCTGTGGTTCTATTTTCTGGGAATTGATTGTTATTTGTATTGGAGTTATTGTACCAGGAGTTTGTCTGCGTATTTGGACAATACCTCCTATGGTTAGGTTGTCTCCTCCCATTAATGAAATTAACCTGGCGTTTGACGTCGCCTCTATTTTGGTTATTCCCGGTTCCCCTGTTGTACTGGTAATTCTGGTTGTAACGGTTGCCACAATAGTTGCTATTATTGGGGTGGCCATTTGGACGTTGGTCCGGTTCTGCTCGCCTGTAGTTATTGTTTGCGAGATTGTTGTTTTGGATGTTCCTGTTGTTCGGCTGGTTACCCGGATTATAATTCTGTTGGTCTCTGTTAAACGGCTGGTTATTTGGAGGGTAATTTGGTTGATTCCTGTTGTATGGCTGGTCACCTTGATAGTTGTTGTTATTCCGGTTCATATTGTTGCGGTTGTTGTTTTGGGTGTTGTTGTGAGACAGGTTGTAATTAGGCGCATTATTATTTTCGCTCCACCGGTTGTACCTTTGGTTCACCAGTCGGTTTCTTTTGTACTGACCGTCGTTTTCATGGTCCTCCAACAAACTTGCCATTCCCTGGATGGTTTTGATCTGTCCTTGTCTCCTGTCCCTTTGTATTGCGTCCTCGTAGTGATAACCCAGCTGTATTACTAATGATTCTTCAGGTATTCTTGGTTCGAGATTCCTAGCCAAACATACTTTCCCTAAGAAGTAAGAAGTTAGTGTGTGTCCCGCAAGCGGTTCATATCTCCCATTACTGATGTCGTTCCTTACTACGTTTTGTGTAGATTCGGACCAATATTTTTTGCGGAATTGCGCCTTGAATTCCTGGGTACAGTTGATCTCCAGTCGAGTGGCCATCCACCAATTGTCATGAGTGTTGTAACGTAAAGAAAACGAGATTGTTGTTTTAAATATAATTTAATTACGTTTAAAATACTATTTAGGAATATATTAAAGTTTGTAGTGGTTGAAAATAGAAGGTTACTAACTCTCAAAAGTGGTTTAAAATGTAACATTCGAGGTTACTCAAAGTGTGTTTACAATTGTAGAATTATAATTGTCTGAAAAGAATTCCCTTAGATAAAACAAATAAAATAGTGGTGTTAATATTATTTAAATACTAGTTTTGCTTAAGTTTAAAAGTAAAGTATAATAGTTGGTCGCTCGATGATGATGATCGTCTTGTTGATACTAGCTGTGAAACTTCTCCTCCAGGTCGATAACAGTCTAAGTACGTTACGTCTAGTAATGTCTGGACAATTGAAATAATATAATCTACTTTCACGTACCTGGTCGTGTTTTCTAGAAGTTCAATAAGCTGTCAACACAGTTTACAAAAACCAACTCACTTTAGCTACAAGGTTAAGTTACCTTGTTTGATAGTGGGGGCCACACGGATTTATTTTGGGAAAATCCCGTGTAAAACCCATAAATAGAATCAATTAATGATTTAAAGAAATTAAAATAATTGTTTATTACCTTTATGGCAGTGCTATTCCGAGTATTTAATCACAACTGAAGGTTGTTTGAGTTTTCTGAATAAGATATTTAGTTACTTTTTAGAAATAAATTAAGTCGAGTTATGCTGTTAATAATGGGTTTTTATTCATACCCTTGATAGAGAATTCAAACAAATATAATTAAAAACATACAATGATGTACAATTGTAAATAAGTTATTATATACCCTGTAAGGCTTGCTCAGAACATAAGCAGTAAATCTGGCTAAGTCCAGATATTTCTTTTTACTTTAAACATTAATTTTAATTAAATCTCAGGTGTAAGTTCTTTGAGACACAAAAAAGAAAGTTTATGCCTACACAATAGCTAATGATTTTCTGATATAATATTGACTAGTACTGTTTTTGACGTTACTATTATAAAGTAAACAAGTAAAAATAACCTATTTGATAGGTTGTGCGTTCGTCACGCCTGATTTATGATTTACAAAGGTTATATTTTGGAGAACACTTATAACTAACATTCAGCTTAACTAATATTGACAAATTCATAAAATAAATTTAGACATGGTGTAACATAAAAAATGTTTCAGTGTTTTTGCGTCAGTACAGATCAGTGTATTAAAACGTACAGGTTATAGCGCTCGTAGAAAAAATGAAAAAATGATTACACTGTTACCTGGGATTTTAATCTTTCGGTTAAAATTTTAATTAACACCTCGATAATCGGATTATAATGATTATCGTTATTCACTACACACGCACTTGAACAGAGAATTTCGATCCGCTTCTAACTTACAGGATCATAAATAATACTATTTAATTCTTTCTGCTGTTCATTATTTTTTCCCGCACTAAAATGAAATAATACTGCACATAATCACAATGGTTCCTTGTAGAATAATTTGAAGTAGTTGTAGGTTGTTGTCGAACTGTTTCCTTTGATGTGTTCTGGTGATGACGCTATCCGTTATTAAAAATGTTGAGATGAGATCGGCGTACCTGTCACACCGAATGCAGTTAAGAAGTGTCTGCTGAAAATTCGTTCCGGCTCTTTTTATAGTCGATACCTTGATCGGCTCTAGGCAACATTGTTAATTACTAAGAAATTTTGTCATTGGCTTAGACAGGTGCGATGAATGTGACGTATGGTTTTTCCAACCGTCAAAACGGTTTTTATAACCGCCAAACGCTAAAGTGATTGACAGCTATCGATGTTATTGGTATTGACGACCAAATTTCTTAAACATATTTTGTAAATGATGCTAACGCCTTTCACGCACTTAATACAATTGCGATTGGGGCTGTATCGCCATCAAATTAAAGAATATTTTGTCCTCTTTAATTTGATATAGTTTGATACCGAGTTAGTTTCACTTTTACTGACATTGCTACATAAACAATGTTCAGGTACACTATTTCGCACTGTCGTCTGTTTACCAAAATCGGCAATTATACACTTTGACTAATATTGTTTGTGTCCTACATTGCGTTTTATCACTCGAACGTTTATGTGAGAACACTATTAATTCTGTACTGATGTTTAATTACTGTACATTATGAATAAACCTTAACTTTAGACATTGTAATGAACTGTTCCTACATACTATGATATTTCGTTTCACATTAATTTGCTCTATTCTACTAACTAACAATCGAATTATAAATCATATCATTTTAATAATGCTTATTGCTATGTTTCAGCATAACAATTGTTTTGTGTAGGTGACCTACATTTCTATTACTTCCGAATAATCATCTCATTGATGATTGTTTGGTCTAGGCCTTGTTAAGGCATACCGTTTATACTGGAATTCTGCCTTAAAAGCTTTTATTGGTTCACAATTCGGTAACTTTGCTGAGGTAGCTTATTGGTATAAGATTCCCTCTTACAAACGTGTTTATTTGTCATAAGTATAGTTGAGATTGAAATATAGCTTCATTTTCAGTTTGTGGTCATTGCTAATTTTAGTTCTTGGCCTCAATAATTACTAGTGATATTTAATTTATTATCAGCCAAATGCTAATTCTGATCTCACATTATTCAGATTCTTATTTAATCATTTTTTAGTAACATATCATATTCTGTTTACATTATTCACTGACTCGCTTGACAGCTTAAAGTGAATTTAAACTTGTCCATCAGTTTGTGTCAGTTATAGTCTGGTTGTAGTGTCAAACAGTATTTGGGTTTGCTGTTTCTTGTGGCACTTCTGCTTCTTTCTTCTTCCATGATTCCTCTCTTCTTGGTAATTCTTATCATTATATTCCCTATTTACATTATTGTTATGTACTTATTAAATCTGATAGTATATGTTTAGGTTAGGTAACATTTTGTTATGTTACATATACTCCCCCCTCAAAATTGATAATTTGAGAAAAAATTTGATCTTTTGATAAAATTATCATTTCATGTCAGTCTTTACATATTACTACTGTTTTTTGTCTTGTACTCTTTACATTGATCTTTAACATACTATTAGTGTGATACACTAGCTTGATTGCTGGTCTAGTGATATAATTCTTAGTTTACTAGTATTCTTTTCAAGTTGCTTACATTTTAAGTCATCTAATTACAATAGGTCTTATTTCTTAAATTAACAATTTCCTGTCTTATCATATTACATTTTTCTTTCTTATCACATATCTTTACCTTTGTGATTATTTCAATGGTTCTTATATTTTATACCTCATAGATTTTTTTTTTTTTCATAATAGTCCTTGATACATTACAATATAACTCCCTAACTTTTGTAGTGGGTTCGGAATCAGAGTGGCTCACTGTGGCTTACATTCTCTGCCGTTCCTCAATACACATACTCAGATTCAGAGGCATACTCTTCTCTGTCTGAGAAAAAAATAAACATTGCACCTGGCAATAGTTGCACTATCACAACACATAAAATATAATACATATCATTCATTTTCAATAATATAATATTATCAATATAATATTCAAGGTATCAGAGGTTTTCATTTGTATCACATTTCCTTCTTTTATACTTTATAACATACTTTCTTTTCACAGGTAATTATTTCTTTTCAGACTTGATATTCTCGACTATGCTTTTTTATTAGCTGTATCGTTACTTTTTATACTAGTTGACAATTGTTTTAGTTTACTGGAGTATTCTTAAAATTACACACTTACATTGATGCTCATATAATTATGCGGTTGTTTTTCACATATAGAGTAGATAATATTTTATTTTCACAATAGTTTACAAATTTTTCTTTCTCTTTAGTAATTTATATTTATCCTGAATTATCAGGGCTTATAATATTCATTTATAAAATGTTCTTGGTTAGATGTTCTCTGACATATTTTGCTACATACAATATTTGATAATTACTACACAGTGTGATAATACAATAACAATATTTTGATATCTAATTTTATAGACATTCTTGGGGTTACATGGTTCATTTAATAAACAATTTTTTTTTTCTCTTTCTCTACTTTCCATAATAATATCCTTCTTTCATATTACACTATTTGTTATTCTTCTTCTCTACTCCTTCAAGTGATGGTGGTTTTCACTTATTCTGGATGATTTTATATAATATTTTAGTTTTATGAGAGGTACACAATAATCATGTGATAGCATTTTTTGTTTCTTTCCCTTTTTTTTCTAAGTATAGCATAGCAATTTTAGTTATAAAAGAGTAGTAGCTCCTTTCTAAATTAATCTAACATAGGAGTATTTAAAGTAAGTTTATGTCATTATCCTAGGTATATTTTAGTTATATGCCACTTTTGGCTCTCTATGACATAATAGATGTCTTTTTTTTTCTCATTAAATTATTTAGTTTACAATACATATTTTTCTATCCTTCAGTGTGATAGATCTGGTTCTTTTTTAACAAGTAACAAATAGTTTGGCCTATATCTTAATCCTACACACTTTTTGTAACACAGTATGGTAAGTATGTTTGCTATAGACAATTAGTTACCTTCAATAATTTGGGCATAATACGTGATCCTTCTAATCACTAAATGAGTTCGTTTATAGTAATCATTTTTAAAACATATTTTTTCCTTTTTTTATACTCTAAATATTCTGGTGATAAAGGTTGCCTACCACTATACTTTATCTGCTCTGAATAGTAATCACTTCTATGGTTTACATACATGGGGTTATTTCGTGCTTTTCCACTCTATTGGGTTTTTTTTTGCTGGGGACAATTACGTTATTATGGGTATTCTTTTTCATCTTCCACTTTGCGGCTACCAGATAGTCATTGGCTTCCCGTTTTCTTGCCTTCTTCTTCTCATCATTTTTAGTATCCACGTGTCCCGTGTACTCCTGGTCTTTGTTATTATTGACTTCCAGTACCTCTTCTAATTCGGGTTGACCGTCATTAGTTTCCTGGTTGGATTTTTCCATTGATTGGTCCCTCTTCCTTCTCAATTCTTTTATTTCTTGGGCATACCCTTCAATGATCCGGTCCAGCTGTTCTTGATACCCTTTTCTTTTCTTAAAACGTTCTATTCTTCCTTTGGAAATATCTGCTTTAAGTATGTTATTGGTTATAGTCTTCTTGGTTGTAACACATTTCTTCTCTTCGTTCATCTTCATGAAGCTCCTTCGGTACTCCTTCTTATAGATTCCTTCCTTACGGTTGTTGACTGGGAAATAAACCATATTAACTAGACCACTTCGAGTCATTTCGATTAATTCTTTTGTTACTCTAGTCTTCTTTGGGCGTAGTATTCTTCTTATCTTCGCCTCCTTTTCTTCCGTTTTCTTAATTATTTTGTTCCTTTCTTCATGATTTTTAGTTTTTAAATTCACCTGTTCGGTGTTTTTATTTTCGGGTAATTCTTGTGTTTCCACTTGATCATTACACATGGGCAGATTATTTTGTTCTAAGTCTTCATCCTCGGCTAATAACTCTTCCGTTTCTTCAATTACCTGAGTCTTCTCTATACTTCCGGTATCAATCTCCTCGTCATGAATATCTTCCTGGTGTCTGTCAAGCTCATTTTCAGACGATGATGTATTTGAGTCTCCTTCATTCTCAGTTTGTTCGACCTCATCTTCAGGTTGTATGCTTAATTCTTCTATGGTTTCATCATTGGGTACTTCTTCTGTCTCTGAGTTGTTGTCGTTTGGTAATTCTCCTCTTGTTGTCTGATCCAATTCTCCCGTATATTTCTTATTCATTTCATCCATTTTCCGGCTAATTTCAGTTAATGTGGTGTTCAACTCTTCTCTGATGGCTCTACTGTTGTTGTCTATTTTACTGTTTAACGTGTCCATGGATCTGTGGGTACTGTCAATCTTTTTATTCAAGTCTTCTTTCAGTGACTCCATATTTTTACTAATAGACTCCAAATTTTTATTTAAGTCGCGATGATTCTCCTTCATTGACTCTATATTTTTATTTAATAACTCAACATTCTTTTGATTCTCCGCCCGGGATTTCTTACCATCTTCTTTCATCAATTCGAAGTTTTTATTATTTTCCACAATCGCCCTCATTATGTCTTGTAGGCTTATGTCCCCTGATGGCGCGGGTCTCTCAGGTTGCTTGGGTTGGTTGTTGACCCTCACTTCTACTTCCGGTTCTACATGGGGTGTTTCGTCGGTACGAGTTTCTACATTATTAATGGTAATGACTTCCATTTCGTGTATGGGTTGTGCTTCGTATGTCTCTGTATCTAGCTGTCCTTCTCCTACCCGACTGTCCTTATATCTCGTATCATATTGATGGGTGTGTGGCATGTTTATCTTTTGTGTCTACCGGGCTGTTTATCAATATATAAAATATTTTTATTTAATATTTTTTAAGCCACACTAGTTGGTGCGCCAATTTGTAACGTAAAGAAAACGAGATTGTTGTTTTAAATATAATTTAATTACGTTTAAAATACTATTTAGGAATATATTAAAGTTTGTAGTGGTTGAAAATAGAAGGTTACTAACTCTCAAAAGTGGTTTAAAATGTAACATTCGAGGTTACTCAAAGTGTGTTTACAATTGTAGAATTATAATTGTCTGAAAAGAATTCCCTTAGATAAAACAAATAAAATAGTGGTGTTAATATTATTTAAATACTAGTTTTGCTTAAGTTTAAAAGTAAAGTATAATAGTTGGTCGCTCGATGATGATGATCGTCTTCTTGATACTAGCTGTGAAACTTCTCCTCCAGGTCGATAACAGTCTAAGTACGTTACGTCTAGTAATGTCTGGACAATTGAAATAATATAATCTACTTTCACGTACCTGGTCGTGTTTTCTAGAAGTTCAATAAGCTGTCAACACAGTTTACAAACACCAACTCACTTTAGCTACAAGGTTAAGTTACCTTGTTTGATAGTGGGCGCCACAAGGATTTATTTTGGGAAAATCCCGTGTAAAACCCATAAATAGAATCAATTAATGATTTAAAGAAATTAAAATAATTGTTTATTACCTTTATGGCAGTGCTATTCCGAGTATTTAATCACAACTGAAGGTTGTTTGAGTTTTCTGAATATGATATTTAGTTACTTTTTAGAAATAAATTAAGTTGAGTTATGCTGTTAATAACGGGTTTTTATTCATACCCTTGATAGAGAATTCAAACAAATATAATTAAAAACATACAATGATGTACAATTGTAAATAAGTTATTATATACCCTGTAAGGCTTGCTCAGAACATAAGCAGTAAATCTGGCTAAGTCCAGATATTTCTTTTTACTTTAAACATTAATTTTAATTAAATCTCAGGTGTAAGTTCTTTGAGACACAAAAAAGAAAGTTTATGCCTACACAATAGCTAATGATTTTCTGATATAATATTGACTAGTACTGTTTTTGACGTTACTATTATAAAGTAAACAAGTAAAAATAACCTATTTGATAGGTTGTGCGTTCGTCACGCCTGATTTATGATTTACAAAGGTTATATTTTGGAGAACACTTATAACTAACATTCAGCTTAACTAATATTGACAAATTCATAAAATAAATTTAGACATGGTGTAACATAAAAAATGTTTCAGTGTTTTTGCGTCAGTACAGATCAGTGTATTAAAACGTACAGGTTATAGCGCTCGTAGAAAAAATGAAAAAATGATTACACTGTTACCTGGGATTTTAATCTTTCGGTTAAAATTTTAATTAACACCTCGATAATCGGATTATAATGATTATCGTTATTCACTACACACGCACTTGAACAGAGAATTTCGATCCGTTTCTAACTTACAGGATCATAAATAATACTATTTAATTCTTTCTGCTGTTCATTATTTTTTCCCGCACTAAAATGAAATAATACTGCACATAATCACAATGGTTCCTTGTAGAATAATTTGAAGTAGTTGTAGGTTGTTGTCGAACTGTTTCCTTTGATGTGTTCTGGTGATGACGCTATCCGTTATTAAAAATGTTGAGATGAGATCGGCATACCTGTCACACCGAATGCAGTTAAGAAGTGTCTGCTGAAAATTCGTTCCGGCTCTTTTTATAGTCGATACCTTGATCGGCTCTAGGCAACATTGTTAATTACTAAGAAATTTTGTCATTGGCTTAGACAGGTGTGATGAATGTGACGTATGGTTTTTCCAACCGTCAAAACGGTTTTTATAACCGCCAAACGCTAAAGTGATTGACAGCTATCGATGTTATTGGTATTGACGACCAAATTTCTTAAACATATTTTGTAAATGATGCTAACGCCTTTCACGCACTTAATACAGTTGCGATTGGGGCTGTATCGCCATCAAATTAAAGAATATTTTGTCCTCTTTAATTTGATATAGTTTGATACCGAGTTAGTTTCACTTTTACTGACATTGCTACATAAACAATGTTCAGGTACACTATTTCGCACTGTCGTCTGTTTACCAAAATCGGCAATTATACACTTTGACTAATATTGTTTGTGTCCTACATTGCGTTTTATCACTCGAACGTTTATGTGAGAACACTATTAATTCTGTACTGATGTTTAATTACTGTACATTATGAATAAACCTTAACTTTAGACATTGTAATGAACTGTTCCTACATACTATGATATTTCGTTTCACATTAATTTGCTCTATTCTACTAACTAACAATCGAATTATAAATCATATCATTTTAATAATGCTTATTGCTATGTTTCAGCATAACAATTGTTTTGTGTAGGTGACCTACATTTCTATTACTTCCGAATAATCATCTCATTGATGGTTTGGTCTAGGCCTTGTTAAGGCATACCGTTTATACTGGAATTCTGCCTTAAAAGCTTTTATTAGTTCACAATTCGGTAACTTTGCTGAGGTAGCTTATTGGTATAAGATTCCCTCTTACAAACGTGTTTATTTGTCATAAATATAGTTGAGATTGAAATATAGCTTCATTTTCAGTTTGTGGTCATTGCTAATTTTAGTTCTTGGCCTCAATAATTACTAGTGATATTTAATTTATTATCAGCCAAATGCTAATTCTGATCTCACATTATTCAGATTCTTATTTAATCATTTTTTAGTAACATATCATATTCTGTTTACATTATTCACTGACTCGCTTGACAGCTTAAAGTGAATTTAAACTTGTCCATCAGTTTGTGTCAGTTATAGTCTGGTTGTAGTGTCAAACAGTATTTGGGTTTGCTGTTTCTTGTGGCACTTCTGCTTCTTTCTTCTTCCATGATTCCTCTCTTCTTGGTAATTCTTATCATTATATTCCCTATTTACATTATTGTTATGTACTTATTAAATCTGATAGTATATGTTTAGGTTAGGTAACATTTTGTTATGTTACATATACTCCCCCCTCAAAATTGATAATTTGAGAAAAAATTTGATCTTTTGATAAAATTATCATTTCATGTCAGTCTTTACATATTACTACTGTTTTTTGTCTTGTACTCTTTACATTGATCTTTAACATACTATTAGTGTGATACACTAGCTTGATTGCTGGTCTAGAGATATAATTCTTAGTTTACTAGTATTCTTTTCAAGTTGCTTACATTTTAAGTCATCTAATTACAATAGGTCTTATTTCTTAAATTAACAATTTCCTGTCTTATCATATTACATTTTTCTTTCTTATCACAAATCTTTACCTTTGTGATTATTTCAATGGTTCTTATATTTTATACCTCATAGATTTTTTTTTTTTTTCATAATAGTCCTTGATACATTACAATATAACTCCCTAACTTTTGTAGTGGGTTCGGAATCAGAGTGGCTCACTGTGGCTTACATTCTCTGCCGTTCCTCAGTACACATACTCAGATTCAGAGGCATACTCTTCTCTGTCTGAGAAAAAAATAAACATTGCACCTGGCAATAGTTGCACTATCACAACACAAAATATAATACATATCATTCATTTTCAATAATATAATATTATCAATATAATATTCAAGGTATCAGAGGTTTTCATTTGTATCACATTTCCTTCTTTTATACTTTATAACATACTTTCTTTTCACAGGTAATTATTTCTTTTCAGACTTGATATTCTCGACTATGCTTTTTTATTAGCTGTATCGTTACTTTTTATACTAGTTGACAATTGTTTTAGTTTACTGGAGTATTCTTAAAATTACACACTTACATTGATGCTCATATAATTATGCGGTTGTTTTTCACATATAGAGTAGATAATATTTTATTTTCACAATAGTTTACAAATTTTTCTTTCTCTTTAGTAATTTATATTTATCCTGAATTATCAGGGCTTATAATATTCATATATAAAATGTTCTTGGTTAGATGTTCTCTGACATATTTTGCTACATACAATATTTGATAATTACTACACAGTGTGATAATACAATAACAATATTTTGATATCTAATTTTATAGACATTCTTGGGGTTACATGGTTCATTTAATAAACAATTTTTTTTTTTCTCTTTCTCTACTTTCCATAATAATATCCTTCTTTCATATTACACTCTTTGTTATTCTTCTTCTCTACTCCTTCAAGTGATGGTGGTTTTCACTTATTCTGGATGATTTTATATAATATTTTAGTTTTATGAGAGGTACACAATAATCATGTGATAGCATTTTTTGTTTCTTTCCCTTTTTTTTCTAAGTATAGCATAGCAATTTTAGTTATAAAAGAGTAGTAGCTCCTTTCTAAATTAATCTAACATAGGAGTATTTAAAGTAAGTTTATGTCATTATCCTAGGTATATTTTAGTTATATGCCACTTTTGGCTCTCTATGACATAATAGATGTCTTTTTTTTCTCATTAAATTATTTAGTTTACAATACATATTTTTCTATCCTTCAGTGTGATAGATCTGGTTCTTTTTTAACAAGTAACAAATAGTTTGGCCTATATCTTAATCCTACACACTTTTTGTAACACAGTATGGTAAGTATGTTTGCTATAGACAATTAGTTACCTTCAATAATTTGGGCATAATACGTGATCCTTCTAATCACTAAATGAGTTCGTTTATAGTAATCATTTTTAAAACATATTTTTTCCTTTTTTTATACTCTAAATATTCTGGTGATAAAGGTTGCCTACCACTATACTTTATCTGCTCTGAATAGTAATCACTTCTATGGTTTACATACATGGGGTTATTTCGTGCTTTTCCACTCTATTGGGTTTTTTTTTGCTGGGGACAATTACGTTATTATGGGTATTCTTTTTCATCTTCCACTTTGCGGCTACCAGATAGTCATTGGCTTCCCGTTTTCTTGCCTTCTTCTTCTCATCATTTTTAGTATCCATGTGTCCCGTGTACTCCTGGTCTTTGTTATTATTGACTTCCAGTACCTCTTCTAATTCGGGTTGACCGTCATTAGTTTCCTGGTTGGATTTTTCCATTGATTGGTCCCTCTTCCTTCTCAATTCTTTTATTTCTTGGGCATACCCTTCAATGATCCGGTCCAGCTGTTCTTGATACCCTTTTCTTTTCTTAAAACGTTCTATTCTTCCTTTGGAAATATCTGCTTTAAGTATGTTATTGGTTATAGTCTTCTTGGTTGTAACACATTTCTTCTCTTCGTTCATCTTCATGAAGCTCCTTCGGTACTCCTTCTTATAGATTCCTTCCTTACGGTTGTTGACTGGGAAATAAACCATATTAACTAGACCACTTCGAGTCATTTCGATTAATTCTTTTGTTACTCTAGTCTTCTTTGGGCGTAGTATTCTTCTTATCTTCGCCTCCTTTTCTTCCGTTTTCTTAATTATTTTGTTCCTTTCTTCATGATTTTTAGTTTTTAAATTCACCTGTTCGGTGTTTTTATTTTCGGGTAATTCTTGTGTTTCCACTTGATCATTACACATGGGCAGATTATTTTGTTCTAAGTCTTCATCCTCGGCTAATAACTCTTCCGTTTCTTCAATTACCTGAGTCTTCTCTATACTTCCGGTATCGATCTCCTCGTCATGAATATCTTCCTGGTGTCTGTCAAGCTCATTTTCAGACGATGATGTATTTGAGTCTCCTTCATTCTCAGTTTGTTCGACCTCATCTTCAGGTTGTATGCTTAATTCTTCTATGGTTTCATCATTGGGTACTTCTTCTGTCTCTGAGTTGTTGTCGTTTGGTAATTCTCCTCTTGTTGTCTGATCCAATTCTCCCGTATATTTCTTATTCATTTCATCCATTTTCCGGCTAATTTCAGTTAATGTGGTGTTCAACTCTTCTCTGATGGCTCTACTGTTGTTGTCTATTTTACTGTTTAACGTGTCCATGGATCTGTGGGTACTGTCAATCTTTTTATTCAAGTCTTCTTTCAGTGACTCCATATTTTTACTAATAGACTCCAAATTTTTATTTAAGTCGCGATGATTCTCCTTCATTGACTCTATATTTTTATTTAATAACTCAACATTCTTTTGATTCTCCGCCCGGGATTTCTTACCATCTTCTTTCATCAATTCGAAGTTTTTATTATTTTCCACAATCGCCCTCATTATGTCTTGTAGGCTTATGTCCCCTGATGGCGCGGGTCTCTCAGGTTGCTTGGGTTGGTTGTTGACCCTCACTTCTACTTCCGGTTCTACATGGGGTGTTTCGTCGGTACGAGTTTCTACATTATTAATGGTAATGACTTCCATTTCGTGTATGGGTTGTGCTTCGTATGTCTCTGTATCTAGCTGTCCTTCTCCTACCCGACTGTCCTTATATCTCGTATCATATTGATGGGTGTGTGGCATGTTTATCTTTTGTGTCTACCGGGCTGTTTATCAATATATAAAATATTTTTATTTAATATTTTTTAAGCCACACTAGTTGGTGCGCCAATTTGTAACGTAAAGAAAACGAGATTGTTGTTTTAAATATAATTTAATTACGTTTAAAATACTATTTAGGAATATATTAAAGTTTGTAGTGGTTGAAAATAGAAGGTTACTAACTCTCAAAAGTGGTTTAAAATGTAACATTCGAGGTTACTCAAAGTGTGTTTACAATTGTAGAATTATAATTGTCTGAAAAGAATTCCCTTAGATAAAACAAATAAAATAGTGGTGTTAATATTATTTAAATACTAGTTTTGCTTAAGTTTAAAAGTAAAGTATAATAGTTGGTCGCTCGATGATGATGATCGTCTTGTTGATACTAGCTGTGAAACTTCTCCTCCAGGTCGATAACAGTCTAAGTACGTTACGTCTAGTAATGTCTGGACAATTGAAATAATATAATCTACTTTCACGTACCTGGTCGTGTTTTCTAGAAGTTCAATAAGCTGTCAACACAGTTTACAAAAACCAACTCACTTTAGCTACAAGGTTAAGTTACCTTGTTTGATAGTGGGGGCCACACGGATTTATTTTGGGAAAATCCCGTGTAAAACCCATAAATAGAATCAATTAATGATTTAAAGAAATTAAAATAATTGTTTATTACCTTTATGGCAGTGCTATTCCGAGTATTTAATCACAACTGAAGGTTGTTTGAGTTTTCTGAATAAGATATTTAGTTACTTTTTAGAAATAAATTAAGTCGAGTTATGCTGTTAATAATGGGTTTTTATTCATACCCTTGATAGAGAATTCAAACAAATATAATTAAAAACATACAATGATGTACAATTGTAAATAAGTTATTATATACCCTGTAAGGCTTGCTCAGAACATAAGCAGTAAATCTGGCTAAGTCCAGATATTTCTTTTTACTTTAAACATTAATTTTAATTAAATCTCAGGTGTAAGTTCTTTGAGACACAAAAAAGAAAGTTTATGCCTACACAATAGCTAATGATTTTCTGATATAATATTGACTAGTACTGTTTTTGACGTTACTATTATAAAGTAAACAAGTAAAAATAACCTATTTGATAGGTTGTGCGTTCGTCACGCCTGATTTATGATTTACAAAGGTTATATTTTGGAGAACACTTATAACTAACATTCAGCTTAACTAATATTGACAAATTCATAAAATAAATTTAGACATGGTGTAACATAAAAAATGTTTCAGTGTTTTTGCGTCAGTACAGATCAGTGTATTAAAACGTACAGGTTATAGCGCTCGTAGAAAAAATGAAAAAATGATTACACTGTTACCTGGGATTTTAATCTTTCGGTTAAAATTTTAATTAACACCTCGATAATCGGATTATAATGATTATCGTTATTCACTACACACGCACTTGAACAGAGAATTTCGATCCGCTTCTAACTTACAGGATCATAAATAATACTATTTAATTCTTTCTGCTGTTCATTATTTTTTCCCGCACTAAAATGAAATAATACTGCACATAATCACAATGGTTCCTTGTAGAATAATTTGAAGTAGTTGTAGGTTGTTGTCGAACTGTTTCCTTTGATGTGTTCTGGTGATGACGCTATCCGTTATTAAAAATGTTGAGATGAGATCGGCGTACCTGTCACACCGAATGCAGTTAAGAAGTGTCTGCTGAAAATTCGTTCCGGCTCTTTTTATAGTCGATACCTTGATCGGCTCTAGGCAACATTGTTAATTACTAAGAAATTTTGTCATTGGCTTAGACAGGTGCGATGAATGTGACGTATGGTTTTTCCAACCGTCAAAACGGTTTTTATAACCGCCAAACGCTAAAGTGATTGACAGCTATCGATGTTATTGGTATTGACGACCAAATTTCTTAAACATATTTTGTAAATGATGCTAACGCCTTTCACGCACTTAATACAGTTGCGATTGGGGCTGTATCGCCATCAAATTAAAGAATATTTTGTCCTCTTTAATTTGATATAGTTTGATACCGAGTTAGTTTCACTTTTACTGACATTGCTACATAAACAATGTTCAGGTACACTATTTCGCACTGTCGTCTGTTTACCAAAATCGGCAATTATACACTTTGACTAATATTGTTTGTGTCCTACATTGCGTTTTATCACTCGAACGTTTATGTGAGAACACTATTAATTCTGTACTGATGTTTAATTACTGTACATTATGAATAAACCTTAACTTTAGACATTGTAATGAACTGTTCCTACATACTATGATATTTCGTTTCACATTAATTTGCTCTATTCTACTAACTAACAATCGAATTATAAATCATATCATTTTAATAATGCTTATTGCTATGTTTCAGCATAACAATTGTTTTGTGTAGGTGACCTACATTTCTATTACTTCCGAATAATCATCTCATTGATGATTGTTTGGTCTAGGCCTTGTTAAGGCATACCGTTTATACTGGAATTCTGCCTTAAAAGCTTTTATTAGTTCACAATTCGGTAACTTTGCTGAGGTAGCTTATTGGTATAAGATTCCCTCTTACAAACGTGTTTATTTGTCATAAGTATAGTTGAGATTGAAATATAGCTTCATTTTCAGTTTGTGGTCATTGCTAATTTTAGTTCTTGGCCTCAATAATTACTAGTGATATTTAATTTATTATCAGCCAAATGCTAATTCTGATCTCACATTATTCAGATTCTTATTTAATCATTTTTTAGTAACATATCATATTCTGTTTACATTATTCACTGACTCGCTTGACAGCTTAAAGTGAATTTAAACTTGTCCATCAGTTTGTGTCAGTTATAGTCTGGTTGTAGTGTCAAACAGTATTTGGGTTTGCTGTTTCTTGTGGCACTTCTGCTTCTTTCTTCTTCCATGATTCCTCTCTTCTTGGTAATTCTTATCATTATATTCCCTATTTACATTATTGTTATGTACTTATTAAATCTGATAGTATATGTTTAGGTTAGGTAACATTTTGTTATGTTACATATACTCCCCCCTCAAAATTGATAATTTGAGAAAAAATTTGATCTTTTGATAAAATTATCATTTCATGTCAGTCTTTACATATTACTACTGTTTTTTGTCTTGTACTCTTTACATTGATCTTTAACATACTATTAGTGTGATACACTAGCTTGATTGCTGGTCTAGTGATATAATTCTTAGTTTACTAGTATTCTTTTCAAGTTGCTTACATTTTAAGTCATCTAATTACAATAGGTCTTATTTCTTAAATTAACAATTTCCTGTCTTATCATATTACATTTTTCTTTCTTATCACATATCTTTACCTTTGTGATTATTTCAATGGTTCTTATATTTTATACCTCATAGATTTTTTTTTTTTTCATAATAGTCCTTGATACATTACAATATAACTCCCTAACTTTTGTAGTGGGTTCGGAATCAGAGTGGCTCACTGTGGCTTACATTCTCTGCCGTTCCTCAATACACATACTCAGATTCAGAGGCATACTCTTCTCTGTCTGAGAAAAAAATAAACATTGCACCTGGCAATAGTTGCACTATCACAACACATAAAATATAATACATATCATTCATTTTCAATAATATAATATTATCAATATAATATTCAAGGTATCAGAGGTTTTCATTTGTATCACATTTCCTTCTTTTATACTTTATAACATACTTTCTTTTCACAGGTAATTATTTCTTTTCAGACTTGATATTCTCGACTATGCTTTTTTATTAGCTGTATCGTTACTTTTTATACTAGTTGACAATTGTTTTAGTTTACTGGAGTATTCTTAAAATTACACACTTACATTGATGCTCATATAATTATGCGGTTGTTTTTCACATATAGAGTAGATAATATTTTATTTTCACAATAGTTTACAAATTTTTCTTTCTCTTTAGTAATTTATATTTATCCTGAATTATCAGGGCTTATAATATTCATATATAAAATGTTCTTGGTTAGATGTTCTCTGACATATTTTGCTACATACAATATTTGATAATTACTACACAGTGTGATAATACAATAACAATATTTTGATATCTAATTTTATAGACATTCTTGGGGTTACATGGTTCATTTAATAAACAATTTTTTTTTTCTCTTTCTCTACTTTCCATAATAATATCCTTCTTTCATATTACACTCTTTGTTATTCTTCTTCTCTACTCCTTCAAGTGATGGTGGTTTTCACTTATTCTGGATGATTTTATATAATATTTTAGTTTTATGAGAGGTACACAATAATCATGTGATAGCATTTTTTGTTTCTTTCCCTTTTTTTTCTAAGTATAGCATAGCAATTTTAGTTATAAAAGAGTAGTAGCTCCTTTCTAAATTAATCTAACATAGGAGTATTTAAAGTAAGTTTATGTCATTATCCTAGGTATATTTTAGTTATATGCCACTTTTGGCTCTCTATGACATAATAGATGTCTTTTTTTTTCTCATTAAATTATTTAGTTTACAATACATATTTTTCTATCCTTCAGTGTGATAGATCTGGTTCTTTTTTAACAAGTAACAAATAGTTTGGCCTATATCTTAATCCTACACACTTTTTGTAACACAGTATGGTAAGTATGTTTGCTATAGACAATTAGTTACCTTCAATAATTTGGGCATAATACGTGATCCTTCTAATCACTAAATGAGTTCGTTTATAGTAATCATTTTTAAAACATATTTTTTCCTTTTTTTATACTCTAAATATTCTGGTGATAAAGGTTGCCTACCACTATACTTTATCTGCTCTGAATAGTAATCACTTCTATGGTTTACATACATGGGGTTATTTCGTGCTTTTCCACTCTATTGGGTTTTTTTTTGCTGGGGACAATTACGTTATTATGGGTATTCTTTTTCATCTTCCACTTTGCGGCTACCAGATAGTCATTGGCTTCCCGTTTTCTTGCCTTCTTCTTCTCATCATTTTTAGTATCCACGTGTCCCGTGTACTCCTGGTCTTTGTTATTATTGACTTCCAGTACCTCTTCTAATTCGGGTTGACCGTCATTAGTTTCCTGGTTGGATTTTTCCATTGATTGGTCCCTCTTCCTTCTCAATTCTTTTATTTCTTGGGCATACCCTTCAATGATCCGGTCCAGCTGTTCTTGATACCCTTTTCTTTTCTTAAAACGTTCTATTCTTCCTTTGGAAATATCTGCTTTAAGTATGTTATTGGTTATAGTCTTCTTGGTTGTAACACATTTCTTCTCTTCGTTCATCTTCATGAAGCTCCTTCGGTACTCCTTCTTATAGATTCCTTCCTTACGGTTGTTGACTGGGAAATAAACCATATTAACTAGACCACTTCGAGTCATTTCGATTAATTCTTTTGTTACTCTAGTCTTCTTTGGGCGTAGTATTCTTCTTATCTTCGCCTCCTTTTCTTCCGTTTTCTTAATTATTTTGTTCCTTTCTTCATGATTTTTAGTTTTTAAATTCACCTGTTCGGTGTTTTTATTTTCGGGTAATTCTTGTGTTTCCACTTGATCATTACACATGGGCAGATTATTTTGTTCTAAGTCTTCATCCTCGGCTAATAACTCTTCCGTTTCTTCAATTACCTGAGTCTTCTCTATACTTCCGGTATCGATCTCCTCGTCATGAATATCTTCCTGGTGTCTGTCAAGCTCATTTTCAGACGATGATGTATTTGAGTCTCCTTCATTCTCAGTTTGTTCGACCTCATCTTCAGGTTGTATGCTTAATTCTTCTATGGTTTCATCATTGGGTACTTCTTCTGTCTCTGAGTTGTTGTCGTTTGGTAATTCTCCTCTTGTTGTCTGATCCAATTCTCCCGTATATTTCTTATTCATTTCATCCATTTTCCGGCTAATTTCAGTTAATGTGGTGTTCAACTCTTCTCTGATGGCTCTACTGTTGTTGTCTATTTTACTGTTTAACGTGTCCATGGATCTGTGGGTACTGTCAATCTTTTTATTCAAGTCTTCTTTCAGTGACTCCATATTTTTACTAATAGACTCCAAATTTTTATTTAAGTCGCGATGATTCTCCTTCATTGACTCTATATTTTTATTTAATAACTCAACATTCTTTTGATTCTCCGCCCGGGATTTCTTACCATCTTCTTTCATCAATTCGAAGTTTTTATTATTTTCCACAATCGCCCTCATTATGTCTTGTAGGCTTATGTCCCCTGATGGCGCGGGTCTCTCAGGTTGCTTGGGTTGGTTGTTGACCCTCACTTCTACTTCCGGTTCTACATGGGGTGTTTCGTCGGTACGAGTTTCTACATTATTAATGGTAATGACTTCCATTTCGTGTATGGGTTGTGCTTCGTATGTCTCTGTATCTAGCTGTCCTTCTCCTACCTGACTGTCCTTATATCTCGTATCATATTGATGGGTGTGTGGCATGTTTATCTTTTGTGTCTACCGGGCTGTTTATCAATATATAAAATATTTTTATTTAATATTTTTTAAGCCACACTAGTTGGTGCGCCAATTTGTAACGTAAAGAAAACGAGATTGTTGTTTTAAATATAATTTAATTACGTTTAAAATACTATTTAGGAATATATTAAAGTTTGTAGTGGTTGAAAATAGAAGGTTACTAACTCTCAAAAGTGGTTTAAAATGTAACATTCGAGGTTACTCAAAGTGTGTTTACAATTGTAGAATTATAATTGTCTGAAAAGAATTCCCTTAGATAAAACAAATAAAATAGTGGTGTTAATATTATTTAAATACTAGTTTTGCTTAAGTTTAAAAGTAAAGTATAATAGTTGGTCGCTCGATGATGATGATCGTCTTGTTGATACTAGCTGTGAAACTTCTCCTCCAGGTCGATAACAGTCTAAGTACGTTACGTCTAGTAATGTCTGGACAATTGAAATAATATAATCTACTTTCACGTACCTGGTCGTGTTTTCTAGAAGTTCAATAAGCTGTCAACACAGTTTACAAAAACCAACTCACTTTAGCTACAAGGTTAAGTTACCTTGTTTGATAGTGGGGGCCACACGGATTTATTTTGGGAAAATCCCGTGTAAAACCCATAAATAGAATCAATTAATGATTTAAAGAAATTAAAATAATTGTTTATTACCTTTATGGCAGTGCTATTCCGAGTATTTAATCACAACTGAAGGTTGTTTGAGTTTTCTGAATAAGATATTTAGTTACTTTTTAGAAATAAATTAAGTCGAGTTATGCTGTTAATAATGGGTTTTTATTCATACCCTTGATAGAGAATTCAAACAAATATAATTAAAAACATACAATGATGTACAATTGTAAATAAGTTATTATATACCCTGTAAGGCTTGCTCAGAACATAAGCAGTAAATCTGGCTAAGTCCAGATATTTCTTTTTACTTTAAACATTAATTTTAATTAAATCTCAGGTGTAAGTTCTTTGAGACACAAAAAAGAAAGTTTATGCCTACACAATAGCTAATGATTTTCTGATATAATATTGACTAGTACTGTTTTTGACGTTACTATTATAAAGTAAACAAGTAAAAATAACCTATTTGATAGGTTGTGCGTTCGTCACGCCTGATTTATGATTTACAAAGGTTATATTTTGGAGAACACTTATAACTAACATTCAGCTTAACTAATATTGACAAATTCATAAAATAAATTTAGACATGGTGTAACATAAAAAATGTTTCAGTGTTTTTGCGTCAGTACAGATCAGTGTATTAAAACGTACAGGTTATAGCGCTCGTAGAAAAAATGAAAAAATGATTACACTGTTACCTGGGATTTTAATCTTTCAGTTAAAATTTTAATTAACACCTCGATAATCGGATTATAATGATTATCGTTATTCACTACACACGCACTTGAACAGAGAATTTCGATCCGCTTCTAACTTACAGGATCATAAATAATACTATTTAATTCTTTCTGCTGTTCATTATTTTTTCCCGCACTAAAATGAAATAATACTGCACATAATCACAATGGTTCCTTGTAGAATAATTTGAAGTAGTTGTAGGTTGTTGTCGAACTGTTTCCTTTGATGTGTTCTGGTGATGACGCTATCCGTTATTAAAAATGTTGAGATGAGATCGGCGTACCTGTCACACCGAATGCAGTTAAGAAGTGTCTGCTGAAAATTCGTTCCGGCTCTTTTTATAGTCGATACCTTGATCGGCTCTAGGCAACATTGTTAATTACTAAGAAATTTTGTCATTGGCTTAGACAGGTGCGATGAATGTGACGTATGGTTTTTCCAACCGTCAAAACGGTTTTTATAACCGCCAAACGCTAAAGTGATTGACAGCTATCGATGTTATTGGTATTGACGACCAAATTTCTTAAACATATTTTGTAAATGATGCTAACGCCTTTCACGCACTTAATACAGTTGCGATTGGGGCTGTATCGCCATCAAATTAAAGAATATTTTGTCCTCTTTAATTTGATATAGTTTGATACCGAGTTAGTTTCACTTTTACTGACATTGCTACATAAACAATGTTCAGGTACACTATTTCGCACTGTCGTCTGTTTACCAAAATCGGCAATTATACACTTTGACTAATATTGTTTGTGTCCTACATTGCGTTTTATCACTCGAACGTTTATGTGAGAACACTATTAATTCTGTACTGATGTTTAATTACTGTACATTATGAATAAACCTTAACTTTAGACATTGTAATGAACTGTTCCTACATACTATGATATTTCGTTTCACATTAATTTGCTCTATTCTACTAACTAACAATCGAATTATAAATCATATCATTTTAATAATGCTTATTGCTATGTTTCAGCATAACAATTGTTTTGTGTAGGTGACCTACATTTCTATTACTTCCGAATAATCATCTCATTGATGATTGTTTGGTCTAGGCCTTGTTAAGGCATACCGTTTATACTGGAATTCTGCCTTAAAAGCTTTTATTAGTTCACAATTCGGTAACTTTGCTGAGGTAGCTTATTGGTATAAGATTCCCTCTTACAAACGTGTTTATTTGTCATAAGTATAGTTGAGATTGAAATATAGCTTCATTTTCAGTTTGTGGTCATTGCTAATTTTAGTTCTTGGCCTCAATAATTACTAGTGATATTTAATTTATTATCAGCCAAATGCTAATTCTGATCTCACATTATTCAGATTCTTATTTAATCATTTTTTAGTAACATATCATATTCTGTTTACATTATTCACTGACTCGCTTGACAGCTTAAAGTGAATTTAAACTTGTCCATCAGTTTGTGTCAGTTATAGTCTGGTTGTAGTGTCAAACAGTATTTGGGTTTGCTGTTTCTTGTGGCACTTCTGCTTCTTTCTTCTTCCATGATTCCTCTCTTCTTGGTAATTCTTATCATTATATTCCCTATTTACATTATTGTTATGTACTTATTAAATCTGATAGTATATGTTTAGGTTAGGTAACATTTTGTTATGTTACATATACTCCCCCCTCAAAATTGATAATTTGAGAAAAAATTTGATCTTTTGATAAAATTATCATTTCATGTCAGTCTTTACATATTACTACTGTTTTTTGTCTTGTACTCTTTACATTGATCTTTAACATACTATTAGTGTGATACACTAGCTTGATTGCTGGTCTAGTGATATAATTCTTAGTTTACTAGTATTCTTTTCAAGTTGCTTACATTTTAAGTCATCTAATTACAATAGGTCTTATTTCTTAAATTAACAATTTCCTGTCTTATCATATTACATTTTTCTTTCTTATCACATATCTTTACCTTTGTGATTATTTCAATGGTTCTTATATTTTATACCTCATAGATTTTTTTTTTTTTCATAATAGTCCTTGATACATTACAATATAACTCCCTAACTTTTGTAGTGGGTTCGGAATCAGAGTGGCTCACTGTGGCTTACATTCTCTGCCGTTCCTCAATACACATACTCAGATTCAGAGGCATACTCTTCTCTGTCTGAGAAAAAAATAAACATTGCACCTGGCAATAGTTGCACTATCACAACACATAAAATATAATACATATCATTCATTTTCAATAATATAATATTATCAATATAATATTCAAGGTATCAGAGGTTTTCATTTGTATCACATTTCCTTCTTTTATACTTTATAACATACTTTCTTTTCACAGGTAATTATTTCTTTTCAGACTTGATATTCTCGACTATGCTTTTTTATTAGCTGTATCGTTACTTTTTATACTAGTTGACAATTGTTTTAGTTTACTGGAGTATTCTTAAAATTACACACTTACATTGATGCTCATATAATTATGCGGTTGTTTTTCACATATAGAGTAGATAATATTTTATTTTCACAATAGTTTACAAATTTTTCTTTCTCTTTAGTAATTTATATTTATCCTGAATTATCAGGGCTTATAATATTCATATATAAAATGTTCTTGGTTAGATGTTCTCTGACATATTTTGCTACATACAATATTTGATAATTACTACACAGTGTGATAATACAATAACAATATTTTGATATCTAATTTTATAGACATTCTTGGGGTTACATGGTTCATTTAATAAACAATTTTTTTTTTCTCTTTCTCTACTTTCCATAATAATATCCTTCTTTCATATTACACTCTTTGTTATTCTTCTTCTCTACTCCTTCAAGTGATGGTGGTTTTCACTTATTCTGGATGATTTTATATAATATTTTAGTTTTATGAGAGGTACACAATAATCATGTGATAGCATTTTTTGTTTCTTTCCCTTTTTTTTCTAAGTATAGCATAGCAATTTTAGTTATAAAAGAGTAGTAGCTCCTTTCTAAATTAATCTAACATAGGAGTATTTAAAGTAAGTTTATGTCATTATCCTAGGTATATTTTAGTTATATGCCACTTTTGGCTCTCTATGACATAATAGATGTCTTTTTTTTTCTCATTAAATTATTTAGTTTACAATACATATTTTTCTATCCTTCAGTGTGATAGATCTGGTTCTTTTTTAACAAGTAACAAATAGTTTGGCCTATATCTTAATCCTACACACTTTTTGTAACACAGTATGGTAAGTATGTTTGCTATAGACAATTAGTTACCTTCAATAATTTGGGCATAATACGTGATCCTTCTAATCACTAAATGAGTTCGTTTATAGTAATCATTTTTAAAACATATTTTTTCCTTTTTTTATACTCTAAATATTCTGGTGATAAAGGTTGCCTACCACTATACTTTATCTGCTCTGAATAGTAATCACTTCTATGGTTTACATACATGGGGTTATTTCGTGCTTTTCCACTCTATTGGGTTTTTTTTTGCTGGGGACAATTACGTTATTATGGGTATTCTTTTTCATCTTCCACTTTGCGGCTACCAGATAGTCATTGGCTTCCCGTTTTCTTGCCTTCTTCTTCTCATCATTTTTAGTATCCACGTGTCCCGTGTACTCCTGGTCTTTGTTATTATTGACTTCCAGTACCTCTTCTAATTCGGGTTGACCGTCATTAGTTTCCTGGTTGGATTTTTCCATTGATTGGTCCCTCTTCCTTCTCAATTCTTTTATTTCTTGGGCATACCCTTCAATGATCCGGTCCAGCTGTTCTTGATACCCTTTTCTTTTCTTAAAACGTTCTATTCTTCCTTTGGAAATATCTGCTTTAAGTATGTTATTGGTTATAGTCTTCTTGGTTGTAACACATTTCTTCTCTTCGTTCATCTTCATGAAGCTCCTTCGGTACTCCTTCTTATAGATTCCTTCCTTACGGTTGTTGACTGGGAAATAAACCATATTAACTAGACCACTTCGAGTCATTTCGATTAATTCTTTTGTTACTCTAGTCTTCTTTGGGCGTAGTATTCTTCTTATCTTCGCCTCCTTTTCTTCCGTTTTCTTAATTATTTTGTTCCTTTCTTCATGATTTTTAGTTTTTAAATTCACCTGTTCGGTGTTTTTATTTTCGGGTAATTCTTGTGTTTCCACTTGATCATTACACATGGGCAGATTATTTTGTTCTAAGTCTTCATCCTCGGCTAATAACTCTTCCGTTTCTTCAATTACCTGAGTCTTCTCTATACTTCCGGTATCGATCTCCTCGTCATGAATATCTTCCTGGTGTCTGTCAAGCTCATTTTCAGACGATGATGTATTTGAGTCTCCTTCATTCTCAGTTTGTTCGACCTCATCTTCAGGTTGTATGCTTAATTCTTCTATGGTTTCATCATTGGGTACTTCTTCTGTCTCTGAGTTGTTGTCGTTTGGTAATTCTCCTCTTGTTGTCTGATCCAATTCTCCCGTATATTTCTTATTCATTTCATCCATTTTCCGGCTAATTTCAGTTAATGTGGTGTTCAACTCTTCTCTGATGGCTCTACTGTTGTTGTCTATTTTACTGTTTAACGTGTCCATGGATCTGTGGGTACTGTCAATCTTTTTATTCAAGTCTTCTTTCAGTGACTCCATATTTTTACTAATAGACTCCAAATTTTTATTTAAGTCGCGATGATTCTCCTTCATTGACTCTATATTTTTATTTAATAACTCAACATTCTTTTGATTCTCCGCCCGGGATTTCTTACCATCTTCTTTCATCAATTCGAAGTTTTTATTATTTTCCACAATCGCCCTCATTATGTCTTGTAGGCTTATGTCCCCTGATGGCGCGGGTCTCTCAGGTTGCTTGGGTTGGTTGTTGACCCTCACTTCTACTTCCGGTTCTACATGGGGTGTTTCGTCGGTACGAGTTTCTACATTATTAATGGTAATGACTTCCATTTCGTGTATGGGTTGTGCTTCGTATGTCTCTGTATCTAGCTGTCCTTCTCCTACCTGACTGTCCTTATATCTCGTATCATATTGATGGGTGTGTGGCATGTTTATCTTTTGTGTCTACCGGGCTGTTTATCAATATATAAAATATTTTTATTTAATATTTTTTAAGCCACACTAGTTGGTGCGCCAATTTGTAACGTAAAGAAAACGAGATTGTTGCTTTTAAATATAATTTAATTACGTTTAAAATACTATTTAGGAATATATTAAAGTTTGTAGTGGTTGAAAATAGAAGGTTACTAACTCTCAAAAGTGGTTTAAAATGTAACATTCGAGGTTACTCAAAGTGTGTTTACAATTGTAGAATTATAATTGTCTGAAAAGAATTCCCTTAGATAAAACAAATAAAATAGTGGTGTTAATATTATTTAAATACTAGTTTTGCTTAAGTTTAAAAGTAAAGTATAATAGTTGGTCGCTCGATGATGATGATCGTCTTGTTGATACTAGCTGTGAAACTTCTCCTCCAGGTCGATAACAGTCTAAGTACGTTACGTCTAGTAATGTCTGGACAATTGAAATAATATAATCTACTTTCACGTACCTGGTCGTGTTTTCTAGAAGTTCAATAAGCTGTCAACACAGTTTACAAAAACCAACTCACTTTAGCTACAAGGTTAAGTTACCTTGTTTGATAGTGGGGGCCACACGGATTTATTTTGGGAAAATCCCGTGTAAAACCCATAAATAGAATCAATTAATGATTTAAAGAAATTAAAATAATTGTTTATTACCTTTATGGCAGTGCTATTCCGAGTATTTAATCACAACTGAAGGTTGTTTGAGTTTTCTGAATAAGATATTTAGTTACTTTTTAGAAATAAATTTAGTCGAGTTATGCTGTTAATAATGGGTTTTTATTCATACCCTTGATAGAGAATTCAAACAAATATAATTAAAAACATACAATGATGTACAATTGTAAATAAGTTATTATATACCCTGTAAGGCTTGCTCAGAACATAAGCAGTAAATCTGGCTAAGTCCAGATATTTCTTTTTACTTTAAACATTAATTTTAATTAAATCTCAGGTGTAAGTTCTTTGAGACACAAAAAAGAAAGTTTATGCCTACACAATAGCTAATGATTTTCTGATATAATATTGACTAGTACTGTTTTTGACGTTACTATTATAAAGTAAACAAGTAAAAATAACCTATTTGATAGGTTGTGCGTTCGTCACGCCTGATTTATGATTTACAAAGGTTATATTTTGGAGAACACTTATAACTAACATTCAGCTTAACTAATATTGACAAATTCATAAAATAAATTTAGACATGGTGTAACATAAAAAATGTTTCAGTGTTTTTGCGTCAGTACAGATCAGTGTATTAAAACGTACAGGTTATAGCGCTCGTAGAAAAAATGAAAAAATGATTACACTGTTACCTGGGATTTTAATCTTTCGGTTAAAATTTTAATTAACACCTCGATAATCGGATTATAATGATTATCGTTATTCACTACACACGCACTTGAACAGAGAATTTCGATCCGCTTCTAACTTACAGGATCATAAATAATACTATTTAATTCTTTCTGCTGTTCATTATTTTTTCCCGCACTAAAATGAAATAATACTGCACATAATCACAATGGTTCCTTGTAGAATAATTTGAAGTAGTTGTAGGTTGTTGTCGAACTGTTTCCTTTGATGTGTTCTGGTGATGACGCTATCCGTTATTAAAAATGTTGAGATGAGATCGGCGTACCTGTCACACCGAATGCAGTTAAGAAGTGTCTGCTGAAAATTCGTTCCGGCTCTTTTTATAGTCGATACCTTGATCGGCTCTAGGCAACATTGTTAATTACTAAGAAATTTTGTCATTGGCTTAGACAGGTGCGATGAATGTGACGTATGGTTTTTCCAACCGTCAAAACGGTTTTTATAACCGCCAAACGCTAAAGTGATTGACAGCTATCGATGTTATTGGTATTGACGACCAAATTTCTTAAACATATTTTGTAAATGATGCTAACGCCTTTCACGCACTTAATACAGTTGCGATTGGGGCTGTATCGCCATCAAATTAAAGAATATTTTGTCCTCTTTAATTTGATATAGTTTGATACCGAGTTAGTTTCACTTTTACTGACATTGCTACATAAACAATGTTCAGGTACACTATTTCGCACTGTCGTCTGTTTACCAAAATCGGCAATTATACACTTTGACTAATATTGTTTGTGTCCTACATTGCGTTTTATCACTCGAACGTTTATGTGAGAACACTATTAATTCTGTACTGATGTTTAATTACTGTACATTATGAATAAACCTTAACTTTAGACATTGTAATGAACTGTTCCTACATACTATGATATTTCGTTTCACATTAATTTGCTCTATTCTACTAACTAACAATCGAATTATAAATCATATCATTTTAATAATGCTTATTGCTATGTTTCAGCATAACAATTGTTTTGTGTAGGTGACCTACATTTCTATTACTTCCGAATAATCATCTCATTGATGATTGTTTGGTCTAGGCCTTGTTAAGGCATACCGTTTATACTGGAATTCTGCCTTAAAAGCTTTTATTAGTTCACAATTCGGTAACTTTGCTGAGGTAGCTTATTGGTATAAGATTCCCTCTTACAAACGTGTTTATTTGTCATAAGTATAGTTGAGATTGAAATATAGCTTCATTTTCAGTTTGTGGTCATTGCTAATTTTAGTTCTTGGCCTCAATAATTACTAGTGATATTTAATTTATTATCAGCCAAATGCTAATTCTGATCTCACATTATTCAGATTCTTATTTAATCATTTTTTAGTAACATATCATATTCTGTTTACATTATTCACTGACTCGCTTGACAGCTTAAAGTGAATTTAAACTTGTCCATCAGTTTGTGTCAGTTATAGTCTGGTTGTAGTGTCAAACAGTATTTGGGTTTGCTGTTTCTTGTGGCACTTCTGCTTCTTTCTTCTTCCATGATTCCTCTCTTCTTGGTAATTCTTATCATTATATTCCCTATTTACATTATTGTTATGTACTTATTAAATCTGATAGTATATGTTTAGGTTAGGTAACATTTTGTTATGTTACATATACTCCCCCCTCAAAATTGATAATTTGAGAAAAAATTTGATCTTTTGATAAAATTATCATTTCATGTCAGTCTTTACATATTACTACTGTTTTTTGTCTTGTACTCTTTACATTGATCTTTAACATACTATTAGTGTGATACACTAGCTTGATTGCTGGTCTAGTGATATAATTCTTAGTTTACTAGTATTCTTTTCAAGTTGCTTACATTTTAAGTCATCTAATTACAATAGGTCTTATTTCTTAAATTAACAATTTCCTGTCTTATCATATTACATTTTTCTTTCTTATCACATATCTTTACCTTTGTGATTATTTCAATGGTTCTTATATTTTATACCTCATAGATTTTTTTTTTTTTCATAATAGTCCTTGATACATTACAATATAACTCCCTAACTTTTGTAGTGGGTTCGGAATCAGAGTGGCTCACTGTGGCTTACATTCTCTGCCGTTCCTCAATACACATACTCAGATTCAGAGGCATACTCTTCTCTGTCTGAGAAAAAAATAAACATTGCACCTGGCAATAGTTGCACTATCACAACACATAAAATATAATACATATCATTCATTTTCAATAATATAATATTATCAATATAATATTCAAGGTATCAGAGGTTTTCATTTGTATCACATTTCCTTCTTTTATACTTTATAACATACTTTCTTTTCACAGGTAATTATTTCTTTTCAGACTTGATATTCTCGACTATGCTTTTTTATTAGCTGTATCGTTACTTTTTATACTAGTTGACAATTGTTTTAGTTTACTGGAGTATTCTTAAAATTACACACTTACATTGATGCTCATATAATTATGCGGTTGTTTTTCACATATAGAGTAGATAATATTTTATTTTCACAATAGTTTACAAATTTTTCTTTCTCTTTAGTAATTTATATTTATCCTGAATTATCAGGGCTTATAATATTCATATATAAAATGTTCTTGGTTAGATGTTCTCTGACATATTTTGCTACATACAATATTTGATAATTACTACACAGTGTCATAATACAATAACAATATTTTGATATCTAATTTTATAGACATTCTTGGGGTTACATGGTTCATTTAATAAACAATTTTTTTTTTTCTCTTTCTCTACTTTCCATAATAATATCCTTCTTTCATATTACACTCTTTGTTATTCTTCTTCTCTACTCCTTCAAGTGATGGTGGTTTTCACTTATTCTGGATGATTTTATATAATATTTTAGTTTTATGAGAGGTACACAATAATCATGTGATAGCATTTTTTGTTTCTTTCCCTTTTTTTTCTAAGTATAGCATAGCAATTTTAGTTATAAAAGAGTAGTAGCTCCTTTCTAAATTAATCTAACATAGGAGTATTTAAAGTAAGTTTATGTCATTATCCTAGGTATATTTTAGTTATATGCCACTTTTGGCTCTCTATGACATAATAGATGTCTTTTTTTTTCTCATTAAATTATTTAGTTTACAATACATATTTTTCTATCCTTCAGTGTGATAGATCTGGTTCTTTTTTAACAAGTAACAAATAGTTTGGCCTATATCTTAATCCTACACACTTTTTGTAACACAGTATGGTAAGTATGTTTGCTATAGACAATTAGTTACCTTCAATAATTTGGGCATAATACGTGATCCTTCTAATCACTAAATGAGTTCGTTTATAGTAATCATTTTTAAAACATATTTTTTCCTTTTTTTATACTCTAAATATTCTGGTGATAAAGGTTGCCTACCACTATACTTTATCTGCTCTGAATAGTAATCACTTCTATGGTTTACATACATGGGGTTATTTCGTGCTTTTCCACTCTATTGGGTTTTTTTTTGCTGGGGACAATTACGTTATTATGGGTATTCTTTTTCATCTTCCACTTTGCGGCTACCAGATAGTCATTGGCTTCCCGTTTTCTTGCCTTCTTCTTCTCATCATTTTTAGTATCCACGTGTCCCGTGTACTCCTGGTCTTTGTTATTATTGACTTCCAGTACCTCTTCTAATTCGGGTTGACCGTCATTAGTTTCCTGGTTGGATTTTTCCATTGATTGGTCCCTCTTCCTTCTCAATTCTTTTATTTCTTGGGCATACCCTTCAATGATCCGGTCCAGCTGTTCTTGATACCCTTTTCTTTTCTTAAAACGTTCTATTCTTCCTTTGGAAATATCTGCTTTAAGTATGTTATTGGTTATAGTCTTCTTGGTTGTAACACATTTCTTCTCTTCGTTCATCTTCATGAAGCTCCTTCGGTACTCCTTCTTATAGATTCCTTCCTTACGGTTGTTGACTGGGAAATAAACCATATTAACTAGACCACTTCGAGTCATTTCGATTAATTCTTTTGTTACTCTAGTCTTCTTTGGGCGTAGTATTCTTCTTATCTTCGCCTCCTTTTCTTCCGTTTTCTTAATTATTTTGTTCCTTTCTTCATGATTTTTAGTTTTTAAATTCACCTGTTCGGTGTTTTTATTTTCGGGTAATTCTTGTGTTTCCACTTGATCATTACACATGGGCAGATTATTTTGTTCTAAGTCTTCATCCTCGGCTAATAACTCTTCCGTTTCTTCAATTACCTGAGTCTTCTCTATACTTCCGGTATCGATCTCCTCGTCATGAATATCTTCCTGGTGTCTGTCAAGCTCATTTTCAGACGATGATGTATTTGAGTCTCCTTCATTCTCAGTTTGTTCGACCTCATCTTCAGGTTGTATGCTTAATTCTTCTATGGTTTCATCATTGGGTACTTCTTCTGTCTCTGAGTTGTTGTCGTTTGGTAATTCTCCTCTTGTTGTCTGATCCAATTCTCCCGTATATTTCTTATTCATTTCATCCATTTTCCGGCTAATTTCAGTTAATGTGGTGTTCAACTCTTCTCTGATGGCTCTACTGTTGTTGTCTATTTTACTGTTTAACGTGTCCATGGATCTGTGGGTACTGTCAATCTTTTTATTCAAGTCTTCTTTCAGTGACTCCATATTTTTACTAATAGACTCCAAATTTTTATTTAAGTCGCGATGATTCTCCTTCATTGACTCTATATTTTTATTTAATAACTCAACATTCTTTTGATTCTCCGCCCGGGATTTCTTACCATCTTCTTTCATCAATTCGAAGTTTTTATTATTTTCCACAATCGCCCTCATTATGTCTTGTAGGCTTATGTCCCCTGATGGCGCGGGTCTCTCAGGTTGCTTGGGTTGGTTGTTGACCCTCACTTCTACTTCCGGTTCTACATGGGGTGTTTCGTCGGTACGAGTTTCTACATTATTAATGGTAATGACTTCCATTTCGTGTATGGGTTGTGCTTCGTATGTCTCTGTATCTAGCTGTCCTTCTCCTACCCGACTGTCCTTATATCTCGTATCATATTGATGGGTGTGTGGCATGTTTATCTTTTGTGTCTACCGGGCTGTTTATCAATATATAAAATATTTTTATTTAATATTTTTTAAGCCACACTAGTTGGTGCGCCAATTTGTAACGTAAAGAAAACGAGATTGTTGTTTTAAATATAATTTAATTACGTTTAAAATACTATTTAGGAATATATTAAAGTTTGTAGTGGTTGAAAATAGAAGGTTACTAACTCTCAAAAGTGGTTTAAAATGTAACATTCGAGGTTACTCAAAGTGTGTTTACAATTGTAGAATTATAATTGTCTGAAAAGAATTCCCTTAGATAAAACAAATAAAATAGTGGTGTTAATATTATTTAAATACTAGTTTTGCTTAAGTTTAAAAGTAAAGTATAATAGTTGGTCGCTCGATGATGATGATCGTCTTGTTGATACTAGCTGTGAAACTTCTCCTCCAGGTCGATAACAGTCTAAGTACGTTACGTCTAGTAATGTCTGGACAATTGAAATAATATAATCTACTTTCACGTACCTGGTCGTGTTTTCTAGAAGTTCAATAAGCTGTCAACACAGTTTACAAACACCAACTCACTTTAGCTACAAGGTTAAGTTACCTTGTTTGATAGTGGGCGCCACACGGATTTATTTTGGGAAAATCCCGTGTAAAACCCATAAATAGAATCAATTAATGATTTAAAGAAATTAAAATAATTGTTTATTACCTTTATGGCAGTGCTATTCCGAGTATTTAATCACAACTGAAGGTTGTTTGAGTTTTCTGAATATGATATTTAGTTACTTTTTAGAAATAAATTAAGTCGAGTTATGCTGTTAATAATGGGTTTTTATTCATACCCTTGATAGAGAATTCAAACAAATATAATTAAAAACATACAATGATGTACAATTGTAAATAAGTTATTATATACCCTGTAAGGCTTGCTCAGAACATAAGCAGTAAATCTGGCTAAGTCCAGATATTTCTTTTTACTTTAAACATTAATTTTAATTAAATCTCAGGTGTAAGTTCTTTGAGACACAAAAAAGAAAGTTTATGCCTACACAATAGCTAATGATTTTCTGATATAATATTGACTAGTACTGTTTTTGACGTTACTATTATAAAGTAAACAAGTAAAAATAACCTATTTGATAGGTTGTGCGTTCGTCACGCCTGATTTATGATTTACAAAGGTTATATTTTGGAGAACACTTATAACTAACATTCAGCTTAACTAATATTGACAAATTCATAAAATAAATTTAGACATGGTGTAACATAAAAAATGTTTCAGTGTTTTTGCGTCAGTACAGATCAGTGTATTAAAACGTACAGGTTATAGCGCTCGTAGAAAAAATGAAAAAATGATTACACTGTTACCTGGGATTTTAATCTTTCGGTTAAAATTTTAATTAACACCTCGATAATCGGATTATAATGATTATCGTTATTCACTACACACGCACTTGAACAGAGAATTTCGATCCGTTTCTAACTTACAGGATCATAAATAATACTATTTAATTCTTTCTGCTGTTCATTATTTTTTCCCGCACTAAAATGAAATAATACTGCACATAATCACAATGGTTCCTTGTAGAATAATTTGAAGTAGTTGTAGGTTGTTGTCGAACTGTTTCCTTTGATGTGTTCTGGTGATGACGCTATCCGTTATTAAAAATGTTGAGATGAGATCGGCATACCTGTCACACCGAATGCAGTTAAGAAGTGTCTGCTGAAAATTCGTTCCGGCTCTTTTTATAGTCGATACCTTGATCGGCTCTAGGCAACATTGTTAATTACTAAGAAATTTTGTCATTGGCTTAGACAGGTGTGATGAATGTGACGTATGGTTTTTCCAACCGTCAAAACGGTTTTTATAACCGCCAAACGCTAAAGTGATTGACAGCTATCGATGTTATTGGTATTGACGACCAAATTTCTTAAACATATTTTGTAAATGATGCTAACGCCTTTCACGCACTTAATACAGTTGCGATTGGGGCTGTATCGCCATCAAATTAAAGAATATTTTGTCCTCTTTAATTTGATATAGTTTGATACCGAGTTAGTTTCACTTTTACTGACATTGCTACATAAACAATGTTCAGGTACACTATTTCGCACTGTCGTCTGTTTACCAAAATCGGCAATTATACACTTTGACTAATATTGTTTGTGTCCTACATTGCGTTTTATCACTCGAACGTTTATGTGAGAACACTATTAATTCTGTACTGATGTTTAATTACTGTACATTATGAATAAACCTTAACTTTAGACATTGTAATGAACTGTTCCTACATACTATGATATTTCGTTTCACATTAATTTGCTCTATTCTACTAACTAACAATCGAATTATAAATCATATCATTTTAATAATGCTTATTGCTATGTTTCAGCATAACAATTGTTTTGTGTAGGTGACCTACATTTCTATTACTTCCGAACAATCATCTCATTGATGGTTTGGTCTAGGCCTTGTTAAGGCATACCGTTTATACTGGAATTCTGCCTTAAAAGCTTTTATTAGTTCACAATTCGGTAACTTTGCTGAGGTAGCTTATTGGTATAAGATTCCCTCTTACAAACGTGTTTATTTGTCATAAATATAGTTGAGATTGAAATATAGCTTCATTTTCAGTTTGTGGTCATTGCTAATTTTAGTTCTTGGCCTCAATAATTACTAGTGATATTTAATTTATTATCAGCCAAATGCTAATTCTGATCTCACATTATTCAGATTCTTATTTAATCATTTTTTAGTAACATATCATATTCTGTTTACATTATTCACTGACTCGCTTGACAGCTTAAAGTGAATTTAAACTTGTCCATCAGTTTGTGTCAGTTATAGTCTGGTTGTAGTGTCAAACAGTATTTGGGTTTGCTGTTTCTTGTGGCACTTCTGCTTCTTTCTTCTTCCATGATTCCTCTCTTCTTGGTAATTCTTATCATTATATTCCCTATTTACATTATTGTTATGTACTTATTAAATCTGATAGTATATGTTTAGGTTAGGTAACATTTTGTTATGTTACATATACTCCCCCCTCAAAATTGATAATTTGAGAAAAAATTTGATCTTTTGATAAAATTATCATTTCATGTCAGTCTTTACATATTACTACTGTTTTTTGTCTTGTACTCTTTACATTGATCTTTAACATACTATTAGTGTGATACACTAGCTTGATTGCTGGTCTAGAGATATAATTCTTAGTTTACTAGTATTCTTTTCAAGTTGCTTACATTTTAAGTCATCTAATTACAATAGGTCTTATTTCTTAAATTAACAATTTCCTGTCTTATCATATTACATTTTTCTTTCTTATCACAAATCTTTACCTTTGTGATTATTTCAATGGTTCTTATATTTTATACCTCATAGATTTTTTTTTTTTTTTCATAATAGTCCTTGATACATTACAATATAACTCCCTAACTTTTGTAGTGGGTTCGGAATCAGAGTGGCTCACTGTGGCTTACATTCTCTGCCGTTCCTCAATACACATACTCAGATTCAGAGGCATACTCTTCTCTGTCTGAGAAAAAAATAAACATTGCACCTGGCAATAGTTGCACTATCACAACACAAAATATAATACATATCATTCATTTTCAATAATATAATATTATCAATATAATATTCAAGGTATCAGAGGTTTTCATTTGTATCACATTTCCTTCTTTTATACTTTATAACATACTTTCTTTTCACAGGTAATTATTTCTTTTCAGACTTGATATTCTCGACTATGCTTTTTTATTAGCTGTATCGTTACTTTTTATACTAGTTGACAATTGTTTTAGTTTACTGGAGTATTCTTAAAATTACACACTTACATTGATGCTCATATAATTATGCGGTTGTTTTTCACATATAGAGTAGATAATATTTTATTTTCACAATAGTTTACAAATTTTTCTTTCTCTTTAGTAATTTATATTTATCCTGAATTATCAGGGCTTATAATATTCATATATAAAATGTTCTTGGTTAGATGTTCTCTGACATATTTCGCTACATACAATATTTGATAATTACTACACAGTGTCATAATACAATAACAATATTTTGATATCTAATTTTATAGACATTCTTGGGGTTACATGGTTCATTTAATAAACAATTTTTTTTTTCTCTTTCTCTACTTTCCATAATAATATCCTTCTTTCATATTACACTCTTTGTTATTCTTCTTCTCTACTCCTTCAAGTGATGGTGGTTTTCACTTATTCTGGATGATTTTATATAATATTTTAGTTTTATGAGAGGTACACAATAATCATGTGATAGCATTTTTTGTTTCTTTCCCTTTTTTTTCTAAGTATAGCATAGCAATTTTAGTTATAAAAGAGTAGTAGCTCCTTTCTAAATTAATCTAACATAGGAGTATTTAAAGTAAGTTTATGTCATTATCCTAGGTATATTTTAGTTATATGCCACTTTTGGCTCTCTATGACATAATAGATGTCTTTTTTTTCTCATTAAATTATTTAGTTTACAATACATATTTTTCTATCCTTCAGTGTGATAGATCTGGTTCTTTTTTAACAAGTAACAAATAGTTTGGCCTATATCTTAATCCTACACACTTTTTGTAACACAGTATGGTAAGTATGTTTGCTATAGACAATTAGTTACCTTCAATAATTTGGGCATAATACGTGATCCTTCTAATCACTAAATGAGTTCGTTTATAGTAATCATTTTTAAAACATATTTTTTCCTTTTTTTATACTCTAAATATTCTGGTGATAAAGGTTGCCCACCACTATACTTTATCTGCTCTGAATAGTAATCACTTCTATGGTTTACATACATGGGGTTATTTCGTGCTTTTCCACTCTATTGGGTTTTTTTTTGCTGGGGACAATTACGTTATTATGGGTATTCTTTTTCATCTTCCACTTTGCGGCTACCAGATAGTCATTGGCTTCCCGTTTTCTTGCCTTCTTCTTCTCATCATTTTTAGTATCCACGTGTCCCGTGTACTCCTGGTCTTTGTTATTATTGACTTCCAGTACCTCTTCTAATTCGGGTTGACCGTCATTAGTTTCCTGGTTTGATTTTTCCATTGATTGGTCCCTCTTCCTTCTCAATTCTTTTATTTCTTGGGCATACCCTTCAATGATCCGGTCCAGCTGTTCTTGATACCCTTTTCTTTTCTTAAAACGTTCTATTCTTCCTTTGGAAATATCTGCTTTAAGTATGTTATTGGTTATAGTCTTCTTGGTTGTAACACATTTCTTCTCTTCGTTCATCTTCATGAAGCTCCTTCGGTACTCCTTCTTATAGATTCCTTCCTTACGGTTGTTGACTGGGAAATAAACCATATTAACTAGACCACTTCGAGTCATTTCGATTAATTCTTTTGTTACTCTAGTCTTCTTTGGGCGTAGTATTCTTCTTATCTTCGCCTCCTTTTCTTCCGTTTTCTTAATTATTTTGTTCCTTTCTTCATGATTTTTAGTTTTTAAATTCACCTGTTCGGTGTTTTTATTTTCGGGTAATTCTTGTGTTTCCACTTGATCATTACACATGGGCAGATTATTTTGTTCTAAGTCTTCATCCTCGGCTAATAACTCTTCCGTTTCTTCAATTACCTGAGTCTTCTCTATACTTCCGGTATCGATCTCCTCGTCATGAATATCTTCCTGGTGTCTGTCAAGCTCATTTTCAGACGATGATGTATTTGAGTCTCCTTCATTCTCAGTTTGTTCGACCTCATCTTCAGGTTGTATGCTTAATTCTTCTATGGTTTCATCATTGGGTACTTCTTCTGTCTCTGAGTTGTTGTCGTTTGGTAATTCTCCTCTTGTTGTCTGATCCAATTCTCCCGTATATTTCTTATTCATTTCATCCATTTTCCGGCTAATTTCAGTTAATGTGGTGTTCAACTCTTCTCTGATGGCTCTACTGTTGTTGTCTATTTTACTGTTTAACGTGTCCATGGATCTGTGGGTACTGTCAATCTTTTTATTCAAGTCTTCTTTCAGTGACTCCATATTTTTACTAATAGACTCCAAATTTTTATTTAAGTCGCGATGATTCTCCTTCATTGACTCTATATTTTTATTTAATAACTCAACATTCTTTTGATTCTCCGCCCGGGATTTCTTACCATCTTCTTTCATCAATTCGAAGTTTTTATTATTTTCCACAATCGCCCTCATTATGTCTTGTAGGCTTATGTCCCCTGATGGCGCGGGTCTCTCAGGTTGCTTGGGTTGGTTGTTGACCCTCACTTCTACTTCCGGTTCTACATGGGGTGTTTCGTCGGTACGAGTTTCTACATTATTAATGGTAATGACTTCCATTTCGTGTATGGGTTGTGCTTCGTATGTCTCTGTATCTAGCTGTCCTTCTCCTACCCGACTGTCCTTATATCTCGTATCATATTGATGGGTGTGTGGCATGTTTATCTTTTGTGTCTACCGGGCTGTTTATCAATATATAAAATATTTTTATTTAATATTTTTTAAGCCACACTAGTTGGTGCGCCAATTTGTAACGTAAAGAAAACGAGATTGTTGTTTTAAATATAATTTAATTACGTTTAAAATACTATTTAGGAATATATTAAAGTTTGTAGTGGTTGAAAATAGAAGGTTACTAACTCTCAAAAGTGGTTTAAAATGTAACATTCGAGGTTACTCAAAGTGTGTTTACAATTGTAGAATTATAATTGTCTGAAAAGAATTCCCTTAGATAAAACAAATAAAATAGTGGTGTTAATATTATTTAAATACTAGTTTTGCTTAAGTTTAAAAGTAAAGTATAATAGTTGGTCGCTCGATGATGATGATCGTCTTGTTGATACTAGCTGTGAAACTTCTCCTCCAGGTCGATAACAGTCTAAGTACGTTACGTCTAGTAATGTCTGGACAATTGAAATAATATAATCTACTTTCACGTACCTGGTCGTGTTTTCTAGAAGTTCAATAAGCTGTCAACACAGTTTACAAACACCAACTCACTTTAGCTACAAGGTTAAGTTACCTTGTTTGATAGTGGGCGCCACACGGATTTATTTTGGGAAAATCCCGTGTAAAACCCATAAATAGAATCAATTAATGATTTAAAGAAATTAAAATAATTGTTTATTACCTTTATGGCAGTGCTATTCCGAGTATTTAATCACAACTGAAGGTTGTTTGAGTTTTCTGAATATGATATTTAGTTACTTTTTAGAAATAAATTAAGTCGAGTTATGCTGTTAATAATGGGTTTTTATTCATACCCTTGATAGAGAATTCAAACAAATATAATTAAAAACATACAATGATGTACAATTGTAAATAAGTTATTATATACCCTGTAAGGCTTGCTCAGAACATAAGCAGTAAATCTGGCTAAGTCCAGATATTTCTTTTTACTTTAAACATTAATTTTAATTAAATCTCAGGTGTAAGTTCTTTGAGACACAAAAAAGAAAGTTTATGCCTACACAATAGCTAATGATTTTCTGATATAATATTGACTAGTACTGTTTTTGACGTTACTATTATAAAGTAAACAAGTAAAAATAACCTATTTGATAGGTTGTGCATTCGTCACGCCTGATTTATGATTTACAAAGGTTATATTTTGGAGAACACTTATAACTAACATTCAGCTTAACTAATATTGACAAATTCATAAAATAAATTTAGACATGGTGTAACATAAAAAATGTTTCAGTGTTTTTGCGTCAGTACAGATCAGTGTATTAAAACGTACAGGTTATAGCGCTCGTAGAAAAAATGAAAAAATGATTACACTGTTACCTGGGATTTTAATCTTTCGGTTAAAATTTTAATTAACACCTCGATAATCGGATTATAATGATTATCGTTATTCACTACACACGCACTTGAACAGAGAATTTCGATCCGCTTCTAACTTACAGGATCATAAATAATACTATTTAATTCTTTCTGCTGTTCATTATTTTTTCCCGCACTAAAATGAAATAATACTGCACATAATCACAATGGTTCCTTGTAGAATAATTTGAAGTAGTTGTAGGTTGTTGTCGAACTGTTTCCTTTGATGTGTTCTGGTGATGACGCTATCCGTTATTAAAAATGTTGAGATGAGATCGGCATACCTGTCACACCGAATGCAGTTAAGAAGTGTCTGCTGAAAATTCGTTCCGGCTCTTTTTATAGTCGATACCTTGATCGGCTCTAGGCAACATTGTTAATTACTAAGAAATTTTGTCATTGGCTTAGACAGGTGTGATGAATGTGACGTATGGTTTTTCCAACCGTCAAAACGGTTTTTATAACCGCCAAACGCTAAAGTGATTGACAGCTATCGATGTTATTGGTATTGACGACCAAATTTCTTAAACATATTTTGTAAATGATGCTAACGCCTTTCACGCACTTAATACAGTTGCGATTGGGGCTGTATCGCCATCAAATTAAAGAATATTTTGTCCTCTTTAATTTGATATAGTTTGATACCGAGTTAGTTTCACTTTTACTGACATTGCTACATAAACAATGTTCAGGTACACTATTTCGCACTGTCGTCTGTTTACCAAAATCGGCAATTATACACTTTGACTAATATTGTTTGTGTCCTACATTGCGTTTTATCACTCGAACGTTTATGTGAGAACACTATTAATTCTGTACTGATGTTTAATTACTGTACATTATGAATAAACCTTAACTTTAGACATTGTAATGAACTGTTCCTACATACTATGATATTTCGTTTCACATTAATTTGCTCTATTCTACTAACTAACAATCGAATTATAAATCATATCATTTTAATAATGCTTATTGCTATGTTTCAGCATAACAATTGTTTTGTGTAGGTGACCTACATTTCTATTACTTCCGAATAATCATCTCATTGATGATTGTTTGGTCTAGGCCTTGTTAAGGCATACCGTTTATACTGGAATTCTGCCTTAAAAGCTTTTATTAGTTCACAATTCGGTAACTTTGCTGAGGTAGCTTATTGGTATAAGATTCCCTCTTACAAACGTGTTTATTTGTCATAAGTATAGTTGAGATTGAAATATAGCTTCATTTTCAGTTTGTGGTCATTGCTAATTTTAGTTCTTGGCCTCAATAATTACTAGTGATATTTAATTTATTATCAGCCAAATGCTAATTCTGATCTCACATTATTCAGATTCTTATTTAATCATTTTTTAGTAACATATCATATTCTGTTTACATTATTCACTGACTCGCTTGACAGCTTAAAGTGAATTTAAACTTGTCCATCAGTTTGTGTCAGTTATAGTCTGGTTGTAGTGTCAAACAGTATTTGGGTTTGCTGTTTCTTGTGGCACTTCTGCTTCTTTCTTCTTCCATGATTCCTCTCTTCTTGGTAATTCTTATCATTATATTCCCTATTTACATTATTGTTATGTACTTATTAAATCTGATAGTATATGTTTAGGTTAGGTAACATTTTGTTATGTTACATATACTCCCCCCTCAAAATTGATAATTTGAGAAAAAATTTGATCTTTTGATAAAATTATCATTTCATGTCAGTCTTTACATATTACTACTGTTTTTTGTCTTGTACTCTTTACATTGATCTTTAACATACTATTAGTGTGATACACTAGCTTGATTGCTGGTCTAGTGATATAATTCTTAGTTTACTAGTATTCTTTTCAAGTTGCTTACATTTTAAGTCATCTAATTACAATAGGTCTTATTTCTTAAATTAACAATTTCCTGTCTTATCATATTACATTTTTCTTTCTTATCACATATCTTTACCTTTGTGATTATTTCAATGGTTCTTATATTTTATACCTCATAGATTTTTTTTTTTCATAATAGTCCTTGATACATTACAATATAACTCCCTAACTTTTGTAGTGGGTTCGGAATCAGAGTGGCTCACTGTGGCTTACATTCTCTGCCGTTCCTCAATACACATACTCAGATTCAGAGGCATACTCTTCTCTGTCTGAGAAAAAAATAAACATTGCACCTGGCAATAGTTGCACTATCACAACACATAAAATATAATACATATCATTCATTTTCAATAATATAATATTATCAATATAATATTCAAGGTATCAGAGGTTTTCATTTGTATCACATTTCCTTCTTTTATACTTTATAACATACTTTCTTTTCACAGGTAATTATTTCTTTTCAGACTTGATATTCTCGACTATGCTTTTTTATTAGCTGTATCGTTACTTTTTATACTAGTTGACAATTGTTTTAGTTTACTGGAGTATTCTTAAAATTACACACTTACATTGATGCTCATATAATTATGCGGTTGTTTTTCACATATAGAGTAGATAATATTTTATTTTCACAATAGTTTACAAATTTTTCTTTCTCTTTAGTAATTTATATTTATCCTGAATTATCAGGGCTTATAATATTCATATATAAAATGTTCTTGGTTAGATGTTCTCTGACATATTTTGCTACATACAATATTTGATAATTACTACACAGTGTGATAATACAATAACAATATTTTGATATCTAATTTTATAGACATTCTTGGGGTTACATGGTTCATTTAATAAACAATTTTTTTTTTTCTCTTTCTCTACTTTCCATAATAATATCCTTCTTTCATATTACACTCTTTGTTATTCTTCTTCTCTACTCCTTCAAGTGATGGTGGTTTTCACTTATTCTGGATGATTTTATATAATATTTTAGTTTTATGAGAGGTACACAATAATCATGTGATAGCATTTTTTGTTTCTTTCCCTTTTTTTTCTAAGTATAGCATAGCAATTTTAGTTATAAAAGAGTAGTAGCTCCTTTCTAAATTAATCTAACATAGGAGTATTTAAAGTAAGTTTATGTCATTATCCTAGGTATATTTTAGTTATATGCCACTTTTGGCTCTCTATGACATAATAGATGTCTTTTTTTTCTCATTAAATTATTTAGTTTACAATACATATTTTTCTATCCTTCAGTGTGATAGATCTGGTTCTTTTTTAACAAGTAACAAATAGTTTGGCCTATATCTTAATCCTACACACTTTTTGTAACACAGTATGGTAAGTATGTTTGCTATAGACAATTAGTTACCTTCAATAATTTGGGCATAATACGTGATCCTTCTAATCACTAAATGAGTTCGTTTATAGTAATCATTTTTAAAACATATTTTTTCCTTTTTTTATACTCTAAATATTCTGGTGATAAAGGTTGCCTACCACTATACTTTATCTGCTCTGAATAGTAATCACTTCTATGGTTTACATACATGGGGTTATTTCGTGCTTTTCCACTCTATTGGGTTTTTTTTTGCTGGGGACAATTACGTTATTATGGGTATTCTTTTTCATCTTCCACTTTGCGGCTACCAGATAGTCATTGGCTTCCCGTTTTCTTGCCTTCTTCTTCTCATCATTTTTAGTATCCACGTGTCCCGTGTACTCCTGGTCTTTGTTATTATTGACTTCCAGTACCTCTTCTAATTCGGGTTGACCGTCATTAGTTTCCTGGTTGGATTTTTCCATTGATTGGTCCCTCTTCCTTCTCAATTCTTTTATTTCTTGGGCATACCCTTCAATGATCCGGTCCAGCTGTTCTTGATACCCTTTTCTTTTCTTAAAACGTTCTATTCTTCCTTTGGAAATATCTGCTTTAAGTATGTTATTGGTTATAGTCTTCTTGGTTGTAACACATTTCTTCTCTTCGTTCATCTTCATGAAGCTCCTTCGGTACTCCTTCTTATAGATTCCTTCCTTACGGTTGTTGACTGGGAAATAAACCATATTAACTAGACCACTTCGAGTCATTTCGATTAATTCTTTTGTTACTCTAGTCTTCTTTGGGCGTAGTATTCTTCTTATCTTCGCCTCCTTTTCTTCCGTTTTCTTAATTATTTTGTTCCTTTCTTCATGATTTTTAGTTTTTAAATTCACCTGTTCGGTGTTTTTATTTTCGGGTAATTCTTGTGTTTCCACTTGATCATTACACATGGGCAGATTATTTTGTTCTAAGTCTTCATCCTCGGCTAATAACTCTTCCGTTTCTTCAATTACCTGAGTCTTCTCTATACTTCCGATATCGATCTCCTCGTCATGAATATCTTCCTGGTGTCTGTCAAGCTCATTTTCAGACGATGATGTATTTGAGTCTCCTTCATTCTCAGTTTGTTCGACCTCATCTTCAGGTTGTATGCTTAATTCTTCTATGGTTTCATCATTGGGTACTTCTTCTGTCTCTGAGTTGTTGTCGTTTGGTAATTCTCCTCTTGTTGTCTGATCCAATTCTCCCGTATATTTCTTATTCATTTCATCCATTTTCCGGCTAATTTCAGTTAATGTGGTGTTCAACTCTTCTCTGATGGCTCTACTGTTGTTGTCTATTTTACTGTTTAACGTGTCCATGGATCTGTGGGTACTGTCAATCTTTTTATTCAAGTCTTCTTTCAGTGACTCCATATTTTTACTAATAGACTCCAAATTTTTATTTAAGTCGCGATGATTCTCCTTCATTGACTCTATATTTTTATTTAATAACTCAACATTCTTTTGATTCTCCGCCCGGGATTTCTTACCATCTTCTTTCATCAATTTGAAGTTTTTATTATTTTCCACAATCGCCCTCATTATGTCTTGTAGGCTTATGTCCCCTGATGGCGCGGGTCTCTCAGGTTGCTTGGGTTGGTTGTTGACCCTCACTTCTACTTCCGGTTCTACATGGGGTGTTTCGTTGGTACGAGTTTCTACATTATTAATGGTAATGACTTCCATTTCGTGTATGGGTTGTGCTTCGTATGTCTCTGTATCTAGCTGTCCTTCTCCTACCCGACTGTCCTTATATCTCGTATCATATTGATGGGTGTGTGGCATGTTTATCTTTTGTGTCTACCGGGCTGTTTATCAATATATAAAATATTTTTATTTAATATTTTTTAAGCCACACTAGTTGGTGCGCCAATTTGTAACGTAAAGAAAACGAGATTGTTGTTTTAAATATAATTTAATTACGTTTAAAATACTATTTAGGAATATATTAAAGTTTGTAGTGGTTGAAAATAGAAGGTTACTAACTCTCAAAAGTGGTTTAAAATGTAACATTCGAGGTTACTCAAAGTGTGTTTACAATTGTAGAATTATAATTGTCTGAAAAGAATTCCCTTAGATAAAACAAATAAAATAGTGGTGTTAATATTATTTAAATACTAGTTTTGCTTAAGTTTAAAAGTAAAGTATAATAGTTGGTCGCTCGATGATGATGATCGTCTTGTTGATACTAGCTGTGAAACTTCTCCTCCAGGTCGATAACAGTCTAAGTACGTTACGTCTAGTAATGTCTGGACAATTGAAATAATATAATCTACTTTCACATACCTGGTCGTGTTTTCTAGAAGTTCAATAAGCTGTCAACACAGTTTACAAACACCAACTCACTTTAGCTACAAGGTTAAGTTACCTTGTTTGATAGTGGGCGCCACACGGATTTATTTTGGGAAAATCCCGTGTAAAACCCATAAATAGAATCAATTAATGATTTAAAGAAATTAAAATAATTGTTTATTACCTTTATGGCAGTGCTATTCCGAGTATTTAATCACAACTGAAGGTTGTTTGAGTTTTCTGAATATGATATTTAGTTACTTTTTAGAAATAAATTAAGTTGAGTTATGCTGTTAATAACGGGTTTTTATTCATACCCTTGATAGAGAATTCAAACAAATATAATTAAAAACATACAATGATGTACAATTGTAAATAAGTTATTATATACCCTGTAAGGCTTGCTCAGAACATAAGCAGTAAATCTGGCTAAGTCCAGATATTTCTTTTTACTTTAAACATTAATTTTAATTAAATCTCAGGTGTAAGTTCTTTGAGACACAAAAAAGAAAGTTTATGCCTACACAATAGCTAATGATTTTCTGATATAATATTGACTAGTACTGTTTTTGACGTTACTATTATAAAGTAAACAAGTAAAAATAACCTATTTGATAGGTTGTGCGTTCGTCACGCCTGATTTATGATTTACAAAGGTTATATTTTGGAGAACACTTATAACTAACATTCAGCTTAACTAATATTGACAAATTCATAAAATAAATTTAGACATGGTGTAACATAAAAAATGTTTCAGTGTTTTTGCGTCAGTACAGATCAGTGTATTAAAACGTACAGGTTATAGCGCTCGTAGAAAAAATGAAAAAATGATTACACTGTTACCTGGGATTTTAATCTTTCGGTTAAAATTTTAATTAACACCTCGATAATCGGATTATAATGATTATCGTTATTCACTACACACGCACTTGAACAGAGAATTTCGATCCGCTTCTAACTTACAGGATCATAAATAATACTATTTAATTCTTTCTGCTGTTCATTATTTTTTCCCGCACTAAAATGAAATAATACTGCACATAATCACAATGGTTCCTTGTAGAATAATTTGAAGTAGTTGTAGGTTGTTGTCGAACTGTTTCCTTTGATGTGTTCTGGTGATGACGCTATCCGTTATTAAAAATGTTGAGATGAGATCGGCATACCTGTCACACCGAATGCAGTTAAGAAGTGTCTGCTGAAAATTCGTTCCGGCTCTTTTTATAGTCGATACCTTGATCGGCTCTAGGCAACATTGTTAATTACTAAGAAATTTTGTCATTGGCTTAGACAGGTGTGATGAATGTGACGTATGGTTTTTCCAACCGTCAAAACGGTTTTTATAACCGCCAAACGCTAAAGTGATTGACAGCTATCGATGTTATTGGTATTGACGACCAAATTTCTTAAACATATTTTGTAAATGATGCTAACGCCTTTCACGCACTTAATACAGTTGCGATTGGGGCTGTATCGCCATCAAATTAAAGAATATTTTGTCCTCTTTAATTTGATATAGTTTGATACCGAGTTAGTTTCACTTTTACTGACATTGCTACATAAACAATGTTCAGGTACACTATTTCGCACTGTCGTCTGTTTACCAAAATCGGCAATTATACACTTTGACTAATATTGTTTGTGTCCTACATTGCGTTTTATCACTCGAACGTTTATGTGAGAACACTATTAATTCTGTACTGATGTTTAATTACTGTACATTATGAATAAACCTTAACTTTAGACATTGTAATGAACTGTTCCTACATACTATGATATTTCGTTTCACATTAATTTGCTCTATTCTACTAACTAACAATCGAATTATAAATCATATCATTTTAATAATGCTTATTGCTATGTTTCAGCATAACAATTGTTTTGTGTAGGTGACCTACATTTCTATTACTTCCGAATAATCATCTCATTGATGATTGTTTGGTCTAGGCCTTGTTAAGGCATACCGTTTATACTGGAATTCTGCCTTAAAAGCTTTTATTAGTTCACAATTCGGTAACTTTGCTGAGGTAGCTTATTGGTATAAGATTCCCTCTTACAAACGTGTTTATTTGTCATAAGTATAGTTGAGATTGAAATATAGCTTCATTTTCAGTTTGTGGTCATTGCTAATTTTAGTTCTTGGCCTCAATAATTACTAGTGATATTTAATTTATTATCAGCCAAATGCTAATTCTGATCTCACATTATTCAGATTCTTATTTAATCATTTTTTAGTAACATATCATATTCTGTTTACATTATTCACTGACTCGCTTGACAGCTTAAAGTGAATTTAAACTTGTCCATCAGTTTGTGTCAGTTATAGTCTGGTTGTAGTGTCAAACAGTATTTGGGTTTGCTGTTTCTTGTGGCACTTCTGCTTCTTTCTTCTTCCATGATTCCTCTCTTCTTGGTAATTCTTATCATTATATTCCCTATTTACATTATTGTTATGTACTTATTAAATCTGATAGTATATGTTTAGGTTAGGTAACATTTTGTTATGTTACATATACTCCCCCCTCAAAATTGATAATTTGAGAAAAAATTTGATCTTTTGATAAAATTATCATTTCATGTCAGTCTTTACATATTACTACTGTTTTTTGTCTTGTACTCTTTACATTGATCTTTAACATACTATTAGTGTGATACACTAGCTTGATTGCTGGTCTAGTGATATAATTCTTAGTTTACTAGTATTCTTTTCAAGTTGCTTACATTTTAAGTCATCTAATTACAATAGGTCTTATTTCTTAAATTAACAATTTCCTGTCTTATCATATTACATTTTTCTTTCTTATCACATATCTTTACCTTTGTGATTATTTCAATGGTTCTTATATTTTATACCTCATAGATTTTTTTTTTTCATAATAGTCCTTGATACATTACAATATAACTCCCTAACTTTTGTAGTGGGTTCGGAATCAGAGTGGCTCACTGTGGCTTACATTCTCTGCCGTTCCTCAATACACATACTCAGATTCAGAGGCATACTCTTCTCTGTCTGAGAAAAAAATAAACATTGCACCTGGCAATAGTTGCACTATCACAACACATAAAATATAATACATATCATTCATTTTCAATAATATAATATTATCAATATAATATTCAAGGTATCAGAGGTTTTCATTTGTATCACATTTCCTTCTTTTATACTTTATAACATACTTTCTTTTCACAGGTAATTATTTCTTTTCAGACTTGATATTCTCGACTATGCTTTTTTATTAGCTGTATCGTTACTTTTTATACTAGTTGACAATTGTTTTAGTTTACTGGAGTATTCTTAAAATTACACACTTACATTGATGCTCATATAATTATGCGGTTGTTTTTCACATATAGAGTAGATAATATTTTATTTTCACAATAGTTTACAAATTTTTCTTTCTCTTTAGTAATTTATATTTATCCTGAATTATCAGGGCTTATAATATTCATATATAAAATGTTCTTGGTTAGATGTTCTCTGACATATTTTGCTACATACAATATTTGATAATTACTACACAGTGTGATAATACAATAACAATATTTTGATATCTAATTTTATAGACATTCTTGGGGTTACATGGTTCATTTAATAAACAATTTTTTTTTTTCTCTTTCTCTACTTTCCATAATAATATCCTTCTTTCATATTACACTCTTTGTTATTCTTCTTCTCTACTCCTTCAAGTGATGGTGGTTTTCACTTATTCTGGATGATTTTATATAATATTTTAGTTTTATGAGAGGTACACAATAATCATGTGATAGCATTTTTTGTTTCTTTCCCTTTTTTTTCTAAGTATAGCATAGCAATTTTAGTTATAAAAGAGTAGTAGCTCCTTTCTAAATTAATCTAACATAGGAGTATTTAAAGTAAGTTTATGTCATTATCCTAGGTATATTTTAGTTATATGCCACTTTTGGCTCTCTATGACATAATAGATGTCTTTTTTTTCTCATTAAATTATTTAGTTTACAATACATATTTTTCTATCCTTCAGTGTGATAGATCTGGTTCTTTTTTAACAAGTAACAAATAGTTTGGCCTATATCTTAATCCTACACACTTTTTGTAACACAGTATGGTAAGTATGTTTGCTATAGACAATTAGTTACCTTCAATAATTTGGGCATAATACGTGATCCTTCTAATCACTAAATGAGTTCGTTTATAGTAATCATTTTTAAAACATATTTTTTCCTTTTTTTATACTCTAAATATTCTGGTGATAAAGGTTGCCTACCACTATACTTTATCTGCTCTGAATAGTAATCACTTCTATGGTTTACATACATGGGGTTATTTCGTGCTTTTCCACTCTATTGGGTTTTTTTTTGCTGGGGACAATTACGTTATTATGGGTATTCTTTTTCATCTTCCACTTTGCGGCTACCAGATAGTCATTGGCTTCCCGTTTTCTTGCCTTCTTCTTCTCATCATTTTTAGTATCCACGTGTCCCGTGTACTCCTGGTCTTTGTTATTATTGACTTCCAGTACCTCTTCTAATTCGGGTTGACCGTCATTAGTTTCCTGGTTGGATTTTTCCATTGATTGGTCCCTCTTCCTTCTCAATTCTTTTATTTCTTGGGCATACCCTTCAATGATCCGGTCCAGCTGTTCTTGATACCCTTTTCTTTTCTTAAAACGTTCTATTCTTCCTTTGGAAATATCTGCTTTAAGTATGTTATTGGTTATAGTCTTCTTGGTTGTAACACATTTCTTCTCTTCGTTCATCTTCATGAAGCTCCTTCGGTACTCCTTCTTATAGATTCCTTCCTTACGGTTGTTGACTGGGAAATAAACCATATTAACTAGACCACTTCGAGTCATTTCGATTAATTCTTTTGTTACTCTAGTCTTCTTTGGGCGTAGTATTCTTCTTATCTTCGCCTCCTTTTCTTCCGTTTTCTTAATTATTTTGTTCCTTTCTTCATGATTTTTAGTTTTTAAATTCACCTGTTCGGTGTTTTTATTTTCGGGTAATTCTTGTGTTTCCACTTGATCATTACACATGGGCAGATTATTTTGTTCTAAGTCTTCATCCTCGGCTAATAACTCTTCCGTTTCTTCAATTACCTGAGTCTTCTCTATACTTCCGATATCGATCTCCTCGTCATGAATATCTTCCTGGTGTCTGTCAAGCTCATTTTCAGACGATGATGTATTTGAGTCTCCTTCATTCTCAGTTTGTTCGACCTCATCTTCAGGTTGTATGCTTAATTCTTCTATGGTTTCATCATTGGGTACTTCTTCTGTCTCTGAGTTGTTGTCGTTTGGTAATTCTCCTCTTGTTGTCTGATCCAATTCTCCCGTATATTTCTTATTCATTTCATCCATTTTCCGGCTAATTTCAGTTAATGTGGTGTTCAACTCTTCTCTGATGGCTCTACTGTTGTTGTCTATTTTACTGTTTAACGTGTCCATGGATCTGTGGGTACTGTCAATCTTTTTATTCAAGTCTTCTTTCAGTGACTCCATATTTTTACTAATAGACTCCAAATTTTTATTTAAGTCGCGATGATTCTCCTTCATTGACTCTATATTTTTATTTAATAACTCAACATTCTTTTGATTCTCCGCCCGGGATTTCTTACCATCTTCTTTCATCAATTTGAAGTTTTTATTATTTTCCACAATCGCCCTCATTATGTCTTGTAGGCTTATGTCCCCTGATGGCGCGGGTCTCTCAGGTTGCTTGGGTTGGTTGTTGACCCTCACTTCTACTTCCGGTTCTACATGGGGTGTTTCGTTGGTACGAGTTTCTACATTATTAATGGTAATGACTTCCATTTCGTGTATGGGTTGTGCTTCGTATGTCTCTGTATCTAGCTGTCCTTCTCCTACCCGACTGTCCTTATATCTCGTATCATATTGATGGGTGTGTGGCATGTTTATCTTTTGTGTCTACCGGGCTGTTTATCAATATATAAAATATTTTTATTTAATATTTTTTAAGCCACACTAGTTGGTGCGCCAATTTGTAACGTAAAGAAAACGAGATTGTTGTTTTAAATATAATTTAATTACGTTTAAAATACTATTTAGGAATATATTAAAGTTTGTAGTGGTTGAAAATAGAAGGTTACTAACTCTCAAAAGTGGTTTAAAATGTAACATTCGAGGTTACTCAAAGTGTGTTTACAATTGTAGAATTATAATTGTCTGAAAAGAATTCCCTTAGATAAAACAAATAAAATAGTGGTGTTAATATTATTTAAATACTAGTTTTGCTTAAGTTTAAAAGTAAAGTATAATAGTTGGTCGCTCGATGATGATGATCGTCTTGTTGATACTAGCTGTGAAACTTCTCCTCCAGATCGATAACAGTCTAAGTACGTTACGTCTAGTAATGTCTGGACAATTGAAATAATATAATCTACTTTCACATACCTGGTCGTGTTTTCTAGAAGTTCAATAAGCTGTCAACACAGTTTACAAACACCAACTCACTTTAGCTACAAGGTTAAGTTACCTTGTTTGATAGTGGGCGCCACACGGATTTATTTTGGGAAAATCCCGTGTAAAACCCATAAATAGAATCAATTAATGATTTAAAGAAATTAAAATAATTGTTTATTACCTTTATGGCAGTGCTATTCCGAGTATTTAATCACAACTGAAGGTTGTTTGAGTTTTCTGAATATGATATTTAGTTACTTTTTAGAAATAAATTAAGTTGAGTTATGCTGTTAATAACGGGTTTTTATTCATACCCTTGATAGAGAATTCAAACAAATATAATTAAAAACATACAATGATGTACAATTGTAAATAAGTTATTATATACCCTGTAAGGCTTGCTCAGAACATAAGCAGTAAATCTGGCTAAGTCCAGATATTTCTTTTTACTTTAAACATTAATTTTAATTAAATCTCAGGTGTAAGTTCTTTGAGACACAAAAAAGAAAGTTTATGCCTACACAATAGCTAATGATTTTCTGATATAATATTGACTAGTACTGTTTTTGACGTTACTATTATAAAGTAAACAAGTAAAAATAACCTATTTGATAGGTTGTGCGTTCGTCACGCCTGATTTATGATTTACAAAGGTTATATTTTGGAGAACACTTATAACTAACATTCAGCTTAACTAATATTGACAAATTCATAAAATAAATTTAGACATGGTGTAACATAAAAAATGTTTCAGTGTTTTTGCGTCAGTACAGATCAGTGTATTAAAACGTACAGGTTATAGCGCTCGTAGAAAAAATGAAAAAATGATTACACTGTTACCTGGGATTTTAATCTTTCGGTTAAAATTTTAATTAACACCTCGATAATCGGATTATAATGATTATCGTTATTCACTACACACGCACTTGAACAGAGAATTTCGATCCGCTTCTAACTTACAGGATCATAAATAATACTATTTAATTCTTTCTGCTGTTCATTATTTTTTCCCGCACTAAAATGAAATAATACTGCACATAATCACAATGGTTCCTTGTAGAATAATTTGAAGTAGTTGTAGGTTGTTGTCGAACTGTTTCCTTTGATGTGTTCTGGTGATGACGCTATCCGTTATTAAAAATGTTGAGATGAGATCGGCATACCTGTCACACCGAATGCAGTTAAGAAGTGTCTGCTGAAAATTCGTTCCGGCTCTTTTTATAGTCGATACCTTGATCGGCTCTAGGCAACATTGTTAATTACTAAGAAATTTTGTCATTGGCTTAGACAGGTGTGATGAATGTGACGTATGGTTTTTCCAACCGTCAAAACGGTTTTTATAACCGCCAAACGCTAAAGTGATTGACAGCTATCGATGTTATTGGTATTGACGACCAAATTTCTTAAACATATTTTGTAAATGATGCTAACGCCTTTCACGCACTTAATACAGTTGCGATTGGGGCTGTATCGCCATCAAATTAAAGAATATTTTGTCCTCTTTAATTTGATATAGTTTGATACCGAGTTAGTTTCACTTTTACTGACATTGCTACATAAACAATGTTCAGGTACACTATTTCGCACTGTCGTCTGTTTACCAAAATCGGCAATTATACACTTTGACTAATATTGTTTGTGTCCTACATTGCGTTTTATCACTCGAACGTTTATGTGAGAACACTATTAATTCTGTACTGATGTTTAATTACTGTACATTATGAATAAACCTTAACTTTAGACATTGTAATGAACTGTTCCTACATACTATGATATTTCGTTTCACATTAATTTGCTCTATTCTACTAACTAACAATCGAATTATAAATCATATCATTTTAATAATGCTTATTGCTATGTTTCAGCATAACAATTGTTTTGTGTAGGTGACCTACATTTCTATTACTTCCGAATAATCATCTCATTGATGATTGTTTGGTCTAGGCCTTGTTAAGGCATACCGTTTATACTGGAATTCTGCCTTAAAAGCTTTTATTAGTTCACAATTCGGTAACTTTGCTGAGGTAGCTTATTGGTATAAGATTCCCTCTTACAAACGTGTTTATTTGTCATAAGTATAGTTGAGATTGAAATATAGCTTCATTTTCAGTTTGTGGTCATTGCTAATTTTAGTTCTTGGCCTCAATAATTACTAGTGATATTTAATTTATTATCAGCCAAATGCTAATTCTGATCTCACATTATTCAGATTCTTATTTAATCATTTTTTAGTAACATATCATATTCTGTTTACATTATTCACTGACTCGCTTGACAGCTTAAAGTGAATTTAAACTTGTCCATCAGTTTGTGTCAGTTATAGTCTGGTTGTAGTGTCAAACAGTATTTGGGTTTGCTGTTTCTTGTGGCACTTCTGCTTCTTTCTTCTTCCATGATTCCTCTCTTCTTGGTAATTCTTATCATTATATTCCCTATTTACATTATTGTTATGTACTTATTAAATCTGATAGTATATGTTTAGGTTAGGTAACATTTTGTTATGTTACATATACTCCCCCCTCAAAATTGATAATTTGAGAAAAAATTTGATCTTTTGATAAAATTATCATTTCATGTCAGTCTTTACATATTACTACTGTTTTTTGTCTTGTACTCTTTACATTGATCTTTAACATACTATTAGTGTGATACACTAGCTTGATTGCTGGTCTAGTGATATAATTCTTAGTTTACTAGTATTCTTTTCAAGTTGCTTACATTTTAAGTCATCTAATTACAATAGGTCTTATTTCTTAAATTAACAATTTCCTGTCTTATCATATTACATTTTTCTTTCTTATCACATATCTTTACCTTTGTGATTATTTCAATGGTTCTTATATTTTATACCTCATAGATTTTTTTTTTTCATAATAGTCCTTGATACATTACAATATAACTCCCTAACTTTTGTAGTGGGTTCGGAATCAGAGTGGCTCACTGTGGCTTACATTCTCTGCCGTTCCTCAATACACATACTCAGATTCAGAGGCATACTCTTCTCTGTCTGAGAAAAAAATAAACATTGCACCTGGCAATAGTTGCACTATCACAACACATAAAATATAATACATATCATTCATTTTCAATAATATAATATTATCAATATAATATTCAAGGTATCAGAGGTTTTCATTTGTATCACATTTCCTTCTTTTATACTTTATAACATACTTTCTTTTCACAGGTAATTATTTCTTTTCAGACTTGATATTCTCGACTATGCTTTTTTATTAGCTGTATCGTTACTTTTTATACTAGTTGACAATTGTTTTAGTTTACTGGAGTATTCTTAAAATTACACACTTACATTGATGCTCATATAATTATGCGGTTGTTTTTCACATATAGAGTAGATAATATTTTATTTTCACAATAGTTTACAAATTTTTCTTTCTCTTTAGTAATTTATATTTATCCTGAATTATCAGGGCTTATAATATTCATATATAAAATGTTCTTGGTTAGATGTTCTCTGACATATTTTGCTACATACAATATTTGATAATTACTACACAGTGTGATAATACAATAACAATATTTTGATATCTAATTTTATAGACATTCTTGGGGTTACATGGTTCATTTAATAAACAATTTTTTTTTCTCTTTCTCTACTTTCCATAATAATATCCTTCTTTCATATTACACTCTTTGTTATTCTTCTTCTCTACTCCTTCAAGTGATGGTGGTTTTCACTTATTCTGGATGATTTTATATAATATTTTAGTTTTATGAGAGGTACACAATAATCATGTGATAGCATTTTTTGTTTCTTTCCCTTTTTTTTCTAAGTATAGCATAGCAATTTTAGTTATAAAAGAGTAGTAGCTCCTTTCTAAATTAATCTAACATAGGAGTATTTAAAGTAAGTTTATGTCATTATCCTAGGTATATTTTAGTTATATGCCACTTTTGGCTCTCTATGACATAATAGATGTCTTTTTTTTTCTCATTAAATTATTTAGTTTACAATACATATTTTTCTATCCTTCAGTGTGATAGATCTGGTTCTTTTTTAACAAGTAACAAATAGTTTGGCCTATATCTTAATCCTACACACTTTTTGTAACACAGTATGGTAAGTATGTTTGCTATAGACAATTAGTTACCTTCAATAATTTGGGCATAATACGTGATCCTTCTAATCACTAAATGAGTTCGTTTATAGTAATCATTTTTAAAACATATTTTTTCCTTTTTTTATACTCTAAATATTCTGGTGATAAAGGTTGCCTACCACTATACTTTATCTGCTCTGAATAGTAATCACTTCTATGGTTTACATACATGGGGTTATTTCGTGCTTTTCCACTCTATTGGGTTTTTTTTTGCTGGGGACAATTACGTTATTATGGGTATTCTTTTTCATCTTCCACTTTGCGGCTACCAGATAGTCATTGGCTTCCCGTTTTCTTGCCTTCTTCTTCTCATCATTTTTAGTATCCACGTGTCCCGTGTACTCCTGGTCTTTGTTATTATTGACTTCCAGTACCTCTTCTAATTCGGGTTGACCGTCATTAGTTTCCTGGTTGGATTTTTCCATTGATTGGTCCCTCTTCCTTCTCAATTCTTTTATTTCTTGGGCATACCCTTCAATGATCCGGTCCAGCTGTTCTTGATACCCTTTTCTTTTCTTAAAACGTTCTATTCTTCCTTTGGAAATATCTGCTTTAAGTATGTTATTGGTTATAGTCTTCTTGGTTGTAACACATTTCTTCTCTTCGTTCATCTTCATGAAGCTCCTTCGGTACTCCTTCTTATAGATTCCTTCCTTACGGTTGTTGACTGGGAAATAAACCATATTAACTAGACCACTTCGAGTCATTTCGATTAATTCTTTTGTAACTCTAGTCTTCTTTGGGCGTAGTATTCTTCTTATCTTCGCCTCCTTTTCTTCCGTTTTCTTAATTATTTTGTTCCTTTCTTCATGATTTTTAGTTTTTAAATTCACCTGTTCGGTGTTTTTATTTTCGGGTAATTCTTGTGTTTCCACTTGATCATTACACATGGGCAGATTATTTTGTTCTAAGTCTTCATCCTCGGCTAATAACTCTTCCGTTTCTTCAATTACCTGAGTCTTCTCTATACTTCCGGTATCGATCTCCTCGTCATGAATATCTTCCTGGTGTCTGTCAAGCTCATTTTCAGACGATGATGTATTTGAGTCTCCTTCATTCTCAGTTTGTTCGACCTCATCTTCAGGTTGTATGCTTAATTCTTCTATGGTTTCATCATTGGGTACTTCTTCTGTCTCTGAGTTGTTGTCGTTTGGTAATTCTCCTCTTGTTGTCTGATCCAATTCTCCCGTATATTTCTTATTCATTTCATCCATTTTCCGGCTAATTTCAGTTAATGTGGTGTTCAACTCTTCTCTGATGGCTCTACTGTTGTTGTCTATTTTACTGTTTAACGTGTCCATGGATCTGTGGGTACTGTCAATCTTTTTATTCAAGTCTTCTTTCAGTGACTCCATATTTTTACTAATAGACTCCAAATTTTTATTTAAGTCGCGATGATTCTCCTTCATTGACTCTATATTTTTATTTAATAACTCAACATTCTTTTGATTCTCCGCCCGGGATTTCTTACCATCTTCTTTCATCAATTCGAAGTTTTTATTATTTTCCACAATCGCCCTCATTATGTCTTGTAGGCTTATGTCCCCTGATGGCGCGGGTCTCTCAGGTTGCTTGGGTTGGTTGTTGACCCTCACTTCTACTTCCGGTTCTACATGGGGTGTTTCGTCGGTACGAGTTTCTACATTATTAATGGTAATGACTTCCATTTCGTGTATGGGTTGTGCTTCGTATGTCTCTGTATCTAGCTGTCCTTCTCCTACCCGACTGTCCTTATATCTCGTATCATATTGATGGGTGTGTGGCATGTTTATCTTTTGTGTCTACCGGGCTGTTTATCAATATATAAAATATTTTTATTTAATATTTTTTAAGCCACACTAGTTGGTGCGCCAATTTGTAACGTAAAGAAAACGAGATTGTTGTTTTAAATATAATTTAATTACGTTTAAAATACTATTTAGGAATATATTAAAGTTTGTAGTGGTTGAAAATAGAAGGTTACTAACTCTCAAAAGTGGTTTAAAATGTAACATTCGAGGTTACTCAAAGTGTGTTTACAATTGTAGAATTATAATTGTCTGAAAAGAATTCCCTTAGATAAAACAAATAAAATAGTGGTGTTAATATTATTTAAATACTAGTTTTGCTTAAGTTTAAAAGTAAAGTATAATAGTTGGTCGCTCGATGATGATGATCGTCTTGTTGATACTAGCTGTGAAACTTCTCCTCCAGGTCGATAACAGTCTAAGTACGTTACGTCTAGTAATGTCTGGACAATTGAAATAATATAATCTACTTTCACGTACCTGGTCGTGTTTTCTAGAAGTTCAATAAGCTGTCAACACAGTTTACAAACACCAACTCACTTTAGCTACAAGGTTAAGTTACCTTGTTTGATAGTGGGCGCCACACGGATTTATTTTGGGAAAATCCCGTGTAAAACCCATAAATAGAATCAATTAATGATTTAAAGAAATTAAAATAATTGTTTATTACCTTTATGGCAGTGCTATTCCGAGTATTTAATCACAACTGAAGGTTGTTTGAGTTTTCTGAATAAGATATTTAGTTACTTTTTAGAAATAAATTAAGTTGAGTTATGCTGTTAATAATGGGTTTTTATTCATACCCTTGATAGAGAATTCAAACAAATATAATTAAAAACATACAATGATGTACAATTGTAAATAAGTTATTATATACCCTGTAAGGCTTGCTCAGAACATAAGCAGTAAATCTGGCTAAGTCCAGATATTTCTTTTTACTTTAAACATTAATTTTAATTAAATCTCAGGTGTAAGTTCTTTGAGACACAAAAAAGAAAGTTTATGCCTACACAATAGCTAATGATTTTCTGATATAATATTGACTAGTACTGTTTTTGACGTTACTATTATAAAGTAAACAAGTAAAAATAACCTATTTGATAGGTTGTGCGTTCGTCACGCCTGATTTATGATTTACAAAGGTTATATTTTGGAGAACACTTATAACTAACATTCAGCTTAACTAATATTGACAAATTCATAAAATAAATTTAGACATGGTGTAACATAAAAAATGTTTCAGTGTTTTTGCGTCAGTACAGATCAGTGTATTAAAACGTACAGGTTATAGCGCTCGTAGAAAAAATGAAAAAATGATTACACTGTTACCTGGGATTTTAATCTTTCGGTTAAAATTTTAATTAACACCTCGATAATCGGATTATAATGATTATCGTTATTCACTACACACGCACTTGAACAGAGAATTTCGATCCGTTTCTAACTTACAGGATCATAAATAATACTATTTAATTCTTTCTGCTGTTCATTATTTTTTCCCGCACTAAAATGAAATAATACTGCACATAATCACAATGGTTCCTTGTAGAATAATTTGAAGTAGTTGTAGGTTGTTGTCGAACTGTTTCCTTTGATGTGTTCTGGTGATGACGCTATCCGTTATTAAAAATGTTGAGATGAGATCGGCATACCTGTCACACCGAATGCAGTTAAGAAGTGTCTGCTGAAAATTCGTTCCGGCTCTATTTATAGTCGATACCTTGATCGGCTCTAGGCAACATTGTTAATTACTAAGAAATTTTGTCATTGGCTTAGACAGGTGTGATGAATGTGACGTATGGTTTTTCCAACCGTCAAAACGGTTTTTATAACCGCCAAACGCTAAAGTGATTGACAGCTATCGATGTTATTGGTATTGACGACCAAATTTCTTAAACATATTTTGTAAATGATGCTAACGCCTTTCACGCACTTAATACAGTTGCGATTGGGGCTGTATCGCCATCAAATTAAAGAATATTTTGTCCTCTTTAATTTGATATAGTTTGATACCGAGTTAGTTTCACTTTTACTGACATTGCTACATAAACAATGTTCAGGTACACTATTTCGCACTGTCGTCTGTTTACCAAAATCGGCAATTATACACTTTGACTAATATTGTTTGTGTCCTACATTGCGTTTTATCACTCGAACGTTTATGTGAGAACACTATTAATTCTGTACTGATGTTTAATTACTGTACATTATGAATAAACCTTAACTTTAGACATTGTAATGAACTGTTCCTACATACTATGATATTTCGTTTCACATTAATTTGCTCTATTCTACTAACTAACAATCGAATTATAAATCATATCATTTTAATAATGCTTATTGCTATGTTTCAGCATAACAATTGTTTTGTGTAGGTGACCTACATTTCTATTACTTCCGAATAATCATCTCATTGATGGTTTGGTCTAGGCCTTGTTAAGGCATACCGTTTATACTGGAATTCTGCCTTAAAAGCTTTTATTAGTTCACAATTCGGTAACTTTGCTGAGGTAGCTTATTGGTATAAGATTCCCTCTTACAAACGTGTTTATTTGTCATAAGTATAGTTGAGATTGAAATATAGCTTCATTTTCAGTTTGTGGTCATTGCTAATTTTAGTTCTTGGCCTCAATAATTACTAGTGATATTTAATTTATTATCAGCCAAATGCTAATTCTGATCTCACATTATTCAGATTCTTATTTAATCATTTTTTAGTAACATATCATATTCTGTTTATATTATTCACTGACTCGCTTGACAGCTTAAAGTGAATTTAAACTTGTCCATCAGTTTGTGTCAGTTATAGTCTGGTTGTAGTGTCAAACAGTATTTGGGTTTGCTGTTTCTTGTGGCACTTCTGCTTCTTTCTTCTTCCATGATTCCTCTCTTCTTGGTAATTCTTATCATTATATTCCCTATTTACATTATTGTTATGTACTTATTAAATCTGATAGTATATGTTTAGGTTAGGTAACATTTTGTTATGTTACATATACTCCCCCCTCAAAATTGATAATTTGAGAAAAAATTTGATCTTTTGATAAAATTATCATTTCATGTCAGTCTTTACATATTACTACTGTTTTTTGTCTTGTACTCTTTACATTGATCTTTAACATACTATTAGTGTGATACACTAGCTTGATTGCTGGTCTAGTGATATAATTCTTAGTTTACTAGTATTCTTTTCAAGTTGCTTACATTTTAAGTCATCTAATTACAATAGGTCTTATTTCTTAAATTAACAATTTCCTGTCTTATCATATTACATTTTTCTTTCTTATCACATATCTTTACCTTTGTGATTATTTCAATGGTTCTTATATTTTATACCTCATAGATTTTTTTTTTTCATAATAGTCCTTGATACATTACAATATAACTCCCTAACTTTTGTAGTGGGTTCGGAATCAGAGTGGCTCACTGTGGCTTACATTCTCTGCCGTTCCTCAATACACATACTCAGATTCAGAGGCATACTCTTCTCTGTCTGAGAAAAAAATAAACATTGCACCTGGCAATAGTTGCACTATCACAACACATAAAATATAATACATATCATTCATTTTCAATAATATAATATTATCAATATAATATTCAAGGTATCAGAGGTTTTCATTTGTATCACATTTCCTTCTTTTATACTTTATAACATACTTTCTTTTCACAGGTAATTATTTCTTTTCAGACTTGATATTCTCGACTATGCTTTTTTATTAGCTGTATCGTTACTTTTTATACTAGTTGACAATTGTTTTAGTTTACTGGAGTATTCTTAAAATTACACACTTACATTGATGCTCATATAATTATGCGGTTGTTTTTCACATATAGAGTAGATAATATTTTATTTTCACAATAGTTTACAAATTTTTCTTTCTCTTTAGTAATTTATATTTATCCTGAATTATCAGGGCTTATAATATTCATATATAAAATGTTCTTGGTTAGATGTTCTCTGACATATTTTGCTACATACAATATTTGATAATTACTACACAGTGTGATAATACAATAACAATATTTTGATATCTAATTTTATAGACATTCTTGGGGTTACATGGTTCATTTAATAAACAATTTTTTTTTTCTCTTTCTCTACTTTCCATAATAATATCCTTCTTTCATATTACACTCTTTGTTATTCTTCTTCTCTACTCCTTCAAGTGATGGTGGTTTTCACTTATTCTGGATGATTTTATATAATATTTTAGTTTTATGAGAGGTACACAATAATCATGTGATAGCATTTTTTGTTTCTTTCCCTTTTTTTTCTAAGTATAGCATAGCAATTTTAGTTATAAAAGAGTAGTAGCTCCTTTCTAAATTAATCTAACATAGGAGTATTTAAAGTAAGTTTATGTCATTATCCTAGGTATATTTTAGTTATATGCCACTTTTGGCTCTCTATGACATAATAGATGTCTTTTTTTTTCTCATTAAATTATTTAGTTTACAATACATATTTTTCTATCCTTCAGTGTGATAGATCTGGTTCTTTTTTAACAAGTAACAAATAGTTTGGCCTATATCTTAATCCTACACACTTTTTGTAACACAGTATGGTAAGTATGTTTGCTATAGACAATTAGTTACCTTCAATAATTTGGGCATAATACGTGATCCTTCTAATCACTAAATGAGTTCGTTTATAGTAATCATTTTTAAAACATATTTTTTCCTTTTTTTATACTCTAAATATTCTGGTGATAAAGGTTGCCTACCACTATACTTTATCTGCTCTGAATAGTAATCACTTCTATGGTTTACATACATGGGGTTATTTCGTGCTTTTCCACTCTATTGGGTTTTTTTTTGCTGGGGACAATTACGTTATTATGGGTATTCTTTTTCATCTTCCACTTTGCGGCTACCAGATAGTCATTGGCTTCCCGTTTTCTTGCCTTCTTCTTCTCATCATTTTTAGTATCCACGTGTCCCGTGTACTCCTGGTCTTTGTTATTATTGACTTCCAGTACCTCTTCTAATTCGGGTTGACCGTCATTAGTTTCCTGGTTGGATTTTTCCATTGATTGGTCCCTCTTCCTTCTCAATTCTTTTATTTCTTGGGCATACCCTTCAATGATCCGGTCCAGCTGTTCTTGATACCCTTTTCTTTTCTTAAAACGTTCTATTCTTCCTTTGGAAATATCTGCTTTAAGTATGTTATTGGTTATAGTCTTCTTGGTTGTAACACATTTCTTCTCTTCGTTCATCTTCATGAAGCTCCTTCGGTACTCCTTCTTATAGATTCCTTCCTTACGGTTGTTGACTGGGAAATAAACCATATTAACTAGACCACTTCGAGTCATTTCGATTAATTCTTTTGTAACTCTAGTCTTCTTTGGGCGTAGTATTCTTCTTATCTTCGCCTCCTTTTCTTCCGTTTTCTTAATTATTTTTGTTCCTTTCTTCATGATTTTTAGTTTTTAAATTCACCTGTTCGGTGTTTTTATTTTCGGGTAATTCTTGTGTTTCCACTTGATCATTACACATGGGCAGATTATTTTGTTCTAAGTCTTCATCCTCGGCTAATAACTCTTCCGTTTCTTCAATTACCTGAGTCTTCTCTATACTTCCGGTATCGATCTCCTCGTCATGAATATCTTCCTGGTGTCTGTCAAGCTCATTTTCAGACGATGATGTATTTGAGTCTCCTTCATTCTCAGTTTGTTCGACCTCATCTTCAGGTTGTATGCTTAATTCTTCTATGGTTTCATCATTGGGTACTTCTTCTGTCTCTGAGTTGTTGTCGTTTGGTAATTCTCCTCTTGTTGTCTGATCCAATTCTCCCGTATATTTCTTATTCATTTCATCCATTTTCCGGCTAATTTCAGTTAATGTGGTGTTCAACTCTTCTCTGATGGCTCTACTGTTGTTGTCTATTTTACTGTTTAACGTGTCCATGGATCTGTGGGTACTGTCAATCTTTTTATTCAAGTCTTCTTTCAGTGACTCCATATTTTTACTAATAGACTCCAAATTTTTATTTAAGTCGCGATGATTCTCCTTCATTGACTCTATATTTTTATTTAATAACTCAACATTCTTTTGATTCTCCGCCCGGGATTTCTTACCATCTTCTTTCATCAATTCGAAGTTTTTATTATTTTCCACAATCGCCCTCATTATGTCTTGTAGGCTTATGTCCCCTGATGGCGCGGGTCTCTCAGGTTGCTTGGGTTGGTTGTTGACCCTCACTTCTACTTCCGGTTCTACATGGGGTGTTCGTCGGTACGAGTTTCTACATTATTAATGGTAATGACTTCCATTTCGTGTATGGGTTGTGCTTCGTATGTCTCTGTATCTAGCTGTCCTTCTCCTACCCGACTGTCCTTATATCTCGTATCATATTGATGGGTGTGTGGCATGTTTATCTTTTGTGTCTACCGGGCTGTTTATCAATATATAAAATATTTTTATTTAATATTTTTTAAGCCACACTAGTTGGTGCGCCAATTTGTAACGTAAAGAAAACGAGATTGTTGTTTTAAATATAATTTAATTACGTTTAAAATACTATTTAGGAATATATTAAAGTTTGTAGTGGTTGAAAATAGAAGGTTACTAACTCTCAAAAGTGGTTTAAAATGTAACATTCGAGGTTACTCAAAGTGTGTTTACAATTGTAGAATTATAATTGTCTGAAAGAATTCCCTTAGATAAAACAAATAAAATAGTGGTGTTAATATTATTAAATACTAGTTTTGCTTAAGTTTAAAAGTAAAGTATAATAGTTGGTCGCTCGATGATGATGATCGTCTTGTTGATACTAGCTGTGAAACTTCTCCTCCAGGTCGATAACAGTCTAAGTACGTTACGTCTAGTAATGTCTGGACAATTGAAATAATATAATCTACTTTCACGTACCTGGTCGTGTTTTCTAGAAGTTCAATAAGCTGTCAACACAGTTTACAAACACCAACTCACTTTAGCTACAAGGTTAAGTTACCTTGTTTGATAGTGGGCGCCACACGGATTTATTTTGGGAAAATCCCGTGTAAAACCCATAAATAGAATCAATTAATGATTTAAAGAAATTAAAATAATTGTTTATTACCTTTATGGCAGTGCTATTCCGAGTATTTAATCACAACTGAAGGTTGTTTGAGTTTTCTGAATAAGATATTTAGTTACTTTTTAGAAATAAATTAAGTTGAGTTATGCTGTTAATAATGGGTTTTTATTCATACCCTTGATAGAGAATTCAAACAAATATAATTAAAAACATACAATGATGTACAATTGTAAATAAGTTATTATATACCCTGTAAGGCTTGCTCAGAACATAAGCAGTAAATCTGGCTAAGTCCAGATATTTCTTTTTACTTTAAACATTAATTTTAATTAAATCTCAGGTGTAAGTTCTTTGAGACACAAAAAAGAAAGTTTATGCCTACACAATAGCTAATGATTTTCTGATATAATATTGACTAGTACTGTTTTTGACGTTACTATTATAAAGTAAACAAGTAAAAATAACCTATTGATAGGTTGTGCGTTCGTCACGCCTGATTTATGATTTACAAAGGTTATATTTTGGAGAACACTTATAACTAACATTCAGCTTAACTAATATTGACAAATTCATAAAATAAATTTAGACATGGTGTAACATAAAAATGTTTCAGTGTTTTTGCGTCAGTACAGATCAGTGTATTAAAACGTACAGGTTATAGCGCTCGTAGAAAAAATGAAAAATGATTACACTGTTACCTGGGATTTTAATCTTTTCGGTTAAAATTTTAATTAACACCTCGATAATCGGATTATAATGATTATCGTTATTCACTACACACGCACTTGAACAGAGAATTTCGATCCGTTTCTAACTTACAGGATCATAAATAATACTATTTAATTCTTTCTGCTGTTCATTATTTTTTCCCGCACTAAAATGAAATAATACTGCACATAATCACAATGGTTCCTTGTAGAATAATTTGAAGTAGTTGTAGGTTGTTGTCGAACTGTTTCCTTTGATGTGTTCTGGTGATGACGCTATCCGTTATTAAAAATGTTGAGATGAGATCGGCATACCTGTCACACCGAATGCAGTTAAGAAGTGTCTGCTGAAAATTCGTTCCGGCTCTATTTATAGTCGATACCTTGATCGGCTCTAGGCAACATTGTTAATTACTAAGAAATTTTGTCATTGGCTTAGACAGGTGTGATGAATGTGACGTATGGTTTTTCCAACCGTCAAAACGGTTTTTATAACCGCCAAACGCTAAAGTGATTGACAGCTATCGATGTTATTGGTATTGACGACCAAATTTCTTAAACATATTTTGTAAATGATGCTAACGCCTTTCACGCACTTAATACAGTTGCGATTGGGGGCTGTATCGCCATCAAATTAAAGAATATTTTGTCCTCTTTAATTTGATATAGTTTGATACCGAGTTAGTTTCACTTTTACTGACATTGCTACATAAACAATGTTCAGGTACACTATTTCGCACTGTCGTCTGTTTACCAAAATCGGCAATTATACACTTTGACTAATATTGTTTGTGTCCTACATTGCGTTTTATCACTCGAACGTTTTATGTGAGAACACTATTAATTCTGTACTGATGTTTAATTACTGTACATTATGAATAAACCTTAACTTTAGACATTGTAATGAACTGTTCCTACATACTATGATATTTCGTTTCACATTAATTTGCTCTATTCTACTAACTAACAATCGAATTATAAATCATATCATTTTAATAATGCTTATTGCTATGTTTCAGCATAACAATTGTTTTGTGTAGGTGACCTACATTTCTATTACTTCCGAATAATCATCTCATTGATGGTTTGGTCTAGGCCTTGTTAAGGCATACCGTTTATACTGGAATTCTGCCTAAAAGCTTTTATTAGTTCACAATTCGGTAACTTTGCTGAGGTAGCTTATTGGTATAAGATTCCCCTCTTACAAACGTGTTTATTTGTCATAAGTATAGTTGAGATTGAAATATAGCTTCATTTTCAGTTTGTGGTCATTGCTAATTTTAGTTCTTGGCCTCAATAATTACTAGTGATATTTAATTTATTATCAGCCAAATGCTAATTCTGATCTCACATTATTCAGATTCTTATTTAATCATTTTTTAGTAACATATCATATTCTGTTTATATTATTCACTGACTCGCTTGACAGCTTAAAGTGAATTTAAACTTGTCCATCAGTTTGTGTCAGTTATAGTCTGGTTGTAGTGTCAAACAGTATTTGGGTTTGCTGTTTCTTGTGGCACTTCTGCTTCTTTCTTCTTCCATGATTCCTCTCTTCTGGTAATTCTTATCATTATATTCCCTATTTACATTATTGTTATGTACTTATTAAATCTGATAGTATATGTTTAGGTAGGTAACATTTTGTTATGTTACATATACTCCCCCTCAAAATTGATAATTTGAGAAAAAATTTGATCTTTTGATAAAATTATCATTTCATGTCAGTCTTTACATATTACTACTGTTTTTTTTGTCTTGTACTCTTTACATTGATCTTTAACATACTATTAGTGTGATACACTAGCTTGATTGCTGGTCTAGTGATATAATTCTTAGTTTACTAGTATTCTTTTCAAGTTGCTTACATTTTAAGTCATCTAATTACAATAGGTCTTATTTCTTAAATTAACAATTTCCTGTCTTATCATATTACATTTTTCTTTCTTATCACATATCTTTACCTTTGTGATTATTTCAATGGTTCTTATATTTTTATACCTCATAGATTTTTTTTTTTCATAATAGTCCTTGGATACATTACAATATAACTCCCCTAACTTTTGTAGTGGGTTCGGAATCAGAGTGGCTCACTGTGGCTTACATTCTCTGCCGTTCCTCAATACACATACTCAGATTCAGAGGCATACTCTTCTCTGTCTGAGAAAAAAATAAACATTGCACCTGGCAATAGTTGCACTATCACAACACATAAAATATAATACATATCATTCATTTTCAATAATATAATATTATCAATATAATATTCAAGGTATCAGAGGTTTTCATTTGTATCACATTTCCTTCTTTTATACTTTATAACATACTTTCTTTTCACAGGTAATTATTTCTTTCAGACTTGATATTCTCGACTATGCTTTTTTATTAGCTGTATCGTTACTTTTTATACTAGTTGACATTGTTTTAGTTTACTGGAGTATTCTTAAAATTACACACTTACATTGATGCTCATATAATTATGCGGTTGTTTTTCACATATAGAGTAGATAATATTTTATTTTCACAATAGTTTACAAATTTTTCTTTCTCTTTAGTAATTTATATTTATCCTGAATTATCAGGGCTTATAATATTCATATATAAAATGTTCTTGGTTAGATGTTCTCTGACATATTTTGCTACATACAATATTTGATAATTACTACACAGTGTGATAATACAATAACAATATTTTGATATCTAATTTTATAGACATTCTTGGGGTTACATGGTTCATTTAATAAACAATTTTTTTTTTCTCTTTCTCTACTTTCCATAATAATATCCTTCTTTCATATTACACTCTTTGTTATTCTTCTTCTCTACTCCTTCAAGTGATGGTGGTTTTCACTTATTCTGGATGATTTTATATAATATTTTAGTTTTATGAGAGGTACACAATAATCATGTGATAGCATTTTTTGTTTCTTTCCCTTTTTTTTCTAAGTATAGCATAGCAATTTTAGTTATAAAAGAGTAGTAGCTCCTTTCTAAATTAATCTAACATAGGAGTATTTAAAGTAAGTTTATGTCATTATCCTAGGTATATTTTAGTTATATGCCACTTTTGGCTCTCTATGACATAATAGATGTCTTTTTTTTTCTCATTAAATTATTTAGTTTACAATACATATTTTTCTATCCTTCAGTGTGATAGATCTGGTTCTTTTTTAACAAGTAACAAATAGTTTGGCCTATATCTTAATCCTACACACTTTTTGTAACACAGTATGGTAAGTATGTTTGCTATAGACAATTAGTTACCTTCAATAATTTGGGCATAATACGTGATCCTTCTAATCACTAAATGAGTTCGTTTATAGTAATCATTTTTAAAACATATTTTTTCCTTTTTTTATACTCTAAATATTCTGGTGATAAAGGTTGCCTACCACTATACTTTATCTGCTCTGAATAGTAATCACTTCTATGGTTTACATACATGGGGTTATTTCGTGCTTTTCCACTCTATTGGGTTTTTTTTTGCTGGGGACAATTACGTTATTATGGGTATTCTTTTTCATCTTCCACTTTGCGGCTACCAGATAGTCATTGGCTTCCCGTTTTCTTGCCTTCTTCTTCTCATCATTTTTAGTATCCACGTGTCCCGTGTACTCCTGGTCTTTGTTATTATTGACTTCCAGTACCTCTTCTAATTCGGGTTGACCGTCATTAGTTTCCTGGTTGGATTTTTCCATTGATTGGTCCCTCTTCCTTCTCAATTCTTTTATTTCTTGGGCATACCCTTCAATGATCCGGTCCAGCTGTTCTTGATACCCTTTTCTTTTCTTAAAACGTTCTATTCTTCCTTTGGAAATATCTGCTTTAAGTATGTTATTGGTTATAGTCTTCTTGGTTGTAACACATTTCTTCTCTTCGTTCATCTTCATGAAGCTCCTTCGGTACTCCTTCTTATAGATTCCTTCCTTACGGTTGTTGACTGGGAAATAAACCATATTAACTAGACCACTTCGAGTCATTTCGATTAATTCTTTTGTTACTCTAGTCTTCTTTGGGCGTAGTATTCTTCTTATCTTCGCCTCCTTTTCTTCCGTTTTCTTAATTATTTTGTTCCTTTCTTCATGATTTTTAGTTTTTAAATTCACCTGTTCGGTGTTTTTATTTTCGGGTAATTCTTGTGTTTCCACTTGATCATTACACATGGGCAGATTATTTTGTTCTAAGTCTTCATCCTCGGCTAATAACTCTTCCGTTTCTTCAATTACCTGAGTCTTCTCTATACTTCCGGTATCGATCTCCTCGTCATGAATATCTTCCTGGTGTCTGTCAAGCTCATTTTCAGACGATGATGTATTTGAGTCTCCTTCATTCTCAGTTTGTTCGACCTCATCTTCAGGTTGTATGCTTAATTCTTCTATGGTTTCATCATTGGGTACTTCTTCTGTCTCTGAGTTGTTGTCGTTTGGTAATTCTCCTCTTGTTGTCTGATCCAATTCTCCCGTATATTTCTTATTCATTTCATCCATTTTCCAGCTAATTTCAGTTAATGTGGTGTTCAACTCTTCTCTGATGGCTCTACTGTTGTTGTCTATTTTACTGTTTAACGTGTCCATGGATCTGTGGGTACTGTCAATCTTTTTATTCAAGTCTTCTTTCAGTGACTCCATATTTTTACTAATAGACTCCAAATTTTTATTTAAGTCGCGATGATTCTCCTTCATTGACTCTATATTTTTATTTAATAACTCAACATTCTTTTGATTCTCCGCCCGGGATTTCTTACCATCTTCTTTCATCAATTCGAAGTTTTTATTATTTTCCACAATCGCCCTCATTATGTCTTGTAGGCTTATGTCCCCTGATGGCGCGGGTCTCTCAGGTTGCTTGGGTTGGTTGTTGACCCTCACTTCTACTTCCGGTTCTACATGGGGTGTTTCGTCGGTACGAGTTTCTACATTATTAATGGTAATGACTTCCATTTCGTGTATGGGTTGTGCTTCGTATGTCTCTGTATCTAGCTGTCCTTCTCCTACCCGACTGTCCTTATATCTCGTATCATATTGATGGGTGTGTGGCATGTTTATCTTTTGTGTCTACCGGGCTGTTTATCAATATATAAAATATTTTTATTTAATATTTTTTAAGCCACACTAGTTGGTGCGCCAATTTGTAACGTAAAGAAAACGAGATTGTTGTTTTAAATATAATTTAATTACGTTTAAAATACTATTTAGGAATATATTAAAGTTTGTAGTGGTTGAAAATAGAAGGTTACTAACTCTCAAAAGTGGTTTAAAATGTAACATTCGAGGTTACTCAAAGTGTGTTTACAATTGTAGAATTATAATTGTCTGAAAAGAATTCCCTTAGATAAAACAAATAAAATAGTGGTGTTAATATTATTTAAATACTAGTTTTGCTTAAGTTTAAAAGTAAAGTATAATAGTTGGTCGCTCGATGATGATGATCGTCTTGTTGATACTAGCTGTGAAACTTCTCCTCCAGGTCGATAACAGTCTAAGTACGTTACGTCTAGTAATGTCTGGACAATTGAAATAATATAATCTACTTTCACGTACCTGGTCGTGTTTTCTAGAAGTTCAATAAGCTGTCAACACAGTTTACAAACACCAACTCACTTTAGCTACAAGGTTAAGTTACCTTGTTTGATAGTGGGCGCCACACGGATTTATTTTGGGAAAATCCCGTGTAAAACCCATAAATAGAATCAATTAATGATTTAAAGAAATTAAAATAATTGTTTATTACCTTTATGGCAGTGCTATTCCGAGTATTTAATCACAACTGAAGGTTGTTTGAGTTTTCTGAATAAGATATTTAGTTACTTTTTAGAAATAAATTAAGTTGAGTTATGCTGTTAATAATGGGTTTTTATTCATACCCTTGATAGAGAATTCAAACAAATATAATTAAAAACATACAATGATGTACAATTGTAAATAAGTTATTATATACCCTGTAAGGCTTGCTCAGAACATAAGCAGTAAATCTGGCTAAGTCCAGATATTTCTTTTTACTTTAAACATTAATTTTAATTAAATCTCAGGTGTAAGTTCTTTGAGACACAAAAAAGAAAGTTTATGCCTACACAATAGCTAATGATTTTCTGATATAATATTGACTAGTACTGTTTTTGACGTTACTATTATAAAGTAAACAAGTAAAAATAACCTATTTGATAGGTTGTGCGTTCGTCACGCCTGATTTATGATTTACAAAGGTTATATTTTGGAGAACACTTATAACTAACATTCAGCTTAACTAATATTGACAAATTCATAAAATAAATTTAGACATGGTGTAACATAAAAAATGTTTCAGTGTTTTTGCGTCAGTACAGATCAGTGTATTAAAACGTACAGGTTATAGCGCTCGTAGAAAAAATGAAAAAATGATTACACTGTTACCTGGGATTTTAATCTTTCGGTTAAAATTTTAATTAACACCTCGATAATCGGATTATAATGATTATCGTTATTCACTACACACGCACTTGAACAGAGAATTTCGATCCGTTTCTAACTTACAGGATCATAAATAATACTATTTAATTCTTTCTGCTGTTCATTATTTTTTCCCGCACTAAAATGAAATAATACTGCACATAATCACAATGGTTCCTTGTAGAATAATTTGAAGTAGTTGTAGGTTGTTGTCGAACTGTTTCCTTTGATGTGTTCTGGTGATGACGCTATCCGTTATTAAAAATGTTGAGATGAGATCGGCATACCTGTCACACCGAATGCAGTTAAGAAGTGTCTGCTGAAAATTCGTTCCGGCTCTATTTATAGTCGATACCTTGATCGGCTCTAGGCAACATTGTTAATTACTAAGAAATTTTGTCATTGGCTTAGACAGGTGTGATGAATGTGACGTATGGTTTTTCCAACCGTCAAAACGGTTTTTATAACCGCCAAACGCTAAAGTGATTGACAGCTATCGATGTTATTGGTATTGACGACCAAATTTCTTAAACATATTTTGTAAATGATGCTAACGCCTTTCACGCACTTAATACAGTTGCGATTGGGGCTGTATCGCCATCAAATTAAAGAATATTTTGTCCTCTTTAATTTGATATAGTTTGATACCGAGTTAGTTTCACTTTTACTGACATTGCTACATAAACAATGTTCAGGTACACTATTTCGCACTGTCGTCTGTTTACCAAAATCGGCAATTATACACTTTGACTAATATTGTTTGTGTCCTACATTGCGTTTTATCACTCGAACGTTTATGTGAGAACACTATTAATTCTGTACTGATGTTTAATTACTGTACATTATGAATAAACCTTAACTTTAGACATTGTAATGAACTGTTCCTACATACTATGATATTTCGTTTCACATTAATTTGCTCTATTCTACTAACTAACAATCGAATTATAAATCATATCATTTTAATAATGCTTATTGCTATGTTTCAGCATAACAATTGTTTTGTGTAGGTGACCTACATTTCTATTACTTCCGAATAATCATCTCATTGATGGTTTGGTCTAGGCCTTGTTAAGGCATACCGTTTATACTGGAATTCTGCCTTAAAAGCTTTTATTAGTTCACAATTCGGTAACTTTGCTGAGGTAGCTTATTGGTATAAGATTCCCTCTTACAAACGTGTTTATTTGTCATAAGTATAGTTGAGATTGAAATATAGCTTCATTTTCAGTTTGTGGTCATTGCTAATTTTAGTTCTTGGCCTCAATAATTACTAGTGATATTTAATTTATTATCAGCCAAATGCTAATTCTGATCTCACATTATTCAGATTCTTATTTAATCATTTTTTAGTAACATATCATATTCTGTTTATATTATTCACTGACTCGCTTGACAGCTTAAAGTGAATTTAAACTTGTCCATCAGTTTGTGTCAGTTATAGTCTGGTTGTAGTGTCAAACAGTATTTGGGTTTGCTGTTTCTTGTGGCAGCTTCTTTCTTCTTCCATGATTCCTCTCTTCTTGGTAATTCTTATCATTATATTCCCTATTTACATTATTGTTATGTACTTATTAAATCTGATAGTATATGTTTAGGTTAGGTAACATTTTGTTATGTTACATATACTCCCCCCTCAAAATTGATAATTTGAGAAAAAATTTGATCTTTTGATAAAATTATCATTTCATGTCAGTCTTTACATATTACTACTGTTTTTTGTCTTGTACTCTTTACATTGATCTTTAACATACTATTAGTGTGATACACTAGCTTGATTGCTGGTCTAGTGATATAATTCTTAGTTTACTAGTATTCTTTTCAAGTTGCTTACATTTTAAGTCATCTAATTACAATAGGTCTTATTTCTTAAATTAACAATTTCCTGTCTTATCATATTACATTTTTCTTTCTTATCACATATCTTTACCTTTGTGATTATTTCAATGGTTCTTATATTTTATACCTCATAGATTTTTTTTTTTCATAATAGTCCTTGATACATTACAATATAACTCCCTAACTTTTGTAGTGGGTTCGGAATCAGAGTGGCTCACTGTGGCTTACATTCTCTGCCGTTCCTCAATACACATACTCAGATTCAGAGGCATACTCTTCTCTGTCTGAGAAAAAAATAAACATTGCACCTGGCAATAGTTGCACTATCACAACACATAAAATATAATACATATCATTCATTTTCAATAATATAATATTATCAATATAATATTCAAGGTATCAGAGGTTTTCATTTGTATCACATTTCCTTCTTTTATACTTTATAACATACTTTCTTTTCACAGGTAATTATTTCTTTTCAGACTTGATATTCTCGACTATGCTTTTTTATTAGCTGTATCGTTACTTTTTATACTAGTTGACAATTGTTTTAGTTTACTGGAGTATTCTTAAAATTACACACTTACATTGATGCTCATATAATTATGCGGTTGTTTTTCACATATAGAGTAGATAATATTTTATTTTCACAATAGTTTACAAATTTTTCTTTCTCTTTAGTAATTTATATTTATCCTGAATTATCAGGGCTTATAATATTCATATATAAAATGTTCTTGGTTAGATGTTCTCTGACATATTTTGCTACATACAATATTTGATAATTACTACACAGTGTGATAATACAATAACAATATTTTGATATCTAATTTTATAGACATTCTTGGGGTTACATGGTTCATTTAATAAACAATTTTTTTTTTCTCTTTCTCTACTTTCCATAATAATATCCTTCTTTCATATTACACTCTTTGTTATTCTTCTTCTCTACTCCTTCAAGTGATGGTGGTTTTCACTTATTCTGGATGATTTTATATAATATTTTAGTTTTATGAGAGGTACACAATAATCATGTGATAGCATTTTTTGTTTCTTTCCCTTTTTTTTCTAAGTATAGCATAGCAATTTTAGTTATAAAAGAGTAGTAGCTCCTTTCTAAATTAATCTAACATAGGAGTATTTAAAGTAAGTTTATGTCATTATCCTAGGTATATTTTAGTTATATGCCACTTTTGGCTCTCTATGACATAATAGATGTCTTTTTTTTTCTCATTAAATTATTTAGTTTACAATACATATTTTTCTATCCTTCAGTGTGATAGATCTGGTTCTTTTTTAACAAGTAACAAATAGTTTGGCCTATATCTTAATCCTACACACTTTTTGTAACACAGTATGGTAAGTATGTTTGCTATAGACAATTAGTTACCTTCAATAATTTGGGCATAATACGTGATCCTTCTAATCACTAAATGAGTTCGTTTATAGTAATCATTTTTAAAACATATTTTTTCCTTTTTTTATACTCTAAATATTCTGGTGATAAAGGTTGCCTACCACTATACTTTATCTGCTCTGAATAGTAATCACTTCTATGGTTTACATACATGGGGTTATTTCGTGCTTTTCCACTCTATTGGGTTTTTTTTTGCTGGGGACAATTACGTTATTATGGGTATTCTTTTTCATCTTCCACTTTGCGGCTACCAGATAGTCATTGGCTTCCCGTTTTCTTGCCTTCTTCTTCTCATCATTTTTAGTATCCACGTGTCCCGTGTACTCCTGGTCTTTGTTATTATTGACTTCCAGTACCTCTTCTAATTCGGGTTGACCGTCATTAGTTTCCTGGTTGGATTTTTCCATTGATTGGTCCCTCTTCCTTCTCAATTCTTTTATTTCTTGGGCATACCCTTCAATGATCCGGTCCAGCTGTTCTTGATACCCTTTTCTTTTCTTAAAACGTTCTATTCTTCCTTTGGAAATATCTGCTTTAAGTATGTTATTGGTTATAGTCTTCTTGGTTGTAACACATTTCTTCTCTTCGTTCATCTTCATGAAGCTCCTTCGGTACTCCTTCTTATAGATTCCTTCCTTACGGTTGTTGACTGGGAAATAAACCATATTAACTAGACCACTTCGAGTCATTTCGATTAATTCTTTTGTTACTCTAGTCTTCTTTGGGCGTAGTATTCTTCTTATCTTCGCCTCCTTTTCTTCCGTTTTCTTAATTATTTTGTTCCTTTCTTCATGATTTTTAGTTTTTAAATTCACCTGTTCGGTGTTTTTATTTTCGGGTAATTCTTGTGTTTCCACTTGATCATTACACATGGGCAGATTATTTTGTTCTAAGTCTTCATCCTCGGCTAATAACTCTTCCGTTTCTTCAATTACCTGAGTCTTCTCTATACTTCCGGTATCGATCTCCTCGTCATGAATATCTTCCTGGTGTCTGTCAAGCTCATTTTCAGACGATGATGTATTTGAGTCTCCTTCATTCTCAGTTTGTTCGACCTCATCTTCAGGTTGTATGCTTAATTCTTCTATGGTTTCATCATTGGGTACTTCTTCTGTCTCTGAGTTGTTGTCGTTTGGTAATTCTCCTCTTGTTGTCTGATCCAATTCTCCCGTATATTTCTTATTCATTTCATCCATTTTCCAGCTAATTTCAGTTAATGTGGTGTTCAACTCTTCTCTGATGGCTCTACTGTTGTTGTCTATTTTACTGTTTAACGTGTCCATGGATCTGTGGGTACTGTCAATCTTTTTATTCAAGTCTTCTTTCAGTGACTCCATATTTTTACTAATAGACTCCAAATTTTTATTTAAGTCGCGATGATTCTCCTTCATTGACTCTATATTTTTATTTAATAACTCAACATTCTTTTGATTCTCCGCCCGGGATTTCTTACCATCTTCTTTCATCAATTCGAAGTTTTTATTATTTTCCACAATCGCCCTCATTATGTCTTGTAGGCTTATGTCCCCTGATGGCGCGGGTCTCTCAGGTTGCTTGGGTTGGTTGTTGACCCTCACTTCTACTTCCGGTTCTACATGGGGTGTTTCGTCGGTACGAGTTTCTACATTATTAATGGTAATGACTTCCATTTCGTGTATGGGTTGTGCTTCGTATGTCTCTGTATCTAGCTGTCCTTCTCCTACCCGACTGTCCTTATATCTCGTATCATATTGATGGGTGTGTGGCATGTTTATCTTTTGTGTCTACCGGGCTGTTTATCAATATATAAAATATTTTTATTTAATATTTTTTAAGCCACACTAGTTGGTGCGCCAATTTGTAACGTAAAGAAAACGAGATTGTTGTTTTAAATATAATTTAATTACGTTTAAAATACTATTTAGGAATATATTAAAGTTTGTAGTGGTTGAAAATAGAAGGTTACTAACTCTCAAAAGTGGTTTAAAATGTAACATTCGAGGTTACTCAAAGTGTGTTTACAATTGTAGAATTATAATTGTCTGAAAAGAATTCCCTTAGATAAAACAAATAAAATAGTGGTGTTAATATTATTTAAATACTAGTTTTGCTTAAGTTTAAAAGTAAAGTATAATAGTTGGTCGCTCGATGATGATGATCGTCTTGTTGATACTAGCTGTGAAACTTCTCCTCCAGGTCGATAACAGTCTAAGTACGTTACGTCTAGTAATGTCTGGACAATTGAAATAATATAATCTACTTTCACGTACCTGGTCGTGTTTTCTAGAAGTTCAATAAGCTGTCAACACAGTTTACAAACACCAACTCACTTTAGCTACAAGGTTAAGTTACCTTGTTTGATAGTGGGCGCCACACGGATTTATTTTGGGAAAATCCCGTGTAAAACCCATAAATAGAATCAATTAATGATTTAAAGAAATTAAAATAATTGTTTATTACCTTTATGGCAGTGCTATTCCGAGTATTTAATCACAACTGAAGGTTGTTTGAGTTTTCTGAATAAGATATTTAGTTACTTTTTAGAAATAAATTAAGTTGAGTTATGCTGTTAATAATGGGTTTTTATTCATACCCTTGATAGAGAATTCAAACAAATATAATTAAAAACATACAATGATGTACAATTGTAAATAAGTTATTATATACCCTGTAAGGCTTGCTCAGAACATAAGCAGTAAATCTGGCTAAGTCCAGATATTTCTTTTTACTTTAAACATTAATTTTAATTAAATCTCAGGTGTAAGTTCTTTGAGACACAAAAAAGAAAGTTTATGCCTACACAATAGCTAATGATTTTCTGATATAATATTGACTAGTACTGTTTTTGACGTTACTATTATAAAGTAAACAAGTAAAAATAACCTATTTGATAGGTTGTGCGTTCGTCACGCCTGATTTATGATTTACAAAGGTTATATTTTGGAGAACACTTATAACTAACATTCAGCTTAACTAATATTGACAAATTCATAAAATAAATTTAGACATGGTGTAACATAAAAAATGTTTCAGTGTTTTTGCGTCAGTACAGATCAGTGTATTAAAACGTACAGGTTATAGCGCTCGTAGAAAAAATGAAAAAATGATTACACTGTTACCTGGGATTTTAATCTTTCGGTTAAAATTTTAATTAACACCTCGATAATCGGATTATAATGATTATCGTTATTCACTACACACGCACTTGAACAGAGAATTTCGATCCGTTTCTAACTTACAGGATCATAAATAATACTATTTAATTCTTTCTGCTGTTCATTATTTTTTCCCGCACTAAAATGAAATAATACTGCACATAATCACAATGGTTCCTTGTAGAATAATTTGAAGTAGTTGTAGGTTGTTGTCGAACTGTTTCCTTTGATGTGTTCTGGTGATGACGCTATCCGTTATTAAAAATGTTGAGATGAGATCGGCATACCTGTCACACCGAATGCAGTTAAGAAGTGTCTGCTGAAAATTCGTTCCGGCTCTATTTATAGTCGATACCTTGATCGGCTCTAGGCAACATTGTTAATTACTAAGAAATTTTGTCATTGGCTTAGACAGGTGTGATGAATGTGACGTATGGTTTTTCCAACCGTCAAAACGGTTTTTATAACCGCCAAACGCTAAAGTGATTGACAGCTATCGATGTTATTGGTATTGACGACCAAATTTCTTAAACATATTTTGTAAATGATGCTAACGCCTTTCACGCACTTAATACAGTTGCGATTGGGGCTGTATCGCCATCAAATTAAAGAATATTTTGTCCTCTTTAATTTGATATAGTTTGATACCGAGTTAGTTTCACTTTTACTGACATTGCTACATAAACAATGTTCAGGTACACTATTTCGCACTGTCGTCTGTTTACCAAAATCGGCAATTATACACTTTGACTAATATTGTTTGTGTCCTACATTGCGTTTTATCACTCGAACGTTTATGTGAGAACACTATTAATTCTGTACTGATGTTTAATTACTGTACATTATGAATAAACCTTAACTTTAGACATTGTAATGAACTGTTCCTACATACTATGATATTTCGTTTCACATTAATTTGCTCTATTCTACTAACTAACAATCGAATTATAAATCATATCATTTTAATAATGCTTATTGCTATGTTTCAGCATAACAATTGTTTTGTGTAGGTGACCTACATTTCTATTACTTCCGAATAATCATCTCATTGATGGTTTGGTCTAGGCCTTGTTAAGGCATACCGTTTATACTGGAATTCTGCCTTAAAAGCTTTTATTAGTTCACAATTCGGTAACTTTGCTGAGGTAGCTTATTGGTATAAGATTCCCTCTTACAAACGTGTTTATTTGTCATAAATATAGTTGAGATTGAAATATAGCTTCATTTTCAGTTTGTGGTCATTGCTAATTTTAGTTCTTGGCCTGAATAATTACTAGTGATATTTAATTTATTATCAGCCAAATGCTAATTCTGATCTCACATTATTCAGATTCTTATTTAATCATTTTTTAGTAACATATCATATTCTGTTTACATTATTCACTGACTCGCTTGACAGCTTAAAGTGAATTTAAACTTGTCCATCAGTTTGTGTCAGTTATAGTCTGGTTGTAGTGTCAAACAGTATTTGGGTTTGCTGTTTCTTGTGGCACTTCTGCTTCTTTCTTCTTCCATGATTCCTCTCTTCTTGGTAATTCTTATCATTATATTCCCTATTTACATTATTGTTATGTACTTATTAAATCTGATAGTATATGTTTAGGTTAGGTAACATTTTGTTATGTTACATATACTCCCCCCTCAAAATTGATAATTTGAGAAAAAATTTGATCTTTTGATAAAATTATCATTTCATGTCAGTCTTTACATATTACTACTGTTTTTTGTCTTGTACTCTTTACATTGATCTTTAACATACTATTAGTGTGATACACTAGCTTGATTGCTGGTCTAGAGATATAATTCTTAGTTTACTAGTATTCTTTTCAAGTTGCTTACATTTTAAGTCATCTAATTACAATAGGTCTTATTTCTTAAATTAACAATTTCCTGTCTTATCATATTACATTTTTCTTTCTTATCACAAATCGTTACCTTTGTGATTATTTCAATGGTTCTTATATTTTATACCTCATAGATTTTTTTTTTTTTTCATAATAGTCCTTGATACATTACAATATAACTCCCTAACTTTTGTAGTGGGTTCGGAATCAGAGTGGCTCACTGTGGCTTACATTCTCTGCCGTTCCTCAATACACATACTCAGATTCAGAGGCATACTCTTGTCTGTCTGAGAAAAAAATAAACATTGCACCTGGCAATAGTTGCACTATCACAACACAAAATATAATACATATCATTCATTTTCAATAATATAATATTATCAATATAATATTCAAGGTATCAGAGGTTTTCATTTGTATCACATTTCCTTCTTTTATACTTTATAACATACTTTCTTTTCACAGGTAATTATTTCTTTTCAGACTTGATATTCTCGACTATGCTTTTTTATTAGCTGTATCGTTACTTTTTATACTAGTTGACAATTGTTTTAGTTTACTGGAGTATTCTTAAAATTACACACTTACATTGATGCTCATATAATTATGCGGTTGTTTTTCACATATAGAGTAGATAATATTTTATTTTCACAATAGTTTACAAATTTTTCTTTCTCTTTAGTAATTTATATTTATCCTGAATTATCAGGGCTTATAATATTCATATATAAAATGTTCTTGGTTAGATGTTCTCTGACATATTTTGCTACATACAATATTTGATAATTACTACACAGTGTGATAATACAATAACAATATTTTGATATCTAATTTTATAGACATTCTTGGGGTTACATGGTTCATTTAATAAACAATTTTTTTTTTCTCTTTCTCTACTTTCCATAATAATATCTTTCTTTCATATTACACTCTTTGTTATTCTTCTTCTCTACTCCTTCAAGTGATGGTGGTTTTCACTTATTCTGGATGATTTTATATAATATTTTAGTTTTATGAGAGGTACACAATAATCATTTGATAAGCATTTTTTTTCTTTCCCTTTTTTTTCTAAGTATAGCATAGCAATTTTAGTTATAAAAGAGTCCTGTCTGGCATATGTAGAATATAGCTTCAAACAGAGATACATTGAACACACAAAAGCACTCCACACCACTACAGAATCTACCTTCGCAAACCACCTCATTGAAGCAAACCACACATATAAAAACATCGACAATAACATGAGAACATACTACACGTACACACAAAAGGCCAAAAACTAGACACTCTAGAACAATTAGAAATATACAAACACACCAAATAAAAACGACATCCTAAACGAACAGACACAATTCAAATCGCACGCATTATTCGAACACATCTCACCACACACACACAGCTTCGATCTTTCGAAACACTATCTCGTCACCAACAACAAGACGAACAGCGCTACTAACGACAGCCTCTGATGAAGCCTTCTATAGGTGAAAGCCGGTTTAGGCTGTAAGGTAAAACTTTACGTTTTTACTTATAAAAAACTTAGTGTTCCGAGTCGTCAATATTGTAGTGATATTTAGTTAAGTAACGGACATGTCATGGACAATGAAATCCAAGAATTTAATAATTCATCTCTCCACTTTTTCCCTTTGAATTGTGTTCCGTGGTCTGTTATAATCATGTATGGTTTTCCAATTTCTGTGATGTATTTATTTTTTATGATGTCTAGTATTTTCCTTGTTGTTGCTCTGTTTATAGCGTATAACTTGGTGTACTTGGTGTAATGGTCCAATATAATCACTACGAACTTGTATCTATGTCTCCCTCCGCTACGTGGGAATGGTCGACATATGTCGAGAAACACTTTTTCCAGTTTGGCGTTTGAAGTGATGGATATCATCGTTCCATCTTTTCTCTCGTTATTTGTTTTGACCATCTATCATATCGTGCAGGTTTTAATGTTTTTATTTACCTTTCTAGTTATACCTTTAATGAATATATCTTCCTCTAATACTTTTACCATTTTGAGTGTTCCCATTTGTCCGTATCTGACATGGTAGTCTTTAATTATTTTGTTTTCTAGTGAATGTGGAACTACTAGTTTCCATGTTCCTTGATTCTTTTTGGTTTTAATGAACAGTATATCTTTGTATATGCAATAATAGTTATTTATAATTTCCTCAGATTCCAACAGTCTTCTTCATATGTTTAATATTTTTGTATCTTGCTTCTGCTGTAGCACTATCTCGCTTACAATATCTTCCAGGTCCTTACTATCCTTTAATATGTAACACACTTTGGCGATCTTCTCCTTTTCTCCTTCAAATGTTTGGTTTTCTACATTTATTCTGAACAAAACATCCGCCGCTACGTTCTTCCGGCCTGGAATATACTCCCACGTAATATGGTACTCTTGCATAGTGAGTATCCAACGTGTAAGCCTACCATGATTCAATTTACATTGTTTTAGGAATGATATAGACTTATGGCCACTTCGGACTGTAATTTGATATCCCAAGATGTAAGTTCTAAACTTTCCACATGCGAATACTATGCTGAGCAGTTCTTTTTCTGTAACGTTGTAGTTACACTCGCAACTGTTTAGTATCCTGCTGGCAAAGCTTATGACCAGGTGGTTTCCTTCCTTATCTTCTTGGTACAATTCTGCGCCTAGGCTGGCGTCGCAAGTCAGGTAGAATGGTTGTTCATAGTTGGGGTGATGTAGCATTACTGTTTCTAGAAATTTTTGTTTAATTAGTGTTAATACTTCCTCCCGCTCAGTTCCCCAGGTCCATTTTTCCTTTGCTGAGAGTTGTTTGGAAAATTTTGCTGTAAGATACGAGTAATTAGTTTGAAATTTTCTGTAATAATTGCATATACCTAAGAAGAACTGTAGCTGCTTCTTATTCTTAAGTGTGGGGAATTTCTGAATGGCTTCCACTTTCTCTTGGGACGGAGATATTCCCTTTTCGGTTAGGTTGAATCCCAGGAATTTGACTTCGTTGGCAATAAACTTCGATTTATCCAATTTTAGTGTAATGTTATTGTTGGACAACTTTTTTAATACTTTTTCGACTCATTCACAGTGCTCGTCCTGTATAGTAACGTTTACTGGGTGTTATCATGTCACCCGTTGTAATCGTCTAATTAGTAATATAACTGTCTTATTGTGGGTTGATTATTTTTTATTAATATGTTAATTACTTTTGTTAAAATTAATCGTATATAGCGAGCCAGTTTCTACCTTTTCTCAGTACTTACTGGCTAACCGTATCTCTCGTCGCTCAATTCAAATTTCACCGCCTCGCCACCTGATTGGCTCTCGCTGTCTTGCAGAGTCGAATTCGCTAACTGTAGTATGTTGATGGTTTGTTTTCATAAAATTTTTTATATTATCTTTTTTTTTATAAGAATCAAACATACAGCAGTTGAGGAATATTAAAATTTATTGAACCCTTCTTTATATTACCTGTTCAATTACAGTTGATGAATAATACATACATTTATGTTAATTCTGGCATTTACAAATTGCTCGGTTGGCATCGCTTGGCTTGCTCAGTCATACGTAAGGAAACCATTATGGCGTACATATTTTGTTTACAAATAATAATTTTTCTCTTAGGGAATAAGTCCTTTGGACTACAGAAGTTGGATTATCGGCTAATAAATGCACAAAATTATAACATTCCTTAAAACTAAATACATATTAGTTGGTATATTGAAACATACAAAGTAAGTTATTGGCAATGAGAATTGGAATAGGTTTGGTTAAACTCTTGTCAGCAAGTTATGTTTTTTTGAAAATTATTATAATTTAAAATCAAAATTTATTGATTGGTTATGTTTTATTAAGAGTGATATATTGATTAAGTTCAGTTATAGAGTTAATTTTGTGATCTGTGAAGTGAAGAATAATATAGTTCGTTAGTATGGGTAATTGAAAATTTATTTTGAAGTGAAGTTGTTATTTTATACTCATCGATTTCTTGACGTGGCTTCTCCGATGATCATCTTCTTCTTCAGGAAACCTCAAGGAGTCCTTTCTTCTTTGGATTGTCCGAAATTCCCATTGAAATGGTTCTAATTCGAAGTTTGACTTCCATCATCAGTTCTCATAGATGTTCGATGTCCTCAGGTTGAGTTAGGTAAATGTACTTCTTCCTTCAGAATAGGTCGTGTATTACGTTAGTTTGATGTCTTCATAGTTTTTACCCTGATTTTTATGGTATAATTATTTTAATAGTTGTTCATCTCATCAGTTGTAGTTTAGAACGTTCCTCTTATACTTCTTCTTTTAAAATTTTGTAAAATTTAAAGTTTTTAAAGTTAATTTTGGGTTGAGAGCTTCATACATCCGCCTTCCACGTTAGTCAATAATGAATTAATTAGAATTCCAACGGTAATTTATGTAATAAGTGTCAGTTGTCATGGTTACCTTTCAAATTATGCCATTTCTCATTGGTCAGTATCTTATGACATTGTTATATTCTAACGTTTTATTTTGGTTTAAATTTATAAAATTTCTTCAAATTATGATTTCTTTCTTATATTAGTAGTAACATCAATTATATGAACACCATTGTTTTTCTTTTTTGTTAAAGATTATTTTGATATCCCTCATGATTACTTTTGAATAGTTAATAACATTTTCCTTATTTTCTTATTTATATTTCTTATGTAGTTATCTTTAAACTGAATATTATTTATACATTTTTGTACTTGATACACTTATTTAACTGCTTAAACATTTGATATACCGTACTCTAATTGATACTGGGTTATTGTTTTCTTTTTAAATTTACAAAGTTCCTTCACTAAATGTTAGGCCTAGAACCTAGACTTCCCCATACTACTATTTAACATTCTTTATAACTCATTAACTTTATATATTGGTTCCTTGAACAATTTTTTTTTAATAGAAACAGATAATAAAACATTGGTGCTTCTAACAACACACCTCTTATATAAACACAAACATTTTCTTACCAGGCTCAAACCTGAAATTCAACTTCTAACTGTTTTTGGTTTCTTATTTCTATCTTGCTTATCTTATCAGTTATTAAATTCTATGGTTTCGACATGGAATCCATAGGTATGTAATGTCTTACTCGCACGTTTCACGAAAATCGACCGTTATGTTTCAAATGTACTTTCGGCATACCACTATCTCACGAACCGCTCAACCAATCCCAGCAAACCAGGTGTCAGGTGATCGAGTCACTCGGCCCCCTTCCAACAATAGTACTGAGAATTTTGACAACTGACTTCAGTCGCCTCTAGGCTTTGTCTGCGTGAGGGTGTTTTTGCGCAGAAAATTTCTAAATTGCTCCACTAAAACTTAAATATCTCTGGAACTACAAGTCCGATCGCGAAAATACAAAGTGCGTTGTGATCCTCAGAACTAAATCTCTCCAATAACACCAATTCAGAGTACCAGAAGCACTCACAGAAAATAATAATAACATTTGAAATCAAAAATTTGAAATCCCTCGACCTAAAAATCGCGATAAAACTCGAACCAAAAATTTCACACCGAAAACCGGCAAATCCTATGCAGAGCGTCAACAGGCCTATCGTTTGAGACTAAAATCAAAGAAATCGGCCGAGAACTTAGAAAATGGCAACCATTTGAAGATTTCACTAGCGTTAGGTGACTCTGTAAATTCTGAATAAATAAAATACATTGAAACTTATGTAGCTGTTTATTTAACCAACCCTTCATTCCTTCCCAAAGCACAAGTCTGCCCATGATTCCATGTCTACCAGTAGTCCCACGACTACCAGGTTTAAATTTTTTTTAAACAATAACGAAACTCTTATAATAATAATTTTAAACAGTACCTTACACAATATAATTCACTTACAAATTCCTTCACTAAAATACAGTGTCTGTCTCTCTTATCTTCCACTCTAATAACTTAATTTTCATCTTATTTTTTGGTCATTCTTACTTACTATTACTGAAATTGCTAATGGTATAATTAGTTCATTCTTATTTGATAACATAAAGTTCTATCAAAGGCTGTTTAGCTATACTACTACAGTCTGCTTCTTAAGTACTTTGTACTGTACACTCACTGCACTTTCCCATTCATAGAAGGTTTCTTTATTTATTAACACTTTCTCTTTTATAATATGCTATTTACATAGCTTGTTATCACTTACTTATATTTGTTCACTTATTTATATCATTCACTTGATATTTCCTACACTGTTTGTCTAATTAGTTTAATATCACTGTGTGGTTATTGGTCAATAATAATGGTTTTTATTTTCATTTCACATTGATCACTTTTTGTTATTAATTATTGCCTCTATTTGGCTCAATGTATTTTTTACTTGCTTTGACTATGTTTATAATTAATTGGGTATTGTTATTTTTAGCTTCCTACCCTATATTTATAAATTCATGTTCCTTCTCCTTTCATATAATATACATAATATCTCTATCTTACTTTTTATTGTTTACATGTTACATTTTATTTATGCCCTAACTGTTTTAGTGCATTGTTTTACATACATATATTAGTCATATTTTGGGGATTGCAATGATTGTTGTTATACTCTTGGTTACATTTGGTTCTTGTTCCTTCTTTCTTGTTCCATTCTATTTTTCTTGTTTTTCTCCAATCTATTGGTTCAAGTCATCGTCAGTTCCTTAGTTAATTGTCATTTCGTAATTTGGTCATTAATCTTTGAGTTATAAGTTTTTCAACATTTCTTCCTACCTTCAGCTTTTTTGTTTATTAATCATTAGTGTATTTTTCACTATCTTATGTCACGTTACAGTCCCAGTCTGAAGATGTTATTAACAGGTCGTCCACATTGTAACACAACATAGTTGAGGTTCCCCAACGTTACATAGAAGATTGAATGAAATATGGTCAAGGACCATACCCTGACTTAAGGTTGTTCAATAGGTCATGTGCTCGAGAAGTAACTCAAACCAGAAGGAGGCAATGACTAGTATTAAATGTATAAAAGCCAGACTAAGGAATGATTGAATGTTATGAATTGTTTGTTTTGTACTGTGGCATGTTCAGGTCACAGAGTATTTTATATTGTATGTTGAATATACTAAAAATGAAATAATGTTATTTGATAATAATACTTCACCAATAATTATGTTTATGTTTATATTAGATTTATATTTATATAACCCAGTATAGTTACCAATGTTAGGTACTGTACTAAGTTATCAGTATTGTATAATGTTGAAAAATACTGTTGTTCTAATTAATGTTTATAAACTGGATCAGGAGTGTGACCAGTGTTTTAAATCTAACAAGTAGTTCTGACAATTATGTCATAAATTAATAAAGGGTTCCAGAACCAGTTAATTAATATAAAAACAACTAACCACCAGTAAATTAAAATTCATGTAATTAACTATGTAATCAATAATTAATTGTACAGTAGGTCAGGTAAAAAGAAAATTAAGTTAAAAAGCAAATAATGTTATAATGGTTGTAAATGAATCTATAGGCCTAAATTCCATATTAGTGAAAGGAAATTAATACCTTTTTAGTAAACCCAGTCCAACGAAACTCTAGTAAAACATTTACTGTTTAGTAAGGAAGGTTAGGGGAGAGTTTTATGTGATTCAATATTAATCCAAGCATGGAGTATTTTACTGGAAAGGAGTAGTAATATTCTATAATGCCGGCTCAAGGATATATAGAGAACGTGGTTGTTAAGGCAACTGATATATAATAAGTTGTTGATTTTGAATAGATGGTTCTGATTGTTACAAGCTATTAGGTTGAAATGGACCGATATATTTAAAATATATGAATAAATATAAAGGAAATATATATCCAAATTGAAAAAGCCTTTTTGTAAAACCATTATATTTGAATGCTAATGAATCATACGAATTAAATAACCCTCTAAATTATCAATGAGTACAATAAAAAAGAATTGAAAGCTTCTCACCTCATTCACTAAATAATTCCGCTGAATTTGGTATCAAACCAATTCATGCTATAAATTGAAGACCAGTAAAGAGTTAAAGCCTGAATTAACGGAAATATTTGGAAATACAGAAGACTCGGTTGACGAAATAACCTTCATTGACAGCGTAAGCTGAGATCCTAATTCCAGTTCATTGGGACCAAGAATTGTGAAGTCGCAAAAGAAGAATCGAAGCACAAGAGTTCCTGTGGGATTACCAGTACACACCATCATCAATTCATTGAAAACCAGAGCAGTTTTACTGGGTGAAGACGATATAAACTGGATTTTGACCGCTGTTGACAAACATTCACCGCCTAACGAAGCTTTCGTCGTTTGGGTAAAAAACAAATTATTTTCATATCATTGTATTTTAAGTAAATAATTTTATTCTTTTGTAAATTGAACAACCTTAATTATGCGTTTTACCTGGCCTTACTAATGGTTCAAAGAACTATACGAACCCTGGGATAAGAATTATTTGTCATTATTTTCAGAAGTATATGTTTTTAGAGTTTGAATAATTAAGAATTGATATATGTTGGGATAATCGATTGGATCGTCTTATTGGTTGTCTGAGACAACGTAACTTGTTAAATATCAGAGAAAAATAAATAAAGTACATTTGTTGTATGAGATAACGTTTTAGTCATTGCAGAGAAAATACTATATGTAGTTGGTGTAATAATTTATTAACAGATTGATACAAACACTCCGAATAACTAACCTATAAGTACACTTATTTCTATTAATAGCGCTCCAAGATTGCAGCTGGTGGGACGGGAGATTGCTGAACTAACTGGTTTTTTAATACTAAATTTGAATGAAATTTTTATCGTTGAGGGACTAGGGTCGAAACAAATGTCACTTACATTCAGTAAATACTCCATATATATTGCTCATATTAAACAACCATTGAGAACTAAGTTAAGTCTATAGAATAATATCATTATAATTTCAGGAACATAATTCTAATTTTGTTGACTTAATAATCTATGTTCTGAGGGTTTCACCAGTCACAACCGAAAGGTATATTAGTTAATAACATATTAATTAAGCCAGGTAACAGCATTTTAATTGTTACGAATCGCCACCTACAACGTATTACTTGGCATTTGTTACACCGGAGTCTCTTATAACTAATTACGCTCATAGACAAGATTTCTTTACAATTTGACGTTTCCATCGTGCAGTATATACAATAACATACGTCCTCACATAATTAACAAGTAGTTCTCTACAAAATTGGTTCACAATAGTGGGGCTTTCAAACGTCCTCATAGGTGACCATTATTTATCTTTTACAAATTGACGCTCGCAACGTGGGGCTTAAACGAAAACGAAGATGTCTCCATATATATCTATTACAAATTGGCGCTCAACGAGTGGGCTTTAGTTAAGTAAAAATCATATTATTTGTTACTTAACTTGAGCAGGCAACCATTAGAGGCACAGGAATGCATACGAGAGGTGTTACGAAAAGAATGGAGAAGGAACAAGAAAAAGAAGAAGATAGGAGGGAAGAAGAAACAGAGGCAGGTACAGATATCGAAATGGAACAACAGGCGAGCAATACAGAGGATGCCCAAGGGGACCAACCAGAAAAAGCGGAAGCCAGAAGAGAACCAGATTGGCAAGAAATTATGAGGATGATGATGGAGAAAATTGATAGCATTAAGGAAAGCAATAAACAAACAATAAATGAAAAGCTAGAAAATAAAATAGACAGTATCAAAGAAGATAATAGACAAACTAATGAAAAAATAGACAGTATTAAGGAAAGTACTAGTGAACTTTTAAGGCAAACCATAAATGAAAATAATGAACGATTGAAGGCCGATTTTAGAAAAATCAATGAAAAGATAGACCCCTCCTCCCGCTTCTTGAGCACCTCCTGTTTATATGCTTGGCATTCTACAGTGGTTGTTATGTGGAGTTCTTCTATTCGGTTTTTTCCATCGTCCTCGATTGCTTTAATTTTGTTTATGATTTCTTCTTGGGCCTTTACTATAGTTTCATTGGTTGTTTTTATTTTTTTATCAGTTTCGGAGACCTTCTTTTGGATATTTTCACAGTATCCCTCTAACTGTTGTTCTAATTGACATTTTAACTCTTCTTTGTTCTTCTCATGGTCCTTCTTCAATTGTCCCCTCAATTCTTCCTTCAGTTCTTCATTTCTTTTTTGAATGTCCTCCGTCAATTGCTGTTGTAGAGCTTCTTGGTTCTTCCGCAAAGTATCACTGTGTTCCTCCATTTTCTCGTTTATCTGCTGCTTCAATGTTTCGTTATTTTCTTCAATTTTATTGTTCAGCGTTTCAATATCTTCCCTTAAAATCTCAATTTGTCTTTTTGAATTTTCATTGATTTTTTCCGGTTGGTCCCCTTGGGTATCCTCTTCGATCGTTTCCTCGATTATTTCTTCCATCTCTTCCATTTCTTCTTCGTTAGTACCTTCAGTTCCCTTCTTTGCTTGATATCTTGTAACCATGGAATGTCTCATAATCACCGCTAGTCTTCTTTTCTAGCCTCACCAGTTGGTCGCCAATCTTTAATGATATGCGTTGTTACGTACTCTGAAAAGGTGTATAGGTGTTGTGTGTTCGCCTCACACTGGTGTCGTTACTTCAATGTTTTGCGCTAACGAAGTCCGCAGCGATGTTTCAAATTACCAGTACAACGCGAGTGGAAACCTTACCTGTTATTCCATAGGGGTTTATGAATCCCGGGTGGCGCCAAATTGATTATTTAAAACAATTAAATTAGTAAATAACGTGACAAAAGTGTTTTAAGCTATGACGGCCGGGAGTATTCGAATTTGTTCCCGCCTTCGTACGACCTACTGAATCAAGCAGGTAGTTTGTAGTTGCAGTTTAACATTAGGTTATTTTCTTAATTAATAAATTTTCAGTGTTTGTTTATTTTACTTAATCTTTGAAAGAAATTATATTCAGTTTATAGTGAGAGTTCAGATAACTGTGAGAAATATTTAAAGTGAGTTTATTTCAGGAAATTGGGTAATTCAATGATACTTATCAAATCAGAAGGCTGGTGATAAACCGTTGTTCAAGTGAAATAGAATAGTTATCAATTTTGAATGATTTGGGCTGCTGGCATGTTTTTCATGTTAGTTGTGGTAATTTCTTTATTTAATTTTTATTCGAATTGGTCCTTGGCATCAGTTAAATGTTATTGCTCCTCGTCTTCTTACTTGTTCATGTTTTTGAATTTTGACTACTTTTTATACATTTTAAATGAAAATTTAGGCCATTCAAAATCTGGCGTCTAATCTGCATGAGCGTCACGCTCATAGGTGACTATAGGGTACTATAAATTAACGGAAAATTCGTAACCAACGTCTGTTGTCATGGTTACAAATTAATCCTGATTGGCTTATAACCATTGTTATCAAATTTGAATTTTTATTCAAAATTACTGTATATCTTCTGAATGCTTTTATTCTTCTGTCTTCCATACAATAATATGTATTAAATATTATCACTACTGTTATTATTTCCTTTCAAAGATTGTTTTGATATCCCATAAGGTTGGGTTTTATAAAATATTAATGTTTGTACAATTATGTTAATATTTGTTAATTACATTTCTCTTTTAATTTAAGTTCTTATTCTAACATTTTTCTTTTAATATGATTTACAAATTATCCTTGGCTGGTTACTCACCTTGGATTTGTTAATTTCCTTGTTGATTTTATATAATTTGTAGTTATTTGTTTTTGACAGTTAGGCATTTCGTAGGCCTAAGCAGCCATTGATTATATTTACTTATTTTATACAGATTATATCTCATTTTATTTTAATGTGTTTTGTTTGGTCATTATAATTGGTTGGTTTATTTGTTGATGTGTTTTGTATCTGAATTTATACTATTTGTAGGTTTCTATTATTTTCTACCTCATGGCTTGTTAATTATTTCCTAACTGATTTTCCAGTGTAATTGTATCTGTATTGATTCACCTTCTTATTTATCTATTTTGCCCTTGTTAACAATATGGCTATTACTTACTATTAATACATAACATCTAGGCCTATGGTCTGTACAATTCCTCCAGCCATATCCTATTCATAACTTTAATTAAACAATTTTTTAACAGTTATTAGGTAAAGTTTGTTTACAATTCATTTCATTCTTTATTATTGTTTGGGTGATAAACATCATCACACCATTTAAACTTCTTTAATTGATCATCCCTTATAACCTGGGGTGTTTATTGATTTCATTTTTAATTTCTTATTTCTTAAATAATATCTACCTTCTATACACGGTAACACCAACTGTTTACCCTTCATGGGAGTCTCCCTTTTAAATACTATTGTATATAATTAAACTTAATTTCTTTAACAATAAGATTATTTTTTAAATAATACTGTCATCATCACTCTTCAGTGTTCATTTCATATTATTAAGTGTTTACATCTAATACTATCATTAATAACATTCTTAATTATTAATATGGTTCACCATTAATCATTTAGTGTTTATTATAGCTTATTTATTAAACATTTTTTATTTATCACTTTATTTCCTAATTATTTTGGGGGTTTTACACTTTCACTATTGCACTTCTTAAATGTTTTATTTTAAGTGTTTATAAATGGGTAATCCCTATAATTACTTTTTCTTTGTCACTTAGTTAATTTTATTTTCTCATCATCTCACTATCTCTCTATCTTTAAATATTATCTATACTATTAACAAGTTTATGTCTTTATAGAGTTTTTTATCACATCTAACTCTAATTCTTGGGTTAGTGTACTTTTATTTTTTCATATTACTTTATTGGGTTTTATCAAATCATTTACATGTATTTTTGAATCGATAATAATACTTATTTTTTTTCATTGGTTAGTTATTGGTTTCGTTTCCCATATTACACTTGAGTGTACCATTTCTCCTTTTCATATTCTATATTATTTGTTTGTGTCTTATGATTTGGTTTAACTTTATTTCCTTTACACTTGGTTTGTTTCATGTTCATTTTCCTTCTTCTTCCCTTTCATCTTATTTTGTTTCATTTTATTTTGGTTTTCCCCTTCTCATTTGGTTTTGTTTCATTTGATTGTATGGAGTCATTCTCTTCCTTCAGTTGGTTTCATTCTTTTTTGGTTTTGTCTTTTCCCTTCTTCTTTTGTTTCCTTTTATTTGGTCAATCACTTGGGTTAAGTCATGTCGTCGTTTGTCGCGTCATTGTCATTTTATTTTATTTTAAACATTTTACTATAGGAATTATTTTTTATATTGTAGATTCATCTTTTTTTATCCCTGGTATTGGGGTGGCTTATTTGTGTTGTAACATAATGCCTCTCCTTCAAAATTGATCGTTTTGATAAAACACTAGCATAGTTTTTTATGAAATTATCAGTTATATATAATCTTTTTCCTTTTCTTTCTTGTTTATTTCTTCCTTCTTATTTCTATTCTTACTGGTTCCGTTCCTTTTTATTTAGATGTGTTTTTATTTATTTCCACGAGTGCGTTCTCCCTTTTATATAATTTTTTCCCTAACTTTTAGTAGCTGGTTTCTTCCATTACTACTTATTTTTCTGAGACCAGAGGAACATCATCTCTGCTAGTTAATTTGATTGCTGGACCTATTCTCAGTCAATCTTAAATACCTTTTTTGTCGTCTTGTGACTTCAATTAATAATATTTTTTAGGATTGTCCACTTAGTGGTTTTTTCCATCATTTTAGCCTTTTACTCATTCTTCCTTCCGCTGTACCTTTGCTATATACTGTTATTTACTCAAACAGTTGATTGTTATTTATTTATTTAGTTGTTAATTTCATTATTTCTAACTTTTCATTAGCTTGTTTTTCTTTTCTTTTGGTGATCGTTTTAATTATTTTAGACATCTTTTTTCTTTTTCTTGGTTGATTAACATTGTTTTGCTTTAGCCATTGGTTGTATATTTGCTCTATACATTATTTCTTTTTCTTCCTCGTACCAGTTCATTTTTTTTTGTTTTTTTTCTTTGAATACTCAATATTCTTTATAATTTTAGGTATTTGTCTTAGCAGTTCTTGCTTGATTTTATTTTGTTTTAAATATTATTCTGAATAATTTTTGTAAGTTTGTTGATCTTACTTTGTAGGAATTTTTGTAACTTATTCCTTATATATAAAAAAAATTTTTTCCTTTTTCTTTATATGTTATTTATACGTTTTTGTAAGGTGATCTTACTTTGTAGGAATTTTTGTAACTTATTCCTTATTTTATATTTTTATATTATGCCTCATATGTCATCGAAATATTGTTGTAAGTTGTTCTTACATATTTTTTTGAATTTTGGTATTCCATCTTACATATTTTTTCTTTATTATCATCATTGATTTGTTTATTTTTTATCTCTTATATGCTCTAAATAATGACGTAAGTTGCTCTTACATACTTTTTGAATTTTGGTAATCCTTTATTTACTTATCATAGTTTATTTTTCCTCGTAAAACTTTTTTATAGAAGCTTGATTATACACTCCTTTTATCTTTTTTGTGTTTATGTTACTTATTTTGTAAGTATTGTTACCATTGTCCTTGGTGATTACATAAGGCCCTATGTATAATAACAACAGTTTCTTTGTTATACCTTCAATCGTACTGGGTAGTTCACGGTTTTTTATTAATATCCTTTCTCCTTCATTATATTTAATTATTTTAGGTTGTTTTTGAGAATACTTTGCTTTTTGTTTCTCGATTTTCTCCATGATTTGGCTGTAACATTTGTTTTCATCATACGGGTCTTCTGGGTTGTTCGGAAATTCTATTATTTCCTGTATCTCTCTATGTGGTTTTCTTCCAAACATCATTAAATATGGGGTGTTCTCAATAAAATGGTGGTAACTCCTATTCAAAAATACTTCGGTTGAATTTAAATATTTCTGCCATTCCTTTTGATTATCATAGCAGTTCTTAAAATACGTCCTACCTCTCTTAACACTCTTTCTGCGGGATTACTGCTAGGGTGGTATACAGATGTTTTATATGTTTTTATATTTAATTTTAATAATTCATCTCTCCACTTTTTCCCTTTGAATTGTGTTCCGTGGTCTGTTATAATCATGTATGGTTTTCCAATTTCTGTGATGTATTTATTTTTTATGATGTCTAGTATTTTCCTTGTTGTTGCTCTGTTTATGGCATATAACTTGGTGTACTTGGTGTAATGGTCCAATATAATCACTATATGAACTTGTATCTATGTCTCCCTCCGCTACGTGGGAATGGTCGACATATGTCGAGAAACACTTTTTCCAGTTTGGCGTTTGAAGTGATGGATATTATTGTTCCATCTTTTCTCTTGTTATTTGTTTTGACCATCTATCATATCGTGCAGGTTTTAATGTTTTTATTTACCTTTCTAGTTATACCTTTAATCAATATATCTTCCTCTAATACTTTTACCATTTTGAGTGTTCCCATGTGTCCGTATCTGACATGGTAGTCTTTAATTATTTTGTTTTCTAGTGAATGTGGAACTACTAGTTTCCATGTTCCTTGATTCTTTTTGGTTTTAATGAATAGTATATCTTTGTATATGCAATAATAGTTATTTATAATTTCCTCAGATTCCAACAGTCTTCTCCATATGTTTAATATTTTTGTATCTTGCTTCTGCTGTAGCACTATCTCGCTTACAATATCTTCCAGGTCCTTACTATCCTTTAATATGTAATACACTTTGGCGATCTCCTTTTCTCCTTCAAGTGTTTGGTTTTCTACATTTATTCTGGACAAAACAACCACCGCTACGTTCTTCCAGCCTGGAATATACTCCCACGTAATATGGTACTCTTGCAGAGTGAGTATCCTACGTGTAAGCCTACCATGATTCAATTTACATTGTTTTAGTAATGATATAGACTTATGGTCACTTCGGACTGTAATTTGATATCCCAAGATGTAAGTTCTAAACTTTCCACATGCGAATACTATGCTGAGCAGTTCTTTTTCTGTAACGTTGTAGTTACACTCGCAACTGTTTAGTATCCTGCTGGCAAAGCTTGTGACCAGGTGGTTTCCTTCCTTATCTTCTTGGTACAATTCTGTGCCTAGGCTGACGTCGCAATTCAGGTAGAATGGTTGTTCAAAGTTGGGGTGATGTAGCATTACTGTTTCTAGAAATTTTTGTTTAATTAGTGTTAATACTTCCTCCCGCTCAGTTCCCCAGGTCCATTTTTCCTTTGCTGAGAGTTGTTTGGAAAATTTTGCTGTAAGATACGAGTAATTAGTTTGAAATTTTCTGTAATAATTGCATATACCTAAGAAGGACTGTAGCTGCTTCTTATTCTTAGGTGTGGGGAATTTCTGAATGGCTTCCAATTTCTCTTGGGACGGAGATATTCCCTTTTCGGTTAGGTTGAATCCCAGGAATTTGACTTCGTTGGCAGTAAACTTCGATTTATCCAATTTTCGTGTAATGTTATTGTTGGACAACTTTTTTAATACTTGTTCGATTCGTTCACAGTGCTCGTCCCAGTCTGAAGATGTTATTAACAGGTCGTCCACATACACTGTTGTGAACCGCAGTGCCTCTTGACCTAAGACTTGGTCTATCCATTTGACGAACACTGCGACGAAGTTGATGAGGCCGAAGGGTAACCTCTTGAATTGGTAGTTTCTTCTGTCGAATATAAATGCCATATATTTCCTACTGTGTGGGTGCAGCTCCACCTGCCAGTACCTACATACAGTATCCCAGGTACTTATGTATTTGGTGCCATGAAACCTTTTTAAAATTTCTTCAATTTCTCCCGGTGACGTTCGGTCATTGATAATCATTTTGTTGATCTCTCGGGCGTCTAAGCAGATCCGTACTTTACCATTCTTTTTAGGTATAGCGACTATGGGACTTGTGTATGGAGATTGGCTATACTCAATGATATCCTCCTCCATCATTCTGTTTATTTCTGTTCTGACTTCATTTTTCAGGGAGTATGCTATGGGGTAGGATTTCCTATGGAAGTCTACGGGTTCACGGAAGTTAATTTTGCATTGGTACCCCTTGACCTTGCCTGGAGTATTGGAGAAAACGTGCTGGTATGTGTTATAAATTGATATGAGATTTTCAGCCTGTTTCTTAGTTATTTCTTGTTGAGGTCGTTCTCCTTGGAAAGTTCTTATTTCCTCTATTTTCCGTTCCCATAATTCTCTACCTTCCTCTTCATCGGCCATAATGATTGACGGTTCATGTGTTTGGCAATAGTAATTTTCTAATCCTGGATCCTGATTTAGAGCTATTGGTGTAGGGTTACAGTTTATAATGTTTGCAGACCATATTCCCCTCTCAGAAGTCAGCAATACTACTCCCTTTTGCAGGTTGATGACTGCCGAATGTTGTCTCAACACGTCGCATCCTATGAGCATGTTAAATGGCAGCCCATTTGCTACAAGAAACACAATAGGTATTGTTGCATTCTGACTGTCCAATTCTAACGAAACTTGTTTTCTTATCGACCTATTTTGTTTGTCTGTGGCACCAATTATGATGATATTATTTATGGGTAGAGTGGGAATTGGTATTTGTGGTTTAGCTTGTATTCGCTCTAACTCTGGCTGGTTTATTAAAGATATATTCGATCCTGTATCGATCATGATTATTGTTATGGTTCCGTTGATGGTAGCCTTTATGTGTACGATTTCACTATTTGTTTTAGGTAGCTGGTTAGCCTCTTCTTCTAGAAGTTCTTCTCTGATATTCTTGAGATAGTTGTTTGATATGATAGTTATAATTTTGTGTTTACTTTGTGATGTCATTCGTCGTATCAACCCAAGTGATTGGTCATATGAAGGGTACATCTGGTTTTTCACTGACCTCTTTAGTTTAAAGGTTGTTGTGTATTGATGGTCAGACTATTGGATTGGTCCGCCGTCTCATTGATCGGTCCTTGTTGATCACTTATCTGGTTCCTGGGCGCTTCCATGGTTCTATTTTCTGGGAATTGTTTGTTATTTGTATTGGAGTTATTGTACCAGGAGTTTGTCTGCGTATTTGGACAATACCTCCTATGGTTAGGTTGTCTCCTCCCATTAATGAAATTAACCTGGCGTTTGACGTCGCCTCTATTTTGGTTATTCCCAGTTCCCCTGTTGTACTGGTAATTCAGGTTGTAATGGATGCCATAATAGTTGCTATTATTGGGGTGGCCATTTGGACGTTGGTCCGGTTCTGCTCCCCTGTAGTTATTGTTTGCGGGATTGTTGTTTTGGATGTTCCTGTTGTTCGGCTGGTTACCCGGATTATAATTCTGTTGGTCTCTGTTAAACGGCTGGTTATTTGGAGGGTAATTTGGTTGATACCTGTTGTATTTTCCTGTTGATTCCGGTTGTTGTTTTGGGTGTTGTTGTGAGACAGGTTGTAATTAGGCGCGTTATTATTTTCACTCCACCGGTTGTACCTTTGGTTCACCAGTCGGTTTCTTTTGTACTGACCGTCGTTTTCATGGTCCTCCAACAAACTTGCCATTCCCTGGATGGTTTTGATCTGTCCTTGTCTCCTGGCCCTTTGTATTGCGTCCTCGTAGTGATAACCCAGCTGTATTACTAATGATTCTTCAGGTATTCTTGGTTCGAGATTCCTAGCCAAACATACTTTCCCTAAGAAGTAAGAAGTTAGTGTGTGTCCCGCTTGTGGTTCATATCTCCCATTACTGATGTTCCTTACTACGTTTTGTGTAGATTCGGACCAATATTTTTCGCGGAATTGCGCCTTGAATTCCTGGGTACAGTTGATCTCCAGTCGAGTGGCCGTCCACCAATTGTCATGAGTGTCTTTAAACATTTCGTCAATAAGGCTCCTTACCGTCGTCCATCTTGTTTCTCTGTTCTTTTCGATGAGTTCTTCTACTCTCTTTAGGAATTCTATGGGATTACGTCTGTAACTCCGAAAGTTTATTATTTCTCTGTTCTCGTTGGTGATTGGACAGTAATGTGGTAATTTTTGTATTTAAAGGTTGGCTAATCTGTACTTTCTAAATTGCATTTATCAAGTTTATGCATCGTCACAGTTCAACGAGCGTCGCCGGGCGGCAGACGTCAGAACGTTTGCTGCCTTGTTCTGTCTTTTCGCTTTTTCTTGTTTGTCGCGACAATTATCTAGGCCTTAGGCCTTAACATTTTTATGTAGTTGAGTGTTGCACATTTGCGCCTCATTTGCCATGCAGCTTTCATAACCGACTTGGTTTATTCAAAATTTAAATGTCTTTCAGACATAGCCAACCTTAGCATGCCGATTTAATTGTAAACGAAACATAATAAATGTATTAACTACAGTCCACTATTGTCATTATTCTGCATCCTGGCAATAACTTCATGAAGCATCATTCTTCCTAATGCTTAAGAGTCCTACGGGACGAAATTCTAACATTTTTTTGGTCGCTCCGTGCCTGGATTCGTCATTTTACCTTTCTGCAACTTATATCAGAGTGTTTTTTTCTACCAATTTCTGGCCATCACGGGCGATTCAGCATATTCGCTGATCCGACCGTGTCGAGACTTAGTTAGCATTTCTTTCGTCGCCATTGAGCCTCGTGACGACACCACTGCAAGACCATCCATGTGCTAGCATCTACACACCAGATTGAGCAGTCATCTATCCAGTCCGTGCGTGTCTGCCATCTATTTCACGGCCTCAACGCTCCAGGACATCGCATACCAGGTACGACGTCAACGACATCATTGACAGGTGCGTACAATGGCTGAAGAAGGCCTCAAAGTGTTGGTCAGAAAGAGAGGCGGCTTAAAGTCCGCCATAGTGCGAATTAATTCGGCTTTAACTAACTTTGATAAAAGCAATAATACTAAACACTTTTTAATGGTTAGACTCGAAAGTCTAAAACGTTTGGCAACAAAATACGATATGGTACAGTCTGAAATTGAACTCATTTCTAAGGACATAAACGCTGCTCAAGAAGACCGAATTGAGGTTGAGGAGCTGTTGTATTCAACAGAAGCCAATATCTTGCAATTAATAGAAACTTTCAACGTTCAGACTGAACCTCCAGTATTAACGAACAATATGCAATTAAAACCTATAAGTTTGCCCTGCTTCACAGGCAATATTTTAGAGTGGCAGCACTTTTATTCAATATTTTTGGACTTGGTACACGCCAGATCTGATTTAACGTCAGTGCAGAAATTACATTATTTGTATTCATCTCTTAAAAATGAGCCACTAGATCTAATTAAGGCATTACCTATTTGTAATGAGAACTATTCCATAGCGTTGAGTTTGCTGTCCGCTAGATATGATAATAAATTCATATTAGCGAAGTATTATATCCAAAATTTGCTGGAAGTAAAGTCAACAATTAAGGACTCTGTCCAAAGTTTGGCAGAATTCATAAATACAATAACGTCTTCAGTTAATTCGCTGGCAGCCATGCAACTGCCAGTGGATTCATTTGAGCTTATTACTGTACAATTATTGTCAGCAAAACTGGACAATTCCACGTTTAAATTATGGAAGGAGTCTATAGATCCCGATAATCTTCCTAACTTTCAAAGCTTCACCCAGTTTTTAAACGCACGTAGACAGTTGCTAGAAAATACATTACCGATCGATGCCGGACAGCAGCTCAACAAGCTAACTTTAAGGTTCAACAATAAATCTGATAAACATAAATTTCGAAACTCTGCTGGCAGCACTGCATTTAAAAGTTATCACTCAGCTTCAAATAATTATTTATGCCCATGCTGTAAATCTAGTCATCCAATTTACATGTGTGACAAATTTCGTGCATTAAGCACATCAGAACGAGGGCAATTTATATTAAATCATAAACTCTGTACAAATTGTTTAAGACCAGATCATTTTCATCTAATTGTAAGGTCAAACAATCATGTAAGATCTGTTCAAAACGACACCATACATTGCTGCACATAAATAATGTGTCAAAACCATGTTCTGCCAGCAGTAGCAACTATTGTTCACTCAAGTTACAGTCTACAAACAATGTTCTCTTATGGACAGCACTTGTGTTTGTCATCGACCGGGCTGGTAACAGACAACTTGGAAGAGTTCTATTGGATGCTGGGTCACAAGTGAATTTTTGTACGGAATCATTTGCTAAGAAATTACGGCTTAACTTAACTAAATCTAACATACCGATTACAGGTATTAATAATGCGGCGTGTTGTGCCACTAACTTGGCGTCTATTCGCATTATTTCTCGCTATCAAAGATTCAGTTTCGAAGCAACATGTGCGGTCTTATCTGCATTAACCCATAAACTGCCAGCACAATCTTTCGACATAAATCATTTTAACGTCCCAGATAACGTTTTTCTTGCCGATCCACATTTCAACATATCAGCTGATATCGACATACTTTTAGGAGCGCAATTTTATTTAGATTTAATTTTAGCTAACAAATATGTACGCGGTTCTCAATTTCCTATTATACAAGAAACAAAGTTTGGCTACATTCTAGTAGGCAATCTGCCCAAACACTGCCGTTATAAGGGTCCTGCTGTTTCGTTCCTGGCTAGGAACAACGACAGTCAAATTTTGGCGTCTCTTGAGAAATTTTGGGAGACCGAAACTATCCCCGATAATGCACCCATTAGTAACGATTCAGCTTGTGAGGAGCATTTTGTTAACTCCACTCATCGCAATGATGAGGGTAGGTTCGTTGTTTCGCTACCATTTAAGTCTGACAATCCCCAGTTGGGTGAGTCCTATGCTAATGCTGAAGCGAGATTCTTGAGTTTAGAACGCCGGTTCATGCGTGATTCTGAGCTTGCGCGCGAATACGCAAACTTTATTCCTGAGTATAAGGATCTTGGCCACATGACGCTTGTCGATGATTGTTCTATCACTTCCGGGGTTTCAAATACCTACTATCTGCCTCACCATGCCGTCTTTAAGCATTCTAGTTCTACGACAAAACTTCACGTCGTTTTTGATGGCTCGGCCAAAACTACCAATGGCTTTTCTCTCAATGATATTTTGTTGGTAGGCCTAAACGTCCAACAAGACCTTTTTTCTATTCTTTTGCGATTTCGTATGCACAACTACGTTCTCGTCGCCGACATTGAGAAGATGTATCGACAAATTTTGGTATCTGATAAGGATTGTCATTATCAACGTATTCTGTGGCGTAACTCTCCCCTCGAACAGTTTAAACATTTTGTATTGCGAACTGTAACATACGGTACTGCTAGTGCTTCGTTTTTGGCTACTCGCTGTCTTATTCAGATTGGTAAGGATCATCAAGCTTCTTTTCCTGACGCTGCGTCAGCTATAATTAATGATTTCTATGTCGATGATTTGTTAACCGGTGCAGACACCATTTCTAATCTGACCAAGTTGAAATCTGACTTAGGTACGTTGTTGAGTCAATACGGTCTCACTCTGCATAAATGGGCATCAAATGAACCCAATGTGGTCGCAGATCATAATAATTTATCACTCCCGTTAAACAAACAAGGTAATGTGCGTACGTTGGGCATTCTTTGGAATAACTCTACAGATTCATTTTTGTTTGACATCAAGTCATTCTCAGTTGAATCAACCATCTCTAAGAGGAAAATCCTATCGAATAATGCGGGTATTTATGACCCACTCGGACTCGTCGGTCCCATTGTTTTCCTTTACAAACAGTTTATACAGCAACTATGGCTGTGCAATCTTGGTTGGGATGAGCCAATCTCCGGGCAATTACACTTGCATTGGCGTTCATTATGCGATAAATTATGTCTAATCGGTAAAATTATTGTCCCACGTTCTATTCGCTGTAAGTCTAAGGCAAAGATAGTTGAATTACATGGGTTTGCGGATGCTTCTGAAAGGGGCTATGGGTGTTGTGTTTACGTTAGAGTCATTTATCAAGATTCATCGGCCTCTTGTCACCTTCTGTGTTCCAAATCTCGCGTGGCCCCCCTACGACAGGTGTCATTACCTCGCATTGAACTCTGCGCTTGCTTGTTGTTATCTCGACTCTTATTCAAAGTCACCCCTGCGCTTCATTCCTTTATCAATAGTGTTCACCTGTATTCTGACTCCATGGTGTCCCTTTACTGGATTCATGCCCAGTCTTCTAGGTGGAAAACCTACATCGCTAATCATGTTGCCGAGATTCAGCGTCTCACTGAAACCTACACATGGCATCATATCAATTCACAACATAATCCTGCTGATATTATTTCTAGGGGATGTCACCCCGACGTTTTGCGCGATTGTTCGCTTTGGTGGCATGGTCCCGCTTGTTTGTCTCAATCTTCCGAGTCCAATCTTTTTTCACCTTTTTTTACCTTCTAATCTATCGTCTCCTGAATGCACTGCGGAGGAAAAACAAAACCCCAAACTTTCTCTAATATCTACCCTATCTATTGATCTTTCAAAGGACTTTTCTTCGTTGCACCGTCTGACTTGCGTATACGCTTATTGCTTTCGATTCATCAAAAATATTAGACTCTCCAGGGCTGAGAAAATTTCGGGCGCTCTTACCCCCGTTGAAATTCATTCCACTCTTAATTTCTTCATAAAACAATCCCAGTCAATCCACTTCGCTGCTGAGCTTAATTACCTTCGTAGTGGGTCTTCTGTCTCTATCAGGAGTAAGTTGTCTTCTCTGGACCCGTTTCTTGATGAGTTTGGCGTCATACGCGTCGGCGGACGCTTACAGCAGTCGCAACTACCTTATGCCAATAAGCATCCTATTGTCTTGCATCAATCGGTTCATATCACTCGCCTTATTATCGAACGCGAACACATTCGTCTACTCCACGCTGGTGCTCAACTCGTGCATCATTCACTTCGTCAACGTTGGTGGATCATTAACGCCAAGATAGTCATTCGCTCCATCATTCGTAGATGCGTCAAGTGTCTCAGGTTTAGTGCCAAACATCAGGTTCAAAGGCTTGGTATTTTGCCATCTCCTAGAGTCACTCCTTCGCGGCCGTTTCTATTCTGCGCAGTTGATTATGGTGGTCTCTTCATGATTCGTCATGGCGGGCAGAAATCTAGGACTCTGTCAAAATCCTATGTGTCTTTGTTCATTTGCTTAGCGACCAGGGCCATTCATTTGGAATTGGTTTCCGACCTTACGGCCAACGCGTTCATAGCTGCCTTACGTCGTTTCATGTCCCGTAGGGGCATACCCAGCCAGTTATATTCTGATAATGGCACGAACTTTAGGAAGGCCCGCAACGTTTTGCATGACCTTTACAATCTTTGGCATAATAAGGATGCCACCTCATCAATCCAATCCTTTACGACCTCATGGTATTACATGGTCATTTATTCCGCCCTCGTCACCTCATTTTGGTGGTCTCTGGGAGAGCGGTATAAAGAGTTTAAAGTATCATCTGCGCCGCGTGGTCGGCAAGTCTATACTCACTTTCGAGGAGTTTACGACGGTTTTGTCTCAGATAGAGGCATGTCTAAACTCACGTCCATTATTTGCCGTTTCATCGGATGTAAATGATCCAGTGCCACTTACGCCTGGCCATTTTTTAATTTGCGCACCATTAACGGCGATACCTGATCCTGACTTATCTCACGTTCCCATCTCTCGTCTTGGACGTTGGCAACTTCTCCAGAAGTTTGTCCAAGTCATTTGGAAAGCTTGGTCTCGCGACTACTTACATCAATTACAACAACGTCACAAATGGAAATTCGCTAAGGAAAACGTTTCCATTGGTGACCTGGTTTTGCTGATCGAGGATAACTTACCTCCATTAGCGTGGAAATTTGGTGTAATTACCGCCACATTTCCCGGCCCAGACAACTTAATTAGAGTAGTAGACATTCGCACGCCTACTGGCATTTTTCGGAGACCAGTTCACAAGCTATGTTTGTTGCCAGCGCGGGACGAGGGTTAGACACAAGGTCAATATAATTACTTAGCACAATGCTATATTTCACCTGGCCACTGGCTTTCATTACTTTATTGTCTGACAATTTGGTCGACTTTAATTGGTGATATGTATTATCACAACATTTTATGTTAATTTGCATTATTGCGTATTTTACATACTAAATTCGCATGTGACTTGTAATTTTTCAACCATGCACTATGTTATTATATCTATGCTTATCATATTGTTATGGTGGTATACTTTACTATTTTTGCATTTATATATTGTAACGTCCTACCTTGATGAGGTCTTATGGAAATGTTATTATATGCCTCACGCAGTATGCGTCACTTCTGAATTATAATAACTGACGTTTTTCAAGAGGTAAAATAAAGGATTTTGTTTATTTTGTTTTACTCAATCTGATGAGGAATCGAGAGTGTGTGATTTGTGGTCAAGGAGGGAAGTTGTTCAGCCTTATGCAGAAGAGAGAGTAAGTATCATTATTTCCACTCAGTTGATACGGTTTCTTCTGTTTGTTGTGCTGAAATTTTTTATAACTACCCACTACAATAAATTATAACACTTTATTATTCAAGGTTAATTTTCAATAATATTGCTTTATTTTTTATTGACTTTTGTCTCCTGCCACCAAGATATAGGTATCACAATTAATCTTATCTGAAAAAAACATCATCTCGACTTTACCGAGTAAACATAGATTTGTCTAAGGAGTAAAACATATATGTTGTTATTTACCCAATATTACGCTATAATAAAAAACATCAATTATTACATAATTCTTAATAATTCCCCAGGGTTCAGGGTGAGTTCTTTGTGTTATGAGAGTGTCAGAAATGGATAATTACTACGCTTTACAAATACCGAAAAATTAATAAATAATTTTGTTTATTTTTTTCATGTAGTACGTAGTTCCTGGAATTGCCGTAAGAGAGCAGTGTATATTTGTTTACTTTGAAAAAACATATGATCAAATGATTATTTTTTGTTCTATTTCGCCGTTTAAAACGAGTTTTCTTCTGGAATTATTACGAAAAAATGTTTATATTACCTCGCTCTGTATGGTTCTTACTGGATTGCCGCTTTTCTGTGATGAGGTCCGTCTTGCGTTATAATTTACGTTTCGTTTGAAGTATTTTCCAATTGTCAACGAGAACTAGGCCGAACTATGTTGGATCCTCAGAAGGTTTTCATCCACTGTTTATTAATGTATATCACCATTTAATTTGGATTAATCAGGTATAATTAGATAGTGGTCACTCTGTTTATTGATCTTGCATTAATTTCAACTCCTCCAACGTCCAAAAAAGGTTATTTTTTTATAATTTTTGTCGCATCGTTTCTTCAACTCTCCGGTTTAGTTCAAAATTTTTTATTTTATTAACAATACTTGTTATTTTTCATCACTCTTAGTAACACATAGTATTTTTATTATGCAGGCAGTTTGTAATTATTATAAATTTATATTTTATTTATGGAAATATAATTCCTTTCCATTCCGGTTTCTTTACTAATTTAATTTACATAATATGTTTTGGTTAATTTTTTTATGACATTGTATATAAGTATTTTATCATTTTATTATCCTTAAATAAATTTATATATTATTTATTTAGTCTCGAATAGTATTCATACCCGGCACTACTTCCTGTTGCCATTTCCTTCATAGGATTATTTTAATTTTTTATTATCTTTTGGTATTTAAATTTTTATGTCTTTTAAAACTAACCCTGGGTTATCCTATATTACAACACAAATATTTTAACAAATACAACATTAACTTAGGTATAACAAGTGGTTGTCCATACACTATAAATTACAATAAATAAATAAAATTACAAAAATCAATCAGTATTATTACATCCTACTTCCATAGTTTTATCCTTTCCAAAACATACAGCACAGTTTGGTAATACATTACTTTCACTTTTGTTTTTTCACCTCAATGGGTACACTAGAACTCACTTTGCACTGTATACCACTCGTATTGTTTATTATGTTGAGTGATATAATTAAATTTTGAGCGAGCTTTAGTTTACCCATTTCTGACTTTTATTACCATGAGTTACTTTATTGGGACCGGGTTATGTAACGTTACATAAAGCCCCCCCACTAGAACAAATTTATTTCAGTTTAACTTGTTTATTAAAAATAAATTGTTGATTATTTCCATTTTCTTAACTCCTCTTTATCTTCATAATAGTGTTTTATTTCTGACTGATTATACACTCTGGTAATTCAGACTTGTGGTAATTGCTGTTTTCTTACTTAACTCTCTCTCTCTTGGAGGCAAATTCATCAATTATTCATTTCTGGGTAGTGGTACTTCCACATTTTATTTGATAAGGACTGGTCACACTAATCATATTAAACTTGTTTTAACACTCATTTCGATTTACTTTTATATACTCGCTTTATCAATTAAGCTTCTGTCTGCTATCTTCCTTCTATTTTCTTCATTTATACTTCTGGAATCTAATATCACTCCTTTCAGCTATTTTATAATTATTATCCCTTAAATATTCAATTTCCCTAACATTTTCCCTATCTTGTGCGGTGGTAACAGTCGGGTGGTCACTCTCGGTCCATAACTCCGCTGTCCATCCTTACACCTTCTGAGACCAGGGGAACATCATCCCTGCTCATAAAAATTATTGCCGGAACATTTCTACGGTCAATACATAAAAATAAAAAAATTATAAGTTGTAGTCAATTAGCGACTAGTACCAAACACTTTTGGGATTCTTCATACTGTAGCTGTTTGTATTTATTTATATATTTCTTCTTCTCCTTGATTCCTTCTTCGTTTCCATTGACTAATAGCATATAACATCATTGATAGGCCTTATGTTAAAATTCTTTTGACTTTACTTCTTGTGACATATTTCTCCGTATCATTTCTTCTTATCTAATCTTCAATTCCGAGAAATTCAAATTTTTGTTGTATTAATTATCATCCTCCTTCAGTTTCATTGGAGTCATTAAATTATTCTTTATTCTTCTTATCTGAGCACATTACCATCAATTGTTTATTCATTTATTCTTCTTTTGTTACCATCAAAATATTATTTTTCCCATTATTTCAGTTTAAATCAGATATTTATAATTAAATTATATAATCTGTTATTATTTTTATTGGTGGTTTGTTGTTTGTTTTAAATTATATGGTTTCAAAATACCTTGAGTAAGTTGTCCTTACGTACTTTTAGAATTTTGGGGTTTTATTCTTAAATCATATTGTTTCTAAATAAATTAAGTAAGTTGTCCTTACATACTTTTTATTAAATCAAATTGTTGCGAAATATCTTAAGTAAGTTGTACTTACATACTTTTTGAATTTTGGGGTTTTTAGTCTCTTCATTCTAAATTATATGGTTTCAAAATAACTTGAGTAAGATGTCCTTACATGCTTTTAGAATTTTGGGGTTTTTTATTTACAATGGGTTGCTTGGTCCTGTATCCATAAAATCCGTCCCTTTTTTCTGGTTTGTTTGGAGTCTGTTTAACCGTGGTCCATTATTTCAGGTACTCCATGTTCTCGGATTGCTGGGGTGTTCGTAATTAATTCTCTCCTTGATAATCTTCTTACCATCCGGCTCTCCCACTTTGCTGCTATGAAACTTTCACTTAAGTACTGGTCTTCCGTCATAATTCGTTCCTTTTTAACTAACAAGTATTGTACCTCCTCTAACATAACATATTTGCTCATATTTAATCTCATTTCATTCCCTTTTACCTCTGAATTATTTGCCAAATATTTGAATGTTGTATTCCGTCTTGAAGATACGACTGATATTGTCTGATACACTTCCATCGTTGACACCTTTAACTGGGATGTAAACTTAATTAACTCCCTCTGTTCGTTAATTGGAAGGTTGAATACCTTAATTAATCCACCTGTAATCATTTCCCATTCTTCCTTGGTATTTATTATTCTCTTTCTACATGTTTTTATTATTTTCTTGGTCTTCTTTTCCACGGTTTGAACATCCTATTTGTTGTGGCTATTTTTATTTTCAGATGGCATTACACCTTGGTATTCTGTAACTTCTATTTCCTTCCTACTCTCTTCTGTATTCGGACTTACTTTAATACCTTCTGAGATGCTGTCTGATGTTTCATCCAAATTCTTAACACTATGGTCCATTTGTTTATTTGTCTCCTCCTTGTATGTATCTGCTTTTTGGATACGCGTATTAACATTTTCAAACTTCTCTCCGAAAGTTTCCCATATCTCCTTATTGAAATTCTCCATTTTACCCTCAAATTGTTTTAAATTCCTATTATTCTCTTCAAATTTTGCATTCATCTCTTCTCTTTGTCCTTCGACAGTTTCTTTCAGTTCATTGTATTGTTCATTCATGGTTTGTTTGATATTTCCATGAATGGTTTCTATTTTTTCATTTAGTTGTTTGACTAAACTTTCCTGAATGCTATCTATTTTCTCATTGGTCTGTCTATTTTGTTCCTCCTGTTTCTTAAAATTCTCCTTATTTTCCTCATTGGTTTGCCTCAGGTTTTCCTCCTGTTTCTTAAAATTCTCCTTATTTTCCTCCTTGGTTTGCTTCAAGTTTTCATCTATTTTATTAAATTTTTCCTTCTGTTCCTTAAATTGTTCTGCCATAAATTTCATCATGTCTTGCCAATTAAGTTCTTCTCTGGCTACCGCTTTGTCTGGTTGGTCCCCTTGGGCATCCTCTTCCACTATTTCCTTTTCCGTATCCATAACTACTTCGGTTTCTTCTGTATCACCTGTCTGTTGGTCCATTTCACTGTCCGTAACTAATTCTATTTCTTGTTCCTGTCCACCTTCTTCAATCTCCTTTTCTTCTGCCCTCTTCTACGATTTTCCTCGGGTATTAGGCATTTCTTGTTTTCTCATAACTGCCAACGATAATTAGATTTTTTGATATATATTTTTATTAAATATCAAAATTCTTTTCTAATTACCGCCCTTTTACGTTGAGCGCCATTCTGTAACATAACGCAGTGAGGTACAGTAGAGTTAAATTATACGCCCCACGTTGTTAGCGTCAAATCTGTGACGTAGCGTTTTTTGATGAGGTCTTTGCGAAACATACACCTTTAGTCAAGCCCCAAAAATTGGGTTCGCCAAATCTGTAACGTACTGTTTTTTGTTAAATGAGAGGTGTTAATGTTTCCGCCTCTCCGCAGTCGCCACTTATGAATTATAATAACTGACGTTGTTTTTCAAGAGGTAAAATAAAGGATTTTGTTTATTTTGTTTTACTCAATCTGATGAGGAATCGAGAGTGTGTGATTTGTGGTCAAGGAGGGAAGTTGTTCAGCCTTATGCAGAAGAGAGAGTAAGTATCATTATTTCCACTCAGTTGATACGGTTTCTTCTGTTTGTTGTGCTGAAATTTTTTATAACTACCCACTACAATAAATTATAACACTTTATTATTCAAGGTTAATTTTCAATAATATTGCTTTATTTTTTATTGACTTTTGTCTCCTGCCACCAAGATATAGGTATCACAATTAATCTTATCTGAAAAAAACATCATCTCGACTTTACCGAGTAAACATAGATTTGTCTAAGGAGCAAAACATATATGTTGTTATTTACCCAATATTATGCTATAATAAAAAACATCAATTATTACATAATTCTTAATAATTCCCCAGGGTTCAGGGTGAGTTCTTTGTGTTATGAGAGTGTCAGAAATGGATAATTACTACGCTTTACAAATACCGAAAAATTAATAAATAATTTTGTTTATTTTTTTCATGTAGTACGTAGTTCCCGGAATTGCCGTAAGAGAGCAGTGTATATTTGTTTACTTTGAAAAAACATATGATCAAATGATTATTTTTTGTTCTATTTCGCCGTTTAAAACGAGTTTTCTTCTGGAATTATTACGAAAAAATGTTTATATTACCTCGCTCTGTATGGTTCTTACTGGATTGGCGCTTTTCTGTGATGAGGTCCGTCTTGCGTTATAATTTACGTTTCGTTTGAAGTATTTTCCAATTGTCAACGAGAACTAGGCCGAACTATGTTGGATCCTCAGAAGGTTTTCATCCACTGTTTATTAATGTATATCACCATTTAATTTGGATTAATCAGGTATAATTAGATAGTGGTCACTCTGTTTATTGATCTTGCATTAATTTCAACTCCTCCAACGTCCAAAAAAGGTTATTTTTTTATAATTTTTGTCGCATCGTTTCTTCAACTCTCCGGTTTAGTTCAAAATTTTTTATCTTATTAACAATACTTGTTATTTTTCATCACTCTTAGTAACACATAGTATTTTTATTATGCAGGCAGTTTGTAATTATTATAAATTTATATTTTATTTATGGAAATATAATTCCTTTCCATTCCGGTTTCTTTACTAATTTAATTTACATAATATGTTTTGGTTAATTTTTTTATGACATTGTATATAAGTATTTTATCATTTTATTATCCTTAAATAAATTTATATATTATTTATTTAGTCTCGAATAGTATTCATACCCGGCACTACTTCCTGTTGCCATTTCCTTCATAGGATTATTTTAATTTTTTATTATCTTTTGGTATTTAAATTTTTATGTCTTTTAAAACTAACCCTGTGTTATCCTATATTACAACACAAATATTTTAACAAATACAACATTAACTTAGGTATAACAAGTGGTTGTCCATACACTATAAATTACAATAAATAAATAAAATTACAAAAATCAATCAGTATTATTACATCCTACTTCCATAGTTTTATCCTTTCCAAAACATACAGCACAGTTTGGTAATACATTACTTTCACTTTTGTTTTTTCACCTCAATGGGTACACTAGAACTCACTTTGCACTGTATACCACTCGTATTGTTTATTATGTTGAGTGATATAATTAAATTTTGAGCGAGCTTTAGTTTACCCATTTCTGACTTTTATTACCATGAGTTACTTTATTGGGACCGGGTTATGTAACGTTACATAAAGCCCCCCCACTAGAACAAATTTATTTCAGTTTAACTTGTTTATTAAAAATAAATTGTTGATTATTTCCATTTTCTTAACTCCTCTTTATCTTCATAATAGTGTTTTATTTCTGACTGATTATACACTCTGGTAATTCAGACTTGTGGTAATTGCTGTTTTCTTACTTAACTCTCTCTCTCTTGGAGGCAAATTCATCAATTATTCATTTCTGGGTAGTGGTACTTCCACATTTTATTTGATAAGGACTGGTCACACTAATCATATTAAACTTGTTTTAACACTCATTTCGATTTACTTTTATATACTCGCTTTATCAATTAAGCTTCTGTCTGCTATCTTCCTTCTATTTTCTTCATTTATACTTCTGGAATCTAATATCACTCCTTTCAGCTATTTTATAATTATTATCCCTTAAATATTCAATTTCCCTAACATTTTCCCTATCTTGTGCGGTGGTAACAGTCGGGTGGTCACTCTCGGTCCATAACTCCGCTGTCCATCCTTACACCTTCTGAGACCAGGGGAACATCATCCCTGCTCATAAAAATTATTGCCGGAACATTTCTACGGTCAATACATAAAAATAAAAAAATTATAAGTTGTAGTCAATTAGCGACTAGTACCAAACACTTTTGGGATTCTTCATACTGTAGCTGTTTGTATTTATTTATATATTTCTTCTTCTCCTTGATTCCTTCTTCGTTTCCATTGACTAATAGCATATAACATCATTGATAGGCCTTATGTTAAAATTCTTTTGACTTTACTTCTTGTGACATATTTCTCCGTATCATTTCTTCTTATCTAATCTTCAATTCCGAGAAATTCAAATTTTTGTTGTATTAATTATCATCCTCCTTCAGTTTCATTGGAGTCATTAAATTATTCTTTATTCTTCTTATCTGAGCACATTACCATCAATTGTTTATTCATTTATTCTTCTTTTGTTACCATCAAAATATTATTTTTCCCATTATTTCAGTTTAAATCAGATATTTATAATTAAATTATATAATCAGTTATTATTTTTATTGGTGGTTTGTTGTTTGTTTTAAATTATATGGTTTCAAAATACCTCGAGTAAGTTGTCCTTACGTACTTTTAGAATTTTGGGGTTTTATTCTTAAATCATATTGTTTCTAAATAAATTAAGTAAGTTGTCCTTACATACTTTTTATTAAATCAAATTGTTGCGAAATATCTTAAGTAAGTTGTACTTACATACTTTTTGAATTTTGGGGTTTTTAGTCTCTTCATTCTAAATTATATGGTTTCAAAATAACTTGAGTAAGATGTCCTTACATGCTTTTAGAATTTTGGGGTTTTTTATTTACAATGGGTTGCTTGGTCCTGTATCCATAAAATCCGTCCCTTTTTTCTGGTTTGTTTGGAGTCTGTTTAACCGTGGTCCATTATTTCAGGTACTCCATGTTCTCGGATTGCTGGGGTGTTCGTAATTAATTCTCTCCTTGATAATCTTCTTACCATCCGGCTCTCCCACTTTGCTGCTATGAAACTTTCACTTAAGTACCGGTCTTCCGTCATAATTCGTTCCTTTTTAACTAACAAGTATTGTACCTCCTCTAACATAACATATTTGCTCATATTTAATCTCATTTCATTCCCTTTTACCTCTGAATTATTTGCCAAATATTTGAATGTTGTATTCCGTCTTGAAGATACGACTGATATTGTCTGATACACTTCCATCGTTGACACATTTAACTGGGATGTAAACTTAATTAACTCCCTCTGTTCGTTAATTGGAAGGTTGAATACCTTAATTAATCCACCTGTAATCATTTCCCATTCTTCCTTGGTATTTATTATTCTCTTTGTACATGTTTTTATTATTTTCTTGGTCTTCATTTCCACGGTTTGAACATCCTATTTGTTGTGGCTATTTTTATTTTCAGATGGCATTACACCTTGGTATTCTGTAACTTCTATTTCCTTCCTACTCTCTTCTGTATTCGGACTTACTTTAATACCTTCTGAGATGCTGTCTGATGTTTCATCCAAATTCTTAACACTATGGTCCATTTGTTTATTTGTCTCCTCCTTGTATGTATCTGCTTTTTGGATACGCGTATTAACATTTTCAAACTTCTCTCCGAAAGTTTCCCATATCTCCTTATTGAAATTCTCCATTTTACCCTCAAATTGTTTTAAATTCCTATTATTCTCTTAAAATTTTGCATTCATCTCTTCTCTTTGTCCTTCGACAGTTTCTTTCAGTTCATTGTATTGTTCATTCATGGTTTGTTTGATATTTCCATGAATGGTTTCTATTTTTTCATTTAGTTGTTTGACTAAACTTTCCTGAATGCTATCTATTTTCTCATTGGTCTGTCTATTTTGTTCCTCCTGTTTCTTAAAATTCTCCTTATTTTCCTCATTGGTTTGCCTCAGGTTTTCCTCCTGTTTCTTAAAATTCTCCTTATTTTCCTCCTTGGTTTGCTTCAAGTTTTCATCTATTTTATTAAATTTTTCCTTCTGTTCCTTAAATTGTTCTGCCATAAATTTCATCATGTCTTGCCAATTAAGTTCTTCTCTGGCTACCGCTTTGTCTGGTTGGTCCCCTTGGGCATCCTCTTCCACTATTTCCTTTTCCGTATCCATAACTACTTCGGTTTCTTCTGTATCACCTGTCTGTTGGTCCATTTCACTGTCCGTAACTAATTCTATTTCTTGTTCCTGTCCACCTTCTTCAATCTCCTTTTCTTCTGCCCTCTTCTTCGATTTTCCTCGGGTATTAGGCATTTCTTGTTTTCTCATAACTGCCAACGATAATTAGATTTTTTGATATATATTTTTATTAAATATCAAAATTCTTTTCTAATTACCGCCCTTTTACGTTGAGCGCCATTCTGTAACGTAACGCAGTGAGGTACAGTAGAGTTAAATTATACGCCCCACGTTGTTAGCGTCAAATCTGTGACGTAGCGTTTTTTGATGAGGTCTTTGCGAAACATACACCTTTAGTCAAGCCCCAAAAATTGGGTTCGCCAAATCTGTAACGTACTGTTTTTTGTTAAATGAGAGGTGTTAATGTTTCCGCCTCTCCGCAGTCGCCACTTATGAATTATAATAACTGACGTTGTTTTTCAAGAGGTAAAATAAAGGATTTTGTTTATTTTGTTTTACTCAATCTGATGAGGAATCGAGAGTGTGTGATTTGTGGTCAAGGAGGGAAGTTGTTCAGCCTTATGCAGAAGAGAGAGTAAGTATCATTATTTCCACTCAGTTGATACGGTTTCTTCTGTTTGTTGTGCTGAAATTTTTTATAACTACCCACTACAATAAATTATAACACTTTATTATTCAAGGTTAATTTTCAATAATATTGCTTTATTTTTTATTGACTTTTGTCTCCTGCCACCAAGATATAGGTATCACAATTAATCTTATCTGAAAAAAACATCATCTCGACTTTACCGAGTAAACATAGATTTGTCTAAGGAGCAAAACATATATGTTGTTATTTACCCAATATTACGCTATAATAAAAAACATCAATTATTACATAATTCTTAATAATTCCCCAGGGTTCAGGGTGAGTTCTTTGTGTTATGAGAGTGTCAGAAATGGATAATTACTACGCTTTACAAATACCGAAAAATTAATAAATAATTTTGTTTATTTTTTTCATGTAGTACGTAGTTCCCGGAATTGCCGTAAGAGAGCAGTGTATATTTGTTTACTTTGAAAAAACATATGATCAAATGATTATTTTTTGTTCTATTTCGCCGTTTAAAACGAGTTTTCTTCTGGACTTATTACAAAAAAATGTTTATATTACCTCGCTCTGTATGGTTCTTACTGGATTGCCGCTTTTCTGTGATGAGGTCCGTCTTGCGTTATAATTTACGTTTCGTTTGAAGTATTTTCCAATTGTCAACGAGAACTAGGCCGAACTATGTTGGATCCTCAGAAGGTTTTCATCCACTGTTTATTAATGTATATCACCATTTAATTTGGATTAATCAGGTATAATTAGATAGTGGTCACTCTGTTTATTGATCTTGCATTAATTTCAACTCCTCCAACGTCCAAAAAAGGTTATTTTTTTATAATTTTTGTCGCATCGTTTCTTCAACTCTCCGGTTTAGTTCAAAATTTTTTATCTTATTAACAATACTTGTTATTTTTCATCACTCTTAGTAACACATAGTATTTTTATTATGCAGGCAGTTTGTAATTATTATAAATTTATATTTTATTTATGGAAATATAATTCCTTTCCATTCCGGTTTCTTTACTAATTTAATTTACATAATATGTTTTGGTTAATTTTTTTATGACATTGTATATAAGTATTTTATCATTTTATTATCCTTAAATAAATTTATATATTATTTATTTAGTCTCGAATAGTATTCATACCCGGCACTACTTCCTGTTGCCATTTCCTTCATAGGATTATTTTAATTTTTTATTATCTTTTGGTATTTAAATTTTTATGTCTTTTAAAACTAACCCTGGGTTATCCTATATTACAACACAAATATTTTAACAAATACAACATTAACTTAGGTATAACAAGTGGTTGTCCATACACTATAAATTACAATAAATAAATAAAATTACAAAAATCAATCAGTATTATTACATCCTACTTCCATAGTTTTATCCTTTCCAAAACATACAGCACAGTTTGGTAATACATTACTTTCACTTTTGTTTTTTCACCTCAATGGGTACACTAGAACTCACTTTGCACTGTATACCACTCGTATTGTTTATTATGTTGAGTGATATAATTAAATTTTGAGCGAGCTTTAGTTTACCCATTTCTGACTTTTATTACCATGAGTTACTTTATTGGGACCGGGTTATGTAACGTTACATAAAGCCCCCCCACTAGAACAAATTTATTTCAGTTTAACTTGTTTATTAAAAATAAATTGTTGATTATTTCCATTTTCTTAACTCCTCTTTATCTTCATAATAGTGTTTTATTTCTGACTGATTATACACTCTGGTAATTCAGACTTGTGGTAATTGCTGTTTTCTTACTTAACTCTCTCTCTCTTGGAGGCAAATTCATCAATTATTCATTTCTGGGTAGTGGTACTTCCACATTTTATTTGATAAGGACTGGTCACACTAATCATATTAAACTTGTTTTAACACTCATTTCGATTTACTTTTATATACTCGCTTTATCAATTAAGCTTCTGTCTGCTATCTTCCTTCTATTTTCTTCATTTATACTTCTGGAATCTAATATCACTCCTTTCAGCTATTTTATAATTATTATCCCTTAAATATTCAATTTCCCTAACATTTTCCCTATCTTGTGCGGTGGTAACAGTCGGGTGGTCACTCTCGGTCCATAACTCCGCTGTCCATCCTTACACCTTCTGAGACCAGGGGAACATCATCCCTGCTCATAAAAATGATTGCCGGAACATTTCTACGGTCAATACATAAAAATAAAAAAATTATAAGTAGTAGTCAATTAGCGACTAGTACCAAACACTTTTGGGATTCTTCATACTGTAGCTGTTTGTATTTATTTATATATTTCTTCTTCTCCTTGATTCCTTCTTCGTTTCCATTGACTAATAGCATATAACATCATTGATAGGCCTTATGTTAAAATTCTTTTGACTTTACTTCTTGTGACATATTTCTCCGTATCATTTCTTCTTATCTAATCTTCAATTCCGAGAAATTCAAATTTTTGTTGTATTAATTATCATCCTCCTTCAGTTTCATTGGAGTCATTAAATTATTCTTTATTCTTCTTATCTGAGCACATTACCATCAATTGTTTATTCATTTATTCTTCTTTTGTTACCATCAAAATATTATTTTTCCCATTATTTCAGTTTAAATCAGATATTTATAATTAAATTATATAATCAGTTATTATTTTTATTGGTGGTTTGTTGTTTGTTTTAAATTATATGGTTTCAAAATACCTCGAGTAAGTTGTCCTTACGTACTTTTAGAATTTTGGGGTTTTATTCTTAAATCATATTGTTTCTAAATAAATTAAGTAAGTTGTCCTTACATACTTTTTATTAAATCAAATTGTTGCGAAATATCTTAAGTAAGTTGTACTTACATACTTTTTGAATTTTGGGGTTTTTAGTCTCTTCATTCTAAATTATATGGTTTCAAAATAACTTGAGTAAGATGTCCTTACATGCTTTTAGAATTTTGGGGTTTTTTATTTACAATGGGTTGCTTGGTCCTGTATCCATAAAATCCGTCCCTTTTTTCTGGTTTGTTTGGAGTCTGTTTAACCGTGGTCCATTATTTCAGGTACTCCATGTTCTCGGATTGCTGGGGTGTTCGTAATTAATTCTCTCCTTGATAATCTTCTTACCATCCGGCTCTCCCACTTTGCTGCTATGAAACTTTCACTTAAGTACCGGTCTTCCGTCATAATTCGTTCCTTTTTAACTAACAAGTATTGTACCTCCTCTAACATAACATATTTGCTCATATTTAATCTCATTTCATTCCCTTTTACCTCTGAATTATTTGCCAAATATTTGAATGTTGTATTCCGTCTTGAAGATACGACTGATATTGTCTGATACACTTCCATCGTTGACACATTTAACTGGGATGTAAACTTAATTAACTCCCTCTGTTCGTTAATTGGAAGGTTGAATACCTTAATTAATCCACCTGTAATCATTTCCCATTCTTCCTTGGTATTTATTATTCTCTTTCTACATGTTTTTATTATTTTCTTGGTCTTCATTTCCACGGTTTGAACATCCTATTTGTTGTGGCTATTTTTATTTTCAGATGGCATTACACCTTGGTATTCTGTAACTTCTATTTCCTTCCTACTCTCTTCTGTATTCGGACTTACTTTAATACCTTCTGAGATGCTGTCTGATGTTTCATCCAAATTCTTAACACTATGGTCCATTTGTTTATTTGTCTCCTCCTTGTATGTATCTGCTTTTTGGATACGCGTATTAACATTTTCAAACTTCTCTCCGAAAGTTTCCCATATCTCCTTATTGAAATTCTCCATTTTACCCTCAAATTGTTTTAAATTCCTATTATTCTCTTCAAATTTTGCATTCATCTCTTCTCTTTGTCCTTCGACAGTTTCTTTCAGTTCATTGTATTGTTCATTCATGGTTTGTTTGATATTTCCATGAATGGTTTCTATTTTTTCATTTAGTTGTTTGACTAAACTTTCCTGAATGCTATCTATTTTCTCATTGGTCTGTCTATTTTGTTCCTCCTGTTTCTTAAAATTCTCCTTATTTTCCTCATTGGTTTGCCTCAGGTTTTCCTCCTGTTTCTTAAAATTCTCCTTATTTTCCTCCTTGGTTTGCTTCAAGTTTTCATCTATTTTATTAAATTTTTCCTTCTGTTCCTTAAATTGTTCTGCCATAAATTTCATCATGTCTTGCCAATTAAGTTCTTCTCTGGCTACCGCTTTGTCTGGTTGGTCCCCTTGGGCATCCTCTTCCACTATTTCCTTTTCCGTATCCATAACTACTTCGGTTTCTTCTGTATCACCTGTCTGTTGGTCCATTTCACTGTCCGTAACTAATTCTATTTCTTGTTCCTGTCCACCTTCTTCAATCTCCTTTTCTTCTGCCCTCTTCTTCGATTTTCCTCGGGTATTAGGCATTTCTTGTTTTCTCATAACTGCCAACGATAATTAGATTTTTTGATATATATTTTTATTAAATATCAAAATTCTTTTCTAATTACCGCCCTTTTACGTTGAGCGCCATTCTGTAACGTAACGCAGTGAGGTACAGTAGAGTTAAATTATACGCCCCACGTTGTTAGCGTCAAATCTGTGATGTAGCGTTTTTTGATGAGGTCTTTGCGAAACATACACCTTTAGTCAAGCCCCAAAAATTGGGTTCGCCAAATCTGTAACGTACTGTTTTTTGTTAAATGAGAGGTGTTAATGTTTCCGCCTCTCCGCAGTCGCCACTTATGAATTATAATAACTGACGTTGTTTTTCAAGAGGTAAAATAAAGGATTTTGTTTATTTTGTTTTACTCAATCTGATGAGGAATCGAGAGTGTGTGATTTGTGGTCAAGGAGGGAAGTTGTTCAGCCTTATGCAGAAGAGAGAGTAAGTATCATTATTTCCACTCAGTTGATACGGTTTCTTCTGTTTGTTGTGCTGAAATTTTTTATAACTACCCACTACAATAAATTATAACACTTTATTATTCAAGGTTAATTTTCAATAATATTGCTTTATTTTTTATTGACTTTTGTCTCCTGCCACCAAGATATAGGTATCACAATTAATCTTATCTGAAAAAAACATCATCTCGACTTTACCGAGTAAACATAGATTAGTCTAAGGAGCAAAACATATATGTTGTTATTTACCCAATATTACGCTATAATAAAAAACATCAATTATTACATAATTCTTAATAATTCCCCAGGGTTCAGGGTGAGTTCTTTGTGTTATGAGAGTGTCAGAAATGGATAATTACTACGCTTTACAAATACCGAAAAATTAATAAATAATTTTGTTTATTTTTTTCATGTAGTACGTAGTTCCCGGAATTGCCGTAAGAGAGCAGTGTATATTTGTTTACTTTGAAAAAACATATGATCAAATGATTATTTTTTGTTCTATTTCGCCGTTTAAAACGAGTTTTCTTCTGGACTTATTACAAAAAAATGTTTATATTACCTCGCTCTGTATGGTTCTTACTGGATTGCCGCTTTTCTGTGATGAGGTCCGTCTTGCGTTATAATTTACGTTTCGTTTGAAGTATTTTCCAATTGTCAACGAGAACTAGGCCGAACTATGTTGGATCCTCAGAAGGTTTTCATCCACTGTTTATTAATGTATATCACCATTTAATTTGGATTAATCAGGTATAATTAGATAGTGGTCACTCTGTTTATTGATCTTGCATTAATTTCAACTCCTCCAACGTCCAAAAAAAAGTTATTTTTTTATAATTTTTGTCGCATCGTTTCTTCAACTCTCCGGTTTAGTTCAAAATTTTTTATCTTATTAACAATACTTGTTATTTTTCATCACTCTTAGTAACACATAGTATTTTTATTATGCAGGCAGTTTGTAATTATTATAAATTTATATTTTATTTATGGAAATATAATTCCTTTCCATTCCGGTTTCTTTACTAATTTAATTTACATAATATGTTTTGGTTAATTTTTTTATGACATTGTATATAAGTATTTTATCATTTTATTATCCTTAAATAAATTTATATATTATTTATTTAGTCTCGAATAGTATTCATACCCGGCACTACTTCCTGTTGCCATTTCCTTCATAGGATTATTTTAATTTTTTATTATCTTTTGGTATTTAAATTTTTATGTCTTTTAAAACTAACCCTGGGTTATCCTATATTACAACACAAATATTTTAACAAATACAACATTAACTTAGGTATAACAAGTGGTTGTCCATACACTATAAATTACAATAAATAAATAAAATTACAAAAATCAATCAGTATTATTACATCCTACTTCCATAGTTTTATCCTTTCCAAAACATACAGCACAGTTTGGTAATACATTACTTTCACTTTTGTTTTTTCACCTCAATGGGTACACTAGAACTCACTTTGCACTGTATACCACTCGTATTGTTTATTATGTTGAGTGATATAATTAAATTTTGAGCGAGCTTTAGTTTACCCATTTCTGACTTTTATTACCATGAGTTACTTTATTGGGACCGGGTTATGTAACGTTACATAAAGCCCCCCCACTAGAACAAATTTATTTCAGTTTAACTTGTTTATTAAAAATAAATTGTTGATTATTTCCATTTTCTTAACTCCTCTTTATCTTCATAATAGTGTTTTATTTCTGACTGATTATACACTCTGGTAATTCAGACTTGTGGTAATTGCTGTTTTCTTACTTAACTCTCTCTCTCTTGGAGGCAAATTCATCAATTATTCATTTCTGGGTAGTGGTACTTCCACATTTTATTTGATAAGGACTGGTCACACTAATCATATTAAACTTGTTTTAACACTCATTTCGATTTACTTTTATATACTCGCTTTATCAATTAAGCTTCTGTCTGCTATCTTCCTTCTATTTTCTTCATTTATACTTCTGGAATCTAATATCACTCCTTTCAGCTATTTTATAATTATAATCCTTAAATATTCAATTTCCCTAACATTTTCCCTATCTTGTGCGGTGGTAACAGTCGGGTGGTCACTCTCGGTCCATAACTCCGCTGTCCATCCTTACACCTTCTGAGACCAGGGGAACATCATCCCTGCTCATAAAAATTATTGCCGGAACATTTCTACGGTCAATACATAAAAATAAAAAAATTATAAGTAGTAGTCAATTAGCGACTAGTACCAAACACTTTTGGGATTCTTCATACTGTAGCTGTTTGTATTTATTTATATATTTCTTCTTCTCCTTGATTCCTTCTTCGTTTCCATTGACTAATAGCATATAACATCATTGATAGGCCTTATGTTAAAATTCTTTTGACTTTACTTCTTGTGACATATTTCTCCGTATCATTTCTTCTTATCTAATCTTCAATTCCGAGAAATTCAAATTTTTGTTGTATTAATTATCATCCTCCTTCAGTTTCATTGGAGTCATTAAATTATTCTTTATTCTTCTTATCTGAGCACATTACCATCAATTGTTTATTCATTTATTCTTCTTTTGTTACCATCAAAATATTATTTTTCCCATTATTTCAGTTTAAATCAGATATTTATAATTAAATTATATAATCTGTTATTATTTTTATTGGTGGTTTGTTGTTTGTTTTAAATGATATGGTTTCAAAATACCTTGAGTAAGTTGTCCTTACGTACTTTTAGAATTTTGGGGTTTTATTCTTAAATCATATTGTTTCTAAATAAATTAAGTAAGTTGTCCTTACATACTTTTTATTAAATCAAATTGTTGCGAAATATCTTAAGTAAGTTGTACTTACATACTTTTTGAATTTTGGGGTTTTTAGTCTCTTCATTCTAAATTATATGGTTTCAAAATAACTTGAGTAAGATGTCCTTACATGCTTTTAGAATTTTGGGGTTTTTTATTTACAATGGGTTGCTTGGTCCTGTATCCATAAAATCCGTCCCTTTTTTCTGGTTTGTTTGGAGTCTGTTTAACCGTGGTCCATTATTTCAGGTACTCCATGTTCTCGGATTGCTGGGGTGTTCGTAATTAATTCTCTCCTTGATAATCTTCTTACCATCCGGCTCTCCCACTTTGCTGCTATGAAACTTTCACTTAAGTACCGGTCTTCCGTCATAATTCGTTCCTTTTTAACTAACAAGTATTGTACCTCCTCTAACATAACATATTTGCTCATATTTAATCTCATTTCATTCCCTTTTACCTCTGAATTATTTGCCAAATATTTGAATGTTGTATTCCGTCTTGAAGATACGACTGATATTGTCTGATACACTTCCATCGTTGACACATTTAACTGGGATGTAAACTTAATTAACTCCCTCTGTTCGTTAATTGGAAGGTTGAATACCTTAATTAATCCACCTGTAATCATTTCCCATTCTTCCTTGGTATTTATTATTCTCTTTCTACATGTTTTTATTATTTTCTTGGTCTTCATTTCCACGGTTTGAACATCCTATTTGTTGTGGCTATTTTTATTTTCAGATGGCATTACACCTTGGTATTCTGTAACTTCTATTTCCTTCCTACTCTCTTCTGTATTCGGACTTACTTTAATACCTTCTGAGATGCTGTCTGATGTTTCATCCAAATTCTTAACACTATGGTCCATTTGTTTATTTGTCTCCTCCTTGTATGTATCTGCTTTTTGGATACGCGTATTAACATTTTCAAACTTCTCTCCGAAAGTTTCCCATATCTCCTTATTGAAATTCTCCATTTTACCCTCAAATTGTTTTAAATTCCTATTATTCTCTTCAAATTTTGCATTCATCTCTTCTCTTTGTCCTTCGACAGTTTCTTTCAGTTCATTGTATTGTTCATTCATGGTTTGTTTGATATTTCCATGAATGGTTTCTATTTTTTCATTTAGTTGTTTGACTAAACTTTCCTGAATGCTATCTATTTTCTCATTGGTCTGTCTATTTTGTTCCTCCTGTTTCTTAAAATTCTCCTTATTTTCCTCATTGGTTTGCCTCAGGTTTTCCTCCTGTTTCTTAAAATTCTCCTTATTTTCCTCCTTGGTTTGCTTCAAGTTTTCATCTATTTTATTAAATTTTTCCTTCTGTTCCTTAAATTGTTCTGCCATAAATTTCATCATGTCTTGCCAATTAAGTTCTTCTCTGGCTACCGCTTTGTCTGGTTGGTCCCCTTGGGCATCCTCTTCCACTATTTCCTTTTCCGTATCCATAACTACTTCGGTTTCTTCTGTATCACCTGTCTGTTGGTCCATTTCACTGTCCGTAACTAATTCTATTTCTTGTTCCTGTCCACCTTCTTCAATCTCCTTTTCTTCTGCCCTCTTCTTCGATTTTCCTCGGGTATTAGGCATTTCTTGTTTTCTCATAACTGCCAACGATAATTAGATTTTTTTATATATATTTTTATTAAATATCAAAATTCTTTTCTAATTACCGCCCTTTTACGTTGAGCGCCATTCTGTAACGTAACGCAGTGAGGTACAGTAGAGTTAAATTATACGCCCCACGTTGTTAGCGTCAAATCTGTGACGTAGCGTTTTTTGATGAGGTCTTTGCGAAACATACACCTTTAGTCAAGCCCCAAAAATTGGGTTCGCCAAATCTGTAACGTACTGTTTTTTGTTAAATGAGAGGTGTTAATGTTTCCGCCTCTCCGCAGTCGCCACTTATGAATTATAATAACTGACGTTGTTTTTCAAGAGGTAAAATAAAGGATTTTGTTTATTTTGTTTTACTCAATCTGATGAGGAATCGAGAGTGTGTGATTTGTGGTCAAGGAGGGAAGTTGTTCAGCCTTATGCAGAAGAGAGAGTAAGTATCATTATTTCCACTCAGTTGATACGGTTTCTTCTGTTTGTTGTGCTGAAATTTTTTATAACTACCCACTACAATAAATTATAACACTTTATTATTCAAGGTTAATTTTCAATAATATTGCTTTATTTTTTATTGACTTTTGTCTCCTGCCACCAAGATATAGGTATCACAATTAATCTTATCTGAAAAAAACATCATCTCGACTTTACCGAGTAAACATAGATTTGTCTAAGGAGCAAAACATATATGTTGTTATTTACCCAATATTACGCTATAATAAAAAACATCAATTATTACATAATTCTTAATAATTCCCCAGGGTTCAGGGTGAGTTCTTTGTGTTATGAGAGTGTCAGAAATGGATAATTACTACGCTTTACAAATACCGAAAAATTAATAAATAATTTTGTTTATTTTTTTCATGTAGTACGTAGTTCCCGGAATTGCCGTAAGAGAGCAGTGTATATTTGTTTACTTTGAAAAAACATATGATCAAATGATTATTTTTTGTTCTATTTCGCCGTTTAAAACGAGTTTTCTTCTGGAATTATTACGAAAAAATGTTTATATTACCTCGCTCTGTATGGTTCTTACTGGATTGCCGCTTTTCTGTGATGAGGTCCGTCTTGCGTTATAATTTATGTTTCGTTTGAAGTATTTTCCAATTGTCAACGAGAACTAGGCCGAACTATGTTGGATCCTCAGAAGGTTTTCATCCACTGTTTATTAATGTATATCACCATTTAATTTGGATTAATCAGGTATAATTAGATAGTGGTCACTCTGTTTATTGATCTTGCATTAATTTCAACTCCTCCAACGTCCAAAAAAGGTTATTTTTTATAATTTTTGTCGCATCGTTTCTTCAACTCTCCGGTTTAGTTCAAAATTTTTTATCTTATTAACAATACTTGTTATTTTTTATCACTCTTAGTAACACATAGTATTTTTATTATGCAGGCAGTTTGTAATTATTATAAATTTATATTTTATTTATGGAAATATAATTCCTTTCCATTCCGGTTTCTTTACTAATTTAATTTACATAATATGTTTTGGTTAATTTTTTTATGACATTGTATATAAGTATTTTATCATTTTATTATCCTTAAATAAATTTATATATTATTTATTTAGTCTCGAATAGTATTCATACCCGGCACTACTTCCTGTTGCCATTTCCTTCATAGGATTATTTTAATTTTTTATTATCTTTTGGTATTTAAATTTTTATGTCTTTTAAAACTAACCCTGGGTTATCCTATATTACAACACAAATATTTTAACAAATACAACATTAACTTAGGTATAACAAGTGGTTGTCCATACACTATAAATTACAATAAATAAATAAAATTACAAAAATCAATCAGTATTATTACATCCTACTTCCATAGTTTTATCCTTTCCAAAACATACAGCACAGTTTGGTAATACATTACTTTCACTTTTGTTTTTTCACCTCAATGGGTACACTAGAACTCACTTTGCACTGTATACCACTCGTATTGTTTATTATGTTGAGTGATATAATTAAATTTTGAGCGAGCTTTAGTTTACCCATTTCTGACTTTTATTACCATGAGTTACTTTATTGGGACCGGGTTATGTAACGTTACATAAAGCCCCCCCACTAGAACAAATTTATTTCAGTTTAACTTGTTTATTAAAAATAAATTGTTGATTATTTCCATTTTCTTAACTCCTCTTTATCTTCATAATAGTGTTTTATTTCTGACTGATTATACACTCTGGTAATTCAGACTTGTGGTAATTGCTGTTTTCTTACTTAACTCTCTCTCTCTTGGAGGCAAATTCATCAATTATTCATTTCTGGGTAGTGGTACTTCCACATTTTATTTGATAAGGACTGGTCACACTAATCATATTAAACTTGTTTTAACACTCATTTCGATTTACTTTTATATACTCGCTTTATCAATTAAGCTTCTGTCTGCTATCTTCCTTCTATTTTCTTCATTTATACTTCTGGAATCTAATATCACTCCTTTCAGCTATTTTATAATTATTATCCCTTAAATATTCAATTTCCCTAACATTTTCCCTATCTTGTGCGGTGGTAACAGTCGGGTGGTCACTCTCGGTCCATAACTCCGCTGTCCATCCTTACACCTTCTGAGACCAGGGGAACATCATCCCTGCTCATAAAAATTATTGCCGGAACATTTCTACGGTCAATACATAAAAATAAAAAAATTATAAGTAGTAGTCAATTAGCGACTAGTACCAAACACTTTTGGGATTCTTCATACTGTAGCTGTTTGTATTTATTTATATATTTCTTCTTCTCCTTGATTCCTTCTTCGTTTCCATTGACTAATAGCATATAACATCATTGATAGGCCTTATGTTAAAATTCTTTTGACTTTACTTCTTGTGACATATTTCTCCGTATCATTTCTTCTTATCTAATCTTCAATTCCGAGAAATTCAAATTTTTGTTGTATTAATTATCATCCTCCTTCAGTTTCATTGGAGTCATTAAATTATTCTTTATTCTTCTTATCTGAGCACATTACCATCAATTGTTTATTCATTTATTCTTCTTTTGTTACCATCAAAATATTATTTTTCCCATTATTTCAGTTTAAATCAGATATTTATAATTAAATTATATAATCTGTTATTATTTTTATTGGTGGTTTGTTGTTTGTTTTAAATTATATGGTTTCAAAATACCTTGAGTAAGTTGTCCTTACGTACTTTTAGAATTTTGGGGTTTTATTCTTAAATCATATTGTTTCTAAATAAATTAAGTAAGTTGTCCTTACATACTTTTTATTAAATCAAATTGTTGCGAAATATCTTAAGTAAGTTGTACTTACATACTTTTTGAATTTTGGGGTTTTTAGTCTCTTCATTCTAAATTATATGGTTTCAAAATAACTTGAGTAAGATGTCCTTACATGCTTTTAGAATTTTGGGGTTTTTTATTTACAATGGGTTGCTTGGTCCTGTATCCATAAAATCCGTCCCTTTTTTCTGGTTTGTTTGGAGTCTGTTTAACCGTGGTCCATTATTTCAGGTACTCCATGTTCTCGGATTGCTGGGGTGTTCGTAATTAATTCTCTCCTTGATAATCTTCTTACCATCCGGCTCTCCCACTTTGCTGCTATGAAACTTTCACTTAAGTACCGGTCTTCCGTCATAATTCGTTCCTTTTTAACTAACAAGTATTGTACCTCCTCTAACATAACATATTTGCTCATATTTAATCTCATTTCATTCCCTTTTACCTCTGAATTATTTGCCAAATATTTGAATGTTGTATTCCGTCTTGAAGATACGACTGATATTGTCTGATACACTTCCATCGTTGACACATTTAACTGGGATGTAAACTTAATTAACTCCCTCTGTTCGTTAATTGGAAGGTTGAATACCTTAATTAATCCACCTGTAATCATTTCCCATTCTTCCTTGGTATTTATTATTCTCTTTCTACATGTTTTTATTATTTTCTTGGTCTTCATTTCCACGGTTTGAACATCCTATTTGTTGTGGCTATTTTTATTTTCAGATGGCATTACACCTTGGTATTCTGTAACTTCTATTTCCTTCCTACTCTCTTCTGTATTCGGACTTACTTTAATACCTTCTGAGATGCTGTCTGATGTTTCATCCAAATTCTTAACACTATGGTCCATTTGTTTATTTGTCTCCTCCTTGTATGTATCTGCTTTTTGGATACGCGTATTAACATTTTCAAACTTCTCTCCGAAAGTTTCCCATATCTCCTTATTGAAATTCTCCATTTTACCCTCAAATTGTTTTAAATTCCTATTATTCTCTTCAAATTTTGCATTCATCTCTTCTCTTTGTCCTTCGACAGTTTCTTTCAGTTCATTGTATTGTTCATTCATGGTTTGTTTGATATTTCCATGAATGGTTTCTATTTTTTCATTTAGTTGTTTGACTAAACTTTCCTGAATGCTATCTATTTTCTCATTGGTCTGTCTATTTTGTTCCTCCTGTTTCTTAAAATTCTCCTTATTTTCCTCATTGGTTTGCCTCAGGTTTTCCTCCTGTTTCTTAAAATTCTCCTTATTTTCCTCCTTGGTTTGCTTCAAGTTTTCATCTATTTTATTAAATTTTTCCTTCTGTTCCTTAAATTGTTCTGCCATAAATTTCATCATGTCTTGCCAATTAAGTTCTTCTCTGGCTACCGCTTTGTCTGGTTGGTCCCCTTGGGCATCCTCTTCCACTATTTCCTTTTCCGTATCCATAACTACTTCGGTTTCTTCTGTATCACCTGTCTGTTGGTCCATTTCACTGTCCGTAACTAATTCTATTTCTTGTTCCTGTCCACCTTCTTCAATCTCCTTTTCTTCTGCCCTCTTCTTCGATTTTCCTCGGGTATTAGGCATTTCTTGTTTTCTCATAACTGCCAACGATAATTAGATTTTTTGATATATATTTTTATTAAATATCAAAATTCTTTTCTAATTACCGCCCTTTTACGTTGAGCGCCATTCTGTAACGTAACGCAGTGAGGTACAGTAGAGTTAAATTATACGCCCCACGTTGTTAGCGTCAAATCTGTGACGTAGCGTTTTTTGATGAGGTCTTTGCGAAACATACACCTTTAGTCAAGCCCCAAAAATTGGGTTCGCCAAATCTGTAACGTACTGTTTTTTGTTAAATGAGAGGTGTTAATGTTTCCGCCTCTCCGCAGTCGCCACTTAATGAATTATAATAACTGACGTTGTTTTTCAAGAGGTAAAATAAAGGATTTTGTTTATTTTGTTTTACTCAATCTGATGAGGAATCGAGAGTGTGTGATTTGTGGTCAAGGAGGGAAGTTGTTCAGCCTTATGCAGAAGAGAGAGTAAGTATCATTATTTCCACTCAGTTGATACGGTTTCTTCTGTTTGTTGTGCTGAAATTTTTTATAACTACCCACTACAATAAATTATAACACTTTATTATTCAAGGTTAATTTTCAATAATATTGCTTTATTTTTTATTGACTTTTGTCTCCTGCCACCAAGATATAGGTATCACAATTAATCTTATCTGAAAAAAACATCATCTCGACTTTACCGAGTAAACATAGATTAGTCTAAGGAGCAAAACATATATGTTGTTATTTACCCAATATTACGCTATAATAAAAAACATCAATTATTACATAATTCTTAATAATTCCCCAGGGTTCAGGGTGAGTTCTTTGTGTTATGAGAGTGTCAGAAATGGATAATTACTACGCTTTACAAATACCGAAAAATTAATAAATAATTTTGTTTATTTTTTTCATGTAGTACGTAGTTCCCGGAATTGCCGTAAGAGAGCAGTGTATATTTGTTTACTTTGAAAAAACATATGATCAAATGATTATTTTTTGTTCTATTTCGCCGTTTAAAACGAGTTTTCTTCTGGAATTATTACGAAAAAATGTTTATATTACCTCGCTCTGTATGGTTCTTACTGGATTGCCGCTTTTCTGTGATGAGGTCCGTCTTGCGTTATAATTTACGTTTCGTTTGAAGTATTTTCCAATTGTCAACGAGAACTAGGCCGAACTATGTTGGATCCTCAGAAGGTTTTCATCCACTGTTTATTAATGTATATCACCATTTAATTTGGATTAATCAGGTATAATTAGATAGTGGTCACTCTGTTTATTGATCTTGCATTAATTTCAACTCCTCCAACGTCCAAAAAAGGTTATTTTTTATAATTTTTGTCGCATCGTTTCTTCAACTCTCCGGTTTAGTTCAAAATTTTTTATCTTATTAACAATACTTGTTATTTTTTATCACTCTTAGTAACACATAGTATTTTTATTATGCAGGCAGTTTGTAATTATTATAAATTTATATTTTATTTATGGAAATATAATTCCTTTCCATTCCGGTTTCTTTACTAATTTAATTTAAATAATATGTTTTGGTTAATTTTTTTATGACATTGTATATAAGTATTTTATCATTTTATTATCCTTAAATAAATTTATATATTATTTATTTAGTCTTGAATAGTATTCATACCCGGCACTACTTCCTGTTGCCATTTCCTTCATAGGATTATTTTAATTTTTTATTATCTTTTGGTATTTAAATTTTTATGTCTTTTAAAACTAACCCTGGGTTATCCTATATTACAACACAAATATTTTAACAAATACAACATTAACTTAGGTATAACAAGTGGTTGTCCATACACTATAAATTACAATAAATAAATAAAATTACAAAAATCAATCAGTATTATTACATCCTACTTCCATAGTTTTATCCTTTCCAAAACATACAGCACAGTTTGGTAATACATTACTTTCACTTTTGTTTTTTCACCTCAATGGGTACACTAGAACTCACTTTGCACTGTATACCACTCGTATTGTTTATTATGTTGAGTGATATAATTAAATTTTGAGCGAGCTTTAGTTTACCCATTTCTGACTTTTATTACCATGAGTTACTTTATTGGGACCGGGTTATGTAACGTTACATAAAGCCCCCCCACTAGAACAAATTTATTTCAGTTTAACTTGTTTATTAAAAATAAATTGTTGATTATTTCCATTTTCTTAACTCCTCTTTATCTTCATAATAGTGTTTTATTTCTGACTGATTATACACTCTGGTAATTCAGACTTGTGGTAATTGCTGTTTTCTTACTTAACTCTCTCTCTCTTGGAGGCAAATTCATCAATTATTCATTTCTGGGTAGTGGTACTTCCACATTTTATTTGATAAGGACTGGTCACACTAATCATATTAAACTTGTTTTAACACTCATTTCGATTTACTTTTATATACTCGCTTTATCAATTAAGCTTCTGTCTGCTATCTTCCTTCTATTTTCTTCATTTATACTTCTGGAATCTAATATCACTCCTTTCAGCTATTTTATAATTATTATCCCTTAAATATTCAATTTCCCTAACATTTTCCCTATCTTGTGCGGTGGTAACAGTCGGGTGGTCACTCTCGGTCCATAACTCCGCTGTCCATCCTTACACCTTCTGAGACCAGGGGAACATCATCCCTGCTCATAAAAATTATTGCCGGAACATTTCTACGGTCAATACATAAAAATAAAAAAATTATAAGTAGTAGTCAATTAGCGACTAGTACCAAACACTTTTGGGATTCTCTATACTGTAGCTGTTTGTATTTATTTATATATTTCTTCTTCTCCTTGATTCCTTCTTCTTTTCTATTGACTAATAGCATATAACATCATTGATAGGCCTTATGTTAAAATTCTTTTGACTTTACTTCTTGTGACATATTTCTCCGTATCATTTCTTCTTATCTAATCTTCAATTCTGAGAAATTCTAATTTTTGTTGTATTAATTATCATCCTCCTTCAGTTTCATTGGAGTCATTAAATTATTCTTTATTCTTCTTATCTGAGCACATTACCATCAATTGTTTATTCATTTATTCTTCTTTTGTTACCATCAAAATATTATTTTTCCCATTATTTCAGTTTAAATCAGATATTTATAATTAAATTATATAATCTGTTATTATTTTTATTGGTGGTTTGTTGTTTGTTTTAAATTATATGGTTTCAAAATACCTTGAGTAAGTTGTCCTTACGTACTTTTAGAATTTTGGGGTTTTATTCTTAAATCATATTGTTTCTAAATAAATTAAGTAAGTTGTCCTTACATACTTTTTATTAAATCAAATTGTTGCGAAATATCTTAAGTAAGTTGTACTTACATACTTTTTGAATTTTGGGGTTTTTAGTCTCTTCATTCTAAATTATATGGTTTCAAAATAACTTGAGTAAGATGTCCTTACATGCTTTTAGAATTTTGGGGTTTTTTATGTACAATGGGTTGCTTGGTCCTGTATCCATAAAATCCGTCCCTTTTTCTGGTTTGTTTGGAGTCTGTTTAACCGTGGTCCATTATTTCAGGTACTCCATGTTCTCGGATTGCTGGGGTGTTCGTAATTAATTCTCTCCTTGATAATCTTCTTACCATCCGGCTCTCCCACTTTGCTGCTATGAAACTTTCACTTAAGTACCGGTCTTCCGTCATAATTCGTTCCTTTTTAACTAACAAGTATTGTACCTCCTCTAACATAACATATTTGCTCATATTTAATCTCATTTCATTCCCTTTTACCTCTGAATTATTTGCCAAATATTTGAATGTTGTATTCCGTCTTGAAGATATGACTGATATTGTCTGATACACTTCCATCGTTGACACATTTAACTGGGATGTAAACTTAATTAACTCCCTCTGTTCGTTAATTGGAAGGTTGAATACCTTAATTAATCCACCTGTAATCATTTCCCATTCTTCCTTGGTATTTATTATTCTCTTTCTACATGTTTTTATTATTTTCTTGGTCTTCTTTTCCACGGTTTGAACATCCTATTTGTTGTGGCTATTTTTATTTTCAGATGGCATTACACCTTGGTATTCTGTAACTTCTATTTCCTTCCTACTCTCTTCTGTATTCGGACTTACTTTAATACCTTCTGAGATGCTGTCTGATGTTTCATCCAAATTCTTAACACTATGGTCCATTTGTTTATTTGTCTCCTCCTTGTATGTATCTGCTTTTTGGATACGCGTATTAACATTTTCAAACTTCTCTCCGAAAGTTTCCCATATCTCCTTATTGAAATTCTCCATTTTACCCTCAAATTGTTTTAAATTCCTATTATTCTCTTCAAATTTTGCATTCATCTCTTCTCTTTGTCCTTCGACAGTTTCTTTCAGTTCATTGTATTGTTCATTCATGGTTTGTTTGATATTTCCATGAATGGTTTCTATTTTTTCATTTAGTTGTTTGACTAAACTTTCCTGAATGCTATCTATTTTCTCATTGGTCTGTCTATTTTGTTCCTCCTGTTTCTTAAAATTCTCCTTATTTTCCTCATTGGTTTGCCTCAGGTTTTCCTCCTGTTTCTTAAAATTCTCCTTATTTTCCTCCTTGGTTTGCTTCAAGTTTTCATCTATTTTATTAAATTTTTCCTTCTGTTCCTTAAATTGTTCTGCCATAAATTTCATCATGTCTTGCCAATTAAGTTCTTCTCTGGCTACCGCTTTGTCTGGTTGGTCCCCTTGGGCATCCTCTTCCACTATTTCCTTTTCCGTATCCATAACTACTTCGGTTTCTTCTGTATCACCTGTCTGTTGGTCCATTTCACTGTCCGTAACTAATTCTATTTCTTGTTCCTGTCCACCTTCTTCAATCTCCTTTTCTTCTGCCCTCTTCTTCGATTTTCCTCGGGTATTAGGCATTTCTTGTTTTCTCATAACTGCCAACGATAATTAGATTTTTTGATATATATTTTTATTAAATATCAAAATTCTTTTCTAATTACCGCCCTTTTACGTTGAGCGCCATTCTGTAACGTAACGCAGTGAGGTACAGTAGAGTTAAATTATACGCCCCACGTTGTTAGCGTCAAATCTGTGATGTAGCGTTTTTTGATGAGGTCTTTGCGAAACATACACCTTTAGTCAAGCCCCAAAAATTGGGTTCGCCTAATCTGTAACGTACTGTTTTTTGTTAAATGAGAGGTGTTAATGTTTCCGCCTCTCCGCAGTCGCCACTTATGAATTATAATAACTGACGTTGTTTTTCAAGAGGTAAAATAAAGGATTTTGTTTATTTTGTTTTACTCAATCTGATGAGGAATCGAGAGTGTGTGATTTGTGGTCAAGGAGGGAAGTTGTTCAGCCTTATGCAGAAGAGAGAGTAAGTATCATTATTTCCACTCAGTTGATACGGTTTCTTCTGTTTGTTGTGCTGAAATTTTTTATAACTACCCACTACAATAAATTATAACACTTTATTATTCAAGGTTAATTTTCAATAATATTGCTTTATTTTTTATTGACTTTTGTCTCCTGCCACCAAGATATAGGTATCACAATTAATCTTATCTGAAAAAAACATCATCTCGACTTTACCGAGTAAACATAGATTTGTCTAAGGAGCAAAACATATATGTTGTTATTTACCCAATATTACGCTATAATAAAAAACATCAATTATTACATAATTCTTAATAATTCCCCAGGGTTCAGGGTGAGTTCTTTGTGTTATGAGAGTGTCAGAAATGGATAATTACTACGCTTTACAAATACCGAAAAATTAATAAATAATTTTGTTTATTTTTTTCATGTAGTACGTAGTTCCCGGAATTGCCGTAAGAGAGCAGTGTATATTTGTTTACTTTGAAAAAACATATGATCAAATGATTATTTTTTGTTCTATTTCGCCGTTTAAAACGAGTTTTCTTCTGGAATTATTACGAAAAAATGTTTATATTACCTCGCTCTGTATGGTTCTTACTGGATTGCCGCTTTTCTGTGATGAGGTCCGTCTTGCATTATAATTTATGTTTCGTTTGAAGTATTTTCCAATTGTCAACGAGAACTAGGCCGAACTATGTTGGATCCTCAGAAGGTTTTCATCCACTGTTTATTAATGTATATCACCATTTAATTTGGATTAATCAGGTATAATTAGATAGTGGTCACTCTGTTTATTGATCTTGCATTAATTTCAACTCCTCCAACGTCCAAAAAAGGTTATTTTTTATAATTTTTGTCGCATCGTTTCTTCAACTCTCCGGTTTAGTTCAAAATTTTTTATCTTATTAACAATACTTGTTATTTTTTATCACTCTTAGTAACACATAGTATTTTTATTATGCAGGCAGTTTGTAATTATTATAAATTTATATTTTATTTATGGAAATATAATTCCTTTCCATTCCGGTTTCTTTACTAATTTAATTTAAATAATATGTTTTGGTTAATTTTTTTATGACATTGTATATAAGTATTTTATCATTTTATTATCCTTAAATAAATTTATATATTATTTATTTAGTCTTGAATAGTATTCATACCCGGCACTACTTCCTGTTGCCATTTCCTTCATAGGATTATTTTAATTTTTTATTATCTTTTGGTATTTAAATTTTTATGTCTTTTAAAACTAACCCTGGGTTATCCTATATTACAACACAAATATTTTAACAAATACAACATTAACTTAGGTATAACAAGTGGTTGTCCATACACTATAAATTACAATAAATAAATAAAATTACAAAAATCAATCAGTATTATTACATCCTACTTCCATAGTTTTATCCTTTCCAAAACATACAGCACAGTTTGGTAATACATTACTTTCACTTTTGTTTTTTCACCTCAATGGGTACACTAGAACTCACTTTGCACTGTATACCACTCGTATTGTTTATTATGTTGAGTGATATAATTAAATTTTGAGCGAGCTTTAGTTTGCCCATTTCTGACTTTTATTACCATGAGTTACTTTATTGGGACCGGGTTATGTAACGTTACATAAAGCCCCCCCACTAGAACAAATTTATTTCAGTTTAACTTGTTTATTAAAAATAAATTGTTGATTATTTCCATTTTCTTAACTCCTCTTTATCTTCATAATAGTGTTTTATTTCTGACTGATTATACACTCTGGTAATTCAGACTTGTGGTAATTGCTGTTTTCTTACTTAACTCTCTCTCTCTTGGAGGCAAATTCATCAATTATTCATTTCTGGGTAGTGGTACTTCCACATTTTATTTGATAAGGACTGGTCACACTAATCATATTAAACTTGTTTTAACACTCATTTCGATTTACTTTTATATACTCGCTTTATCAATTAAGCTTCTGTCTGCTATCTTCCTTCTATTTTCTTCATTTATACTTCTGGAATCTAATATCACTCCTTTCAGCTATTTTATAATTATTATCCCTTAAATATTCAATTTCCCTAACATTTTCCCTATCTTGTGCGGTGGTAACAGTCGGGTGGTCACTCTCGGTCCATAACTCCGCTGTCCATCCTTACACCTTCTGAGACCAGGGGAACATCATCCCTGCTCATAAAAATTATTGCCGGAACATTTCTACGGTCAATACATAAAAATAAAAAAATTATAAGTAGTAGTCAATTAGCGACTAGTACCAAACACTTTTGGGATTCTCTATACTGTAGCTGTTTGTATTTATTTATATATTTCTTCTTCTCCTTGATTCCTTCTTCTTTTCTATTGACTAATAGCATATAACATCATTGATAGGCCTTATGTTAAAATTCTTTTGACTTTACTTCTTGTGACATATTTCTCCGTATCATTTCTTCTTATCTAATCTTCAATTCTGAGAAATTCTAATTTTTGTTGTATTAATTATCATCCTCCTTCAGTTTCATTGGAGTCATTAAATTATTCTTTATTCTTCTTATCTGAGCACATTACCATCAATTGTTTATTCATTTATTCTTCTTTTGTTACCATCAAAATATTATTTTTCCCATTATTTCAGTTTAAATCAGATATTTATAATTAAATTATATAATCTGTTATTATTTTTATTGGTGGTTTGTTGTTTGTTTTAAATTATATGGTTTCAAAATACCTTGAGTAAGTTGTCCTTACGTACTTTTAGAATTTTGGGGTTTTATTCTTAAATCATATTGTTTCTAAATAAATTAAGTAAGTTGTCCTTACATACTTTTTATTAAATCAAATTGTTGCAAAATATCTTAAGTAAGTTGTACTTACATACTTTTTGAATTTTGGGGTTTTTAGTCTCTTCATTCTAAATTATATGGTTTCAAAATAACTTGAGTAAGATGTCCTTACATGCTTTTAGAATTTTGGGGTTTTTTATGTACAATGGGTTGCTTGGTCCTGTATCCATAAAATCCGTCCCTTTTTCTGGTTTGTTTGGAGTCTGTTTAACCGTGGTCCATTATTTCAGGTACTCCATGTTCTCGGATTGCTGGGGTGTTCGTAATTAATTCTCTCCTTGATAATCTTCTTACCATCCGGCTCTCCCACTTTGCTGCTATGAAACTTTCACTTAAGTACCGGTCTTCCGTCATAATTCGTTCCTTTTTAACTAACAAGTATTGTATCTCCTCTAACATAACATATTTGCTCATATTTAATCTCATTTCATTCCCTTTTACCTCTGAATTATTTGCCAAATATTTGAATGTTGTATTCCGTCTTGAAGATATGACTGATATTGTCTGATACACTTCCATCGTTGACACATTTAACTGGGATGTAAACTTAATTAACTCCCTCTGTTCGTTAATTGGAAGGTTGAATACCTTAATTAATCCACCTGTAATCATTTCCCATTCTTCCTTGGTATTTATTATTCTCTTTCTACATGTTTTTATTATTTTCTTGGTCTTCTTTTCCACGGTTTGAACATCCTATTTGTTGTGGCTATTTTTATTTTCAGATGGCATTACACCTTGGTATTCTGTAACTTCTATTTCCTTCCTACTCTCTTCTGTATTCGGACTTACTTTAATACCTTCTGAGATGCTGTCTGATGTTTCATCCAAATTCTTAACACTATGGTCCATTTGTTTATTTGTCTCCTCCTTGTATGTATCTGCTTTTTGGATACGCGTATTAACATTTTCAAACTTCTCTCCGAAAGTTTCCCATATCTCCTTATTGAAATTCTCCATTTTACCCTCAAATTGTTTTAAATTCCTATTATTCTCTTCAAATTTTGCATTCATCTCTTCTCTTTGTCCTTCGACAGTTTCTTTCAGTTCATTGTATTGTTCATTCATGGTTTGTTTGATATTTCCATGAATGGTTTCTATTTTTTCATTTAGTTGTTTGACTAAACTTTCCTGAATGCTATCTATTTTCTCATTGGTCTGTCTATTTTGTTCCTCCTGTTTCTTAAAATTCTCCTTATTTTCCTCATTGGTTTGCCTCAGGTTTTCCTCCTGTTTCTTAAAATTCTCCTTATTTTCCTCCTTGGTTTGCTTCAAGTTTTCATCTATTTTATTAAATTTTTCCTTCTGTTCCTTAAATTGTTCTGCCATAAATTTCATCATGTCTTGCCAATTAAGTTCTTCTCTGGCTACCGCTTTGTCTGGTTGGTCCCCTTGGGCATCCTCTTCCACTATTTCCTTTTCCGTATCCATAACTACTTCGGTTTCTTCTGTATCACCTGTCTGTTGGTCCATTTCACTGTCCGTAACTAATTCTATTTCTTGTTCCTGTCCACCTTCTTCAATCTCCTTTTCTTCTGCCCTCTTCTTCGATTTTCCTCGGGTATTAGGCATTTCTTGTTTTCTCATAACTGCCAACGATAATTAGATTTTTTGATATATATTTTTATTAAATATCAAAATTCTTTTCTAATTACCGCCCTTTTACGTTGAGCGCCATTCTGTAACGTAACGCAGTGAGGTACAGTAGAGTTAAATTATACGCCCCACGTTGTTAGCGTCAAATCTGTGACGTAGCGTTTTTTGATGAGGTCTTTGCGAAACATACACCTTTAGTCAAGCCCCAAAAATTGGGTTCGCCAAATCTGTAACGTACTGTTTTTTGTTAAATGAGAGGTGTTAATGTTTCCGCCTCTCAGCAGTCGCCACTTATGAATTATAATAACTGACGTTGTTTTTCAAGAGGTAAAATAAAGGATTTTGTTTATTTTGTTTTACTCAATCTGATGAGGAATCGAGAGTGTGTGATTTGTGGTCAAGGAGGGAAGTTGTTCAGCCTTATGCAGAAGAGAGAGTAAGTATCATTATTTCCACTCAGTTGATACGGTTTCTTCTGTTTGTTGTGCTGAAATTTTTTATAACTACCCACTACAATAAATTATAACACTTTATTATTCAAGGTTAATTTTCAATAATATTGCTTTATTTTTTATTGACTTTTGTCTCCTGCCACCAAGATATAGGTATCACAATTAATCTTATCTGAAAAAAACATCATCTCGACTTTACCGAGTAAACATAGATTTGTCTAAGGAGCAAAACATATATGTTGTTATTTACCCAATATTACGCTATAATAAAAAACATCAATTATTACATAATTCTTAATAATTCCCCAGGGTTCAGGGTGAGTTCTTTGTGTTATGAGAGTGTCAGAAATGGATAATTACTAAGCTTTACAAATACCGAAAAATTAATAAATAATTTTGTTTATTTTTTTCATGTAGTACGTAGTTCCCGGAATTGCCGTAAGAGAGCAGTGTATATTTGTTTACTTTGAAAAAACATATGATCAAATGATTATTTTTTGTTCTATTTCGCCGTTTAAAACGAGTTTTCTTCTGGAATTATTACGAAAAAATGTTTATATTACCTCGCTCTGTATGGTTCTTACTGGATTGCCGCTTTTCTGTGATGAGGTCCGTCTTGCGTTATAATTTACGTTTCGTTTGAAGTATTTTCCAATTGTCAACGAGAACTAGGCCGAACTATGTTGGATCCTCAGAAGGTTTTCATCCACTGTTTATTAATGTATATCACCATTTAATTTGGATTAATCAGGTATAATTAGATAGTGGTCACTCTGTTTATTGATCTTGCATTAATTTCAACTCCTCCAACGTCCAAAAAAGGTTATTTTTTTATAATTTTTGTCGCATCGTTTCTTCAACTCTCCGGTTTAGTTCAAAATTTTTTATCTTATTAACAATACTTGTTATTTTTCATCACTCTTAGTAACACATAGTATTTTTATTATGCAGGCAGTTTGTAATTATTATAAATTTATATTTTATTTATGGAAATATAATTCCTTTCCATTCCGGTTTCTTTACTAATTTAATTTACATAATATGTTTTGGTTAATTTTTTTATGACATTGTATATAAGTATTTTATCATTTTATTATCCTTAAATAAATTTATATATTATTTATTTAGTCTCGAATAGTATTCATACCCGGCACTACTTCCTGTTGCCATTTCCTTCATAGGATTATTTTAATTTTTTATTATCTTTTGGTATTTAAATTTTTATGTCTTTTAAAACTAACCCTGGGTTATCCTATATTACAACACAAATATTTTAACAAATACAACATTAACTTAGGTATAACAAGTGGTTGTCCATACACTATAAATTACAATAAATAAATAAAATTACAAAAATCAATCAGTATTATTACATCCTACTTCCATAGTTTTATCCTTTCCAAAACATACAGCACAGTTTGGTAATACATTACTTTCACTTTTGTTTTTTCACCTCAATGGGTACACTAGAACTCACTTTGCACTGTATACCACTCGTATTGTTTATTATGTTGAGTGATATAATTAAATTTTGAGCGAGCTTTAGTTTACCCATTTCTGACTTTTATTACCATGAGTTACTTTATTGGGACCGGGTTATGTAACGTTACATAAAGCCCCCCCACTAGAACAAATTTATTTCAGTTTAACTTGTTTATTAAAAATAAATTGTTGATTATTTCCATTTTCTTAACTCCTCTTTATCTTCATAATAGTGTTTTATTTCTGACTGATTATACACTCTGGTAATTCAGACTTGTGGTAATTGCTGTTTTCTTACTTAACTCTCTCTCTCTTGGAGGCAAATTCATCAATTATTCATTTCTGGGTAGTGGTACTTCCACATTTTATTTGATAAGGACTGGTCACACTAATCATATTAAACTTGTTTTAACACTCATTTCGATTTACTTTTATATACTCGCTTTATCAATTAAGCTTCTGTCTGCTATCTTCCTTCTATTTTCTTCATTTATACTTCTGGAATCTAATATCACTCCTTTCAGCTATTTTATAATTATTATCCCTTAAATATTCAATTTCCCTAACATTTTCCCTATCTTGTGCGGTGGTAACAGTCGGGTGGTCACTCTCGGTCCATAACTCCGCTGTCCATCCTTACACCTTCTGAGACCAGGGGAACATCATCCCTGCTCATAAAAATTATTGCCGGAACATTTCTACGGTCAATACATAAAAATAAAAAAATTATAAGTAGTAGTCAATTAGCGACTAGTACCAAACACTTTTGGGATTCTTCATACTGTAGCTGTTTGTATTTATTTATATATTTCTTCTTCTCCTTGATTCCTTCTTCGTTTCCATTGACTAATAGCATATAACATCATTGATAGGCCTTATGTTAAAATTCTTTTGACTTTACTTCTTGTGACATATTTCTCCGTATCATTTCTTCTTATCTAATCTTCAATTCCGAGAAATTCAAATTTTTGTTGTATTAATTATCATCCTCCTTCAGTTTCATTGGAGTCATTAAATTATTCTTTATTCTTCTTATCTGAGCACATTACCATCAATTGTTTATTCATTTATTCTTCTTTTGTTACCATCAAAATATTATTTTTCCCATTATTTCAGTTTAAATCAGATATTTATAATTAAATTATATAATCTGTTATTATTTTTATTGGTGGTTTGTTGTTTGTTTTAAATTATATGGTTTCAAAATACCTTGAGTAAGTTGTCCTTACGTACTTTTAGAATTTTGGGGTTTTATTCTTAAATCATATTGTTTCTAAATAAATTAAGTAAGTTGTCCTTACATACTTTCTATTAAATCAAATTGTTGCGAAATATCTTAAGTAAGTTGTACTTACATACTTTTTGAATTTTGGGGTTTTTAGTCTCTTCATTCTAAATTATATGGTTTCAAAATAACTTGAGTAAGATGTCCTTACATGCTTTTAGAATTTTGGGGTTTTTTATTTACAATGGGTTGCTTGGTCCTGTATCCATAAAATCCGTCCCTTTTTTCTGGTTTGTTTGGAGTCTGTTTAACCGTGGTCCATTATTTCAGGTACTCCATGTTCTCGGATTGCTGGGGTGTTCGTAATTAATTCTCTCCTTGATAATCTTCTTACCATCCGGCTCTCCCACTTTGCTGCTATGAAACTTTCACTTAAGTACCGGTCTTCCGTCATAATTCGTTCCTTTTTAACTAACAAGTATTGTACCTCCTCTAACATAACATATTTGCTCATATTTAATCTCATTTCATTCCCTTTTACCTCTGAATTATTTGCCAAATATTTGAATGTTGTATTCCGTCTTGAAGATACGACTGATATTGTCTGATACACTTCCATCGTTGACACATTTAACTGGGATGTAAACTTAATTAACTCCCTCTGTTCGTTAATTGGAAGGTTGAATACCTTAATTAATCCACCTGTAATCATTTCCCATTCTTCCTTGGTATTTATTATTCTCTTTCTACATGTTTTTATTATTTTCTTGGTCTTCTTTTCCACGGTTTGAACATCCTATTTGTTGTGGCTATTTTTATTTTCAGATGGCATTACACCTTGGTATTCTGTAAATTCTATTTCCTTCCTACTCTCTTCTGTATTCGGACTTACTTTAATACCTTCTGAGATGCTGTCTGATGTTTCATCCAAATTCTTAACACTATGGTCCATTTGTTTATTTGTCTCCTCCTTGTATGTATCTGCTTTTGGATACGCGTATTAACATTTTCAAACTTCTCTCCGAAAGTTTCCCATATCTCCTTATTGAAATTCTCCATTTTACCCTCAAATTGTTTTAAATTCCTATTATTCTCTTCAAATTTTGCATTCATCTCTTCTCTTTGTCCTTCGACAGTTTCTTTCAGTTCATTGTATTGTTCATTCATGGTTTGTTTGATATTTCCATGAATGGTTTCTATTTTTTCATTTAGTTGTTTGACTAAACTTTCCTGAATGCTATCTATTTTCTCATTGGTCTGTCTATTTTGTTCCTCCTGTTTCTTAAAATTCTCCTTATTTTCCTCATTGGTTTGCCTCAGGTTTTCCTCCTGTTTCTTAAAATTCTCCTTATTTTCCTCCTTGGTTTGCTTCAAGTTTTCATCTGTTTTATTAAATTTTTCCTTCTGTTCCTTAAATTGTTCTGCCATAAATTTCATCATGTCTTGTCAATTAAGTTCTTCTCTGGCTACCGCTTTGTCTGGTTGGTCCCCTTGGGCATCCTCTTCCACTATTTCCTTTTCCGTATCCATAACTACTTCGGTTTCTTCTGTATCACCTGTCTGTTGGTCCATTTCACTGTCCGTAACTAATTCTATTTCTTGTTCCTGTCCACCTTCTTCAATCTCCTTTTCTTCTGCCCTCTTCTTCGATTTTCCTCGGGTATTAGGCATTTCTTGTTTTCTCATAACTGCCAACGATAATTAGATTTTTTGATATATATTTTTATTAAATATCAAAATTCTTTTCTAATTACCGCCCTTTTACGTTGAGCGCCATTCTGTAACGTAACGCAGTGAGGTACAGTAGAGTTAAATTATACGCCCCACGTTGTTAGCGTCAAATCTGTGACGTAGCGTTTTTTGATGAGGTCTTTGCGAAACATACACCTTTAGTCAAGCCCCAAAAATTGGGTTCGCCAAATCTGTAACGTACTGTTTTTTGTTAAATGAGAGGTGTTAATGTTTCCGCCTCTCCGCAGTCGCCACTTATGAATTATAATAACTGACGTTGTTTTTCAAGAGGTAAAATAAAGGATTTTGTTTATTTTGTTTTACTCAATCTGATGAGGAATCGAGAGTGTGTGATTTGTGGTCAAGGAGGGAAGTTGTTCAGCCTTATGCAGAAGAGAGAGTAAGTATCATTATTTCCACTCAGTTGATACGGTTTCTTCTGTTTGTTGTGCTGAAATTTTTTATAACTACCCACTACAATAAATTATAACACTTTATTATTCAAGGTTAATTTTCAATAATATTGCTTTATTTTTTATTGACTTTTGTCTCCTGCCACCAAGATATAGGTATCACAATTAATCTTATCTGAAAAAAACATCATCTCGACTTTACCGAGTAAACATAGATTTGTCTAAGGAGCAAAACATATATGTTGTTATTTACCCAATATTACGCTATAATAAAAAACATCAATTATTACATAATTCTTAATAATTCCCCAGGGTTCAGGGTGAGTTCTTTGTGTTATGAGAGTGTCAGAAATGGATAATTACTACGCTTTACAAATACCGAAAAATTAATAAATAATTTTGTTTATTTTTTTCATGTAGTACGTAGTTCCCGGAATTGCCGTAAGAGAGCAGTGTATATTTGTTTACTTTGAAAAAACATATGATCAAATGATTATTTTTTGTTCTATTTCGCCGTTTAAAACGAGTTTTCTTCTGGAATTATTACGAAAAAATGTTTATATTACCTCGCTCTGTATGGTTCTTACTGGATTGCCGCTTTTCTGTGATGAGGTCCGTCTTGCGTTATAATTTACGTTTCGTTTGAAGTATTTTCCAATTGTCAACGAGAACTAGGCCGAACTATGTTGGATCCTCAGAAGGTTTTCATCCACTGTTTATTAATGTATATCACCATTTAATTTGGATTAATCAGGTATAATTAGATAGTGGTCACTCTGTTTATTGATCTTGCATTAATTTCAACTCCTCCAACGTCCAAAAAAGGTTATTTTTTTATAATTTTTGTCGCATCGTTTCTTCAACTCTCCGGTTTAGTTCAAAATTTTTTATCTTATTAACAATACTTGTTATTTTTCATCACTCTTAGTAACACATAGTATTTTTATTATGCAGGCAGTTTGTAATTATTATAAATTTATATTTTATTTATGGAAATATAATTCCTTTCCATTCCGGTTTCTTTACTAATTTAATTTACATAATATGTTTTGGTTAATTTTTTTATGACATTGTATATAAGTATTTTATCATTTTATTATCCTTAAATAAATTTATATATTATTTATTTAGTCTTGAATAGTATTCATACCCGGCACTACTTCCTGTTGCCATTTCCTTCATAGGATTATTTTAATTTTTTATTATCTTTTGGTATTTAAATTTTTATGTCTTTTAAAACTAACCCTGGGTTATCCTATATTACAACACAAATATTTTAACAAATACAACATTAACTTAGGTATAACAAGTGGTTGTCCATACACTATAAATTACAATAAATGAATAAAATTACAAAAATCAATCAGTATTATTACATCCTACTTCCATAGTTTTATCCTTTCCAAAACATACAGCACAGTTTGGTAATACATTACTTTCACTTTTGTTTTTTCACCTCAATGGGTACACTAGAACTCACTTTGCACTGTATACCACTCGTATTGTTTATTATGTTGAGTGATATAATTAAATTTTGAGCGAGCTTTAGTTTACCCATTTCTGACTTTTATTACCATGAGTTACTTTATTGGGACCGGGTTATGTAACGTTACATAAAGCCCCCCCACTAGAACAAATTTATTTCAGTTTAACTTGTTTATTAAAAATAAATTGTTGATTATTTCCATTTTCTTAACTCCTCTTTATCTTCATAATAGTGTTTTATTTCTGACTGATTATACACTCTGGTAATTCAGACTTGTGGTAATTGCTGTTTTCTTACTTAACTCTCTCTCTCTTGGAGGCAAATTCATCAATTATTCATTTCTGGGTAGTGGTACTTCCACATTTTATTTGATAAGGACTGGTCACACTAATCATATTAAACTTGTTTTAACACTCATTTCGATTTACTTTTATATACTCGCTTTATCAATTAAGCTTCTGTCTGCTATCTTCCTTCTATTTTCTTCATTTATACTTCTGGAATCTAATATCACTCCTTTCAGCTATTTTATAATTATTATCCCTTAAATATTCAATTTCCCTAACATTTTCCCTATCTTGTGCGGTGGTAACAGTCGGGTGGTCACTCTCGGTCCATAACTCCGCTGTCCATCCTTACACCTTCTGAGACCAGGGGAACATCATCCCTGCTCATAAAAATTATTGCCGGAACATTTCTACGGTCAATACATAAAAATAAAAAAATTATAAGTAGTAGTCAATTAGCGACTAGTACCAAACACTTTTGGGATTCTTCATACTGTAGCTGTTAGTATTTATTTATATATTTCTTCTTCTCCTTGATTCCTTCTTCTTTTCCATTGACTAATAGCATATAACATCATTGATAGGCCTTATGTTAAAATTCTTTTGACTTTACTTCTTGTGACATATTTCTCCGTATCATTTCTTCTTATCTAATCTTTAATTCCGAGAAATTCAAATTTTTGTTGTATTAATTATCATCCTCCTTCAGTTTCATTGGAGTCATTAAATTATTCTTTATTCTTCTTATCTGAGCACATTACCATCAATTGTTTATTCATTTATTCTTCTTTTGTTACCATCAAAATATTATTTTTCCCATTATTTCAGTTTAAATCAGATATTTATAATTAAATTATATAATCTGTTATTATTTTTATTGGTGGTTTGTTGTTTGTTTTAAATTATATGGTTTCAAAATACCTTGAGTAAGTTGTCCTTACGTACTTTTAGAATTTTGGGGTTTTATTCTTAAATCATATTGTTTCTAAATAAATTAAGTAAGTTGTCCTTACATACTTTTTATTAAATCAAATTGTTGCGAAATATCTTAAGTAAGTTGTACTTACATACTTTTTGAATTTTGGGGTTTTTAGTCTCTTCATTCTAAATTATATGGTTTCAAAATAACTTGAGTAAGATGTCCTTACATGCTTTTAGAATTTTGGGGTTTTTTATTTACAATGGGTTGCTTGGTCCTGTATCCATAAAATCCGTCCCTTTTTTCTGGTTTGTTTGGAGTCTGTTTAACCGTGGTCCATTATTTCAGGTACTCCATGTTCTCGGATTGCTGGGGTGTTCGTAATTAATTCTCTCCTTGATAATCTTCTTACCATCCGGCTCTCCCACTTTGCTGCTATGAAACTTTCACTTAAGTACCGGTCTTCCGTCATAATTCGTTCCTTTTTAACTAACAAGTATTGTACCTCCTCTAACATAACATATTTGCTCATATTTAATCTCATTTCATTCCCTTTTACCTCTGAATTATTTGCCAAATATTTGAATGTTGTATTCCGTCTTGAAGATACGACTGATATTGTCTGATACACTTCCATCGTTGACACATTTAACTGGGATGTAAACTTAATTAACTCCCTCTGTTCGTTAATTGGAAGGTTGAATACCTTAATTAATCCACCTGTAATCATTTCCCATTCTTCCTTGGTATTTATTATTCTCTTTCTACATGTTTTTATTATTTTCTTGGTCTTCTTTTCCACGGTTTGAACATCCTATTTGTTGTGGCTATTTTTATTTTCAGATGGCATTACACCTTGGTATTCTGTAACTTCTATTTCCTTCCTACTCTCTTCTGTATTCGGACTTACTTTAATACCTTCTGAGATGCTGTCTGATGTTTCATCCAAATTCTTAACACTATGGTCCATTTGTTTATTTGTCTCCTCCTTGTATGTATCTGCTTTTTGGATACGCGTATTAACATTTTCAAACTTCCCTCCGAAAGTTTCCCATATCTCCTTATTGAAATTCTCCATTTTACCCTCAAATTGTTTTAAATTCCTATTATTCTCTTCAAATTTTGCATTCATCTCTTCTCTTTGTCCTTCGACAGTTTCTTTCAGTTCATTGTATTGTTCATTCATGGTTTGTTTGATATTTCCATGAATGGTTTCTATTTTTTCATTTAGTTGTTTGACTAAACTTTCCTGAATGCTATCTATTTTCTCATTGGTCTGTCTATTTTGTTCCTCCTGTTTCTTAAAATTCTCCTTATTTTCCTCATTGGTTTGCCTCAGGTTTTCCTCCTGTTTCTTAAAATTCTCCTTATTTTCCTCCTTGGTTTGCTTCAAGTTTTCATCTATTTTATTAAATTTTTCCTTCTGTTCCTTAAATTGTTCTGCCATAAATTTCATCATGTCTTGCCAATTAAGTTCTTCTCTGGCTACCGCTTTGTCTGGTTGGTCCCCTTGGGCATCCTCTTCCACTATTTCCTTTTCCGTATCCATAACTACTTCGGTTTCTTCTGTATCACCTGTCTGTTGGTCCATTTCACTGTCCGTAACTAATTCTATTTCTTGTTCCTGTCCACCTTCTTCAATCTCCTTTTCTTCTGCCCTCTTCTTCGATTTTCCTCGGGTATTAGGCATTTCTTGTTTTCTCATAACTGCCAACGATAATTAGATTTTTTGATATATATTTTTATTAAATATCAAAATTCTTTTCTAATTACCGCCCTTTTACGTTGAGCGCCATTCTGTAACGTAACGCAGTGAGGTACAGTAGAGTTAAATTATACGCCCCACGTTGTTAGCGTCAAATCTGTGACGTAGCGTTTTTTGATGAGGTCTTTGCGAAACATACACCTTTAGTCAAGCCCCAAAAATTGGGTTCGCCAAATCTGTAACGTACTGTTTTTTGTTAAATGAGAGGTGTTAATGTTTCCGCCTCTCCGCAGTCGCCACTTATGAATTATAATAACTGACGTTGTTTTTCAAGAGGTAAAATAAAGGATTTTGTTTATTTTGTTTTACTCAATCTGATGAGGAATCGAGAGTGTGTGATTTGTGGTCAAGGAGGGAAGTTGTTCAGCCTTATGCAGAAGAGAGAGTAAGTATCATTATTTCCACTCAGTTGATACGGTTTCTTCTGTTTGTTGTGCTGAAATTTTTTATAACTACCCACTACAATAAATTATAACACTTTATTATTCAAGGTTAATTTTCAATAATATTGCTTTATTTTTTATTGACTTTTGTCTCCTGCCACCAAGATATAGGTATCACAATTAATCTTATCTGAAAAAAACATCATCTCGACTTTACCGAGTAAACATAGATTTGTCTAAGGAGCAAAACATATATGTTGTTATTTACCCAATATTACGCTATAATAAAAAACATCAATTATTACATAATTCTTAATAATTCCCCAGGGTTCAGGGTGAGTTCTTTGTGTTATGAGAGTGTCAGAAATGGATAATTACTACGCTTTACAAATACCGAAAAATTAATAAATAATTTTGTTTATTTTTTTCATGTAGTACGTAGTTCCCGGAATTGCCGTAAGAGAGCAGTGTATATTTGTTTACTTTGAAAAAACATATGATCAAATGATTATTTTTTGTTCTATTTCGCCGTTTAAAACGAGTTTTCTTCTGGAATTATTACGAAAAAATGTTTATATTACCTCGCTCTGTATGGTTCTTACTGGATTGCCGCTTTTCTGTGATGAGGTCCGTCTTGCGTTATAATTTACGTTTCGTTTGAAGTATTTTCCAATTGTCAACGAGAACTAGGCCGAACTATGTTGGATCCTCAGAAGGTTTTCATCCACTGTTTATTAATGTATATCACCAATTAATTTGGATTAATCAGGTATAATTAGATAGTGGTCACTCTGTTTATTGATCTTGCATTAATTTCAACTCCTCCAACGTCCAAAAAAGGTTATTTTTTTATAATTTTTGTCGCATCGTTTCTTCAACTCTCCGGTTTAGTTCAAAATTTTTTATCTTATTAACAATACTTGTTATTTTTCATCACTCTTAGTAACACATAGTATTTTTATTATGCAGGCAGTTTGTAATTATTATAAATTTATATTTTATTTATGGAAATATAATTCCTTTCCATTCCGGTTTCTTTACTAATTTAATTTACATAATATGTTTTGGTTAATTTTTTTATGACATTGTATATAAGTATTTTATCATTTTATTATCCTTAAATAAATTTATATATTATTTATTTAGTCTTGAATAGTATTCATACCCGGCACTACTTCCTGTTGCCATTTCCTTCATAGGATTATTTTAATTTTTTATTATCTTTTGGTATTTAAATTTTTATGTCTTTTAAAACTAACCCTGGGTTATCCTATATTACAACACAAATATTTTAACAAATACAACATTAACTTAGGTATAACAAGTGGTTGTCCATACACTATAAATTACAATAAATGAATAAAATTACAAAAATCAATCAGTATTATTACATCCTACTTCCATAGTTTTATCCTTTCCAAAACATACAGCACAGTTTGGTAATACATTACTTTCACTTTTGTTTTTTCACCTCAATGGGTACACTAGAACTCACTTTGCACTGTATACCACTCGTATTGTTTATTATGTTGAGTGATATAATTAAATTTTGAGCGAGCTTTAGTTTACCCATTTCTGACTTTTATTACCATGAGTTACTTTATTGGGACCGGGTTATGTAACGTTACATAAAGCCCCCCCACTAGAACAAATTTATTTCAGTTTAACTTGTTTATTAAAAATAAATTGTTGATTATTTCCATTTTCTTAACTCCTCTTTATCTTCATAATAGTGTTTTATTTCTGACTGATTATACACTCTGGTAATTCAGACTTGTGGTAATTGCTGTTTTCTTACTTAACTCTCTCTCTCTTGGAGGCAAATTCATCAATTATTCATTTCTGGGTAGTGGTACTTCCACATTTTATTTGATAAGGACTGGTCACACTAATCATATTAAACTTGTTTTAACACTCATTTCGATTTACTTTTATATACTCGCTTTATCAATTAAGCTTCTGTCTGCTATCTTCCTTCTATTTTCTTCATTTATACTTCTGGAATCTAATATCACTCCTTTCAGCTATTTTATAATTATTATCCCTTAAATATTCAATTTCCCTAACATTTTCCCTATCTTGTGCGGTGGTAACAGTCGGGTGGTCACTCTCGGTCCATAACTCCGCTGTCCATCCTTACACCTTCTGAGACCAGGGGAACATCATCCCTGCTCATAAAAATTATTGCCGGAACATTTCTACGGTCAATACATAAAAATAAAAAAATTATAAGTAGTAGTCAATTAGCGACTAGTACCAAACACTTTTGGGATTCTTCATACTGTAGCTGTTTGTATTTATTTATATATTTCTTCTTCTCCTTGATTCCTTCTTCTTTTCCATTGGCTAATAGCATATAACATCATTGATAGGCCTTATGTTAAAATTCTTTTGACTTTACTTCTTGTGACATATTTCTCCGTATCATTTCTTCTTATCTAATCTTCAATTCCGAGAAATTCAAATTTTTGTTGTATTAATTTTCATCCTCCTTCAGTTTCATTGGAGTCATTAAATTATTCTTTATTCTTCTTATCTGAGCACATTACCATCAATTGTTTATTCATTTATTCTTCTTTTGTTACCATCAAAATATTATTTTTCCCATTATTTCAGTTTAAATCAGATATTTATAATTAAATTATATAATCTGTTATTATTTTTATTGGTGGTTTGTTGTTTGTTTTAAATTATATGGTTTCAAAATACCTTGAGTAAGTTGTCCTTACGTACTTTTAGAATTTTGGGGTTTTATTCTTAAATCATATTGTTTCTAAATAAATTAAGTAAGTTGTCCTTACATACTTTCTATTAAATCAAATTGTTGCGAAATATCTTAAGTAAGTTGTACTTACATACTTTTTGAATTTTGGGGTTTTTAGTCTCTTCATTCTAAATTATATGGTTTCAAAATAACTTGAGTAAGATGTCCTTACATGCTTTTAGAATTTTGGGGTTTTTTATTTACAATGGGTTGCTTGGTCCTGTATCCATAAAATCCGTCCCTTTTTTCTGGTTTGTTTGGAGTCTGTTTAACCGTGGTCCATTATTTCAGGTACTCCATGTTCTCGGATTGCTGGGGTGTTCGTAATTAATTCTCTCCTTGATAATCTTCTTACCATCCGGCTCTCCCACTTTGCTGCTATGAAACTTTCACTTAAGTACCGGTCTTCCGTCATAATTCGTTCCTTTTTAACTAACAAGTATTGTACCTCCTCTAACATAACATATTTGCTCATATTTAATCTCATTTCATTCCCTTTTACCTCTGAATTATTTGCCAAATATTTGAATGTTGTATTCCGTCTTGAAGATACGACTGATATTGTCTGATACACTTCCATCGTTGACACATTTAACTGGGATGTAAACTTAATTAACTCCCTCTGTTCGTTAATTGGAAGGTTGAATACCTTAATTAATCCACCTGTAATCATTTCCCATTCTTCCTTGGTATTTATTATTCTCTTTCTACATGTTTTTATTATTTTCTTGGTCTTCTTTTCCACGGTTTGAACATCCTATTTGTTGTGGCTATTTTTATTTTCAGATGGCATTACACCTTGGTATTCTGTAACTTCTATTTCCTTCCTACTCTCTTCTGTATTCGGACTTACTTTAATACCTTCTGAGATGCTGTCTGATGTTTCATCCAAATTCTTAACACTATGGTCCATTTGTTTATTTGTCTCCTCCTTGTATGTATCTGCTTTTTGGATACGCGTATTAACATTTTCAAACTTCTCTCCGAAAGTTTCCCATATCTCCTTATTGAAATTCTCCATTTTACCCTCAAATTGTTTTAAATTCCTATTATTCTCTTCAAATTTTGCATTCATCTCTTCTCTTTGTCCTTCGACAGTTTCTTTCAGTTCATTGTATTGTTCATTCATGGTTTGTTTGATATTTCCATGAATGGTTTCTATTTTTTCATTTAGTTGTTTGACTAAACTTTCCTGAATGCTATCTATTTTCTCATTGGTCTGTCTATTTTGTTCCTCCTGTTTCTTAAAATTCTCCTTATTTTCCTCATTGGTTTGCCTCAGGTTTTCCTCCTGTTTCTTAAAATTCTCCTTATTTTCCTCCTTGGTTTGCTTCAAGTTTTCATCTATTTTATTAAATTTTTCCTTCTGTTCCTTAAATTGTTCTGCCATAAATTTCATCATGTCTTGCCAATTAAGTTCTTCTCTGGCTACCGCTTTGTCTGGTTGGTCCCCTTGGGCATCCTCTTCCACTATTTCCTTTTCCGTATCCATAACTACTTCGGTTTCTTCTGTATCACCTGTCTGTTGGTCCATTTCACTGTCCGTAACTAATTCTATTTCTTGTTCCTGTCCACCTTCTTCAATCTCCTTTTCTTCTGCCCTCTTCTTCGATTTTCCTCGGGTATTAGGCATTTCTTGTTTTCTCATAACTGCCAACGATAATTAGATTTTTTGATATATATTTTTATTAAATATCAAAATTCTTTACTAATTACCGCCCTTTTACGTTGAGCGCCATTCTGTAACGTAACGCAGTGAGGTACAGTAGAGTTAAATTATACGCCCCACGTTGTTAGCGTCAAATCTGTGACGTAGCGTTTTTTGATGAGGTCTTTGCGAAACATACACCTTTAGTCAAGCCCCAAAAATTGGGTTCGCCAAATCTGTAACGTACTGTTTTTTGTTAAATGAGAGGTGTTAATGTTTCCGCCTCTCCGCAGTCGCCACTTATGAATTATAATAACTGACGTTGTTTTTCAAGAGGTAAAATAAAGGATTTTGTTTATTTTGTTTTACTCAATCTGATGAGGAATCGAGAGTGTGTGATTTGTGGTCAAGGAGGGAAGTTGTTCAGCCTTATGCAGAAGAGAGAGTAAGTATCATTATTTCCACTCAGTTGATACGGTTTCTTCTGTTTGTTGTGCTGAAATTTTTTATAACTACCCACTACAATAAATTATAACACTTTATTATTCAAGGTTAATTTTCAATAATATTGCTTTATTTTTTATTGACTTTTGTCTCCTGCCACCAAGATATAGGTATCACAATTAATCTTATCTGAAAAAAACATCATCTCGACTTTACCGAGTAAACATAGATTTGTCTAAGGAGCAAAACATATATGTTGTTATTTACCCAATATTACGCTATATTAAAAAACATCAATTATTACATAATTCTTAATAATTCCCCAGGGTTCAGGGTGAGTTCTGTGTGTTATGAGAGTGTCAGAAATGGATAGTTACTACGCTTTACAAATACCGAAAAATTAATAAATAATTTTGTTTATTTTTTTCATGTAGTACGTAGTTCCCGGAATTGCCGTAAGAGAGCAGTGTATATTTGTTTACTTTGAAAAAACATATGATCAAATGATTATTTTTTGTTCTATTTCGCCGTTTAAAACGAGTTTTCTTCTGGAATTATTACAAAAAAATGTTTATATTACCTCGCTCTGTATGGTTCTTACTGGATTGCCGCTTTTCTGTGATGAGGTCCATCTTGCGTTATAATTTACGTTTCGTTTGAAGTATTTTCCAATTGTCAACGAGAACTAGGCCGAACTATGTTGGATCCTCAGAAGGTTTTCATCCACTGTTTATTAATGTATATCACCATTTAATTTGGATTAATCAGGTATAATTAGATAGTGGTCACTCTGTTTATTGATCTTGCATTAATTTCAACTCCTCCAACGTCCAAAAAAGGTTATTTTTTTATAATTTTTGTCGCATCGTTTCTTCAACTCTCCGGTTTAGTTCAAAATTTTTTATCTTATTAACAATACTTGTTATTTTTCATCACTCTTAGTAACACATAGTATTTTTATTATGCAGGCAGTTTGTAATTATTATAAATTTATATTTTATTTATGGAAATATAATTCCTTTCCATTCCGGTTTCTTTACTAATTTAATTTACATAATATGTTTTGGTTAATTTTTTTATGACATTGTATATAAGTATTTTATCATTTTATTATCCTTAAATAAATTTATATATTATTTATTTAGTCTCGAATAGTATTCATACCCGGCACTACTTCCTGTTGCCATTTCCTTCATAGGATTATTTTAATTTTTTATTATCTTTTGGTATTTAAATTTTTATGTCTTTTAAAACTAACCCTGGGTTATCCTATATTACAACACAAATATTTTAACAAATACAACATTAACTTAGGTATAACAAGTGGTTGTCCATACACTATAAATTACAATAAATAAATAAAATTACAAAAATCAATCAGTATTATTACATCCTACTTCCATAGTTTTATCCTTTCCAAAACATACAGCACAGTTTGGTAATACATTACTTTCACTTTTGTTTTTTCACCTCAATGGGTACACTAGAACTCACTTTGCACTGTATACCACTCGTATTGTTTATTATGTTGAGTGATATAATTAAATTTTGAGCGAGCTTTAGTTTACCCATTTCTGACTTTTATTACCATGAGTTACTTTATTGGGACCGGGTTATGTAACGTTACATAAAGCCCCCCCACTAGAACAAATTTATTTCAGTTTAACTTGTTTATTAAAAATAAATTGTTGATTATTTCCATTTTCTTAACTCCTCTTTATCTTCATAATAGTGTTTTATTTCTGACTGATTATACACTCTGGTAATTCAGACTTGTGGTAATTGCTGTTTTCTTACTTAACTCTCTCTCTCTTGGAGGCAAATTCATCAATTATTCATTTCTGGGTAGTGGTACTTCCACATTTTATTTGATAAGGACTGGTCACACTAATCATATTAAACTTGTTTTAACACTCATTTCGATTTACTTTTATATACTCGCTTTATCAATTAAGCTTCTGTCTGCTATCTTCCTTCTATTTTCTTCATTTATACTTCTGGAATCTAATATCACTCCTTTCAGCTATTTTATAATTATTATCCCTTAAATATTCAATTTCCCTAATATTTTCCCTATCTTGTGCGGTGGTAACAGTCGGGTGGTCACTCTCGGTCCATAACTCCGCTGTCCATCCTTACACCTTCTGAGACCAGGGGAACATCATCCCTGCTCATAAAAATTATTGCCGGAACATTTCTACGGTCAATACATAAAAATAAAAAAATTATAAGTAGTAGTCAATTAGCGACTAGTACCAAACACTTTTGGGATTCTTCATACTGTAGCTGTTTGTATTTATTTATATATTTCTTCTTCTCCTTGATTCCTTCTTCTTTTCCATTGACTAATAGCATATAACATCATTGATAGGCCTTATGTTAAAATTCTTTTGACTTTACTTCTTGTGACATATTTCTCCGTATCATTTCTTCTTATCTAATCTTCAATTCCGAGAAATTCAAATTTTTGTTGTATTAATTATCATCCTCCTTCAGTTTCATTGGAGTCATTAAATTATTCTTTATTCTTCTTATCTGAGCACATTACCATCAATTGTTTATTCATTTATTCTTCTTTTGTTACCATCAAAATATTATTTTTCCCATTATTTCAGTTTAAATCAGATATTTATAATTAAATTATATAATCTGTTATTATTTTTATTGGTGGTTTGTTGTTTGTTTTAAATTATATGGTTTCAAAATACCTTGAGTAAGTTGTCCTTACGTACTTTTAGAATTTTGGGGTTTTATTCTTAAATCATATTGTTTCTAAATAAATTAAGTAAGTTGTCCTTACATACTTTTTATTAAATCAAATTGTTGCGAAATATCTTAAGTAAGTTGTACTTACATACTTTTTGAATTTTGGGGTTTTTAGTCTCTTCATTCTAAATTATATGGTTTCAAAATAACTTGAGTAAGATGTCCTTACATGCTTTTAGAATTTTGGGGTTTTTTATTTACAATGGGTTGCTTGGTCCTGTATCCATAAAATCCGTCCCTTTTTTCTGGTTTGTTTGGAGTCTGTTTAACCGTGGTCCATTATTTCAGGTACTCCATGTTCTCGGATTGCTGGGGTGTTCGTAATTAATTCTCTCCTTGATAATCTTCTTACCATCCGGCTCTCCCACTTTGCTGCTATGAAACTTTCACTTAAGTACCGGTCTTCCGTCATAATTCGTTCCTTTTTAACTAACAAGTATTGTACCTCCTCTAACATAACATATTTGCTCATATTTAATCTCATTTCATTCCCTTTTACCTCTGAATTATTTGCCAAATATTTGAATGTTGTATTCCGTCTTGAAGATACGACTGATATTGTCTGATACACTTCCATCGTTGACACATTTAACTGGGATGTAAACTTAATTAACTCCCTCTGTTCGTTAATTGGAAGGTTGAATACCTTAATTAATCCACCTGTAATCATTTCCCATTCTTCCTTGGTATTTATTATTCTCTTTCTACATGTTTTTATTATTTTCTTGGTCTTCTTTTCCACGGTTTGAACATCCTATTTGTTGTGGCTATTTTTATTTTCAGATGGCATTACACCTTGGTATTCTGTAACTTCTATTTCCTTCCTACTCTCTTCTGTATTCGGACTTACTTTAATACCTTCTGAGATGCTGTCTGATGTTTCATCCAAATTCTTAACACTATGGTCCATTTGTTTATTTGTCTCCTCCTTGTATGTATCTGCTTTTTGGATACGCATATTAACATTTTCAAACTTCTCTCCGAAAGTTTCCCATATCTCCTTATTGAAATTCTCCATTTTACCCTCAAATTGTTTTAAATTCCTATTATTCTCTTCAAATTTTGCATTCATCTCTTCTCTTTGTCCTTCGACAGTTTCTTTCAGTTCATTGTATTGTTCATTCATGGTTTGTTTGATATTTCCATGAATGGTTTCTATTTTTTCATTTAGTTGTTTGACTAAACTTTCCTGAATGCTATCTATTTTCTCATTGGTCTGTCTATTTTGTTCCTCCTGTTTCTTAAAATTCTCCTTATTTTCCTCATTGGTTTGCTTCAAGTTTTCATCTATTTTATTAAATTTTTCCTTCTGTTCCTTAAATTGTTCTGCCATAAATTTCATCATGTCTTGCCAATTAAGTTCTTCTCTGGCTACCGCTTTGTCTGGTTGGTCCCCTTGGGCATCCTCTTCCACTATTTCCTTTTCCGTATCCATAACTACTTCGGTTTCTTCTGTATCACCTGTCTGTTGGTCCATTTCACTGTCCGTAACTAATTCTATTTCTTGTTCCTGTCCACCTTCTTCAATCTCCTTTTCTTCTGCCCTCTTCTTCGATTTTCCTCGGGTATTAGGCATTTCTTGTTTTCTCATAACTGCCAACGATAATTAGATTTTTTGATATATATTTTTATTAAATATCAAAATTCTTTTCTAATTACCGCCCTTTTACGTTGAGCGCCATTCTGTAACGTAACGCAGTGAGGTACAGTAGAGTTAAATTATACGCCCCACGTTGTTAGCGTCAAATCTGTGACGTAGCGTTTTTTGATGAGGTCTTTGCGAAACATACACCTTTAGTCAAGCCCCAAAAATTGGGTTCGCCAAATCTGTAACGTACTGTTTTTTGTTAAATGAGAGGTGTTAATGTTTCCGCCTCTCCGCAGTCGCCACTTATGAATTATAATAACTGACGTTGTTTTTCAAGAGGTAAAATAAAGGATTTTGTTTATTTTGTTTTACTCAATCTGATGAGGAATCGAGAGTGTGTGATTTGTGGTCAAGGAGGGAAGTTGTTCAGCCTTATGCAGAAGAGAGAGTAAGTATCATTATTTCCACTCAGTTGATACGGTTTCTTCTGTTTGTTGTGCTGAAATTTTTTATAACTACCCACTACAATAAATTATAACACTTTATTATTCAAGGTTAATTTTCAATAATATTGCTTTATTTTTTATTGACTTTTGTCTCCTGCCACCAAGATATAGGTATCACAATTAATCTTATCTGAAAAAAACATCATCTCGACTTTACCGAGTAAACATAGATTTGTCTAAGGAGCAAAACATATATGTTGTTATTTACCCAATATTACGCTATAATAAAAAACATCAATTATTACATAATTCTTAATAATTCCCCAGGGTTCAGGGTGAGTTCTTTGTGTTATGAGAGTGTCAGAAATGGATAATTACTACGCTTTACAAATACCGAAAAATTAATAAATAATTTTGTTTATTTTTTTCATGTAGTACGTAGTTCCCGGAATTGCCGTAAGAGAGCAGTGTATATTTGTTTACTTTGAAAAAACATATGATCAAATGATTATTTTTTGTTCTATTTCGCCGTTTAAAACGAGTTTTCTTCTGGAATTATTACGAAAAAATGTTTATATTACCTCGCTCTGTATGGTTCTTACTGGATTGCCGCTTTTCTGTGATGAGGTCCGTCTTGCGTTATAATTTACGTTTCGTTTGAAGTATTTTCCAATTGTCAACGAGAACTAGGCCGAACTATGTTGGATCCTCAGAAGGTTTTCATCCACTGTTTATTAATGTATATCACCATTTAATTTGGATTAATCAGGTATAATTAGATAGTGGTCACTCTGTTTATTGATCTTGCATTAATTTCAACTCCTCCAACGTCAAAAAAAGGTTATTTTTTTATAATTTTTGTCACATCGTTTCTTCAACTCTCCGGTTTAGTTCAAAATTTTTTATCTTATTAACAATACTTGTTATTTTTCATCACTCTTAGTAACACATAGTATTTTTATTATGCAGGCAGTTTGTAATTATTATAAATTTATATTTTATTTATGGAAATATAATTCCTTTCCATTCCGGTTTCTTTACTAATTTAATTTACATAATATGTTTTGGTTAATTTTTTTATGACATTGTATATAAGTATTTTATCATTTTATTATCCTTAAATAAATTTATATATTATTTATTTAGTCTCGAATAGTATTCATACCCGGCACTACTTCCTGTTGCCATTTCCTTCATAGGATTATTTTAATTTTTTATTATCTTTTGGTATTTAAATTTTTATGTCTTTTAAAACTAACCCTGGGTTATCCTATATTACAACACAAATATTTTAACAAATACAACATTAACTTAGGTATAACAAGTGGTTGTCCATACACTATAAATTACAATAAATAAATAAAATTACAAAAATCAATCAGTATTATTACATCCTACTTCCATAGTTTTATCCTTTCCAAAACATACAGCACAGTTTGGTAATACATTACTTTCACTTTTGTTTTTTCACCTCAATGGGTACACTAGAACTCACTTTGCACTGTATACCACTCGTACTGTTTATTATGTTGAGTGATATAATTAAATTTTGAGCGAGCTTTAGTTTACCCATTTCTGACTTTTATTACCATGAGTTACTTTATTGGGACCGGGTTATGTAACGTTACATAAAGCCCCCCCACTAGAACAAATTTATTTCAGTTTAACTTGTTTATTAAAAATAAATTGTTGATTATTTCCATTTTCTTAACTCCTCTTTATCTTCATAATAGTGTTTTATTTCTGACTGATTATACACTCTGGTAATTCAGACTTGTGGTAATTGCTGTTTTCTTACTTAACTCTCTCTCTCTTGGAGGCAAATTCATCAATTATTCATTTCTGGGTAGTGGTACTTCCACATTTTATTTGATAAGGACTGGTCACACTAATCATATTAAACTTGTTTTAACACTCATTTCGATTTACTTTTATATACTCGCTTTATCAATTAAGCTTCTGTCTGCTATCTTCCTTCTATTTTCTTCATTTATACTTCTGGAATCTAATATCACTCCTTTCAGCTATTTTATAATTATTATCCCTTAAATATTCAATTTCCCTAACATTTTCCCTATCTTGTGCGGTGGTAACAGTCGGGTGGTCACTCTCGGTCCATAACTCCGCTGTCCATCCTTACACCTTCTGAGACCAGGGGAACATCATCCCTGCTCATAAAAATTATTGCCGGAACATTTCTACGGTCAATACATAAAAATAAAAAAATTATAAGTAGTAGTCAATTAGCGACTAGTACCAAACACTTTTGGGATTCTTCATACTGTAGCTGTTTGTATTTATTTATATATTTCTTCTTCTCCTTGATTCCTTCTTCTTTTCCATTGACTAATAGCATATAACATCATTGATAGGCCTTATGTTAAAATTCTTTTGACTTTACTTCTTGTGACATATTTCTCCGTATCATTTCTTCTTATCTAATCTTCAATTCCGAGAAATTCAAATTTTTGTTGTATTAATTATCATCCTCCTTCAGTTTCATTGGAGTCATTAAATTATTCTTTATTCTTCTTATCTGAGCACATTACCATCAATTGTTTATTCATTTATTCTTCTTTTGTTACCATCAAAATATTATTTTTCCCATTATTTCAGTTTAAATCAGATATTTATAATTAAATTATATAATCTGTTATTATTTTTATTGGTGGTTTGTTGTTTGTTTTAAATTATATGGTTTCAAAATACCTTGAGTAAGTTGTCCTTACGTACTTTTAGAATTTTGGGGTTTTATTCTTAAATCATATTGTTTCTAAATAAATTAAGTAAGTTGTCCTTACATACTTTTTATTAAATCAAATTGTTGCGAAATATCTTAAGTAAGTTGTACTTATATACTTTTTGAATTTTGGGGTTTTTAGTCTCTTCATTCTAAATTATATGGTTTCAAAATAACTTGAGTAAGATGTCCTTACATGCTTTTAGAATTTTGGGGTTTTTTATTTACAATGGGTTGCTTGGTCCTGTATCCATAAAATCCGTCCCTTTTTTCTGGTTTGTTTGGAGTCTGTTTAACCGTGGTCCATTATTTCAGGTACTCCATGTTCTCGGATTGCTGGGGTGTTCGTAATTAATTCTCTCCTTGATAATCTTCTTACCATCCGGCTCTCCCACTTTGCTGCTATGAAACTTTCACTTAAGTACCGGTCATCCGTCATAATTTGTTCCTTTTTAACTAACAAGTATTGTACCTCCTCTAACATAACATATTTGCTCATATTTAATCTCATTTCATTCCCTTTTACCTCTGAATTATTTGCCAAATATTTGAATGTTGTATTCCGTCTTGAAGATACGACTGATATTGTCTGATACACTTCCATCGTTGACACATTTAACTGGGATGTAAACTTAATTAACTCCCTCTGTTCGTTAATTGGAAGGTTGAATACCTTAATTAATCCACCAGTAATCATTTCCCATTCCTCCTTGGTATTTATTATTCTCTTTCTACAGGTTTTTATTATTTTCTTGGTCTTCTTTTCCACGGTTTGAACATCCTATTTGTTGTGGCTATTTTTATTTTCAGATGGCATTACACCTTGGTATTCTGTAACTTCTATTTCCTTCCTACTCTCTTCTGTATTCGGACTTACTTTAATACCTTCTGAGATGCTGTCTGATGTTTCATCCAAATTCTTAACACTATGGTCCATTTGTTTATTTGTCTCCTCCTTGTATGTATCTGCTTTTTGGATACGCGTATTAACATTTTCAAACTTCTCTCCGAAAGTTTCCCATATCTCCTTATTGAAATTCTCCATTTTACCCTCAAATTGTTTTAAATTCCTATTATTCTCTTCAAATTTTGCATTCATCTCTTCTCTTTGTCCTTCGACAGTTTCTTTCAGTTCATTGTATTGTTCATTCATGGTTTGTTTGATATTTCCATGAATGGTTTCTATTTTTTCATTTAGTTGTTTGACTAAACTTTCCTGAATGCTATCTATTTTCTCATTGGTCTGTCTATTTTGTTCCTCCTGTTTCTTAAAATTCTCCTTATTTTCCTCATTGGTTTGCCTCAGGTTTTCCTCCTGTTTCTTAAAATTCTGCTTATTTTCCTCCTTGGTTTGCTTCAAGTTTTCATCTATTTTATTAAATTTTTCCTTCTGTTCCTTAAATTGTTCTGCCATAAATTTCATCATGTCTTGCCAATTAAGTTCTTCTCTGGCTACCGCTTTGTCTGGTTGGTCCCCTTGGGCATCCTCTTCCACTATTTCCTTTTCCGTATCCATAACTACTTCAGTTTCTTCTGTATCACCTGTCTGTTGGTCCATTTCACTGTCTGTAACTAATTCTATTTCTTGTTCCTGTCCACCTTCTTCAATCTCCTTTTCTTCTGCCCTCTTCTTCGATTTTCCTCGGGTATTAGGCATTTCTTGTTTTCTCATAACTGCCAACGATAATTAGATTTTTTTATATATATTTTTATTAAATATCAAAATTCTTTTCTAATTACCGCCCTTTTACGTTGAGCGCCATTCTGTAACGTAACGCAGTGAGGTACAGTAGAGTTAAATTATACGCCCCACGTTGTTAGCGTCAAATCTGTGACGTAGCGTTTTTTGATGAGGTCTTTGCGAAACATACACCTTTAGTCAAGCCCCAAAAATTGGGTTCGCCAAATCTGTAACGTACTGTTTTTTGTTAAATGAGAGGTGTTAATGTTTCCGCCTCTCCGCAGTCGCCACTTATGAATTATAATAACTGACGTTGTTTTTCAAGAGGTAAAATAAAGGATTTTGTTTATTTTGTTTTACTCAATCTGATGAGGAATCGAGATTGTGTGATTTGTGGTCAAGGAGGGAAGTTGTTCAGCCTTATGCAGAAGAGAGAGTAAGTATCATTATTTCCACTCAGTTGATACGGTTTCTTCTGTTTGTTGTGCTGAAATTTTTTATAACTACCCACTACAATAAATTATAACACTTTATTATTCAAGGTTAATTTTCAATAATATTGCTTTATTTTTTATTGACTTTTGTCTCCTGCCACCAAGATATAGGTATCACAATTAATCTTATCTGAAAAAAACATCATCTCGACTTTACCGAGTAAACATAGATTTGTCTAAGGAGCAAAACATATATGTTGTTATTTACCCAATATTACGCTATAATAAAAAACATCAATTATTACATAATTCTTAATAATTCCCCAGGGTTCAGGATGAGTTCTTTGTGTTATGAGAGTGTCAGAAATGGATAATTACTACGCTTTACAAATACCGAAAAATTAATAAATAATTTTGTTTATTTTTTTCATGTAGTACGTAGTTCCCGGAATTGCCGTAAGAGAGCAGTGTATATTTGTTTACTTTGAAAAAACATATGATCAAATGATTATTTTTTGTTCTATTTCGCCGTTTAAAACGAGTTTTCTTCTGGAATTATTACGAAAAAATGTTTATATTACCTCGCTCTGTATGGTTCTTACTGGATTGCCGCTTTTCTGTGATGAGGTCCGTCTTGCGTTATAATTTACGTTTCGTTTGAAGTATTTTCCAATTGTCAACGAGAACTAGGCCGAACTATGTTGGATCCTCAGAAGGTTTTCATCCACTGTTTATTAATGTATATCACCATTTAATTTGGATTAATCAGGTATAATTAGATAGTGGTCACTCTGTTTATTGATCTTGCATTAATTTCAACTCCTCCAACGTCCAAAAAAGGTTATTTTTTTATAATTTTTGTCGCATCGTTTCTTCAACTCTCCGGTTTAGTTCAAAATTTTTTATCTTATTAACAATACTTGTTATTTTTCATCACTCTTAGTAACACATAGTATTTTTATTATGCAGGCAGTTTGTAATTATTATAAATTTATATTTTATTTATGGAAATATAATTCCTTTCCATTCCGGTTTCTTTACTAATTTAATTTACATAATATGTTTTGGTTAATTTTTTTATGACATTGTATATAAGTATTTTATCATTTTATTATCCTTAAATAAATTTATATATTATTTATTTAGTCTCGAATAGTATTCATACCCGGCACTACTTCCTGTTGCCATTTCCTTCATAGGATTATTTTAATTTTTTATTATCTTTTGGTATTTAAATTTTTATGTCTTTTAAAACTAACCCTGGGTTATCCTATATTACAACACAAATATTTTAACAAATACAACATTAACTTAGGTATAACAAGTGGTTGTCCATACACTATAAATTACAATAAATAAATAAAATTACAAAAATCAATCAGTATTATTACATCCTACTTCCATAGTTTTATCCTTTCCAAAACATACAGCACAGTTTGGTAATACATTACTTTCACTTTTGTTTTTTCACCTCAATGGGTACACTAGAACTCACTTTGCACTGTATACCACTCGTATTGTTTATTATGTTGAGTGATATAATTAAATTTTGAGCGAGCTTTAGTTTACCCATTTCTGACTTTTATTACCATGAGTTACTTTATTGGGACCGGGTTATGTAACGTTACATAAAGCCCCCCCACTAGAACAAATTTATTTCAGTTTAACTTGTTTATTAAAAATAAATTGTTGATTATTTCCATTTTCTTAACTCCTCTTTATCTTCATAATAGTGTTTTATTTCTGACTGATTATACACTCTGGTAATTCAGACTTGTGGTAATTGCTGTTTTCTTACTTAACTCTCTCTCTCTTGGAGGCAAATTCATCAATTATTCATTTCTGGGTAGTGGTACTTCCACATTTTATTTGATAAGGACTGGTCACACTAATCATATTAAACTTGTTTTAACACTCATTTCGATTTACTTTTATATACTCGCTTTATCAATTAAGCTTCTGTCTGCTATCTTCCTTCTATTTTCTTCATTTATAATTCTGTAATCTAATATCACTCCTTTCAGCTATTTTATAATTATTATCCCTTAAATATTCAATTTCCCTAACATTTTCCCTATCTTGTGCGGTGGTAACAGTCGGGTGGTCACTCTCGGTCCATAACTCCGCTGTCCATCCTTACACCTTCTGAGACCAGGGGAACATCATCCCTGCTCATAAAAATTATTGCCGGAACATTTCTACGGTCAATACATAAAAATAAAAAAATTATAAGTAGTAGTCAATTAGCGACTAGTACCAAACACTTTTGGGATTCTTCATACTGTAGCTGTTTGTATTTATTTATATATTTCTTCTTCTCCTTGATTCCTTCTTCTTTTCCATTGACTAATAGCATATAACATCATTGATAGGCCTTATGTTAAAATTCTTTTGACTTTACTTCTTGTGACATATTTCTCCGTATCATTTCTTCTTATCTAATCTTCAATTCCGAGAAATTCAAATTTTTGTTGTATTAATTATCATCCTCCTTCAGTTTCATTGGAGTCATTAAATTATTCTTTATTCTTCTTATCTGAGCACATTACCATCAATTGTTTATTCATTTATTCTTCTTTTGTTACCATCAAAATATTATTTTTCCCATTATTTCAGTTTAAATCAGATATTTATAATTAAATTATATAATCTGTTATTATTTTTATTGGTGGTTTGTTGTTTGTTTTAAATTATATGGTTTCAAAATACCTTGAGTAAGTTGTCCTTACGTACTTTTAGAATTTTGGGGTTTTATTCTTAAATCATATTGTTTCTAAATAAATTAAGTAAGTTGTCCTTACATACTTTTTATTAAATCAAATTGTTGCGAAATATCTTAAGTAAGTTGTACTTACATACTTTTTGAATTTTGGGGTTTTTAGTCTCTTCATTCTAAATTATATGGTTTCAAAATAACTTGAGTAAGATGTCCTTACATGCTTTTAGAATTTTGGGGTTTTTTATTTACAATGGGTTGCTTGGTCCTGTATCCATAAAATCCGTCCCTTTTTTCTGGTTTGTTTGGAGTCTGTTTAACCGTGGTCCATTATTTCAGGTACTCCATGTTCTCGGATTGCTGGGGTGTTCGTAATTAATTCTCTCCTTGATAATCTTCTTACCATCCGGCTCTCCCACTTTGCTGCTATGAAACTTTCACTTAAGTACCGGTCTTCCGTCATAATTCGTTCCTTTTTAACTAACAAGTATTGTACCTCCTCTAACATAACATATTTGCTCATATTTAATCTCATTTCATTCCCTTTTACCTCTGAATTATTTGCCAAATATTTGAATGTTGTATTCCGTCTTGAAGATACGACTGATATTGTCTGATACACTTCCATCGTTGACACATTTAACTGGGATGTAAACTTAATTAACTCCCTCTGTTCGTTAATTGGAAGGTTGAATACCTTAATTAATCCACCTGTAATCATTTCCCATTCTTCCTTGGTATTTATTATTCTCTTTCTACATGTTTTTATTATTTTCTTGGTCTTCTTTTCCACGGTTTGAACATCCTATTTGTTGTGGCTATTTTTATTTTCAGATGGCATTACACCTTGGTATTCTGTAACTTCTATTTCCTTCCTACTCTCTTCTGTATTCGGACTTACTTTAATACCTTCTGAGATGCTGTCTGATGTTTCATCCAAATTCTTAACACTATGGTCCATTTGTTTATTTGTCTCCTCCTTGTATGTATCTGCTTTTTGGATACGCGTATTAACATTTTCAAACTTCTCTCCGAAAGTTTCCCATATCTCCTTATTGAAATTCTCCATTTTACCCTCAAATTGTTTTAAATTCCTATTATTCTCTTCAAATTTTGCATTCATCTCTTCTCTTTGTCCTTCGACAGTTTCTTTCAGTTCATTGTATTGTTCATTCATGGTTTGTTTGATATTTCCATGAATGGTTTCTATTTTTTCATTTAGTTGTTTGACTAAACTTTCCTGAATGCTATCTATTTTCTCATTGGTCTGTCTATTTTGTTCCTCCTGTTTCTTAAAATTCTCCTTATTTTCCTCATTGGTTTGCCTCAGGTTTTCCTCCTGTTTCTTAAAATTCTCCTTATTTTCCTCCTTGGTTTGCTTCAAGTTTTCATCTATTTTATTAAATTTTTCCTTCTGTTCCTTAAATTGTTCTGCCATAAATTTCATCATGTCTTGCCAATTAAGTTCTTCTCTGGCTACCGCTTTGTCTGGTTGGTCCCCTTGGGCATCCTCTTCCACTATTTCCTTTTCCGTATCCATAACTACTTCGGTTTCTTCTGTATCACCTGTCTGTTGGTCCATTTCACTGTCCGTAACTAATTCTATTTCTTGTTCCTGTCCACCTTCTTCAATCTCCTTTTCTTCTGCCCTCTTCTTCGATTTTCCTCGGGTATTAGGCATTTCTTGTTTTCTCATAACTGCCAACGATAATTAGATTTTTTGATATATATTTTTATTAAATATCAAAATTCTTTTCTAATTACCGCCCTTTTACGTTGAGCGCCATTCTGTAACGTAACGCAGTGAGGTACAGTAGAGTTAAATTATACGCCCCACGTTGTTAGCGTCAAATCTGTGACGTAGCGTTTTTTGATGAGGTCTTTGCGAAACATACACCTTTAGTCAAGCCCCAAAAATTGGGTTCGCCAAATCTGTAACGTACTGTTTTTTGTTAAATGAGAGGTGTTAATGTTTCCGCCTCTCCGCAGTCGCCACTTATGAATTATAATAACTGACGTTGTTTTTCAAGAGGTAAAATAAAGGATTTTGTTTATTTTGTTTTACTCAATCTGATGAGGAATCGAGAGTGTGTGATTTGTGGTCAAGGAGGGAAGTTGTTCAGCCTTATGCAGAAGAGAGAGTAAGTATCATTATTTCCACTCAGTTGATACGGTTTCTTCTGTTTGTTGTGCTGAAATTTTTTATAACTACCCACTACAATAAATTATAACACTTTATTATTCAAGGTTAATTTTCAATAATATTGCTTTATTTTTTATTGACTTTTGTCTCCTGCCACCAAGATATAGGTATCACAATTAATCTTATCTGAAAAAAACATCATCTCGACTTTACCGAGTAAACATAGATTTGTCTAAGGAGCAAAACATATATGTTGTTATTTACCCAATATTACGCTATAATAAAAAACATCAATTATTACATAATTCTTAATAATTCCCCAGGGTTCAGGGTGAGTTCTTTGTGTTATGAGAGTGTCAGAAATGGATAATTACTACGCTTTACAAATACCGAAAAATTAATAAATAATTTTGTTTATTTTTTTCATGTAGTACGTAGTTCCCGGAATTGCCGTAAGAGAGCAGTGTATATTTGTTTACTTTGAAAAAACATATGATCAAATGATTATTTTTTGTTCTATTTCGCCGTTTAAAACGAGTTTTCTTCTGGAATTATTACGAAAAAATGTTTATATTACCTCGCTCTGTATGGTTCTTACTGGATTGCCGCTTTTCTGTGATGAGGTCCGTCTTGCGTTATAATTTACGTTTCGTTTGAAGTATTTTCCAATTGTCAACGAGAACTAGGCCGAACTATGTTGGATCCTCAGAAGGTTTTCATCCACTGTTTATTAATGTATATCACCATTTAATTTGGATTAATCAGGTATAATTAGATAGTGGTCACTCTGTTTATTGATCTTGCATTAATTTCAACTCCTCCAACGTCCAAAAAAGGTTATTTTTTTATAATTTTTGTCGCATCGTTTCTTCAACTCTCCGGTTTAGTTCAAAATTTTTTATCTTATTAACAATACTTGTTATTTTTCATCACTCTTAGTAACACATAGTATTTTTATTATGCAGGCAGTTTGTAATTATTATAAATTTATATTTTATTTATGGAAATATAATTCCTTTCCATTCCGGTTTCTTTACTAATTTAATTTACATAATATGTTTTGGTTAATTTTTTTATGACATTGTATATAAGTATTTTATCATTTTATTATCCTTAAATAAATTTATTATATTATTTATTTAGTCTCGAATAGTATTCATACCCGGCACTACTTCCTGTTGCCATTTCCTTCATAGGATTATTTTAATTTTTTATTATCTTTTGGTATTTAAATTTTTATGTCTTTTAAAACTAACCCTGGGTTATCCTATATTACAACACAAATATTTTAACAAATACAACATTAACTTAGGTATAACAAGTGGTTGTCCATACACTATAAATTACAATAAATAAATAAAATTACAAAAATCAATCAGTATTATTACATCCTACTTCCATAGTTTTATCCTTTCCAAAACATACAGCACAGTTTGGTAATACATTACTTTCACTTTTGTTTTTTCACCTCAATGGGTACACTAGAACTCACTTTGCACTGTATACCACTCGTATTGTTTATTATGTTGAGTGATATAATTAAATTTTGAGCGAGCTTTAGTTTACCCATTTCTGACTTTTATTACCATGAGTTACTTTATTGGGACCGGGTTATGTAACGTTACATAAAGCCCCCCCACTAGAACAAATTTATTTCAGTTTAACTTGTTTATTAAAAATAAATTGTTGATTATTTCCATTTTCTTAACTCCTCTTTATCTTCATAATAGTGTTTTATTTCTGACTGATTATACACTCTGGTAATTCAGACTTGTGGTAATTGCTGTTTTCTTACTTAACTCTCTCTCTCTTGGAGGCAAATTCATCAATTATTCATTTCTGGGTAGTGGTACTTCCACATTTTATTTGATAAGGACTGGTCACACTAATCATATTAAACTTGTTTTAACACTCATTTCGATTTACTTTTATATACTCGCTTTATCAATTAAGCTTCTGTCTGCTATCTTCCTTCTATTTTCTTCATTTATACTTCTGGAATCTAATATCACTCCTTTCAGCTATTTTATAATTATTATCCCTTAAATATTCAATTTCCCTAACATTTTCCCTATCTTGTGCGGTGGTAACAGTCGGGTGGTCACTCTCGGTCCATAACTCCGCTGTCCATCCTTACACCTTCTGAGACCAGGGGAACATCATCCCTGCTCATAAAAATTATTGCCGGAACATTTCTACGGTCAATACATAAAAATAAAAAAATTATAAGTAGTAGTCAATTAGCGACTAGTACCAAACACTTTTGGGATTCTTCATACTGTAGCTGTTTGTATTTATTTATATATTTCTTCTTCTCCTTGATTCCTTCTTCTTTTCCATTGACTAATAGCATATAACATCATTGATAGGCCTTATGTTAAAATTCTTTTGACTTTACTTCTTGTGACATATTTCTCCGTATCATTTCTTCTTATCTAATCTTCAATTCCGAGAAATTCAAATTTTTGTTGTATTAATTATCATCCTCCTTCAGTTTCATTGGAGTCATTAAATTATTCTTTATTCTTCTTATCTGAGCACATTACCATCAATTGTTTATTCATTTATTCTTCTTTTGTTACCATCAAAATATTATTTTTCCCATTATTTCAGTTTAAATCAGATATTTATAATTAAATTATATAATCTGTTATTATTTTTATTGGTGGTTTGTTGTTTGTTTTAAATTATATGGTTTCAAAATACCTTGAGTAAGTTGTCCTTACGTACTTTTAGAATTTTGGGGTTTTATTCTTAAATCATATTGTTTCTAAATAAATTAAGTAAGTTGTCCTTACATACTTTTTATTAAATCAAATTGTTGCGAAATATCTTAAGTAAGTTGTACTTACATACTTTTTGAATTTTGGGGTTTTTAGTCTCTTCATTCTAAATTATATGGTTTCAAAATAACTTGAGTAAGATGTCCTTACATGCTTTTAGAATTTTGGGGTTTTTTATTTACAATGGGTTGCTTGGTCCTGTATCCATAAAATCCGTCCCTTTTTTCTGGTTTGTTTGGAGTCTGTTTAACCGTGGTCCATTATTTCAGGTACTCCATGTTCTCGGATTGCTGGGGTGTTCGTAATTAATTCTCTCCTTGATAATCTTCTTACCATCCGGCTCTCCCACTTTGCTGCTATGAAACTTTCACTTAAGTACCGGTCTTCCGTCATAATTCGTTCCTTTTTAACTAACAAGTATTGTACCTCCTCTAACATAACATATTTGCTCATATTTAATCTCATTTCATTCCCTTTTACCTCTGAATTATTTGCCAAATATTTGAATGTTGTATTCCGTCTTGAAGATACGACTGATATTGTCTGATACACTTCCATCGTTGACACATTTAACTGGGATGTAAACTTAATTAACTCCCTCTGTTCGTTAATTGGAAGGTTGAATACCTTAATTAATCCACCTGTAATCATTTCCCATTCTTCCTTGGTATTTATTATTCTCTTTCTACATGTTTTTATTATTTTCTTGGTCTTCTTTTCCACGGTTTGAACATCCTATTTGTTGTGGCTATTTTTATTTTCAGATGGCATTACACCTTGGTATTCTGTAACTTCTATTTCCTTCCTACTCTCTTCTGTATTCGGACTTACTTTAATACCTTCTGAGATGCTGTCTGATGTTTCATCCAAATTCTTAACACTATGGTCCATTTGTTTATTTGTCTCCTCCTTGTATGTATCTGCTTTTTGGATACGCGTATTAACATTTTCAAACTTCTCTCCGAAAGTTTCCCATATCTCCTTATTGAAATTCTCCATTTTACCCTCAAATTGTTTTAAATTCCTATTATTCTCTTCAAATTTTGCATTCATCTCTTCTCTTTGTCCTTCGACAGTTTCTTTCAGTTCATTGTATTGTTCATTCATGGTTTGTTTGATATTTCCATGAATGGTTTCTATTTTTTCATTTAGTTGTTTGACTAAACTTTCCTGAATGCTATCTATTTTCTCATTGGTCTGTCTATTTTGTTCCTCCTGTTTCTTAAAATTCTCCTTATTTTCCTCATTGGTTTGCCTCAGGTTTTCCTCCTGTTTCTTAAAATTCTCCTTATTTTCCTCCTTGGTTTGCTTCAAGTTTTCATCTATTTTATTAAATTTTTCCTTCTGTTCCTTAAATTGTTCTGCCATAAATTTCATCATGTCTTGCCAATTAAGTTCTTCTCTGGCTACCGCTTTGTCTGGTTGGTCCCCTTGGGCATCCTCTTCCACTATTTCCTTTTCCGTATCCATAACTACTTCGGTTTCTTCTGTATCACCTGTCTGTTGGTCCATTTCACTGTCCGTAACTAATTCTATTTCTTGTTCCTGTCCACCTTCTTCAATCTCCTTTTCTTCTGCCCTCTTCTTCGATTTTCCTCGGGTATTAGGCATTTCTTGTTTTCTCATAACTGCCAACGATAATTAGATTTTTTGATATATATTTTTATTAAATATCAAAATTCTTTTCTAATTACCGCCCTTTTACGTTGAGCGCCATTCTGTAACGTAACGCAGTGAGGTACAGTAGAGTTAAATTATACGCCCCACGTTGTTAGCGTCAAATCTGTGACGTAGCGTTTTTTGATGAGGTCTTTGCGAAACATACACCTTTAGTCAAGCCCCAAAAATTGGGTTCGCCAAATCTGTAACGTACTGTTTTTTGTTAAATGAGAGGTGTTAATGTTTCCGCCTCTCCGCAGTCGCCACTTATGAATTATAATAACTGACGTTGTTTTTCAAGAGGTAAAATAAAGGATTTTGTTTATTTTGTTTTACTCAATCTGATGAGGAATCGAGAGTGTGTGATTTGTGGTCAAGGAGGGAAGTTGTTCAGCCTTATGCAGAAGAGAGAGTAAGTATCATTATTTCCACTCAGTTGATACGGTTTCTTCTGTTTGTTGTGCTGAAATTTTTTATAACTACCCACTACAATAAATTATAACACTTTATTATTCAAGGTTAATTTTCAATAATATTGCTTTATTTTTTATTGACTTTTGTCTCCTGCCACCAAGATATAGGTATCACAATTAATCTTATCTGAAAAAAACATCATCTCGACTTTACCGAGTAAACATAGATTTGTCTAAGGAGCAAAACATATATGTTGTTATTTACCCAATATTACGCTATAATAAAAAACATCAATTATTACATAATTCTTAATAATTCCCCAGGGTTCAGGGTGAGTTCTTTGTGTTATGAGAGTGTCAGAAATGGATAATTACTACGCTTTACAAATACCGAAAAATTAATAAATAATTTTGTTTATTTTTTTCATGTAGTACGTAGTTCCCGGAATTGCCGTAAGAGAGCAGTGTATATTTGTTTACTTTGAAAAAACATATGATCAAATGATTATTTTTTGTTCTATTTCGCCGTTTAAAACGAGTTTTCTTCTGGAATTATTACGAAAAAATGTTTATATTACCTCGCTCTGTATGGTTCTTACTGGATTGCCGCTTTTCTGTGATGAGGTCCGTCTTGCGTTATAATTTACGTTTCGTTTGAAGTATTTTCCAATTGTCAACGAGAACTAGGCCGAACTATGTTGGATCCTCAGAAGGTTTTCATCCACTGTTTATTAATGTATATCACCATTTAATTTGGATTAATCAGGTATAATTAGATAGTGGTCACTCTGTTTATTGATCTTGCATTAATTTCAACTCCTCCAACGTCCAAAAAAGGTTATTTTTTTATAATTTTTGTCGCATCGTTTCTTCAACTCTCCGGTTTAGTTCAAAATTTTTTATCTTATTAACAATACTTGTTATTTTTCATCACTCTTAGTAACACATAGTATTTTTATTATGCAGGCAGTTTGTAATTATTATAAATTTATATTTTATTTATGGAAATATAATTCCTTTCCATTCCGGTTTCTTTACTAATTTAATTTACATAATATGTTTTGGTTAATTTTTTTATGACATTGTATATAAGTATTTTATCATTTTATTATCCTTAAATAAATTTATTATATTATTTATTTAGTCTCGAATAGTATTCATACCCGGCACTACTTCCTGTTGCCATTTCCTTCATAGGATTATTTTAATTTTTTATTATCTTTTGGTATTTAAATTTTTATGTCTTTTAAAACTAACCCTGGGTTATCCTATATTACAACACAAATATTTTAACAAATACAACATTAACTTAGGTATAACAAGTGGTTGTCCATACACTATAAATTACAATAAATAAATAAAATTACAAAAATCAATCAGTATTATTACATCCTACTTCCATAGTTTTATCCTTTCCAAAACATACAGCACAGTTTGGTAATACATTACTTTCACTTTTGTTTTTTCACCTCAATGGGTACACTAGAACTCACTTTGCACTGTATACCACTCGTATTGTTTATTATGTTGAGTGATATAATTAAATTTTGAGCGAGCTTTAGTTTACCCATTTCTGACTTTTATTACCATGAGTTACTTTATTGGGACCGGGTTATGTAACGTTACATAAAGCCCCCCCACTAGAACAAATTTATTTCAGTTTAACTTGTTTATTAAAAATAAATTGTTGATTATTTCCATTTTCTTAACTCCTCTTTATCTTCATAATAGTGTTTTATTTCTGACTGATTATACACTCTGGTAATTCAGACTTGTGGTAATTGCTGTTTTCTTACTTAACTCTCTCTCTCTTGGAGGCAAATTCATCAATTATTCATTTCTGGGTAGTGGTACTTCCACATTTTATTTGATAAGGACTGGTCACACTAATCATATTAAACTTGTTTTAACACTCATTTCGATTTACTTTTATATACTCGCTTTATCAATTAAGCTTCTGTCTGCTATCTTCCTTCTATTTTCTTCATTTATACTTCTGGAATCTAATATCACTCCTTTCAGCTATTTTATAATTATTATCCCTTAAATATTCAATTTCCCTAACATTTTCCCTATCTTGTGCGGTGGTAACAGTCGGGTGGTCACTCTCGGTCCATAACTCCGCTGTCCATCCTTACACCTTCTGAGACCAGGGGAACATCATCCCTGCTCATAAAAATTATTGCCGGAACATTTCTACGGTCAATACATAAAAATAAAAAAATTATAAGTAGTAGTCAATTAGCGACTAGTACCAAACACTTTTGGGATTCTTCATACTGTAGCTGTTTGTATTTATTTATATATTTCTTCTTCTCCTTGATTCCTTCTTCTTTTCCATTGACTAATAGCATATAACATCATTGATAGGCCTTATGTTAAAATTCTTTTGACTTTACTTCTTGTGACATATTTCTCCGTATCATTTCTTCTTATCTAATCTTCAATTCCGAGAAATTCAAATTTTTGTTGTATTAATTATCATCCTCCTTCAGTTTCATTGGAGTCATTAAATTATTCTTTATTCTTCTTATCTGAGCACATTACCATCAATTGTTTATTCATTTATTCTTCTTTTGTTACCATCAAAATATTATTTTTCCCATTATTTCAGTTTAAATCAGATATTTATAATTAAATTATATAATCTGTTATTATTTTTATTGGTGGTTTGTTGTTTGTTTTAAATTATATGGTTTCAAAATACCTTGAGTAAGTTGTCCTTACGTACTTTTAGAATTTTGGGGTTTTATTCTTAAATCATATTGTTTCTAAATAAATTAAGTAAGTTGTCCTTACATACTTTTTATTAAATCAAATTGTTGCAAAATATCTTAAGTAAGTTGTACTTACATACTTTTTGAATTTTGGGGTTTTTAGTCTCTTCATTCTAAATTATATGGTTTCAAAATAACTTGAGTAAGATGTCCTTACATGCTTTTAGAATTTTGGGGTTTTTTTATTTACAATGGGTTGCTTGGTCCTGTGTCCATAAAATCCGTCCCTTTTTTCTGGTTTGTTTGGAGTCTGTTTAACCGTGGTCCATTATTTCAGGTACTCCATGTTCTCGGATTGCTGGGGTGTTCGTAATTAATTCTCTCCTTGATAATCTTCTTACCATCCGGCTCTCCCACTTTGCTGCTATGAAACTTTCACTTAAGTACCGGTCTTCCGTCATAATTCGTTCCTTTTTAACTAACAAGTATTGTACCTCCTCTAACATAACATATTTGCTCATATTTAATCTCATTTCATTCCCTTTTACCTCTGAATTATTTGCCAAATATTTGAATGTTGTATTCCGTCTTGAAGATACGACTGATATTGTCTGATACACTTCCATCGTTGACACGTTTAACTGGGATGTAAACTTAATTAACTCCCTCTGTTCGTTAATTGGAAGGTTGAATACCTTAATTAATCCACCTGTAATCATTTCCCATTCTTCCTTGGTATTTATTATTCTCTTTCTACATGTTTTTATTATTTTCTTGGTCTTATTTTCCACGGTTTGAACATCCTATTTGTTGTGGCTATTTTTATTTTCAGATGGCATTACACCTTGGTATTCTGTAACTTCTATTTCCTTCCTACTCTCTTCTGTATTCGGACTTACTTTAATACCTTCTGAGATGCTGTCTGATGTTTCATCCAAATTCTTAACACTATGGTCCATTTGTTTATTTGTCTCCTCCTTGTATGTATCTGCTTTTTGGATACGCGTATTAACATTTCCAAACTTCTCTCCGAAAGTTTCCCATATCTCCTTATTGAAATTCTCCATTTTACCCTCAAATTGTTTTAAATTCCTATTATTCTCTTCAAATTTTGCATTCATCTCTTCTCTTTGTCCTTCGACAGTTTCTTTCAGTTCATTGTATTGTTCATTCATGGTTTGTTTGATATTTCCATGAATGGTTTCTATTTTTTCATTTAGTTGTTTGACTAAACTTTCCTGAATGCTATCTATTTTCTCATTGGTCTGTCTATTTTGTTCCTCCTGTTTCTTAAAATTCTCCTTATTTTCCTCATTGGTTTGCCTCAGGTTTTCCTCCTGTTTCTTAAAATTATCCTTATTTTCCTCCTTGGTTTGCTTCAAGTTTTCATCTATTTTATTAAATTTTTCCTTCTGTTCCTTAAATTGTTCTGCCATAAATTTCATCATGTCTTGCCAATTAAGTTCTTCTCTGGCTACCACTTTGTCTGGTTGGTCCCCTTGGGCATCCTCTTCCACTATTTCCTTTTCCGTATCCATAACTACTTCGGTTTCTTCTGTATCACCTGTCTGTTGGTCCATTTCACTGTCCGTAACTAATTCTATTTCTTGTTCCTGTCCACCTTCTTCAATCTCCTTTTCTTCTGCCCTCTTCTTCGATTTTCCTCGGGTATTAGGCATTTCTTGTTTTCTCATAACTGCCAACGATAATTAGATTTTTTGATATATATTTTTATTAAATATCAAAATTCTTTTCTAATTACCGCCCTTTTACGTTGAGCGCCATTCTGTAACGTAACGCAGTGAGGTACAGTAGAGTTAAATTATACGCCCCACGTTGTTAGCGTCAAATCTGTGACGTAGCGTTTTTTGATGAGGTCTTTGCGAAACATACACCTTTAGTCAAGCCCCAAAAATTGGGTTCGCCAAATCTGTAACGTACTGTTTTTTGTTAAATGAGAGGTGTTAATGTTTCCGCCTCTCCGCAGTCGCCACGTATGAATTATAATAACTGACGTTGTTTTTCAAGAGGTAAAATAAAGGATTTTGTTTATTTTGTTTTACTCAATCTGATGAGGAATCGAGAGTGTGTGATTTGTGGTCAAGGAGGGAAGTTGTTCAGCCTTATGCAGAAGAGAGAGTAAGTATCATTATTTCCACTCAGTTGATACGGTTTCTTCTGTTTGTTGTGCTGAAATTTTTTATAACTACCCACTACAATAAATTATAACACTTTATTATTCAAGGTTAATTTTCAATAATATTGCTTTATTTTTTATTGACTTTTGTCTCCTGCCACCAAGATATAGGTATCACAATTAATCTTATCTGAAAAAAACATCATCTCGACTTTACCGAGTAAACATAGATTTGTCTAAGGAGCAAAACATATATGTTGTTATTTACCCAATATTACGCTATAATAAAAAACATCAATTATTACATAATTCTTAATAATTCCCCAGGGTTCAGGGTGAGTTCTTTGTGTTATGAGAGTGTCAGAAATGGATAATTACTACGCTTTACAAATACCGAAAAATTAATAAATAATTTTGTTTATTTTTTTCATGTAGTACGTAGTTCCCGGAATTGCCGTAAGAGAGCAGTGTATATTTGTTTACTTTGAAAAAACATATGATCAAATGATTATTTTTTGTTCTATTTCGCCGTTTAAAACGAGTTTTCTTCTGGAATTATTACGAAAAAATGTTTATATTACCTCGCTCTGTATGGTTCTTACTGGATTGCCGCTTTTCTGTGATGAGGTCCGTCTTGCGTTATAATTTACGTTTCGTTTGAAGTATTTTCCAATTGTCAACGAGAACTAGGCCGAACTATGTTGGATCCTCAGAAGGTTTTCATCCACTGTTTATTAATGTATATCACCATTTAATTTGGATTAATCAGGTATAATTAGATAGTGGTCACTCTGTTTATTGATCTTGCATTAATTTCAACTCCTCCAAAGTCCAAAAAAGGTTATTTTTTTATAATTTTTGTCGCATCGTTTCTTCAACTCTCCGGTTTAGTTCAAAATTTTTTATCTTATTAACAATACTTGTTATTTTTCATCACTCTTAGTAACACATAGTATTTTTATTATGCAGGCAGTTTGTAATTATTATAAATTTATATTTTATTTATGGAAATATAATTCCTTTCCATTCCGGTTTCTTTACTAATTTAATTTACATAATATGTTTTGGTTAATTTTTTTATGACATTGTATATAAGTATTTTATCATTTTATTATCCTTAAATAAATTTATATATTATTTATTTAGTCTCGAATAGTATTCATACCCGGCACTACTTCCTGTTGCCATTTCCTTCATAGGATTATTTTAATTTTTTATTATCTTTTGGTATTTAAATTTTTATGTCTTTTAAAACTAACCCTGGGTTATCCTATATTACAACACAAATATTTTAACAAATACAACATTAACTTAGGTATAACAAGTGGTTGTCCATACACTATAAATTACAATAAATAAATAAAATTACAAAAATCAATCAGTATTATTACATCCTACTTCCATAGTTTTATCCTTTCCAAAACATACAGCACAGTTTGGTAATACATTACTTTCACTTTTGTTTTTTCACCTCAATGGGTACACTAGAACTCACTTTGCACTGTATACCACTCGTATTGTTTATTATGTTGAGTGATATAATTAAATTTTGAGCGAGCTTTAGTTTACCCATTTCTGACTTTTATTACCATGAGTTACTTTATTGGGACCGGGTTATGTAACGTTACATAAAGCCCCCCCACTAGAACAAATTTATTTCAGTTTAACTTGTTTATTAAAAATAAATTGTTGATTATTTCCATTTTCTTAACTCCTCTTTATCTTCATAATAGTGTTTTATTTCTGACTGATTATACACTCTGGTAATTCAGACTTGTGGTAATTGCTGTTTTCTTACTTAACTCTCTCTCTCTTGGAGGCAAATTCATCAATTATTCATTTCTGGGTAGTGGTACTTCCACATTTTATTTGATAAGGACTGGTCACACTAATCATATTAAACTTGTTTTAACACTCATTTCGATTTACTTTTATATACTCGCTTTATCAATTAAGCTTCTGTCTGCTATCTTCCTTCTATTTTCTTCATTTATACTTCTGGAATCTAATATCACTCCTTTCAGCTATTTTATAATTATTATCCCTTAAATATTCAATTTCCCTAACATTTTCCCTATCTTGTGCGGTGGTAACAGTCGGGTGGTCACTCTCGGTCCATAACTCCGCTGTCCATCCTTACACCTTCTGAGACCAGGGGAACATCATCCCTGCTCATAAAAATTATTGCCGGAACATTTCTACGGTCAATACATAAAAATAAAAAAATTATAAGTAGTAGTCAATTAGCGACTAGTACCAAACACTTTTGGGATTCTTCATACTGTAGCTGTTTGTATTTATTTATATATTTCTTCTTCTCCTTGATTCCTTCTTCTTTTCCATTGACTACTAGCATATAACATCATTGATAGGCCTTATGTTAAAATTCTTTTGACTTTACTTCTTTTGACATATTTCTCCGTATCATTTCTTCTTATCTAATCTTCAATTCCGAGAAATTCAAATTTTTGTTGTATTAATTATCATCCTCCTTCAGTTTCATTGGAGTCATTAAATTATTCTTTATTCTTCTTATCTGAGCACATTACCATCAATTGTTTATTCATTTATTCTTCTTTTGTTACCATCAAAATATTATTTTTCCCATTATTTCAGTTTAAATCAGATATTTATAATTAAATTATATAATCTGTTATTATTTTTATTGGTGGTTTGTTGTTTGTTTTAAATTATATGGTTTCAAAATACCTTGAGTAAGTTGTCCTTACGTACTTTTAGAATTTTGGGGTTTTATTCTTAAATCATATTGTTTATAATAAATTAAGTAAGTTGTCCTTACATACTTTTTATTAAATCAAATTGTTGCGAAATATCTTAAGTAAGTTGTACTTACATACTTTTTGAATTTTGGGGTTTTTAGTCTCTTCATTCTAAATTATATGGTTTCAAAATAACTTGAGTAAGATGTCCTTACATGCTTTTAGAATTTTGGGGTTTTTTATTTACAATGGGTTGCTTGGTCCTGTATCCATAAAATCCGTCCCTTTTTTCTGGTTTGTTTGGAGTCTGTTTAACCGTGGTCCATTATTTCAGGTACTCCATGTTCTCGGATTGCTGGGGTGTTCGTAATTAATTCTCTCCTTGATAATCTTCTTACCATCCGGCTCTCCCACTTTGCTGCTATGAAACTTTCACTTAAGTACCGGTCTTCCGTCATAATTCGTTCCTTTTTAACTAACAAGTATTGTACCTCCTCTAACATAACATATTTGCTCATATTTAATCTCATTTCATTCCCTTTTACCTCTGAATTATTTGCCAAATATTTGAATGTTGTATTCCGTCTTGAAGATACGACTGATATTGTCTGATACACTTCCATCGTTGACACATTTAAGTGGGATGTAAACTTAATTAACTCCCTCTATTCGTTAATTGAAAGGTTGACTACCTTAATTAATCCACCTGTAATCATTTCCCATTCTTCCTTGGTATTTATTATTCTCTTTCTACATGTTTTTATTATTTTCTTGGTCTTCTTTTCCACGGTTTGAACATCCTATTTGTTGTGGCTATTTTTATTTTCAGATGGCATTACACCTTGGTATTCTGTAACTTCTATTTCCTTCCTACTCTCTTCTGTATTCGGACTTACTTTAATACCTTCTGAGATGCTGTCTGATGTTTCATCCAAATTCTTAACACTATGGTCCATTTGTTTATTTGTCTCCTCCTTGTATGTATCTGCTTTTTGGATACGCGTATTAACATTTTCAAACATCTCTCCGAAAGTTTCCCATATCTCCTTATTGAAATTCTCCATTTTACCCTCAAATTGTTTTAAATTCCTATTATTCTCTTCAAATTTTGCATTCATCTCTTCTCTTTGTCCTTCGACAGTTTCTTTCAGTTCATTGTATTGTTCATTCATGGTTTGTTTGATATTTCCATGAATGGTTTCTATTTTTTCATTTAGTTGTTTGACTAAACTTTCCTGAATGCTATCTATTTTCTCATTGGTCTGTCTATTTTGTTCCTCCTGTTTCTTAAAATTCTCCTTATTTTCCTCATTGGTTTGCCTCAGGTTTTCCTCCTGTTTCTTAAAATTCTCCTTATTTTCCTCCTTGGTTTGCTTCAAGTTTTCATCTATTTTATTAAATTTTTCCTTCTGTTCCTTAAATTGTTCTGCCATAAATTTCATCATGTCTTGCCAATTAAGTTCTTCTCTGGCTACCGCTTTGTCTGGTTGGTCCCCTTGGGCATCCTCTTCCACTATTTCCTTTTCCGTATCCATAACTACTTCGGTTTCTTCTGAATCACCTGTCTGTTGGTCCATTTCACTGTCCGTAACTAATTCTATTTCTTGTTCCTGTCCACCTTCTTCAATCTCCTTTTCTTCTGCCCTCTTCTTCGATTTTCCTCGGGTATTAGGCATTTCTTGTTTTCTCATAACTGCCAACGATAATTAGATTTTTTGATATATATTTTTATTAAATATCAAAATTCTTTTCTAATTACCGCCCTTTTACGTTGAGCGCCATTCTGTAACGTAACGCAGTGAGGTACAGTAGAGTTAAATTATACGCCCCACGTTGTTAGCGTCAAATCTGTGACGTAGCGTTTTTTGATGAGGTCTTTGCGAAACATACACCTTTAGTCAAGCCCCAAAAATTGGGTTCGCCAAATCTGTAACGTACTGTTTTTTGTTAAATGAGAGGTGTTAATGTTTCCGCCTCTCCGCAGTCGCCACTTATGAATTATAATAACTGACGTTGTTTTTCAAGAGGTAAAATAAAGGATTTTGTTTATTTTGTTATACTCAATCTGATGAGGAATCGAGAGTGTGTGATTTGTGGTCAAGGAGGGAAGTTGTTCAGCCTTATGCAGAAGAGAGAGTAAGTATCATTATTTCCACTCAGTTGATACGGTTTCTTCTGTTTGTTGTGCTGAAATTTTTTATAACTACCCACTACAATAAATTATAACACTTTATTATTCAAGGTTAATTTTCAATAATATTGCTTTATTTTTTATTGACTTTTGTCTCCTGCCACCAAGATATAGGTATCACAATTAATCTTATCTGAAAAAAACATCATCTCGACTTTACCGAGTAAACATAGATTTGTCTAAGGAGCAAAACATATATGTTGTTATTTACCCAATATTACGCTATAATAAAAAACATCAATTATTACATAATTCTTAATAATTCCCCAGGGTTCAGGGTGAGTTCTTTGTGTTATGAGAGTGTCAGAAATGGATAATTACTACGCTTTACAAATACCGAAAAATTAATAAATAATTTTGTTTATTTTTTTCATGTAGTACGTAGTTCCCGGAATTGCCGTAAGAGAGCAGTGTATATTTGTTTACTTTGAAAAAACATATGATCAAATGATTATTTTTTGTTCTATTTCGCCGTTTAAAACGAGTTTTCTTCTGGAATTATTACGAAAAAATGTTTATATTACCTCGCTCTGTATGGTTCTTACTGGATTGCCGCTTTTCTGTGATGAGGTCCGTCTTGCGTTATAATTTACGTTTCGTTTGAAGTATTTTCCAATTGTCAACGAGAACTAGGCCGAACTATGTTGGATCCTCAGAAGGTTTTCATCCACTGTTTATTAATGTATATCACCATTTAATTTGGATTAATCAGGTATAATTAGATAGTGGTCACTCTGTTTATTGATCTTGCATTCATTTCAACTCCTCCAACGTCCAAAAAAGGTTATTTTTTTATAATTTTTGTCGCATCGTTTCTTCAACTCTCCGGTTTAGTTCAAAATTTTTTATCTTATTAACAATACTTGTTATTTTTCATCACTCTTAGTAACACATAGTATTTTTATTATGCAGGCAGTTTGTAATTATTATAAATTTATATTTTATTTATGGAAATATAATTCCTTTCCATTCCGGTTTCTTTACTAATTTAATTTACATAATATGTTTTGGTTAATTTTTTTATGACATTGTATATAAGTATTTTATCATTTTATTATCCTTAAATAAATTTATATATTATTTATTTAGTCTCGAATAGTATTCATACCCGGCACTACTTCCTGTTGCCATTTCCTTCATAGGATTATTTTAATTTTTTATTATCTTTTGGTATTTAAATTTTTATGTCTTTTAAAACTAACCCTGGGTTATCCTATATTACAACACAAATATTTTAACAAATACAACATTAACTTAGGTATAACAAGTGGTTGTCCATACACTATAAATTACAATAAATAAATAAAATTACAAAAATCAATCAGTATTATTACATCCTACTTCCATAGTTTTATCCTTTCCAAAACATACAGCACAGTTTGGTAATACATTACTTTCACTTTTGTTTTTTCACCTCAATGGGTACACTAGAACTCACTTTGCACTGTATACCACTCGTATTGTTTATTATGTTGAGTGATATAATTAAATTTTGAGCGAGCTTTAGTTTACCCATTTCTGACTTTTATTACCATGAGTTACTTTATTGGGACCGGGTTATGTAACGTTACATAAAGCCCCCCCACTAGAACAAATTTATTTCAGTTTAACTTGTTTATTAAAAATAAATTGTTGATTATTTCCATTTTCTTAACTCCTCTTTATTTTCATAATAGTGTTTTATTTCTGACTGATTATACACTCTGGTAATTCAGACTTGTGGTAATTGCTGTTTTCTTACTTAACTCTCTCTCTCTTGGAGGCAAATTCATCAATTATTCATTTCTGGGTAGTGGTACTTCCACATTTTATTTGATAAGGACTGGTCACACTAATCATATTAAACTTGTTTTAACACTCATTTCGATTTACTTTTATATACTCGCTTTATCAATTAAGCTTCTGTCTGCTATCTTCCTTCTATTTTCTTCATTTATACTTCTGGAATCTAATATCACTCCTTTCAGCTATTTTATAATTATTATCCCTTAAATATTCAATTTCCCTAACATTTTCCCTATCTTGTGCGGTGGTAACAGTCGGGTGGTCACTCTCGGTCCATAACTCCGCTGTCCATCCTTACACCTTCTGAGACCAGGGGAACATCATCCCTGCTCATAAAAATTATTGCCGGAACATTTCTACGGTCAATACATAAAAATAAAAAAATTATAAGTAGTAGTCAATTAGCGACTAGTACCAAACACTTTTGGGATTCTTCATACTGTAGCTGTTTGTATTTATTTATATATTTCTTCTTCTCCTTGATTCCTTCTTCTTTTCCATTGACTAATAGCATATAACATCATTGATAGGCCTTATGTTAAAATTCTTTTGACTTTACTTCTTGTGACATATTTCTCCGTATCATTTCTTCTTATCTAATCTTCAATTCCGAGAAATTCAAATTTTTGTTGTATTAATTATCATCCTCCTTCAGTTTCATTGGAGTCATTAAATTATTCTTTATTCTTCTTATCTGAGCACATTACCATCAATTGTTTATTCATTTATTCTTCTTTTGTTACCATCAAAATATTATTTTTCCCATTATTTCAGTTTAAATCAGATATTTATAATTAAATTATATAATCTGTTATTATTTTTATTGGTGGTTTGTTGTTTGTTTTAAATTATATGGTTTCAAAATACCTTGAGTAAGTTGTCCTTACGTACTTTTAGAATTTTGGGGTTTTATTCTTAAATCATATTGTTTCTAAATAAATTAAGTAAGTTGTCCTTACATACTTTTTATTAAATCAAATTGTTGCGAAATATCTTAAGTAAGTTGTACTTACATACTTTTTGAATTTTGGGGTTTTTAGTCTCTTCATTCTAAATTATATGGTTTCAAAATAACTTGAGTAAGATGTCCTTACATGCTTTTAGAATTTTGGGGTTTTTTATTTACAATGGGTTGCTTGGTCCTGTATCCATAAAATCCGTCCCTTTTTTCTGGTTTGTTTGGAGTCTGTTTAACCGTGGTCCATTATTTCAGGTACTCCATGTTCTCGGATTGCTGGGGTGTTCGTAATTAATTCTCTCCTTGATAATCTTCTTACCATCCGGCTCTCCCACTTTGCTGCTATGAAACTTTCACTTAAGTACCGGTCTTCCGTCATAATTCGTTCCTTTTTAACTAACAAGTATTGTACCTCCTCTAACATAACATATTTGCTCATATTTAATCTCATTTCATTCCCTTTTACCTCTGAATTATTTGCCAAATATTTGAATGTTGTATTCCGTCTTGAAGATACGACTGATATTGTCTGATACACTTCCATCGTTGACACATTTAACTGGGATGTAAACTTAATTAACTCCCTCTGTTCGTTAATTGGAAGGTTGAATACCTTAATTAATCCACCTGTAATCATTTCCCATTCTTCCTTGGTATTTATTATTCTCTTTCTACATGTTTTTATTATTTTCTTGGTCTTCTTTTCCACGGTTTGAACATCCTATTTGTTGTGGCTATTTTTATTTTCAGATGGCATTACACCTTGGTATTCTGTAACTTCTATTTCCTTCCTACTCTCTTCTGTATTCGGACTTACTTTAATACCTTCTGAGATGCTGTCTGATGTTTCATCCAAATTCTTAACACTATGGTCCATTTGTTTATTTGTCTCCTCCTTGTATGTATCTGCTTTTTGGATATGCGTATTAACATTTCCAAACTTCTCTCCGAAAGTTTCCCATATCTCCTTATTGAAATTCTCCATTTTACCCTCAAATTGTTTTAAATTCCTATTATTCTCTTCAAATTTTGCATTCATCTCTTCTCTTTGTCCTTCGACAGTTTCTTTCAGTTCATTGTATTGTTCATTCATGGTTTGTTTGATATTTCCATGAATGGTTTCTATTTTTTCATTTAGTTGTTTGACTAAACTTTCCTGAATGCTATCTATTTTCTCATTGGTCTGTCTATTTTGTTCCTCCTGTTTCTTAAAATTCTCCTTATTTTCCTCATTGGTTTGCCTCAGGTTTTCCTCCTGTTTCTTAAAATTCTCCTTATTTTCCTCCTTGGTTTGCTTCAAGTTTTCATCTATTTTATTAAATTTTTCCTTCTGTTCCTTAAATTGTTCTGCCATAAATTCCATCATGTCTTGCCAATTAAGTTCTTCTCTGGCTACCGCTTTGTCTGGTTGGTCCCCTTGGGCATCCTCTTCCACTATTTCCTTTTCCGTATCCATAACTACTTCGGTTTCTTCTGTATCACCTGTCTGTTGGTCCATTTCACTGTCCGTAACTAATTCTATTTCTTGTTCCTGTCCACCTTCTTCAATCTCCTTTTCTTCTGCCCTCTTCTTCGATTTTCCTCGGGTATTAGGCATTTCTTGTTTTCTCATAACTGCCAACGATAATTAGATTTTTTGATATATATTTTTATTAAATATCAAAATTCTTTTCTAATTACCGCCCTTTTACGTTGAGCGCCATTCTGTAACGTAACGCAGTGAGGTACAGTAGAGTTAAATTATACGCCCCACGTTGTTAGCGTCAAATCTGTGACGTAGCGTTTTTTGATGAGGTCTTTGCGAAACATACACCTTTAGTCAAGCCCCAAAAATTGGGTTCGCCAAATCTGTAACGTACTGTTTTTTGTTAAATGAGAGGTGTTAATGTTCCCGCCTCTCCGCAGTCGCCACTTATGAATTATAATAACTGACGTTGTTTTTCAAGAGGTAAAATAAAGGATTTTGTTTATTTTGTTTTACTCAATCTGATGAGGAATCGAGAGTGTGTGATTTGTGGTCAAGGAGGGAAGTTGTTCAGCCTTATGCAGAAGAGAGAGTAAGTATCATTATTTCCACTCAGTTGATACGGTTTCTTCTGTTTGTTGTGCTGAAATTTTTTATAACTACCCACTACAATAAATTATAACACTTTATTATTCAAGGTTAATTTTCAATAATATTGCTTTATTTTTTATTGACTTTTGTCTCCTGCCACCAAGATATAGGTATCACAATTAATCTTATCTGAAAAAAACATCATCTCGACTTTACCGAGTAAACATAGATTTGTCTAAGGAGCAAAACATATATGTTGTTATTTACCCAATATTACGCTATAATAAAAAACATCAATTATTACATAATTCTTAATAATTCCCCAGGGTTCAGGGTGAGTTCTTTGTGTTATGAGAGTGTCAGAAATGGATAATTACTACGCTTTACAAATACCGAAAAATTAATAAATAATTTTGTTTATTTTTTTCATGTAGTACGTAGTTCCCGGAATTGCCGTAAGAGAGCAGTGTATATTTGTTTACTTTGAAAAAACATATGATCAAATGATTATTTTTTGTTCTATTTCGCCGTTTAAAACGAGTTTTCTTCTGGAATTATTACGAAAAAATGTTTATATTACCTCGCTCTGTATGGTTCTTACTGGATTGCCGCTTTTCTGTGATGAGGTCCGTCTTGCGTTATAATTTACGTTTCGTTTGAAGTATTTTCCAATTGTCAACGAGAACTAGGCCGAACTATGTTGGATCCTCAGAAGGTTTTCATCCACTGTTTATTAATGTATATCACCAATTAATTTGGATTAATCAGGTATAATTAGATAGTGGTCACTCTGTTTATTGATCTTGCATTAATTTCAACTCCTCCAACGTCCAAAAAAGGTTATTTTTTTATAATTTTTGTCGCATCGTTTCTTCAACTCTCCGGTTTAGTTCAAAATTTTTTATCTTATTAACAATACTTGTTATTTTTCATCACTCTTAGTAACACATAGTATTTTTATTATGCAGGCAGTTTGTAATTATTATAAATTTATATTTTATTTATGGAAATATAATTCCTTTCCATTCCGGTTTCTTTACTAATTTAATTTACATAATATGTTTTGGTTAATTTTTTTATGACATTGTATATAAGTATTTTATCATTTTATTATCCTTAAATAAATTTATATATTATTTATTTAGTCTCGAATAGTATTCATACCCGGCACTACTTCCTGTTGCCATTTCCTTCATAGGATTATTTTAAATTTTTATTATCTTTTGGTATTTAAATTTTTATGTCTTTTAAAACTAACCCTGGGTTATCCTATATTACAACACAAATATTTTAACAAATACAACATTAACTTAGGTATAACAAGTGGTTGTCCATACACTATAAATTACAATAAATAAATAAAATTACAAAAATCAATCAGTATTATTACATCCTACTTCCATAGTTTTATCCTTTCCAAAACATACAGCACAGTTTGGTAATACATTACTTTCACTTTTGTTTTTTCACCTCAATGGGTACACTAGAACTCACTTTGCACTGTATACCACTCGTATTGTTTATTATGTTGAGTGTTAATTAAATTTTGAGCGAGCTTTAGTTTACCCATTTCTGACTTTTATTACCATGAGTTACTTTATTGGGACCGGGTTATGTAACGTTACATAAAGCCCCCCCACTAGAACAAATTTATTTCAGTTTAACTTGTTTATTAAAAATAAATTGTTGATTATTTCCATTTTCTTAACTCCTCTTTATTTTCATAATAGTGTTTTATTTCTGACTGATTATACACTCTGGTAATTCAGACTTGTGGTAATTGCTGTTTTCTTACTTAACTCTCTCTCTCTTGGAGGCAAATTCATCAATTATTCATTTCTGGGTAGTGGTACTTCCACATTTTATTTGATAAGGACTGGTCACACTAATCATATTAAACTTGTTTTAACACTCATTTCGATTTACTTTTATATACTCGCTTTATCAATTAAGCTTCTGTCTGCTATCTTCCTTCTATTTTCTTCATTTATACTTCTGGAATCTAATATCACTCCTTTCAGCTATTTTATAATTATTATCCCTTAAATATTCAATTTCCCTAACATTTTCCCTATCTTGTGCGGTGGTAACAGTCGGGTGGTCACTCTCGGTCCATAACTCCGCTGTCCATCCTTACACCTTCTGAGACCAGGGGAACATCATCCCTGCTCATAAAAATTATTGCCGGAACATTTCTACGGTCAATACATAAAAATAAAAAAATTATAAGTAGTAGTCAATTAGCGACTAGTACCAAACACTTTTGGGATTCTTCATACTGTAGCTGTTTGTATTTATTTATATATTTCTTCTTCTCCTTGATTCCTTCTTCTTTTCCATTGACTAATAGCATATAACATCATTGATAGGCCTTATGTTAAAATTCTTTTGACTTTACTTCTTGTGACATATTTCTCCGTATCATTTCTTCTTATCTAATCTTCAATTCCGAGAAATTCAAATTTTTGTTGTATTAATTATCATCCTCCTTCAGTTTCATTGGAGTCATTAAATTATTCTTTATTCTTCTTATCTGAGCACATTACCATCAATTGTTTATTCATTTATTCTTCTTTTGTTACCATCAAAATATTATTTTTCCCATTATTTCAGTTTAAATCAGATATTTATAATTAAATTATATAATCTGTTATTATTTTTATTGGTGGTTTGTTGTTTGTTTTAAATTATATGGTTTCAAAATACCTTGAGTAAGTTGTCCTTACGTACTTTTAGAATTTTGGGGTTTTATTCTTAAATCATATTGTTTCTAAATAAATTAAGTAAGTTGTCCTTACATACTTTTTATTAAATCAAATTGTTGCGAAATATCTTAAGTAAGTTGTACTTACATACTTTTTGAATTTTGGGGTTTTTAGTCTCTTCATTCTGAATTATATGGTTTCAAAATAACTTGAGTAAGATGTCCTTACATGCTTTTAGAATTTTGGGGTTTTTTATTTACAATGGGTTGCTTGGTCCTGTATCCATAAAATCCGTCCCTTTTTTCTGGTTTGTTTGGAGTCTGTTTAACCGTGGTCCATTATTTCAGGTACTCCATGTTCTCGGATTGCTGGGGTGTTCGTAATTAATTCTCTCCTTGATAATCTTCTTACCATCCGGCTCTCCCACTTTGCTGCTATGAAACTTTCACTTAAGTACCGGTCTTCCGTCATAATTCGTTCCTTTTTAACTAACAAGTATTGTACCTCCTCTAACATAACATATTTGCTCATATTTAATCTCATTTCATTCCCTTTTACCTCTGAATTATTTGCCAAATATTTGAATGTTGTATTCCGTCTTGAAGATATGACTGATATTGTCTGATACACTTCCATCGTTGACACATTTAACTGGGATGTAAACTTAATTAACTCCCTCTATTCGTTAATTGGAAGGTTGAATACCTTAATTAATCCACCTGTAATCATTTCCCATTCTTCCTTGGTATTTATTATTCTCTTTCTACATGTTTTTATTATTTTCTTGGTCTTCTTTTCCACGGTTTGAACATCCTATTTGTTGTGGCTATTTTTATTTTCAGATGGCATTACACCTTGGTATTCTGTAACTTCTATTTCCTTCCTACTCTCTTCTGTATTCGGACTTACTTTAATACCTTCTGAGATGCTGTCTGATGTTTCATCCAAATTCTTAACACTATGGTCCATTTGTTTATTTGTCTCCTCCTTGTATGTATCTGCTTTTTGGATACGCGTATTAACATTTTCAAACTTCTCTCCGAAAGTTTCCCATATCTCCTTATTGAAATTCTCCATTTTACTCTCAAATTGTTTTAAATTCCTATTATTCTCTTCAAATTTTGCATTCATCTCTTCTCTTTGTCCTTCGACAGTTTCTTTCAGTTCATTGTATTGTTCATTCATGGTTTGTTTGATATTTCCATGAATGGTTTCTATTTTTTCATTTAGTTGTTTGACTAAACTTTCCTGAATGCTATCTATTTTCTCATTGGTCTGTCTATTTTGTTCCTCCTGTTTCTTAAAATTCTCCTTATTTTCCTCATTGGTTTGCCTCAGGTTTTCCTCCTGTTTCTTAAAATTCTCCTTATTTTCCTCCTTGGTTTGCTTCAAGTTTTCATCTATTTTATTAAATTTTTCCTTCTGTTCCTTAAATTGTTCTGCCATAAATTTCATCATGTCTTGCCAATTAAGTTCTTCTCTGGCTACCGCTTTGTCTGGTTGGTCCCCTTGGGCATCCTCTTCCACTATTTCCTTTTCCGTATCCATAACTACTTCGGTTTCTTCTGTATCACCTGTCTGTTGGTCCATTTCACTGTCCGTAACTAATTCTATTTCTTGTTCCTGTCCACCTTCTTCAATCTCCTTTTCTTCTGCCCTCTTCTTCGATTTTCCTCGGGTATTAGGCATTTCTTGTTTTCTCATAACTGCCAACGATAATTAGATTTTTTGATATATATTTTTATTAAATATCAAAATTCTTTTCTAATTACCGCCCTTTTACGTTGAGCGCCATTCTGTAACGTAACGCAGTGAGGTACAGTAGAGTTAAATTATACGCCCCACGTTGTTAGCGTCAAATCTGTGACGTAGCGTTTTTTGATGAGGTCTTTGCGAAACATACACCTTTAGTCAAGCCCCAAAAATTGGGTTCGCCAAATCTGTAACGTACTGTTTTTTGTTAAATGAGAGGTGTTAATGTTTCCGCCTCTCCGCAGTCGCCACTTATGAATTATAATAACTGACGTTGTTTTTCAAGAGGTAAAATAAAGGATTTTGTTTATTTTGTTTTACTCAATCTGATGAGGAATCGAGAGTGTGTGATTTGTGGTCAAGGAGGGAAGTTGTTCAGCCTTATGCAGAAGAGAGAGTAAGTATCATTATTTCCACTCAGTTGATACGGTTTCTTCTGTTTGTTGTGCTGAAATTTTTTATAACTACCCACTACAATAAATTATAACACTTTATTATTCAAGGTTAATTTTCAATAATATTGCTTTATTTTTTATTGACTTTTGTCTCCTGCCACCAAGATATAGGTATCACAATTAATCTTATCTGAAAAAAACATCATCTCGACTTTACCGAGTAAACATAGATTTGTCTAAGGAGCAAAACATATATGTTGTTATTTACCCAATATTACGCTATAATAAAAAACATCAATTATTACATAATTCTTAATAATTCCCCAGGGTTCAGGGTGAGTTCTTTGTGTTATGAGAGTGTCAGAAATGGATAATTACTACGCTTTACAAATACCGAAAAATTAATAAATAATTTTGTTTATTTTTTTCATGTAGTACGTAGTTCCCGGAATTGCCGTAAGAGAGCAGTGTATATTTGTTTACTTTGAAAAAACATATGATCAAATGATTATTTTTTGTTCTATTTCGCCGTTTAAAACGAGTTTTCTTCTGGAATTATTACGAAAAAATGTTTATATTACCTCGCTCTGTATGGTTCTTACTGGATTGCCGCTTTTCTGTGATGAGGTCCGTCTTGCGTTATAATTTACGTTTCGTTTGAAGTATTTTCCAATTGTCAACGAGAACTAGGCCGAACTATGTTGGATCCTCAGAAGGTTTTCATCCACTGTTTATTAATGTATATCACCAATTAATTTGGATTAATCAGGTATAATTAGATAGTGGTCACTCTGTTTATTGATCTTGCATTAATTTCAACTCCTCCAACGTCCAAAAAAGGTTATTTTTTTATAATTTTTGTCGCATCGTTTCTTCAACTCTCCGGTTTAGTTCAAAATTTTTTATCTTATTAACAATACTTGTTATTTTTCATCACTCTTAGTAACACATAGTATTTTTATTATGCAGGCAGTTTGTAATTATTATAAATTTATATTTTATTTATGGAAATATAATTCCTTTCCATTCCGGTTTCTTTACTAATTTAATTTACATAATATGTTTTGGTTAATTTTTTTATGACATTGTATATAAGTATTTTATCATTTTATTATCCTTAAATAAATTTATATATTATTTATTTAGTCTTGAATAGTATTCATACCCGGCACTACTTCCTGTTGCCATTTCCTTCATAGGATTATTTTAATTTTTTATTATCTTTTGGTATTTAAATTTTTATGTCTTTTAAAACTAACCCTGGGTTATCCTATATTACAACACAAATATTTTAACAAATACAACATTAACTTAGGTATAACAAGTGGTTGTCCATACACTATAAATTACAATAAATGAATAAAATTACAAAAATCAATCAGTATTATTACATCCTACTTCCATAGTTTTATCCTTTCCAAAACATACAGCACAGTTTGGTAATACATTACTTTCACTTTTGTTTTTTCACCTCAATGGGTACACTAGAACTCACTTTGCACTGTATACCACTCGTATTGTTTATTATGTTGAGTGATATAATTAAATTTTGAGCGAGCTTTAGTTTACCCATTTCTGACTTTTATTACCATGAGTTACTTTATTGGGACCGGGTTATGTAACGTTACATAAAGCCCCCCCACTAGAACAAATTTATTTCAGTTTAACTTGTTTATTAAAAATAAATTGTTGATTATTTCCATTTTCTTAACTCCTCTTTATCTTCATAATAGTGTTTTATTTCTGACTGATTATACACTCTGGTAATTCAGACTTGTGGTAATTGCTGTTTTCTTACTTAACTCTCTCTCTCTTGGAGGCAAATTCATCAATTATTCATTTCTGGGTAGTGGTACTTCCACATTTTATTTGATAAGGACTGGTCACACTAATCATATTAAACTTGTTTTAACACTCATTTCGATTTACTTTTATATACTCGCTTTATCAATTAAGCTTCTGTCTGCTATCTTCCTTCTATTTTCTTCATTTATACTTCTGGAATCTAATATCACTCCTTTCAGCTATTTTATAATTATTATCCCTTAAATATTCAATTTCCCTAACATTTTCCCTATCTTGTGCGGTGGTAACAGTCGGGTGGTCACTCTCGGTCCATAACTCCGCTGTCCATCCTTACACCTTCTGAGACCAGGGGAACATCATCCCTGCTCATAAAAATTATTGCCGGAACATTTCTACGGTCAATACATAAAAATAAAAAAATTATAAGTAGTAGTCAATTAGCGACTAGTACCAAACACTTTTGGGATTCTTCATACTGTAGCTGTTTGTATTTATTTATATATTTCTTCTTCTCCTTGATTCCTTCTTCTTTTCCATTGACTAATAGCATATAACATCATTGATAGGCCTTATGTTAAAATTCTTTTGACTTTACTTCTTGTGACATATTTCTCCGTATCATTTCTTCTTATCTAATCTTCAATTCCGAGAAATTCAAATTTTTGTTGTATTAATTATCATCCTCCTTCAGTTTCATTGGAGTCATTAAATTATTCTTTATTCTTCTTATCTGAGCACATTACCATCAATTGTTTATTCATTTATTCTTCTTTTGTTACCATCAAAATATTATTTTTCCCATTATTTCAGTTTAAATCAGATATTTATAATTAAATTATATAATCTGTTATTATTTTTATTGGTGGTTTGTTGTTTGTTTTAAATTATATGGTTTCAAAATACCTTGAGTAAGTTGTCCTTACGTACTTTTAGAATTTTGGGGTTTTATTCTTAAATCATATTGTTTCTAAATAAATTAAGTAAGTTGTCCTTACATACTTTTTATTAAATCAAATTGTTGCAAAATATCTTAAGTAAGTTGTACTTACATACTTTTTGAATTTTGGGGTTTTTAGTCTCTTCATTCTAAATTATATGGTTTCAAAATAACTTGAGTAAGATGTCCTTACATGCTTTTAGAATTTTGGGGTTTTTTATTTACAATGGGTTGCTTGGTCCTGTATCCATAAAATCCGTCCCTTTTTTCTGGTTTGTTTGGAGTCTGTTTAACCGTGGTCCATTATTTCAGGTACTCCATGTTCTCGGATTGCTGGGGTGTTCGTAATTAATTCTCTCCTTGATAATCTTCTTACCATCCGGCTCTCCCACTTTGCTGCTATGAAACTTTCACTTAAGTACCGGTCTTCCGTCATAATTCGTTCCTTTTTAACTAACAAGTATTGTACCTCTAACATAACATATTTGCTCATATTTAATCTCATTTCATTCCCTTTTACCTCTGAATTATTTGCCAAATATTTGAATGTTTTATTCCGTCTTGAAGATACGACTGATATTGTCTGATACACTTCCATCGTTGACACATTTAACTGGGATGTAAACTTAATTAACTCCCTCTGTTCGTTAATTGGAAGGTTGAATACCTTAATTAATCCACCTGTAATCATTTCCCATTCTTCCTTGGTATTTATTATTCTCTTTCTACATGTTTTTTTTTATTTTCTTGGTCTTCTTTTCCACGGTTTGAACATCCTATTTGTTGTGGCTATTTTTATTTTCAGATGGCATTACACCTTGGTATTCTGTAACTTCTATTTCCTTCCTACTCTCTTCTGTATTCGGACTTACTTTAATACCTTCTGAGATGCTGTCTGATGTTTCATCCAAATTCTTAACACTATGGTCCATTTGTTTATTTGTCTCCTCCTTGTATGTATCTGCTTTTTGGATACGCGTATTAACATTTTCAAACTTCTCTCCGAAAGTTTCCCATATCTCCTTATTGAAATTCTCCATTTTACCCTCAAATTGTTTTAAATTCCTATTATTCTCTACAAATTTTGCATTCATCTCTTCTCTTTGTCCTTCGACAGTTTCTTTCAGTTCATTGTATTGTTCATTCATGGTTTGTTTGATATTTCCATGAATGGTTTCTATTTTTTCATTTAGTTGTTTGACTAAACTTTCCTGAATGCTATCTGTTTTCTCATTGGTCTGTCTATTTTGTTCCTCCTGTTTCTTAAAATTCTCCTTATTTTCCTCATTGGTTTGCCTCAGGTTTTACTCCTGTTTCTTAAAATTCTCCTTATTTTCCTCCTTGGTTTGCTTCAAGTTTTCATCTATTTTATTAAATTTTTCCTTCTGTTCCTTAAATTGTTCTGCCATAAATTTCATCATGTCTTGCCAATTAAGTTCTTCTCTGGCTACCGCTTTGTCTGGTTGGTCCCCTTGGGCATCCTCTTCCACTATTTCCTTTTCCGTATCCATAACTACTTCGGTTTCTTCTGTATCACCTGTCTGTTGGTCCATTTCACTGTCCGTAACTAATTCTATTTCTTGTTCCTGTCCACCTTCTTCAATCTCCTTTTCTTCTGCCCTCTTCTTCGATTTTCCTCGGGTATTAGGCATTTCTTGTTTTCTCATAACTGCCAACGATAATTAGATTTTTTGATATATATTTTTATTAAATATCAAAATCTTTTCTAATTACCGCCCTTTTACGTTGAGCGCCATTCTGTAACGTAACGCAGTGAGGTACAGTAGAGTTAAATTATACGCCCCACGTTGTTAGCGTCAAATCTGTGACGTAGCGTTTTTTGATGAGGTCTTTGCGAAACATACACCTTTAGTCAAGCCCCAAAAATTGGGTTCGCCAAATCTGTAACGTACTGTTTTTTGTTAAATGAGAGGTGTTAATGTTTCCGCCTCTCCGCAGTCGCCACTTATGAATTATAATAACTGACGTTGTTTTTCAAGAGGTAAAATAAAGGATTTTGTTTATTTTGTTTTACTCAATCTGATGAGGAATCGAGAGTGTGTGATTTGTGGTCAAGGAGGGAAGTTGTTCAGCCTTATGCAGAAGAGAGAGTAAGTATCATTATTTCCACTCAGTTGATACGGTTTCTTCTGTTTGTTGTGCTGAAATTTTTTATAACTACCCACTACAATAAATTATAACACTTTATTATTCAAGGTTAATTTTCAATAATATTGCTTTATTTTTTATTGACTTTTGTCTCCTGCCACCAAGATCTAGGTATCACAATTAATCTTATCTGAAAAAAACATCATCTCGACTTTACCGAGTAAACATAGATTTGTCTAAGGAGCAAAACATATATGTTGTTATTTACCCAATATTACGCTATAATAAAAAACATCAATTATTACATAATGCTTAATAATTCCCCAGGGTTCAGGGTGAGTTCTTTGTGTTATGAGAGTGTCAGAAATGGATAATTACTACGCTTTACAAATACCGAAAAATTAATAAATAATTTTGTTTATTTTTTTCATGTAGTACGTAGTTCCCGGAATTGCCGTAAGAGAGCAGTGTATATTTGTTTACTTTGAAAAAACATATGATCAAATGATTATTTTTTGTTCTATTTCGCCGTTTAAAACGAGTTTTCTTCTGGAATTATTACGAAAAAATGTTTATATTACCTCGCTCTGTATGGTTCTTACTGGATTGCCGCTTTTCTGTGATGAGGTCCGTCTTGCGTTATAATTTACGTTTCGTTTGAAGTATTTTCCAATTGTCAACGAGAACTAGGCCGAACTATGTTGGATCCTCAGAAGGTTTTCATCCACTGTTTATTAATGTATATCACCATTTAATTTGGATTAATCAGGTATAATTAGATAGTGGTCACTCTGTTTATTGATCTTGCATTAATTTCAACTCCTCCAACGTCCAAAAAAGGTTATTTTTTTATAATTTTTGTCGCATCGTTTCTTCAACTCTCCGGTTTAGTTCAAAATTTTTTATCTTATTAACAATACTTGTTATTTTTCATCACTCTTAGTAACACATAGTATTTTTATTATGCAGGCAGTTTGTAATTATTATAAATTTATATTTTATTTATGGAAATATAATTCCTTTCCATTCCGGTTTCTTTACTAATTTAATTTACATAATATGTTTTGGTTAATTTTTTTATGACATTGTATATAAGTATTTTATCATTTTATTATCCTTAAATAAATTTATATATTATTTATTTAGTCTCGAATAGTATTCATACCCGGCACTACTTCCTGTTGCCATTTCCTTCATAGGATTATTTTAATTTTTTACTATCTTTTGGTATTTAAATTTTTATGTCTTTTAAAACTAACCCTGGGTTATCCTATATTACAACACAAATATTTTAACAAATACAACATTAACTTAGGTATAACAAGTGGTTGTCCATACACTATAAATTACAATAAATAAATAAAATTACAAAAATCAATCAGTATTATTACATCCTACTTCCATAGTTTTATCCTTTCCAAAACATACAGCACAGTTTGGTAATACATTACTTTCACTTTTGTTTTTTCACCTCAATGGGTACACTAGAACTCACTTTGCACTGTATACCACTCGTATTGTTTATTATGTTGAGTGATATAATTAAATTTTGAGCGAGCTTTAGTTTACCCATTTCTGACTTTTATTACCATGAGTTACTTTATTGGGACCGGGTTATGTAACGTTACATAAAGCCCCCCCACTAGAACAAATTTATTTCAGTTTAACTTGTTTATTAAAAATAAATTGTTGATTATTTCCATTTTCTTAACTCCTCTTTATCTTCATAATAGTGTTTTATTTCTGACTGATTATACACTCTGGTAATTCAGACTTGTGGTAATTGCTGTTTTCTTACTTAACTCTCTCTCTCTTGGAGGCAAATTCATCAATTATTCATTTCTGGGTAGTGGTACTTCCACATTTTATTTGATAAGGACTGGTCACACTAATCATATTAAACTTGTTTTAACACTCATTTCGATTTACTTTTATATACTCGCTTTATCAATTAAGCTTCTGTCTGCTATCTTCCTTCTATTTTCTTCATTTATACTTCTGGAATCTAATATCACTCCTTTCAGCTATTTTATAATTATTATCCCTTAAATATTCAATTTCCCTAACATTTTCCCTATCTTGTGCGGTGGTAACAGTCGGGTGGTCACTCTCGGTCCATAACTCCGCTGTCCATCCTTACACCTTCTGAGACCAGGGGAACATCATCCCTGCTCATAAAAATTATTGCCGGAACATTTCTACGGTCAATACATAAAAATAAAAAAATTATAAGTAGTAGTCAATTAGCGACTAGTACCAAACACTTTTGGGATTCTTCATACTGTAGCTGTTTGTATTTATTTATATATTTCTTCTTCTCCTTGATTCCTTCTTCTTTTCCATTGACTAATAGCATATAACATCATTGATAGGCCTTATGTTAAAATTCTTTTGACTTTACTTCTTGTGACATATTTCTCCGTATCATTTCTTCTTATCTAATCTTCAATTCCGAGAAATTCAAATTTTTGTTGTATTAATTATCATCCTCCTTCAGTTTCATTGGAGTCATTAAATTATTCTTTATTCTTCTTATCTGAGCACATTACCATCAATTGTTTATTCATTTATTCTTCTTTTGTTACCATCAAAATATTATTTTTCCCATTATTTCAGTTTAAATCAGATATTTATAATTAAATTATATAATCTGTTATTATTTTTATTGGTGGTTTGTTGTTTGTTTTAAATTATATGGTTTCAAAATACCTTGAGTAAGTTGTCCTTACGTACTTTTAGAATTTTGGGGTTTTATTCTTAAATCATATTGTTTCTAAATAAATTAAGTAAGTTGTCCTTACATACTTTTTATTAAATCAAATTGTTGCGAAATATCTTAAGTAAGTTGTACTTACATACTTTTTGAATTTTGGGGTTTTTAGTCTCTTCATTCTAAATTATATGGTTTCAAAATAACTTGAGTAAGATGTCCTTACATGCTTTTAGAATTTTGGGGTTTTTTATTTACAATGGGTTGCTTGGTCCTGTATCCATAAAATCCGTCCCTTTTTTCTGGTTTGTTTGGAGTCTGTTTAACCGTGGTCCATTATTTCAGGTACTCCATGTTCTCGGATTGCTGGGGTGTTCGTAATTAATTCTCTCCTTGATAATCTTCTTACCATCCGGCTCTCCCACTTTGCTGCTATGAAACTTTCACTTAAGTACCGGTCTTCCGTCATAATTCGTTCCTTTTTAACTAACAAGTATTGTACCTCCTCTAACATAACATATTTGCTCATATTTAATCTCATTTCATTCCCTTTTACCTCTGAATTATTTGCCAAATATTTGAATGTTGTATTCCGTCTTGAAGATACGACTGATATTGTCTGATACACTTCCATCGTTGACACATTTAACTGGGATGTAAACTTAATTAACTCCCTCTGTTCGTTAATTGGAAGGTTGAATACCTTAATTAATCCACCTGTAATCATTTCCCATTCTTCCTTGGTATTTATTATTCTCTTTCTACATGTTTTTATTATTTTCTTGGTCTTCTTTTCCACGGTTTGAACATCCTATTTGTTGTGGCTATTTTTATTTTCAGATGGCATTACACCTTGGTATTCTGTAACTTCTATTTCCTTCCTACTCTCTTCTGTATTCGGACTTACTTTAATACCTTCTGAGATGCTGTCTGATGTTTCATCCAAATTCTTAACACTATGGTCCATTTGTTTATTTGTCTCCTCCTTGTATGTATCTGCTTTTTGGATACGCGTATTAACATTTTCAAACTTCTCTCCGAAAGTTTCCCATATCTCCTTATTGAAATTCTCCATTTTACCCTCAAATTGTTTTAAATTCCTATTATTCTCTTCAAATTTTGCATTCATCTCTTCTCTTTGTCCTTCGACAGTTTCTTTCAGTTCATTGTATTGTTCATTCATGGTTTGTTTGATATTTCCATGAATGGTTTCTATTTTTTCATTTAGTTGTTTGACTAAACTTTCCTGAATGCTATCTATTTTCTCATTGGTCTGTCTATTTTGTTCCTCCTGTTTCTTAAAATTCTCCTTATGTTCCTCATTGGTTTGCCTCAGGTTTTCCTCCTGTTTCTTAAAATTCTCCTTATTTTCCTCCTTGGTTTGCTTCAAGTTTTCATCTATTTTATTAAATTTTTCCTTCTGTTCCTTAAATTGTTCTGCCATAAATTTCATCATGTCTTGCCAATTAAGTTCTTCTCTGGCTACCGCTTTGTCTGGTTGGTCCCCTTGGGCATCCTCTTCCACTATTTCCTTTTCCGTATCCATAACTACTTCAGTTTCTTCTGTATCACCTGTCTGTTGGTCCATTTCACTGTCCGTAACTAATTCTATTTCTTGTTCCTGTCCACCTTCTTCAATCTCCTTTTCTTCTGCCCTCTTCTTCGATTTTCCTCGGGTATTAGGCATTTCTTGTTTTCTCATAACTGCCAACGATAATTAGATTTTTTGATATATATTTTTATTAAATATCAAAATTCTTTTCTAATTACCGCCCTTTTACGTTGAGCGCCATTCTGTAACGTAACGCAGTGAGGTACAGTAGAGTTAAATTATACGCCCCACGTTGTTAGCGTCAAATCTGTGACGTAGCGTTTTTTGATGAGGTCTTTGCGAAACATACACCTTTAGTCAAGCCCCAAAAATTGGGTTCGCCAAATCTGTAACGTACTGTTTTTTGTTAAATGAGAGGTGTTAATGTTTCCGCCTCTCCGCAGTTGCCACTTATGAATTATAATAACTGACGTTGTTTTTCAAGAGGTAAAATAAAGGATTTTGTTTATTTTGTTTTACTCAATCTGATGAGGAATCGAGAGTGTGTGATTTGTGGTCAAGGAGGGAAGTTGTTCAGCCTTATGCAGAAGAGAGAGTAAGTATCATTATTTCCACTCAGTTGATACGGTTTCTTCTGTTTGTTGTGCTGAAATTTTTTATAACTACCCACTACAATAAATTATAACACTTTATTATTCAAGGTTAATTTTCAATAATATTGCTTTATTTTTTATTGACTTTTGTCTCCTGCCACCAAGATATAGGTATCACAATTAATCTTATCTGAAAAAAACATCATCTCGACTTTACCGAGTAAACATAGATTTGTCTAAGGAGCAAAACATATATGTTGTTATTTACCCAATATTACGCTATAATAAAAAACATCAATTATTACATAATTCTTAATAATTCCCCAGGGTTCAGGGTGAGTTCTTTGTGTTATGAGAGTGTCAGAAATGGATAATTACTACGCTTTACAAATACCGAAAAATTAATAAATAATTTTGTTTATTTTTTTCATGTAGTACGTAGTTCCCGGAATTGCCGTAAGAGAGCAGTGTATATTTGTTTACTTTGAAAAAACATATGATCAAATGATTATTTTTTGTTCTATTTCGCCGTTTAAAACGAGTTTTCTTCTGGAATTATTACGAAAAAATGTTTATATTACCTCGCTCTGTATGGTTCTTACTGGATTGCCGCTTTTCTGTGATGAGGTCCGTCTTGCGTTATAATTTACGTTTCGTTTGAAGTATTTTCCAATTGTCAATGAGAACTAGGCCGAACTATGTTGGATTCTCAGAAGGTTTTCATCCACTGTTTATTAATGTATATCACCATTTAATTTGGATTAATCAGGTATAATTAGATAGTGGTCACTCTGTTTATTGATCTTGCATTAATTTCAACTCCTCCAACGTCCAAAAAAGGTTATTTTTTTATAATTTTTGTCGCATCGTTTCTTCAACTCTCCGGTTTAGTTCAAAATTTTTTATCTTATTAACAATACTTGTTATTTTTCATCACTCTTAGTAACACATAGTATTTTTATTATGCAGGCAGTTTGTAATTATTATAAATTTATATTTTATTTATGGAAATATAATTCCTTTCCATTCCGGTTTCTTTACTAATTTAATTTACATAATATGTTTTGGTTAATTTTTTTATGACATTGTATATAAGTATTTTATCATTTTATTATCCTTAAATAAATTTATATATTATTTATTTAGTCTCGAATAGTATTCATACCCGGCACTACTTCCTGTTGCCATTTCCTTCATAGGATTATTTTAATTTTTTATTATCTTTTGGTATTTAAATTTTTATGTCTTTTAAAACTAACCCTGGGTTATCCTATATTACAACACAAATATTTTAACAAATACAACATTAACTTAGGTATAACAAGTGGTTGTCCATACACTATAAATTACAATAAATAAATAAAATTACAAAAATCAATCAGTATTATTACATCCTACTTCCATAGTTTTATCCTTTCCAAAACATACAGCACAGTTTGGTAATACATTACTTTCACTTTTGTTTTTTCACCTCAATGGGTACACTAGAACTCACTTTGCACTGTATACCACTCGTATTGTTTATTATGTTGAGTGATATAATTAAATTTTGAGCGAGCTTTAGTTTACCCATTTCTGACTTTTATTACCATGAGTTACTTTATTGGGACCGGGTTATGTAACGTTACATAAAGCCCCCCCACTAGAACAAATTTATTTCAGTTTAACTTGTTTATTAAAAATAAATTGTTGATTATTTCCATTTTCTTAACTCCTCTTTATCTTCATAATAGTGTTTTATTTCTGACTGATTATACACTCTGGTAATTCAGACTTGTGGTAATTGCTGTTTTCTTACTTAACTCTCTCTCTCTTGGAGGCAAATTCATCAATTATTCATTTCTGGGTAGTGGTACTTCCACATTTTATTTGATAAGGACTGGTCACACTAATCATATTAAACTTGTTTTAACACTCATTTCGATTTACTTTTATATACTCGCTTTATCAATTAAGCTTCTGTCTGCTATCTTCCTTCTATTTTCTTCATTTATACTTCTGGAATCTAATATCACTCCTTTCAGCTATTTTATAATTATTATCCCTTAAATATTCAATTTCCCTAACATTTTCCCTATCTTGTGCGGTGGTAACAGTCGGGTGGTCACTCTCGGTCCATAACTCCGCTGTCCATCCTTACACCTTCTGAGACCAGGGGAACATCATCCCTGCTCATAAAAATTATTGCCGGAACATTTCTACGGTCAATACATAAAAATAAAAAAATTATAAGTAGTAGTCAATTAGCGACTAGTACCAAACACTTTTGGGATTCTTCATACTGTAGCTGTTTGTATTTATTTATATATTTCTTCTTCTCCTTGATTCCTTCTTCTTTTCCATTGACTAATAGCATATAACATCATTGATAGGCCTTATGTTAAAATTCTTTTGACTTTACTTCTTGTGACATATTTCTCCGTATCATTTCTTCTTATCTAATCTTCAATTCCGAGAAATTCAAATTTTTGTTGTATTAATTATCATCCTCCTTCAGTTTCATTGGAGTCATTAAATTATTCTTTATTCTTCTTATCTGAGCACATTACCATCAATTGTTTATTCATTTATTCTTCTTTTGTTACCATCAAAATATTATTTTTCCCATTATTTCAGTTTAAATCAGATATTTATAATTAAATTATATAATCTGTTATTATTTTTATTGGTGGTTTGTTGTTTGTTTTAAATTATATGGTTTCAAAATACCTTGAGTAAGTTGTCCTTACGTACTTTTAGAATTTTGGGGTTTTATTCTTAAATCATATTGTTTCTAAATAAATTAAGTAAGTTGTCCTTACATACTTTTTATTAAATCAAATTGTTGCGAAATATCTTAAGTAAGTTGTACTTACATACTTTTTGAATTTTGGGGTTTTTAGTCTCTTCATTCTAAATTATATGGTTTCAAAATAACTTGAGTAAGATGTCCTTACATGCTTTTAGAATTTTGGGGTTTTTTATTTACAATGGGTTGCTTGGTCCTGTATCCATAAAATCCGTCCCTTTTTTCTGGTTTGTTTGGAGTCTGTTTAACCGTGGTCCATTATTTCAGGTACTCCATGTTCTCGGATTGCTGGGGTGTTCGTAATTAATTCTCTCCTTGATAATCTTCTTACCATCCGGCTCTCCCACTTTGCTGCTATGAAACTTTCACTTAAGTACCGGTCTTCCGTCATAATTCGTTCCTTTTTAACTAACAAGTATTGTACCTCCTCTAACATAACATATTTGCTCATATTTAATCTCATTTCATTCCCTTTTACCTCTGAATTATTTGCCAAATATTTGAATGTTGTATTCCGTCTTGAAGATACGACTGATATTGTCTGATACACTTCCATCGTTGACACATTTAACTGGGATGTAAACTTAATTAACTCCCTCTGTTCGTTAATTGGAAGGTTGAATACCTTAATTAATCCACCTGTAATCATTTCCCATTCTTCCTTGGTATTTATTATTCTCTTTCTACATGTTTTTATTATTTTCTTGGTCTTCTTTTCCACGGTTTGAACATCCTATTTGTTGTGGCTATTTTTATTTTCAGATGGCATTACACCTTGGTATTCTGTAACTTCTATTTCCTTCCTACTCTCTTCTGTATTCGGACTTACTTTAATACCTTCTGAGATGCTGTCTGATGTTTCATCCAAATTCTTAACACTATGGTCCATTTGTTTATTTGTCTCCTCCTTGTATGTATCTGCTTTTTGGATACGCGTATTAACATTTTCAAACTTCTCTCCGAAAGTTTCCCATATCTCCTTATTGAAATTCTCCATTTTACCCTCAAATTGTTTTAAATTCCTATTATTCTCTTCAAATTTTGCATTCATCTCTTCTCTTTGTCCTTCGACAGTTTCTTTCAGTTCATTGTATTGTTCATTCATGGTTTGTTTGATATTTCCATGAATGGTTTCTATTTTTTTCATTTAGTTGTTTGACTAAACTTTCCTGAATGCTATCTATTTTCTCATTGGTCTGTCTATTTTGTTCCTCCTGTTTCTTAAAATTCTCCTTATGTTCCTCATTGGTTTGCCTCAGGTTTTCCTCCTGTTTCTTAAAATTCTCCTTATTTTCCTCCTTGGTTTGCTTCAAGTTTTCATCTATTTTATTAAATTTTTCCTTCTGTTCCTTAAATTGTTCTGCCATAAATTTCATCATGTCTTGCCAATTAAGTTCTTCTCTGGCTACCGCTTTGTCTGGTTGGTCCCCTTGGGCATCCTCTTCCACTATTTCCTTTTCCGTATCCATAACTACTTCAGTTTCTTCTGTATCACCTGTCTGTTGGTCCATTTCACTGTCCGTAACTAACTCTATTTCTTGTTCCTGTCCACCTTCTTCAATCTCCTTTTCTTCTGCCCTCTTCTTCGATTTTCCTCGGGTATTAGGCATTTCTTGTTTTCTCATAACTGCCAACGATAATTAGATTTTTTGATATATATTTTTATTAAATATCAAAATTCTTTTCTAATTACCGCCCTTTTACGTTGAGCGCCATTCTGTAACGTAACGCAGTGAGGTACAGTAGAGTTAAATTATACGCCCCACGTTGTTAGCGTCAAATCTGTGACGTAGCGTTTTTTGATGAGGTCTTTGCGAAACATACACCTTTAGTCAAGCCCCAAAAATTGGGTTCGCCAAATCTGTAACGTACTGTTTTTTGTTAAATGAGAGGTGTTAATGTTTCCGCCTCTCCGCAGTCGCCACTTATGAATTATAATAACTGACGTTGTTTTTCAAGAGGTAAAATAAAGGATTTTGTTTATTTTGTTTTACTCAATCTGATGAGGAATCGAGAGTGTGTGATTTGTGGTCAAGGAGGGAAGTTGTTCAGCCTTATGCAGAAGAGAGAGTAAGTATCATTATTTCCACTCAGTTGATACGGTTTCTTCTGTTTGTTGTGCTGAAATTTTTTATAACTACCCACTACAATAAATTATAACACTTTATTATTCAAGGTTAATTTTCAATAATATTGCTTTATTTTTTATTGACTTTTGTCTCCTGCCACCAAGATATAGGTATCACAATTAATCTTATCTGAAAAAAACATCATCTCGACTTTACCGAGTAAACATAGATTTGTCTAAGGAGCAAAACATATATGTTGTTATTTACCCAATATTACGCTATAATAAAAAACATCAATTATTACATAATTCTTAATAATTCCCCAGGGTTCAGGGTGAGTTCTTTGTGTTATGAGAGTGTCAGAAATGGATAATTACTACGCTTTACAAATACCGAAAAATTAATAAATAATTTTGTTTATTTTTTTCATGTAGTACGTAGTTCCCGGAATTGCCGTAAGAGAGCAGTGTATATTTGTTTACTTTGAAAAAACATATGATCAAATGATTATTTTTTGTTCTATTTCGCCGTTTAAAACGAGTTTTCTTCTGGAATTATTACGAAAAAATGTTTATATTACCTCGCTCTGTATGGTTCTTACTGGATTGCCGCTTTTCTGTGATGAGGTCCGTCTTGCGTTATAATTTACGTTTCGTTTGAAGTATTTTCCAATTGTCAACGAGAACTAGGCCGAACTATGTTGGATTCTCAGAAGGTTTTCATCCACTGTTTATTAATGTATATCACCATTTAATTTGGATTAATCAGGTATAATTAGATAGTGGTCACTCTGTTTATTGATCTTGCATTAATTTCAACTCCTCCAACGTCCAAAAAAGGTTATTTTTTTATAATTTTTGTCGCATCGTTTCTTCAACTCTCCGGTTTAGTTCAAAATTTTTTATCTTATTAACAATACTTGTTATTTTTCATCACTCTTAGTAACACATAGTATTTTTATTATGCAGGCAGTTTGTAATTATTATAAATTTATATTTTATTTATGGAAATATAATTCCTTTCCATTCCGGTTTCTTTACTAATTTAATTTACATAATATGTTTTGGTTAATTTTTTTATGACATTGTATATAAGTATTTTATCATTTTATTATCCTTAAATAAATTTATATATTATTTATTTAGTCTCGAATAGTATTCATACCCGGCACTACTTCCTGTTGCCATTTCCTTCATAGGATTATTTTAATTTTTTATTATCTTTTGGTATTTAAATTTTTATGTCTTTTAAAACTAACCCTGGGTTATCCTATATTACAACACAAATATTTTAACAAATACAACATTAACTTAGGTATAACAAGTGGTTGTCCATACACTATAAATTACAATAAATAAATAAAATTACAAAAATCAATCAGTATTATTACATCCTACTTCCATAGTTTTATCCTTTCCAAAACATACAGCACAGTTTGGTAATACATTACTTTCACTTTTGTTTTTTCACCTCAATGGGTACACTAGAACTCACTTTGCACTGTATACCACTCGTATTGTTTATTATGTTGAGTGATATAATTAAATTTTGAGCGAGCTTTAGTTTACCCATTTCTGACTTTTATTACCATGAGTTACTTTATTGGGACCGGGTTATGTAACGTTACATAAAGCCCCCCCACTAGAACAAATTTATTTCAGTTTAACTTGTTTATTAAAAATAAATTGTTGATTATTTCCATTTTCTTAACTCCTCTTTATCTTCATAATAGTGTTTTATTTCTGACTGATTATACACTCTGGTAATTCAGACTTGTGGTAATTGCTGTTTTCTTACTTAACTCTCTCTCTCTTGGAGGCAAATTCATCAATTATTCATTTCTGGGTAGTGGTACTTCCACATTTTATTTGATAAGGACTGGTCACACTAATCATATTAAACTTGTTTTAACACTCATTTCGATTTACTTTTATATACTCGCTTTATCAATTAAGCTTCTGTCTGCTATCTTCCTTCTATTTTCTTCATTTATACTTCTGGAATCTAATATCACTCCTTTCAGTTATTTTATAATTATTATCCCTTAAATATTCAATTTCCCTAACATTTTCCCTATCTTGTGCGGTGGTAACAGTCGGGTGGTCACTCTCGGTCCATAACTCCGCTGTCCATCCTTACACCTTCTGAGACCAGGGGAACATCATCCCTGCTCATAAAAATTATTGCCGGAACATTTCTACGGTCAATACATAAAAATAAAAAAATTATAAGTAGTAGTCAATTAGCGACTAGTACCAAACACTTTTGGGATTCTTCATACTGTAGCTGTTTGTATTTATTTATATATTTCTTCTTCTCCTTGATTCCTTCTTCTTTTCCATTGACTAATAGCATATAACATCATTGATAGGCCTTATGTTAAAATTCTTTTGACTTTACTTCTTGTGACATATTTCTCCGTATCATTTCTTCTTATCTAATCTTCAATTCCGAGAAATTCAAATTTTTGTTGTATTAATTATCATCCTCCTTCAGTTTCATTGGAGTCATTAAATTATTCTTTATTCTTCTTATCTGAGCACATTACCATCAATTGTTTATTCATTTATTCTTCTTTTGTTACCATCAAAATATTATTTTTCCCATTATTTCAGTTTAAATCAGATATTTATAATTAAATTATATAATCTGTTATTATTTTTATTGGTGGTTTGTTGTTTGTTTTAAATTATATGGTTTCAAAATACCTTGAGTAAGTTGTCCTTACGTACTTTTAGAATTTTGGGGTTTTATTCTTAAATCATATTGTTTCTAAATAAATTAAGTAAGTTGTCCTTACATACTTTTTATTAAATCAAATTGTTGTGAAATATCTTAAGTAAGTTGTACTTACATACTTTTTGAATTTTGGGGTTTTTAGTCTCTTCATTCTAAATTATATGGTTTCAAAATAACTTGAGTAAGATGTCCTTACATGCTTTTAGAATTTTGGGGTTTTTTATTTACAATGGGTTGCTTGGTCCTGTATCCATAAAATCCCTCCCTTTTTTCTGGTTTGTTTGGAGTCTGTTTAACCGTGGTCCATTATTTCAGGTACTCCATGTTCTCGGATTGCTGGGGTGTTCGTAATTAATTCTCTCCTTGATAATCTTCTTACCATCCGGCTCTCCCACTTTGCTGCTATGAAACTTTCACTTAAGTACCGGTCTTCCGTCATAATTCGTTCCTTTTTAACTAACAAGTATTGTACCTCCTCTAACATAACATATTTGCTCATATTTAATCTCATTTCATTCCCTTTTACCTCTGAATTATTTGCCAAATATTTGAATGTTGTATTCCGTCTTGAAGATACGACTGATATTGTCTGATACACTTCCATCGTTGACACATTTAACTGGGATGTAAACTTAATTAACTCCCTCTGTTCGTTAATTGGAAGGTTGAATACCTTAATTAATCCACCTGTAATCATTTCCCATTCTTCCTTGGTATTTATTATTCTCTTTCTACATGTTTTTATTATTTTCTTGGTCTTCTTTTCCACGGTTTGAACATCCTATTTGTTGTGGCTATTTTTATTTTCAGATGGCATTACACCTTTTGGGATTCTTCATACTGTAGCTGTTTGTATTTATTTATATATTTCTTCTTCTCCTTGATTCCTTCTTCTTTTCCATTGACTAATAGCATATAACATCATTGATAGGCCTTATGTTAAAATTCTTTTGACTTTACTTCTTGTGACATATTTCTCCGTATCATTTCTTCTTATCTAATCTTCAATTCCGAGAAATTCAAATTTTTGTTGTATTAATTATCATCCTCCTTCAGTTTCATTGGAGTCATTAAATTATTCTTTATTCTTCTTATCTGAGCACATTACCATCAATTGTTTATTCATTTATTCTTCTTTTGTTACCATCAAAATATTATTTTTCCCATTATTTCAGTTTAAATCAGATATTTATAATTAAATTATATAATCTGTTATTATTTTTATTGGTGGTTTGTTGTTTGTTTTAAATTATATGGTTTCAAAATACCTTGAGTAAGTTGTCCTTACGTACTTTTAGAATTTTGGGGTTTTATTCTTAAATCATATTGTTTCTAAATAAATTAAGTAAGTTGTCCTTACATACTTTTTATTAAATCAAATTGTTGCGAAATATCTTAAGTAAGTTGTACTTACATACTTTTTGAATTTTGGGGTTTTTAGTCTCTTCATTCTAAATTATATGGTTTCAAAATAACTTGAGTAAGATGTCCTTACATGCTTTTAGAATTTTGGGGTTTTTTATTTACAATGGGTTGCTTGGTCCTGTATCCATAAAATCCGTCCCTTTTTTCTGGTTTGTTTGGAGTCTGTTTAACCGTGGTCCATTATTTCAGGTACTCCATGTTCTCGGATTGCTGGGGTGTTCGTAATTAATTCTCTCCTTGATAATCTTCTTACCATCCGGCTCTCCCACTTTGCTGCTATGAAACTTTCACTTAAGTACCGGTCTTCCGTCATAATTCGTTCCTTTTTAACTAACAAGTATTGTACCTCCTCTAACATAACATATTTGCTCATATTTAATCTCATTTCATTCCCTTTTACCTCTGAATTATTTGCCAAATATTTGAATGTTGTATTCCGTCTTGAAGATACGACTGATATTGTCTGATACACTTCCATCGTTGACACATTTAACTGGGATGTAAACTTAATTAACTCCCTCTGTTCGTTAATTGGAAGGTTGAATACCTTAATTAATCCACCTGTAATCATTTCCCATTCTTCCTTGGTATTTATTATTCTCTTTCTACATGTTTTTATTATTTTCTTGGTCTTCTTTTCCACGGTTTGAACATCCTATTTGTTGTGGCTATTTTTATTTTCAGATGGCATTACACCTTGGTATTCTGTAACTTCTATTTCCTTCCTACTCTCTTCTGTATTCGGACTTACTTTAATACCTTCTGAGATGCTGTCTGATGTTTCATCCAAATTCTTAACACTATGGTCCATTTGTTTATTTGTCTCCTCCTTGTATGTATCTGCTTTTTGGATACGCGTATTAACATTTTCAAACTTCTCTCCGAAAGTTTCCCATATCTCCTTATTGAAATTCTCCATTTTACCCTCAAATTGTTTTAAATTCCTATTATTCTCTTCAAATTTTGCATTCATCTCTTCTCTTTGTCCTTCGACAGTTTCTTTCAGTTCATTGTATTGTTCATTCATGGTTTGTTTGATATTTCCATGAATGGTTTCTATTTTTTCATTTAGTTGTTTGACTAAACTTTCCTGAATGCTATCTATTTTCTCATTGGTCTGTCTATTTTGTTCCTCCTGTTTCTTAAAATTCTCCTTATTTTCCTCATTGGTTTGCCTCAGGTTTTCCTCCTGTTTCTTAAAATTCTCCTTATTTTCCTCCTTGGTTTGCTTCAAGTTTTCATCTATTTTATTAAATTTTTCCTTCTGTTCCTTAAATTGTTCTGCCATAAATTTCATCATGTCTTGCCAATTAAGTTCTTCTCTGGCTACCGCTTTGTCTGGTTGGTCCCCTTAGGCATCCTCTTCCACTATTTCCTTTTCCGTATCCATAACTACTTCAGTTTCTTCTGTATCACCTGTCTGTTGGTCCATTTCACTGTCCGTAACTAATTCTATTTCTTGTTCCTGTCCACCTTCTTCAATCTCCTTTTCTTCTGCCCTCTTCTTCGATTTTCCTCGGGTATTAGGCATTTCTTGTTTTCTCATAACTGCCAACGATAATTAGATTTTTTGATATATATTTTTATTAAATATCAAAATTCTTTTCTAATTACCGCCCTTTTACATTGAGCGCCATTCTGTAACGTAACGCAGTGAGGTACAGTAGAGTTAAATTATACGCCCCACGTTGTTAGCGTCAAATCTGTGACGTAGCGTTTTTTGATGAGGTCTTTGCGAAACATACACCTTTAGTCAAGCCCCAAAAATTGGGTTCGCCAAATCTGTAACGTACTGTTTTTTGTTAAATGAGAGGTGTTAATGTTTCCGCCTCTCCGCAGTTGCCACTTATGAATTATAATAACTGACGTTGTTTTTCAAGAGGTAAAATAAAGGATTTTGTTTATTTTGTTTTACTCAATCTGATGAGGAATCGAGAGTGTGTGATTTGTGGTCAAGGAGGGAAGTTGTTCAGCCTTATGCAGAAGAGAGAGTAAGTATCATTATTTCCACTCAGTTGATACGGTTTCTTCTGTTTGTTGTGCTGAAATTTTTTATAACTACCCACTACAATAAATTATAACACTTTATTATTCAAGGTTAATTTTCAATAATATTGCTTTATTTTTTATTGACTTTTGTCTCCTGCCACCAAGATATAGGTATCACAATTAATCTTATCTGAAAAAAACATCATCTCGACTTTACCGAGTAAACATAGATTTGTCTAAGGAGCAAAACATATATGTTGTTATTTACCCAATATTACGCTATAATAAAAAACATCAATTATTACATAATTCTTAATAATTCCCCAGGGTTCAGGGTGAGTTCTTTGTGTTATGAGAGTGTCAGAAATGGATAATTACTACGCTTTACAAATACCGAAAAATTAATAAATAATTTTGTTTATTTTTTTCATGTAGTACGTAGTTCCCGGAATTGCCGTAAGAGAGCAGTGTATATTTGTTTACTTTGAAAAAACATATGATCAAATGATTATTTTTTGTTCTATTTCGCCATTTAAAACGAGTTTTCTTCTGGAATTATTACGAAAAAATGTTTATATTACCTCGCTCTGTATGGTTCTTACTGGATTGCCGCTTTTCTGTGATGAGGTCCGTCTTGCGTTATAATTTACGTTTCGTTTGAAGTATTTTCCAATTGTCAACGAGAACTAGGCCGAACTATGTTGGATTCTCAGAAGGTTTTCATCCACTGTTTATTAATGTATATCACCATTTAATTTGGATTAATCAGGTATAATTAGATAGTGGTCACTCTGTTTATTGATCTTGCATTAATTTCAACTCCTCCAACGTCCAAAAAAGGTTATTTTTTTATAATTTTTGTCGCATCGTTTCTTCAACTCTCCGGTTTAGTTCAAAATGTTTTATCTTATTAACAATACTTGTTATTTTTCATCACTCTTAGTAACACATAGTATTTTTATTATGCAGGCAGTTTGTAATTATTATAAATTTATATTTTATTTATGGAAATATAATTCCTTTCCATTCCGGTTTCTTTACTAATTTAATTTACATAATATGTTTTGGTTAATTTTTTTATGACATTGTATATAAGTATTTTATCATTTTATTATCCTTAAATAAATTTATATATTATTTATTTAGTCTCGAATAGTATTCATACCCGGCACTACTTCCTGTTGCCATTTCCTTCATAGGATTATTTTAATTTTTTATTATCTTTTGGTATTTAAATTTTTATGTCTTTTAAAACTAACCCTGGGTTATCCTATATTACAACACAAATATTTTAACAAATACAACATTAACTTAGGTATAACAAGTGGTTGTCCATACACTATAAATTACAATAAATAAATAAAATTACAAAAATCAATCAGTATTATTACATCCTACTTCCATAGTTTTATCCTTTCCAAAACATACAGCACAGTTTGGTAATACATTACTTTCACTTTTGTTTTTTCACCTCAATGGGTACACTAGAACTCACTTTGCACTGTATACCACTCGTATTGTTTATTATGTTGAGTGATATAATTAAATTTTGAGCGAGCTTTAGTTTACCCATTTCTGACTTTTATTACCATGAGTTACTTTATTGGGACCGGGTTATGTAACGTTACATAAAGCCCCCCCACTAGAACAAATTTATTTCAGTTTAACTTGTTTATTAAAAATAAATTGTTGATTATTTCCATTTTCTTAACTCCTCTTTATCTTCATAATAGTGTTTTATTTCTGACTGATTATACACTCTGGTAATTCAGACTTGTGGTAATTGCTGTTTTCTTACTTAACTCTCTCTCTCTTGGAGGCAAATTCATCAATTATTCATTTCTGGGTAGTGGTACTTCCACATTTTATTTGATAAGGACTGGTCACACTAATCATATTAAACTTGTTTTAACACTCATTTCGATTTACTTTTATATACTCGCTTTATCAATTAAGCTTCTGTCTGCTATCTTCCTTCTATTTTCTTCATTTATACTTCTGGAATCTAATATCACTCCTTTCAGCTATTTTATAATTATTATCCCTTAAATATTCAATTTCCCTAACATTTTCCCTATCTTGTGCGGTGGTAACAGTCGGGTGGCCACTCTCGGTCCATAACTCCGCTGTCCATCCTTACACCTTCTGAGACCAGGGGAACATCATCCCTGCTCATAAAAATTATTGCCGGAACATTTCTACGGTCAATACATAAAAATAAAAAAATTATAAGTAGTAGTCAATTAGCGACTAGTACCAAACACTTTTGGGATTCTTCATACTGTAGCTGTTTGTATTTATTTATATATTTCTTCTTCTCCTTGATTCCTTCTTCTTTTCCATTGACTAATAGCATATAACATCATTGATAGGCCTTATGTTAAAATTCTTTTGACTTTACTTCTTGTGACATATTTCTCCGTATCATTTCTTCTTATCTAATCTTCAATTCCGAGAAATTCAAATTTTTGTTGTATTAATTATCATCCTCCTTCAGTTTCATTGGAGTCATTAAATTATTCTTTATTCTTCTTATCTGAGCACATTACCATCAATTGTTTATTCATTTATTCTTCTTTTGTTACCATCAAAATATTATTTTTCCCATTATTTCAGTTTAAATCAGATATTTATAATTAAATTATATAATCTGTTATTATTTTTATTGGTGGTTTGTTGTTTGTTTTAAATTATATGGTTTCAAAATACCTTGAGTAAGTTGTCCTTACGTACTTTTAGAATTTTGGGGTTTTATTCTTAAATCATATTGTTTCTAAATAAATTAAGTAAGTTGTCCTTACATACTTTTTATTAAATCAAATTGTTGCGAAATGTCTTAAGTAAGTTGTACTTACATACTTTTTGAATTTTGGGGTTTTTAGTCTCTTCATTCTAAATTATATGGTTTCAAAATAACTTGAGTAAGATGTCCTTACATGCTTTTAGAATTTTGGGGTTTTTTATTTACAATGGGTTGCTTGGTCCTGTATCCATAAAATCCGTCCCTTTTTTCTGGTTTGTTTGGAGTCTGTTTAACCGTGGTCCATTATTTCAGGTACTCCATGTTCTCGGATTGCTGGGGTGTTCGTAATTAATTCTCTCCTTGATAATCTTCTTACCATCCGCTCTCCCACTTTGCTGCTATGAAACTTTCACTTAAGTACCGGTCTTCCATCATAATTCGTTCCTTTTTAACTAACAAGTATTGTACCTCCTCTAACATAACATATTTGCTCATATTTAATCTCATTTCATTCCCTTTTACCTCTGAATTATTTGCCAAATATTTGAATGTTGTATTCCGTCTTGAAGATACGACTGATATTGTCTGATACACTTCCATCATTGACACATTTATCTGGGATGTAAACTTAATTAACTCCCTCTGTTCGTTAATTGGAAGGTTGAATACCTTAATTAATCCACCTGTAATCATTTCCCATTCTTCCTTGGTATTTATTATTCTCTTTCTACATGTTTTTATTATTTTCTTGGTCTTCTTTTCCACGGTTTGAACATCCTATTTGTTGTGGCTATTTTTATTTTCAGATGGCATTACACCTTGGTATTCTGTAACTTCTATTTCCTTCCTACTCTCTTCTGTATTCGGACTTACTTTAATACCTTCTGAGATACTGTCTGATGTTTCATCCAAATTCTTAACACTATGGTCCATTTGTTTATTTGTCTCCTCCTTGTATGTATCTGCTTTTTGGATACGCGTATTAACATTTTCAAACTTCTCTCCGAAAGTTTCCCATATCTCCTTATTGAAATTCTCCATTTTACCCTCAAATTGTTTTAAATTCCTATTATTCTCTTCAAATTTTGCATTCATCTCTTCTCTTTGCCCTTCAACCGCTTCCTTCAGTTCATGGTATCCTATATTACAACACAAATATTTTAACAAATTGTGACGGAAGCGGTATGCGAACATCTACTCTCCGGTACCAGCGGTGGACACAGCGAGCCAATCCGGCGTCAGCAGCCGCCGAGACGTGACCAACTACGTGTTCGGAGCTAGCCAATCAGCGATCCCGGTTAGTTAATAAAACCCGGTCCGGCAGAAAATTTTGACGCACTCTTCATCGCCACGCCATCAGACGCACTTCATCTCCTCTCCTCTCTCGGACGACATCGGCGCGGGGTCAGCTGGAAGGAACAGCCGAAGAATAGAACCATCGCCGTCCTTGCATCTTCGCACTCCCGTTCCGCGCCAGCGATGGATTTCGCTGGGCTGGCAGCCGACTCTACAACCGGTGCCGGAAGAAGAGGAGGACTGCAGTACGCCACGAACAGCGGGCGCAGCCGCCGAACATCTCAGCGCGGCACTACCAACATCACCGTTCTCACCACTCGGTCCTTTTTAGGGCCACCAATATAACTAGAGTGTACGATTGGCACCATTTGTCATGCGGCAAGCCTTTTTGTCCGGTGACAAAATACAACATTAACTTAGGTATAACAAGTGGTTGTCCATACACTATAAATTACAATAATTAAATAAAATTACAAAAATCAATCAGTATTATTACATCCTACTTCCATAGTTTTATCCTTTCCAAAACATACAGCACAGTTTGGTAATACATTAATACTTTCACTTTTGTTTTTTCACCTCAATGGGTACACTACAACTCACTTTGCACTGTATACCACTCGTATTGTTTATTATGTTGAGTGATATAATTAAATTTTGAGCGAGCTTTAGTTTACCCATTTCTGACTTTTATTACCATGAGTTACTTTATTGGGACCGGGTTATGTAATGTTACAATATTTATAATTTGTGAGACATACTATGTCCTTTACATAATTATATTTTGATATTGGTAATGGGTTATGTGTCATGTCATTGGTGGTATTGTTCTTATGTAAAAATTTTGTTACATAATATTCGCATGGTCTGCAGCTATACAAACCATGTATGCATTTTCTCTCACATTTTTTGTCAATATGTGTGATATTTTATTACTCTATGAATTTATTACTCGCAATTGTTCAACACATGTATTACATTTTGGATAAACACACTTGTTGTACTTGTCACTTATGCTATTGTGCCTTGTATTCATGTATTTGTAATTATCTAAACCGATTTCTATTGTATTTATTATGTATAACTTGTATCTATGTAAAACACATTGTTTTACCCGCATCTGCTGTCTATAACCATACGCCACGCATATATTTTTATATTGTGTATTTTGTGATCACGTATTGCACAATTATTATTCATGCTTTAATTATGACATACATGTCATTACACTTGTGCTTGCAATCATTCAACAATGTATAATCTGTTTTCACATGACAATTTATTGTACATTCCTGAAACCTCAGGTATAGCATGCATCATTCAATTATTATATTAAAGTGTTATGCTAAATCTATGTCTTTACATGTATAATTTTGCAATAATTTTTGTCTGTTCATTTTACACTCAATACTATTGTATAGGTCAACTGGCCTTGACTGGTTCAAGCTAACCATCATGACTTGCATAAATATTTGCAATTTGTATCGGGCCCATCATGTGATGAGTCACCGATTATTCATCATCAAAGATTGTCAAACTATGTATTTTTCATGTCTTATATTGTTTTATATTGTATACATACAATATATATTAGCAATACATTGCTAATTTTTGCATTTATACTCATGTATAAATCAGTTTGCAAGCCAACTCTGCCTGCTCAACTCTTATCATCATCACTCAAGTTTATCTCTAAACAGTTAATGTTATAACTGTTATCTAACATTTCAATCTCAAGGTTCAATACAATTTATTGAGGTTGACATCTATTATTAAGAACACAGTGTGTTTTCGTATAATAAGTTATTAAAATGTATTAAAAAATCTTTTGATTTTTTGTGGGCAGTTATGGACAGTAATGTGGTAATTTTTGTATTTAAAGGTTGGCTAATCTGTACTTTCTAAATTGCGTTTATCAAGTTTATGCATCGTCACAGTTCAATGAGCGTCGCCGGGCGACAGACGTCAGAACGTTTGCTGCCTTGTTCTGTCTTTTCACTTTTTCTTGTTTGTCACGACAATTATCTAGGCCTTAGGCCTTAACATTTTTATGTAGTTGAGTGTTGCACATTTGCGCCTAATTTGCCATGCAGCTTTCATAACCGACTTGGTTTATTCAAAATTTAAATGTCTTTCAGACACAGCCAACCTTAGCATGCCGATTTAATTGTAAACGAAACATAATAAATGTATTAACTACAGTCCACTATCGTCATTATTCTGCATCCTGGCAATAACTTCATGAAGCATCATTCTTCCTAATACTTAAGGGTCCTACGGGACGAAATTCTAACAGTGATAATGTGAGTACTGTGACATGGTTTCTCCCTCAATGCATCCAACTCTTCCTGCATCTGCCTCTCTCTTTGACTGATTCCTTGTATCTTCTCTTTATTCTCTTGGGTCTGTCCGTCTATTTTATTGATGGTAGTGTATACTCTTTCCACATGATCACTGATATCTGTTTGTATTTCTTTATGCCCCTCCTTCCGCTTCTTGAGCACCTCCTGTTTATATGCTTGGCATTCTACAGTGGTTGTTATGTGGAGTTCTTCTATTCGGTTTTTTCCGTCGTCCTCGACTGCTTTAATTTTGTTTATGATTTCTTCTTGGGCCTTTACTATAGTTTCATTGGTTGTTTTTATTTTTTCATCAGTTTCGGAGACCTTCTTTTGGATATTTTCACAGTATCCCTCTAACTGGTGTTCTAATTGACATTTTAACTCTTCTTTGTTCTTCTCATGGTCCTTCTTCAATTGTCCCCTCAATTCTTCCTTCAGTTCTTCATTTCTTTTTTGAATGTCCTCCATCAGTTGCTGTTGTAGAGCTTCTTGGTTCTTCCACAAAGTATCACTGTGTTCCTCCATTTTCTCATTTATCTGCTGCTTCAATGTTTCATTATTTTCTTCAATTTTATTGTTCAGCGTTTCAATATCTTCCCTTAAAATCTCAATTTGTCTTTTTGAATTTTCATTGATTTTTTCCTCCATTTTGTCTATTTTTTCATTATTTTGGTCTATTTTTCCATTAATTTCTTCCTTCGTTTTCTTTAAACTGTTATTAATTTGTCCAAATTGCTCCATCATAAACCTCATCAGTTGCTGCCTCTCTTCGGTTGGTGTAATTTTATCCAGTGGATTTTCGACTGTATCTCCTGCTTGTTGTTCCCGTTCCCTGTCTTGACTTGGTTTCTCCGGTTGGTTGCCGACTATCACTTCCGGTTCTGTTGGGTTGGGTTTTCCGGTTGATCCCCTTGGGTATCCTCTTCGATCGTTTCCTCGATTATTTCTTCCATCTCTTCCATTTCTTCTTCGTTAGTACCTTCAGTTCCCTTCTTTGCTTGATATCTTGTAACCATGGAATGTCTCATAATGTCTTCTTTTCTAGCCTCACCAGTTGGTCGCCAATCTTTAACGATATGTGTTGTTACGTACTCTGAAAAGGTGTATAGGTGTTGTGTGTTCGCCTCACACTGGTGTCGTTACTTCAATGTTTTGCGCTAACGAAGTCCGCAGCGATGTTTCAAATTACCAGTACAACGCGAGTGGAAACCTTACCTGTTATTCCATAGGGGTTTATGAATCCCGGGTGGCACCAAATTGTTTATTTAAAACAATTAAATTAGTAAATAACGTGACAAAAGTGTTTTAAGCTATGACGGCTGGGAGTATTCGAATTTGTTCCCGCCTTCGTACGACCTACTGAATCAAGCAGGTAGTTTGTAGTTGCAGTTTAACATTAGGTTATTTTCTTAATTAATAAATTTTCAGTGTTTGTTTATTTTACTTAATCTTTGAAAGAAATTATATTCAGTTTATAGTGAGAGTTCAGATAACTGTGAGAAATATTTAAAGTGAGTTTATTTCAGGAAATTGGGTAATTCAATGGTACTTATCAAATTAGAAGGCTGGTGATAAACCGTTGTTCAAGTGAAATAGAATAGTCATCAATTTTGAACGATTTGGGCTGCTGGCATCTTTTTCATGTTAGTTGTGGTAATTTCTTCATTTAATTTTTATTCAAATTGGTCCTTGGCATCAGTTAAATGTTATTGCTCCTCGTCTTTTTCTTACTTGTTCATGTTTTTGAATTTTGACTACTTTTTATACATTTTAAATGAAAATTTAGGCCATTCAAAATCTGGCGTCTTATCTGCATGAGCGTTACCTATAGAGTACTATAAATTAACGGAAAATTCGTAACCAACGTCTGTTGTCATGGTTACAAATTAATCCTGATTGGCTTATAACCATTGTTATCAAATTTGAATTTTTATTCAAAATTACTGTATATCTTCTGAATGCTTTTATTCTTCTGTCTTCCATACAATAATATGTATTAAATATTATCACTACTGTTATTATTTCCTTTCAAAGATTGTTTTGATATCCCATAAGGTTGGGTTTTATAAAATATTAATGTTTGTACAATTATGTTAATATTTGTTAATTACATTTCTCTTTTAATTTAAGTTTTTATTCTAACATTTTTCTTTTAATATGATTTACAAATTATCCTTGGCTGGTTACTCGCCTTGGATTTGTTAATTTCCTTGTTGATTTTATACAATTTGTAGTTATTTGTTTTTGACAGTTAGGCATTTCGTAGGCCTAAGCAGCCATTGATTATATTTACTTATTTTATATAGATTATATCTCATTTTATTTTAATGTGTTTTGTTTGGTCATTATAATTGGTTGGTTTATTTGTTGATGTGTTTTGTATCAACATCATCACACCATTTAAACTTCCTTAATTGATCATCCCTTATAACCTGGGGTGTTTATTGATTTCATTTTTAATTTCTTATTTCTTAAATAATATCTACCTTCTATCCATGGTAACACCAACTGTTTACCCTTCATGGGATTCTCCCTTTTAAATACTATTGTATATAATTAAACTTAATTTCTTTAACAATAAGATTCTTTTATAAATAATACTGTCATCATCACTCTTCAGTGTTCATTTCATATTATTAAGTGTTTACATCTAATACTATCATTAATAACATTCTTAATTATTAATATGGTTCACCATTAATCATTTATTGTTTATTATAGCTTATTTATTAAACGTTTTTTATTTATCACTTTATTTCCTAATTATTTTGGGGGTTTTACACTTTCACTTTTGCACTTCTTAAACGTTTTATTTTAAGTGTTTATAAATGGGTAATCCCTATAATTACTTTTTCTTCGTCACTTAGTTAATTTTATTTTCTCACCATCTCACTATCTCTCTCTTTATAAATATTATCTATACTATTAACAAGTTTATGTCTTTATAGAGTTTTTTATCACATCTAACTCTAATTCTTGGGTTAGTGTACTTTTATTTTTCATATTACTTTATTGGGTTTTATCAAATCATTTACATTTATTTTTGAATCGATAATAATACTTATTTTTTTCATTGGTTAGTTATTGGTTTCGTTTCCCATATTACACTTGAGTGTACCATTTCCCCTTTTCATATTCTATATTATTTGTTTATGTCTTATGATTTGGTTTAACTTTATTTCCTTTACACTTGGTTTGTTTCATGTTCATTTTCCTTCTTCTTCCCTTTCATCTTATTTTGTTTCATTTTATTTTGGTTTTCCCCTTCTCATTTGGTTTTGTTTCATTTGATTGTATGGAGTCATTCTCTTCCTTCAATTGGTTTCATTCTTTTTTGGTTTTGTCTTTTCCCTTCTTCTTTTGTTTCCTTTTATTTGGTCAATCACTTGGGTTAGGTCATGTCGTCGTTTGTCGCGTCATTGTCATTTTATTTTATTTTAAACATTTTATTATACGAATTATTTTTTATATTGTAGATTCATCTTTTTTTTATCCCTGGTATTGGGGTGGCTTGTTTGTGTTGTAACACAGTTCGTACACTGATCTTGCCCTTTCAATCAGCTCAAACACTACCAACTGGTATTCATCACCAATTCAAATATACATATCCAATATCAGTGCCTTTCTTTCAGTTTTTTATAATTGTGTTGCATTTGCCATATGTTTGTTTCCTTGTTTCATGTCTCTACTACTTCCTTCCTTCTTTAGGGTTCATTTGGTACACTGTTCTTCAAGTTTCTTCACTATTCTTCCTCCTTTATTTTAATGCGTTCTCTACATATTTTCCCCATTTATTTTAGCACATTTGCTGTTTCTTTTTTTTCACTTTATGCTTTTATATTTGTGATATTTTATATTGTGTATATATCCTTTATTCTATCCAGTTTAGTGTTTTTACTTTCTAAATTTGTCCCTTTCTTCCAAAGTTCATAATTTTCATAGTTATATAATTTCCCTACTGCCTGTTAACCATTTTAATCTTGTTTCCATTCCCGCTTTATATGAGGGTCATTCAGTACTAGAGTTATACATTTGTCCCATCTTTCTACAACTTTCTTTACATCTACAGCAAAGAATTATTTCTCTTGAAGTCTAAACGGGTTTTGTATATTTGTTTTCTTTTCTTTGTTGCTATTCAATTTGACTCTATATAAAAACTCATCGAGGGGACTGTATAAAAAGACAGGGCAAGTGAGGCTGAACTTCCCAGACTAATAATTTTTCAGTGGTGTGGAGAATTGATTTCACAGTATGTTGATGAGCATTATCATACAGAAAAAGCATTCCTTCTCTTTCTAAACCACGTTGTGGAGAATAAAAACTATGAACATTTATGAATGTTGGCAATAACTGAGTAGAATGGTATTGTCAGTAGTCTTGTTTTGCATTAGGACTTTCCATTGATTTGATGGGCTATCTGACAAATTTTCTGTGAAGTCTTCCAACAATTTTGTTAGCCTAAAAAAATGCATTGATTCGCTGATTATCATACTGATTTATAAAAGTTAAGCGGAAAACTGATAAAAGCTGTATTAATAAGAGCGCTGCTGTTTAAAGTGCAGGTTGTATCTGTAAAAATATTAATGTGTGTGTGTGTGTGTGTGTGTGTGTGTGTGTGTGTGTGTGTGTGTGTGTGTGTGTGTGTGTGCAATCCCTGGCCATATTATCAGGCTATCCCTTTAAAATAAGAAAACCTGACAGTTTTTATCAGTAAAATTCGTTTTTCCATTTTGTTTGGATTACATAGTGTTATTTTGATATTTCATTAGGAAAATAACTTTTTAATATCTGTGATGTATGGTAGCAAGACTGTGAGATTGTTTACATCCTTTGTCAGGTCTTACACAACATTGCAGTCAGCTGTGTGCTTCAGTAAAGTTCTTGTGAAGTTGTTTTATTACCATTGTATGGTTTGATTTGTTACTTTTTGGTGTTTTGTTGCTCAGGTTTTCTTCTTTCTGTTTGTTTTTTTTAGGAGCAGCCTAATAATTCAGCCACGGACACTCTGTGTGTGTATGTGTGTGTTATATTTTATGTAATAAAATACACAGATTTACATGCAAAGGAATACAATTTTTTAGGCGTGTTGTACAACATTAATTTTTGCAGTAACTTTTGTGGTGTTCTTAATGTTAATTAAAATAGTAAATTAACAAGCATCTAAATTCACATCATGTATATAAAAGATACTCAAGCAACCGTATGTTATAATAAGTTATAGTTCTAACATTATCAGTAATAACTTCAATTTTGAAACTTCTGTAAAACATTCACTCTCATTTTGGTTGATAATTTTCTATTATTTTAATCTTTTCTTTTCCAAATCTAAAATGTTTAAAATAAAAATGTGGAAGTCTTCACAGCATATTTTGATTATTTGCTGTATTGGAGTTCTATATAACTGACTGCCAGTGCAATGCAGCAAGATTTCGAATACGATAAGTTAATGGGAAACCCACCTCTTCCAATAATTGTCATGTGTTAGCTAATGGGTGGTTGCTGTCATAATATTGGACATTATTGTTGGATAATGATATGGCATAACAGTTTCAGTGAAAGTGTCTACCAGTGCTGTAGCATTGCCTGTTACTGATAAAACAGACTGTACTGAGTAAAATATTGTGATGAACTGTCTGCATTTTATGACAAAAACATTTATTAACAGTTTAGACTTTTTTGAAAACGCACGTGTGCATGTGTATGTGTAAAATTTGGTGTATTCTGGTATATGGAAAGCTTAAATTTATAGAATCTGTTGATTTAAGAGAAAGAATATAAATGAGTATGAATTGTGGAAAGTGCAAGTGACTAATTAAATAATGATTAAAACTGTTATAATTATTCAGGCTTCAATTAAGTAGCCATGGAATTTAATAGTTATAGAATAACGCACATTTGCATTTCAAATATCTGAAATCTTAGAAGATTTATATTTTCATTTTTTTATAAACCATAAACATACTTGAATAACAATCAAATTTATTTAAAATACTCAAAATTCTTTATATGGTTTTGAAAGAATGCATATCCATGTTAAAAATATTTTATGTCTTATAGTCTTCTTAACGCTTAACCCTTCGCCACATTACTTCGAACTGCACTGTGTAACAATTATTATTTAAGGCACTTTCACTTGTGAAAAACTTACTTGTTGTTATTTCCTCAAACGTCGTTTCGGAGTGGTATTCTCCTTCCTCAGTGAGGTTTAAATGCGGAATGCATCAAGTCGTTGGTAATCTGTAACGGTTTTTTAGGTGACTGGTTGTGTGTGGGGTGTGGAGATGGAAGGGGGTTGGCGCGGGATTCTGAATTGTATGCGTTGTGTATTATTGTGTCGAATAGTGTGTTGGATTTAAATTGTAAATGTTCATTGGTATGTTGTTTGGTTGTGTTTGTATATTTCGTATTGTTCTGCGGTGTTGAGTTTGCGACTTTTGGGTAGGTAGTGTAAAATTTCAAGATTGTTTTTTATATTGGTGTAACTGTGGTTTTCTGTCTGGATGTGTGTGGCAAATGTGGATTGTATGTTGTTATTGGATAATGCTTTTGTGTGTTCAGAAAATCTGGAGGAAAAAGATCTTCCTGTCCGGCCTATATAGAATTTATTGCAATCGTTATAGTTCAATTTATATACGCCTGTTTTGTTGTATATGTCTATGTCTTTGTTTGTGCCGTTAATGTGTCTCTTGATGGTATTGTTAGTTCTGTATGCTATTTTGTAATTGTGTTTTCTGAATGTGTTGGCAATTTTGTGTGTGTTAGAGTTGTAGTATGTGAGTGTGATGTATTTGTTTTGTTGTGTGTTGTTTGTATTTTTTGTATAGGATTTGTCTATGTAATTTGTTTATTAACTCAGGGTTGTACCCGTTTTTCAGTGCTATGTATTTTAACAATCAACAGAACAAACAATACACACACATATAAAATCTACAGAAAACCAACCACAATTGACATGGTCATACACAACACATCAAATCATCCAACACAGCATAAACATGCAGCCTCAACCATATGCTACAAAGACTCACAAAAATACCGCTAAATAAACAAGACTATAATGAAGAACTTAACACAATAAAATACATAGCACTAAAAAACGGGTACAACCCTGAGTTAATAAACAAATTACATAGACAAATCCTATACAAAAACAACAAAAAATACAAACAACACACAACAAAATAAATACATCACACTCACATACTACAACTCTAACACACACAAAATTGCCAACACATTCAGAAAACACAATTACAAAATACCATACAGAACTAACAATACCATCAAGAGACACATTAATGGCACAAACAAAGACATAAACATATACAACAAAACAGGCATATATAAATTAAACTATAACGATTGCAATAAATTCTATATAGGCCAGACAGGAAGATCTTTTTCCTCCAGATTTTCTGAACACACAAAAGCATTATCCAATAACAACATACAATCCACATTTGCCACACACATCCAGACAGAAAACCACAGTTACACCAATATAAAAAACAATCTTGAAATTTTACACTACCTACCCAAAAGTCACAAACTCAACACCGCAGAACAATACAAAATATACAAACACAACCAAACAACATACTCAATGAACATTTACAATTTAAATCCAACACACTATTCGACACAATAATACACAACGCATACAATTCAGAATCCCGCGCCAACCCCCTTCCATCTCCACACCCCCACACACAACCAGTCACCTAAAAAACCATTACAGATTACCAATGACTTGACGCATTCCGCATTTAAACCTCACTGAGGAAGGAGAATACCACTCCGAAACGACGTTTGAGGAAATAACAACAAGTAAGTTTTTCACAAGTGAAAGTGCCTTAAATAATAATTGTTAAGTGGTGTGAAAGAAGTGATGAACATTCAAAATAATATGCACTGTGTAAATTGCCACTTAAACGCCCGACAATAACTAACTTGACCATCGCTGAATGACTGTATTTATACCCCACTGATTTCCAGAATAATCTGTCACTTTGGATGACTTGTTAAACAAACAGGGCTCTCAAGAATCCACTAGAAACAGTGTCCTTGAACACACTGCGCTGACTGGTATGTTCTGGTATAGACCTGATAGTTGACGTGTAATTGTCTTTCACCGCAAAGTAGCAGCATTATGTATGCACACACACATTATAGCTGGAATATTCTAGAAACTTGTAGAACGTTCTGTATTATGTAACACTTTTCTGCATTACGTAACAATATTAAAGTACTTTTCATGAATTAAACCTATATTTAATTAATGTGTTTTGGAACAAATAAATATGAGAAACAAAAAGTGAGAACTTACAGATTATAAGAAAATAATATTTAATAAATATACACAACTCCCTTACCTTTATCGGGTCTGAGAGTCTTCATGTGAACTCATACCTATAAGTGATTTAGGGTTACTTTGTAATAATTACTCTCTCATAGCATGTTTTAACTATCTCAATTTTATTTAACATTTCTTTGTATACTCTTTTTTCTTTTTTAAATTTATTTGCTGATTCTTACATAACAAAGAAAAAACTAATATATTTACTTATTATAATTAAATGAAATATTTCTCTTATTTTATATGACAACCCAGTATTTGCTCGCTCTCACTTTCATACATTTTACCCCCCCCCTTTTTTAATTAAGAGATCTCTTCATTTTTTATTACTTTTATTTTGAGTTATTTTAATAGCTATTGTTGATTTATAGAATTTTTTACTTTCCTGTGGTCGCCTCAGGCATGTGTCGAACTCAGTCCGGTTTTTTGTTCACATTTGTTCCAAAATGTTTTCACTGGTTTAATTTTGATTCCATGAATTATAACTGTTCTCACTGGGTTACATCACTTTATATTACTATTTAAACCATGTTTTTATAAAGTTTTACTAGATATCGGCACGCGAGCCTTTATACGTTCAACCGGCCGCGAGCCACAGCTGTAGACGACAGACACTCAACCCTTTTACCTACTTTCACATTTTATGTACGGGCGAGATATAAAAAACTGTGCCCAGCCGGCGGACACACACCACTGCTCGCGTCCGTTGTCTTGAGATGTTATTTTCCAACTGCCTTTGTTCTAATGCACCCCAAGCGCTAAGGAATATATCTGTATGTGCCGTTTTTGTGAGAAACCTGGCCGACCGGTGCGCGCGCTTGTTTGTGAATACGCACCTTCGTTGAAAGTCTGCATTCCAGTGCCAGGCCGCGACAGTCTCAGCGCTATAGTCTGTTCACCAAATATACTTGGGTGGAATAAAATTGACAAGATTTAATTTACAAATCCCCATAGGTTTGTACCGTTACAATACCCCCCCCCCCAATGAGAGGTTTTCTGCCAAAACAGAAAAACTCTCATTGCTAAACCCTAAGAGGATAAGTGAGGATATGGTGCCAACAACCCCCTTTAATTTCTAAACACATCATGGGTAAACTACCCCCCTAGCTCGGCGACTATGGATGCACCTGAACGATATTACTGGACTTCTCTGTTCGAGATCCCAACACCGTAAAATCGGACAGGCACTCACCATAGTACCACCTTACCTTGTAACATTCCAAATAAAATTCTATAACTGGCCTTGTACAATACCAGATCCTCTACCAATTATGTATCCCCTTACATCCATACTGGGTTGCCTTTAGCAAAATACTGGGTGTGTACACATATTCATTATCAAACTACACACTATCTCCACATATTAATTATTAAAGTAAAATTCACAAGCATTTTATATTTGCTTCTACACAAAATTCATTCTCCTTTTTCAAACTTTACTTTCTTGCTTGACATTATTATTTCAAATCAAATTAACTTGTTTAAATTTTGTTCAAATGATACAATAAATCTAAGTACCTTACCAAAGATTCACACTGACGTTAATTTACATCATCTCTTTCAATTAATTTAATCATAATTTTCAAAATTCAAAGTCTTTATGAATTTATTTTTCTTTACAACTCCTCTTAATTTACATGTTAACACTCCTGTTAAACAAAATAATATAAACAACTTATCCCTAACATCTATTCAAACACAATTACACATGATTACAATATATACCATAACATAAGCATCATGAATCAGCTGACACCTTCTCTACCTATAGTGAACATTAAAAATTAAAATAAACTTCTTTACTGCAAAGAACAAAAACCTTTTTTTTTTTTCAAAAAAATTAATTTCCAAAAAAAAACTATTTTGGCAATTAATAAAATAATTATCCAATCATTTAATTAAATTGATTAACAAAAGAATCTATGAATCAATTATACAAAACATACTACATCTCTAACACCAGTCATCAGCAGATACCTTATGGTCAGGTGAATGACCTTACCCTAGACACACTACACAAAATTATACAATGTAAAATACATAATACAGGTTTCCTACATAATTAATACATAATAATTCCTACACTCTAGCATAATACCACATAATAAAACATCAACATTCATAACTAATACAAATCTCATTCCATTAAAATAAACATTTAATTTGCCTCTGAATAAAAATTACAAACATTTCGATTTTAGGTTTAGTTTCAAATTCTATTAACTTGTTACATTTACACTATGAATTTCTGTTTAACATTTTCATCCCTAATTAGTTTGGGTGATTTTCCGTCATTCACAATGATTTGATTTATTGAATGGGTATTTAGATATAACCTTACCCCCTTCTTCCTTCTAACAACCACTAACGGATTTACATAGGGTGACACCAACCTCTCAAAAATAATTACCAATAATTCTCTAACTCCACTTAAATCCTTCTCCACTTATTACAAAATACCTGTTACCTTCTTTGTACCTAGGATGTGTGTTCCCTTCCCGTATACTCATTCCCTTGTTAGTTCCTGGCCCTTTCCCAGGTAACTCCGCCAAACCTCATTTAAAACTATTCACCTCCCACCCCAACGCCTGTCGTTGAGGACTCCTTACCACACCACCCTCTTTACAAAATTTCACCACCATCTGTTTACTCTCCAAATACATTACTCTCACTTTCTCTACGTACATGCACTCCCACTACTGTGTCCCTACTACTACCCTGTTTCTGTATTACTTTTATTCCCAAAATTCGTATTTTGTCTAATACCCATTTAAGTTAACTCTGACTGACCCAATGCCTTATTGAAATAATTATTATCACCAAAACTCTATCTTTTACAACACTTTACATTAAGTTAACCATTCAAAACTATACTAGAAAATTCATATCTACCTCGAATTAATTCAATTACCTTATTTAAAACCTTTTAAACTCATTTAAAATTTATTATTCAAACATTAAACATTTTACTTTATTTAAATTGCATTATAAACTTCATACTTACATTACATCGTTCAATTGAATAAACACATGATTCCTGTCATAGACACAAAATTATAAACATTCATTACCACAAATATCACGTACAACCCATATGTACCTTCTGCAACATAACAATCATATGACTCCACAACTAAACACATTTTACATTTATTCATTTATTATTTATTTTAAAGTTCAAATCTTATAAAATCATTTAAATTTATTATCAAAATTTATTTCTACCACATTTAAATCAATTAATCATCTACAATTTATTTTAATTCAATCAGTTATTTAAAACACAACATTACTTTAATTACTTTCTTCCAAAACAATTACAATTCATTTATTACAAACTCTCATTATTTATTTAGTCTGATAAAATATTATTATTATTAAATCAATTTCTACTACATACACACATTGTTTACACAAAATACATTTTACAACACAAACATAATTAATTTCACTATAAATTTATTTACAATTTTTTGTCATTATTTTTCTGTTTACCATACCTCATTTCATAAGTTAGCTAGGTCATCACCATAAACTAAAATAATAAAATGTTCATCCACTGTTTGTAACCCCCATCATCGTACATTAACCTGATGTATTTATAACACAACTCATTTTTATCTACATACATTGCATTATAATTATTATTGTAATGACCACTTTCGTTAATTATATTAACATAGTAATTAACAACGTATTTGTCTCCCATTCATTCATAAAACCCGTCTACTTTGGTATTTTTGGTCCAGTCACGCTTGGTATTTTTTGTCAACATAAGGTAAGTTATTTTATCATATTCCTCCACTATATCAATCACATCATAAGGTAAGTGTTTATCATCGACAACGGTATCATCAAAATAATCATCAATATCTATTTCACAAGGTAAGCATTTCATATCGTCTGTTTTCTCCAATTCTAACCTCTCTATCAACTCTTTATAACTTCTATTTAACGTAAATAATTCTATCTCCCCATCAACGCACAACTCTCTCTCAAAATATCACCCATCGTAACACTTCTGACCTACTTCATACCACGCAAAGGGCACAACAAACTTACTATACTTCTTGGCTCTTCCAAGAACACCACAAAAATTTAAGGGACTATTCAAAGACACCTTGTCTTCCACACAACTACTGGAGGAAACCTTGTCCTTATAACACCATGGTGAAAACCCTGTTTCACTATATATTTGGGAAAAATCTGCCCTTTGCCCACCTAACCTCTCTTCACACTCTCTCACAATTTTATAAACACTCGGTAACACTTCGTTACTACACCCTACTTCAACAGAAACTTCATTACCACTCTCAATATTAAACACCTTATTCTCTAACACCCCATTTTTAATTATATCACTGTTATCACTCTTTATTTTGCTATCACTTGTTAACTCATTATTAGAATCATCTTTATTACTCACCTTGTCTACCGTCACCTGTTTTGCATTTAAACTGACACCGGTGACACAGGTTTGTACCGTTACAAAAGTAAACAAAATCTTGTTATTCTTGCAAAGTCAGTAAGGAGTATTTTATTTAGTCCTAATACGAATTTATTATTTTATAAAAGTTTTTAAAAATGTTAAATTGAAATTTTCTTAATTTTAAAGACTGATTTACCTATTACGAGTGCAAATGCAAATTTAATTATATAAACGAATTATTATAAAAATATGTGAAATAATATATCAGATAATACAAATAACTAAAACTGAAGCATCTACAAAGCTGGATGTGAAAGATTTTAATTTTCTGTATTTTCATTTCAGAAAATCACAATGTAAATTGACAATGTAAAAAAATATCGGTATGGAGAACCATACATGACTTCCATATTCTAAGATTTATATTTAAAATCATTTTCAGCCAAACAGCCAGGCTGTGTCTTACCTGCCTTTTTATTGCTGTATTAAATGAAAAATATTATATTACATTAAAATGAAAAAATTATAATTTTATTGCCTGGCAACAAAATTATTTTATTTTTAACAATTACCATTGTTTCAAAAAGTTTAAATAAATTTTCAAGTACTTTACTCTTGTTAAAACGTAAAAGGTTGCAGGTAAACTACCCCTTCCCCTTAACCGATCTTCACCAAAATCGAAAGTCATTGAGACCTCTACAATTCAGGGACGTATGCAAACAATTATTTGATTCTGTTTGAATTTGCGGCTGTTATCGTTTGCCATAGAAAATACGCTTGATAAAAAAACGTTGCAGGTAAACTACCCCTTCCCCTTAACCGATCTTCACCAAAAACAATAGGTCTTGAGTACTCTACAAATCAGGGCTGTATGCAAAACATTATTTGATTCTGTTTGAATTTGCGGCTGTTATCGTTTGCCAAACAAACAAAATTACCCTTGCTAAAGAAACTGTTGCAGGTAAACTACCCCTTTCCCTCAACCGAACTTCACCAAAAACAATAGGTCTTGAGAACTCTACAATTTAGGGCTGTATGCAAATAATCTTTTGATTCTGTTTGAATTTGCGGCTGTTATCGTTTGCCATAGGAAATACCCTTGTTAAAACATAAAACGTTACTGGTAAACTACCCCTTTCCCTTAACCGATCTTCACCAAAATCAACAGATCTTGAGAACTCTACAATTCAGGGCTGTATGCGAAACATTATTTGATTCTGTTTGAATTTGCGGCTGTTATCGTTTGCCAAACAAACAAAATTACCCTTGCTAAAAAAAAACCGTTGCAGGTAAACTACCCCTTTCCCTCAACCGATCTTCACCAAAAACAATAGGTCGCGAGTACTCTGCAAATCAGGGCTGCATGCAAAAAAATATTTGATTCTGTTTGAATTTGCGGCAGTTATCGTTTGCCATAGAAAAAAAATCTACAGACACACACACAGACAGACAGACACACACACAGACACTTTTCGGAAAACGACTTTTTTTCATGTTTTGAGTGTAGTAGAATCAGAATCTGCAATAATCTCGAACACGATTTTTTTTGCCATCACCATACTTCCATTCCTTAAGGAATATGGAAGTGAAATGCATTAATTGAGATGCTGATGTAAAACATGTAATCAAAATTGAGACTTTTGTTCGTCTTTATTACAAGTCTGTTAGTCTCTGACTGGTTGATATACATAAACCGGTTACCAGTAACCTTTTCCATTGTCATACCTTAGTGTATGGTCCATTTCCTTTACTTCTGTTCAAGTAATTGTCAACAAAACATGGAACTGGTCATTGCCTCTCCTGCCAGCTGTAAGTGCGTGGTGTTATCCCTTGTCTGCTAACAGGTCACAGTGCAGCTGAGCCCCATCTTTTGACTGTTATCATTTTAAAGATAGTGCTGTGGGTGAAGATTATGTGTTTTACTGGCATAGGAAATTTAAGGAGTGTACAAATGTGCATGATGGGAAGTGAGGAAAATAAAACTACCGAGGCATGAAGCTCTTGTGACCCTTTAACTGGGAAGAGATATTGTACCACTGATCTGATAGGCTGATGTTCATGGATAGAACTGATCACTTAAATATTGGTCCAGGACATCTATAATATAATGCTCTAGGTAGTGCGTCAGTCATCGGTATGTTACCATAGTAACAAGTAAATAAACAAATGATATTTACCGGCATCGAATGTATACATTTATCGGTTCCTATAGTTTTTAATATTTTTACTATGCGATTGTGTTGATATGTTTTGTAATTTTGTATACAGGTACGTCTATACATTTTGTAATTGTCCCATATTTCTGTATATGTTTTAATTGTGAAATTTATGTTTATACGTATTTCTGATGATCCAATGAATAAGTAATGAAATACGATCAAATATGCCTCCTAAACGCCAGCAACCACCAACTGCTGAAGAAATTGCAGCAAAAAAAGCACATAATGCTGAAGCTCAAAGACGCCGTAGAGATGCCATGTCAGAAGATCAGCTTCAAGCAGAATGTGAAGCTAATGCTGTAAGTCAATGGCAACACAGAGAAAACATGCCACAAAATCAACTTCAACAAGAGCGTGAGGCAAACGCTGAAAGACAAAGGGTTGCACGCCAACATCAAAGAGGACGTCTGAGTAGATATGTCCGATCCCGCAACACCGCTTTGCTTCCCGAAAACTTCAATGAAGACGAAATTGAAGAAAGTTATCTTGGCCCAATGGACGCTAAATGTCCATTTTGCAATGCCACGCATTTCAAAAATGAATTAATGTCAAATTGCTGCCATAAAGGGACCATTGCATTAGAAGAAATACGAATGCATCCCTTCATTACAAATTACATGAATGGATCTGATCCAAATTCCAAAAATTTAATGGAAAACATAAGATCCTACAACAGTGCAATGGCCTTTACCTCAATGGGAGCACAATTTGACCAATCAGTGACCAGACGTTCAGGTCCTTTTTTTACAGAATCCATGGGCAAATTTATCACGCTACATCTGCATTACACCCAAATCAAGGTGAATTACCAAAGTATGCCCAACTGTACATTTTGGATTCGGCCCAAGCCTTGACAGAAAGAATGAACAATCAAGCAAACAATGGATGCATTTGTGTCGTAATGGAGAACCTCCAAAAACTTCTTGGAGATATCAATCCATTCTCTAGAGAATACAAGAACATGCTCAAATTTGAAAAAGACGAAATGCTAAAGGCAAATCAGGAAAACCGAACGCCAATTGAATATAGCATGATTTTCTTGAGAGAAAGAGTAAATAATGTGCACCCCGGCAGAACCAACGCTCCCACTGCCAGAGGAGAAATTGCTGCCATTTTTCACAGTGCAGATGGTGCACCCCCATAAAATCGGGATATTACAATTTATCCGAAAAGCGGAATTTTACAAAATATATCCATCCTGAGTAGACTCTGTGACCCAATGTGCTACCCTTTGCTTTTCCCATATGGGGATTCAGGGTGGACCACAGATCTGAAGAAAGCTGTTGGTCAAGGAAATGTGTCCCACCTTCAATGGTATTCATACCATTTTACCATTCGTGATGGAAACTTTAACAAGTTCCTCAATGCAGGAAAGCTGACTCACCAATTCATGGTTGATGCCTATTGCAAGACCGAGGCAAACCGTTTGAATTGGTTTCGAAAAAATGAAAACAGTAAAAGCTGAAGACTATGATGTCCTTCACCGATTTATGAACAACCACAATTTTGAGGACGTTAACATATTGCCTTGAAAGAAAGTTATATTGCCTTCAACCTTCCAAGGAAGTCCAAGAAATATGGCTCAAAATTACCAAGATGCTATGGCCAAGGTCAGGAAATATGGGAAACCTGACTTATTTGTAACATTCACGTGCAATCCTAAATGGAGGGAAATCAGGAAAAACTTACTTCCCGGTCAGCAACCATGCGACCTGCCTGATTTAGTAGCAAGAGTGTTTGAGTTGAAACTGTAATTGCTACTTGAAGACTTAACCAAACACCCTAGATTTGGATGTGTTAGGGCTATGCTCCACGTGATCGAGTTCCAAAAACGTGGTCTACCACATGGGCACATATTGCTATTCATGGCCCCGGAAGGCAAAGCCTGGGAGAATGAAAGAATTGACAAAATTGTCTGTGCAGAACTCCCTGATAAAGATGCCCACCTGAGGCTACATGAAATTGTAAATTCCTGTATGATACACGGCCCATGTGGTCCATTAAATACATATGCACCGTGTATGGAAAACGGCAAATGCACAAAAGAATTCCCAAAAGATTTCTGTGCCGAGACCAACAGCAATGTCAATGGTTACCCAAAATATCAATGCCGAGATGACGGTAACTTTGTTGAACTTGGGGGAAACAAAGTGGATAACAGATGGGTGGTGCCATACAACCCATACCTGTCTCTGAAATACAACGCCCACATTAACGTAGAGATTTGTAGCTCAATTCAAAGTGTTAAATACCTGTTCAAATACGTTTACAAGGGGCATGACTGTGCAAATATTCAATTCGTTACTGTTTCCACAGAACAGGAAGCTACTATTGCATGGGACAAAGTAAAAATTTACTTGGAGACCCGGTATGTAAGTGCACTTGGAGCATGCTGGAGGCTCAGAGAATACAAAATGCACCACCAAACTGATCATGTGGAAAGATTAAATGTCCACCTTGAGGACAAGCATACAATATGTTTTATACCAGGCAAGGAAGCTGAAGCTGTACAGCAAAAAGCCACCAAGTCCAAACTTCTGGCTTGGTTTAAACTTAATCAGGAAGACCCTAATGCCTGAGAGTATTTATATATTGAAATTCCCGAACACTATACCTGGGATGACAAAAATTCTAAATGGAAACCACGTCTTAGAGGACATAAAATTACAATTGGCAGAATGTTTGCCGTAAGTCCCACAGATAGAGAAAAAGGGTTCCTCCGAATTCTCCTTCTCAATGTTAGAGGAGCAACATCTTTCAAGGACCTAAGAACGGTCGAAGGAAATCCTATCCCCTTTGCAACTTTCCAAGAAGCATGCATTGCAAGGGGATTAACTGATGATGACTCAGAATGGGATACTTGCCTAACAGAAGCTGCAACCCATCAAATGCCAGTACAACTTAGGCAGTTGTTTGCATTTATTTATATCACGTGTGAGCCGTTGGTTCATTATTCGACAGACATAAGGACAATCTTATGGAATCTTAAGAGACGCTTTCCTGATGGAGAAAAAGCTCTCTATTTGACACTTAAAGAAATTGAATCCGTCCTTCGAACACATGGAAAGTCATTGGTAGATTTTGGCCTAGAACTTCCAGTCGGCAGCTATGATGAGCCAATCCATTCTGGAAAATATTACAATCCAATTGCCGAAAAAACCATGTTCGAAGAAAAGTTTCAAATGCTCAACCCAGGGCAAAGAAGGGCTTTCGACAAAATCAGGGAAGCAATTGAAAACCCTAACTTACCCAAACGTCTATTCTTTATTGATGGACCTGGCGGAAGTGGTAAAACCTTCCTTTACAACACAATCATGCACTATGTGCGTAGCAAAAATGAATTAGTCTTGCCATGTGCATTTACAGACATAGCAGCAACTTTGCTTGAGGGAGGCAGAACTTCCCACAGTCGTTTCAAGCTGCCTATTCCAATAAATGAAACATCAACCTGTAATGTTCGACATGGGACTAATACAGCAAATGAACTGGAAAAGGCCAAAGTGATAATCTGGGATGAAGCTTCAATGGCCCCAGCACATGGAGTAAATGCAGTTGACACACTGTATAAAGAACTCTTAGCTGAAGATACAAAAGTTCCTTCTAAAAAACCATTTGGAGGTGCGGTCTTTCTTTTCGGTGGAGATTTTAGACAAATTCTCCCTGTTGTTCCACATGGCAGCAGAACCAAAATACTTTCTTCATGCATGAAGAATAGCAAGTGTTGGAAAAATATTCAGGTCCTAAAGTTAGACCAAAACGTGTGCCAATGAGGACAATGTCCCTTGTCCTCAAGGGACATTCAAGTGCCTGGATTAGAGGAAGGCATCTTCGAAATTCCTCCAGTCTGCATTGAAAATGGATGTGTTGTTGATGCTGTCTTTCCTGAGGTCATCCAATCAAGAGATGACAGCATTGCTAACTGTGCAATCCTGACTCCAAAAAACCACGAGTCACTTGAACTTAATGAAAATGTCCTTAGACGAATTCAATCTGAATTGAAATGCTATACCAGCATAGATTCTATTCAGCAAGACAGTGCAAATGCCGAGGATGCAGCAAACTATCCAATGGAGTTTTTGAACAGCTTAATACCTGGAGGTATGCCTCCTCATAGACTTAACTTGAAAGTTGGTGCAGTAGTAATGTTGCTACGAAACCTTGACTCAACAAGAGGTCTTTGCAATGGCACCAGAATGGTCGTCAAGTAAATGATGTCAAAAGTCATTGACTGTGAAATCCTGACCGGATCTTTTAGAGGTACCAGGGTATTTATTCCAAGAGTTATTCTTGCACCCAGTGATCCTGACATTCCCTTTACATTAAGACAAAAACAGTTTCCATTTAGACTTGCTTTTGCTATGACCATCAACAAAAGCCAAGGACAAACACTGGATTCAGTTAGTATTTATTTGCCATCTCCAGTATTCAGTCATGGAGAACTTTATGTTGCATTTTCAAGAACAAAGTCCTTTCAGCAAGTCAAGGTAAAAGTCTTAGGAACTGACCAATAAGGCAACTTAAAGAAAGACCACAGAGTTTATACCAAAAATGTGGTCTACAAAGAAGTTTTTGCCCAATAATTAAACTTTATAGCCAGCCGTGGCTTTATCAATATGTGCCAATAAAAATGCTCCCCACCCGGGCGTAGAACGGGTACTTTAGCTAGTACAACTATATCAGTACTGTGCAGCTGATAAATCTGGCATGTACTCTCATCACCACTGTGTAAATACAAACTGCTTAAGACCACTGGAGGAAGAGGCCCCTGGCCAATTGAAAGATGGGAGTGAGACCATCTGGTCACTGTTGATCTTTTTTCCTTCACAGAAAATTTGTCCAGTAACCCATCAAATCAATGAACAGCTCTTATGGAAAAACAATACTTCCATTAATATAGTACTCAGTTATAATACGAGAAATTACATTTATCTGTTTTGCTCATTAATATTCATAGATTTCAGTGGCAGTAACAATTTTTCAGCTAATCACAAGTTTTATTTTTGTCAGCAACAAATGTCACACCCATTCTCTGATGAAATATTCTAAATGGCTCAACTGAGAATAAGTACATATGATGCCATCCCTGTTTATACAGTAAACCACAAGAATAATAGTTACAATGTCTGATTTACAAGAAACGAGGCCCTGCCCAAACAGCCTATGAACTTACTACAATATAGCTACAGAAATTAATTACATATAAAAACATGAAACATAATGAGATGAGTATAACACGGTAACATTTCACTGTGATTACATCTGATAATTGTATTATATTACAATGATTCTGTAATATTTAGAACTGATTTTGAAAGCTGATCATTCAGCAGTTACCCAATATGTTCACCAATTCCATAGTTGAATGGTATTTTATAAATTTAAAATGATGATTGATGAAATTTTATTTTTATTAATATCGGTTTTCATCATACCAATGAAACATAACAAGAGTCTATAGGTAATAAACTACAGGCCTGCATGAAGTAAGTTTGTTTAATGGTGTACCAGGTTTTACTAGTATTTATGCTTTCCATTGTGAGGCACTTTACCATTAGTAGTATTGTTTATACCTGTAACAACCACTGTGGCTTTCTTTGGCAATTTTTTCTACAAGTTTTCCCTTCACATATCTGAAAGCTTTATTCAAGTTCATATCTTTGATTTCTGGGAAGTAATATAAAATGTTTAATAGCCATGCTCCCATGTGTAGGGTCATCTGTAAATTCATTTAATTCAGTTTTTTAACACCACAGCATTACCACAATTCATATCATCCCTGTGCTGAAAGAGAATGGTGCATAAATTTCAAAGTAGTACTGCATGGATAACTGTCATTGCATATGACTTAAAAATTTTCTTCTGTCTTAAAAAGGAATATTTGTCTTGTTTTGTCATTTTTAGCCTACTTTTAATAGGCACAATGGAAGGGTAGTACACTACTCTAGAATATCTAATCCATTTGGTTGCTTTCTATAGATAATATTGCCTCTTTCATTAATTGACAAATTTTCCATATTGTCCTTGCAATGTTGATGAACTATAATGTTTTTAATCTGATGTAGAGGCCATTCTTTTATATCTGTTAATTTTAGTAGCTGCAAAATATTTGGCACTCTATGTTTCAATGTGTTGACCAATATATCGGTTCTCAATGGATAGTGTTGGTTATATGTTTACAGTTGTTTTTATTTCTGGCATCTATAGTATTCTGTCTTAGATACTAACATACTAACTAACAAAGTTTAACATTAAGTTATCTGTAACAAAGAACTTGTTTTAAAGTCTATAAATATTCACCATATGTACTGTTGACCATCATTATGTTGGTGAACAGAGTAAACTGCAAGATATTTTAATTAGCCCTGACCTGTCTTAATGTTTAATTTTTGTTACCTCTCAACATAAAGGGAATCCATTGTGGATGTGTGCTGTTTCATGTCTTATATTGTTTCAGTGGGATACTGTATTTTAGATTTGTATATCCAGAAATGTTACCGTAATATGGTTATTATTTCTAAGAGTGTTTCAGATGAAAGTAGGCCCTAATATTTAGCTTAGATAGGTTCCGTTACCATGCAGTTATGTGTTAGATAATCATCGTACATGTAGGATACCTAAAAAAATTTTTGGCACATTTTTTCTAAAGTCTGTCATTTTGTTTATGGGACTGTTTTCTGCCTTTAGTGGTTATTTTTTAAAGAGTTACTATACACGAATTTTGTTGTTTGTAGCTGGTGTTAGGATAAATTATATGTAAAAAGCCTTTCTTTCCAGTCTTAATAGTCAGTTTGCCTAATGATAGTTTCTACAAGTCTTTCTTTTTCTTCCTAATTTCATTTCATATAGTGTTTACTTGTAATCTCCTTAGGGGCAATTATAGAAGAATTGTGAAGTAGGTATATTAATTCATATTGGTTGATGCATAAAGTTTAATTATATTTTTGTAAATTTTGGCACCCTATAATTACATAATGCTGACTTGTGTTGTTAATTCTACTGACATTATTTTTCATTGAATTGACTTATTTGATATAAAAGTCATTGGTAGCATTCAAACTGTAGGCCTACTATTCATGTTTTTAATAACTACTTTGCATGAGTGTGGTAAATCTGTTTTATGTATTGTTTTAATTTTTCCAGTGCAGGGTTTTTGCTGATTTACTTCACAATGTTCATTTCATTATTAAAAAAACTATCTGCAATATGTGGCCTAATGTATTGTTACTAATGGTATATATACTGATTGGATGAAGTATATTATTTCTTTAGATGAAGTAAATTTTTTCTTACTCACTGTTTAATAGTGATAATAAATTTTGTACAATATATATATTATGCTCTGTTAATACTATCATGATCATTTTGTACAGTAACATAAGGGCCTCTTTTTGTTGCAGAATAATTTGCAGAAAGCCAGATGTTGCAACACATAAAAGGTGATAAAAGGCATGTTCTTATCACAGGAGTACCAGGTACTACTTAATATTTTCATTATTACTTAAAAGTGTTGTTCAAGTACAAGGGCAGTCTGAAAAGTTCCTGGCCTCAACCATAGGCAACAGCACCAGCACAATGTTTTTTTCTTATGTTGGTACTACATCTATTGTTTGCATGTATGTGCAATTTATGGTCATTCTACCAAATAATTTGCATTATCTTGCTGTTTGAAACCGTAATGTTGTCTGTATTCCTTAAAATGGAGAAAATTGAGTATCGTAGGTCATAAAGTTCTTTGTGAAAGAAAGTTTAAAACCAAGCAAAATTAACTCAGTGTTCTGTAAAGATTATGGGAACTCTTCTCCTTCATTGTCAACAGATAAAAAATGGGCTGTCATGTTTAAATGTCATCGTACCAGCCTGGAAGACAGTCCACATGAAGGACATCCAGAAACGGCAACAACACCAGAAATTGTCAAAAAAGTGCATGTTATGGTTTGGATGATCGCCGAATTAAAGTGCACAAAATTGCTGAGATTATAGGCATTTCAAAAGAATGCGTCAGATATTTTACATTAGAAACTGCAATTGAAAAAACTTTGTGCTAGGTGGGTGCCACGCTTGCTTACAGCAGATCAAAAACGTATGCACATGAAAATATCTTAAAAGTCCTTGGAGCGTTTTAATAAGAACAAAGCAGATTTTGTGCGTCAGTTTATTACGATGGATGAAACTTGGATTCACCACTACACACCATAGTCCAAACAGTCAAAGCAGAGTGGACATAAGCTCCACACCAAAGAACAGAGCGTTTTTGGTGTTTGTGGACAGAGTTCACAGCACCAAAGAAGGCAAAGTCAATTCCATCAGCAGAAGAAGTCATGATATCAGTGTTTTGGGATACTAAAGGTGCTTTGTACATTGATTATTTGAAAGGGTGCAATAATAACCAGGGAATATTATTCCAACCTTTTATTGAAACTAGATAAAAAAAATTCATCTAGTTGCAGAAGAAAAAAAACATTTTTTACCAAGACAATGCACCTGCCCACAAAGTGTTTTGGCAATGGAAAAATTAAGAGATCTCTGCTATGAATTATTGGAATTTCCTCCATATTCCCCAGAATTGGATCCCTCAGACTTCCATCTTTTCTAAAACTGAAACTCTTTCGTGCTGGTCAGCATTTTTATCAGAACAAGAGGTATTTTAAACTGTAGAGGGGTATTTTGCAGACCTTACAGAAAACCACTTCAGGAACAGGAAGTGGAATTGGAACATCGCTGTAATAAATGTGTTATGCTAAAAGGAGATTATATTGTAAAATAAACATATTTTTGAAATTATAAATTTGTTTTTCATTGTTAGGCCAAGAACTTTTCAGACCACCCTCATATTAATATTTAATTTATGAGGAAATGTAGCTGTCTATTCACATTTATAATTGTCTATATTATTAAAGTCAGATCACCACAGTTATTCTTTTCATATCTAATGTCTGCATGTAAAACATTGAATATTAAATATGTTTTAAATTAAATTTAATACAAACCACTTAAAAAAACATTTGAGCTGTTCTAAAGATAATAATATACTATTTTATATATACGGCAAGCTTGTATCACAAAAATTGTATGGGACAAAATTTGGGTAACAAAATTTAGTTTAAAATATTTTATTGTAATAAAGCAAAACTGATTAAAAATGTGGAAATAAAGGGCATTATGTGATTTCCATATAAAGTAAAGATGTAACAAGTTCTATTATTAACCAGTGAATCACACAAAAAGCACGTTGTTTACAACGGAACAGCCAGTCTCCAAATGAAATGGTGTTACGAAGTACAACAGAAAATTAAATGACTACGATGGGACGGGAGTAGAAATCCGCATAGAACTGGTTTCAACGGCATGGCTAAATGGAATTGTAGCTTATGAATGGCAGCCAAGCGAGCCAGTCTCCAACTCATAGTCGAACCATATGGTCGTATTGTAATAGTGTAGGTATGCCTACGTGTTACAATTACGGTAGGCCTATCTAAAATTGTGTGTAAAAATGTAGTGGGGCAGTGACAAACTTTTAAATTAACAAAAAAGCAAAAGTGACTATGATATAAATGTTTTGGAAGTAGATATTTTGGTGTTTTCGTGAGAAAGGGACTTTCAGCGTAGTGTACAACCGTTATGGAGACCATGTGCCAGATAAGTAACTAGAAAGGACAACAAACAATTAATCAAAATCATTCAGAGTTTGTTTATATTGTAAAATTATTTTAAAAATATAAAATCTAAATTGATAAAATAAAAAATGAGATCTAAGGGGGAGAGAGAGAGAGAGAGAGAGAGAGAGAGAGAGAGAGAGAGAGAGAGAGAGAGAGAGAGAGAGAGAGAGAGAGAGAGAGAGAGAGAGAGAGAGAGAGAGAGCAAGTATAAAGAAACAAAAAGGGGGGGTATAAAGTACTGATTTGCGTAATAAAAACTGCCCTGGGGTTTTTTCTGCAAGGGAGTTTTGTTTATTTACAAAATTGTTTCTTCGGGGAGTGTGAATGGTTTCTACATTTCCTCCAGAAAATGTGGTGGTGACCCGGGGGACTTTGGGAATCTTCTGTGTAAAGGTAAGCTGTAGATAGTAATAAGCGGGGCTTAGTTTCTCCTGTTTTAGTTTTATATATTTTTCGTAGAGTTACAATTGGCGACCCTGCCAGGATGCTTAATAAAATTTTTATATAAGTTAGGCCTACTTAAGATACAGAGATAGGTTTGGGTAGACAGCGAAACGGTTTCGGAATTATATGTTGTAAGGTAGCCTAAATCCTCCCGTTTAAAATTTAGGGTCTGATAAAGTCTGTTGTTATTATTAATGATTTGGTTTATTGATTTATCCAGTTCAATTCAACCTATTGTGGAATCCAATATAGATAAATCGGTACACTTACACTTGTCGTCGTTTAATAAATGTTTATATTTTATTATGAGTAAATGTTTACTTGTAGATCCGTCGATGAATGTAACTGATGCGTAGATCTCTTGAAGTTGATATCCTCTTCTGTTAAAAGTGTCGTCTATGTAAGTCAGAGTATTGTCTAGACAAGGTTATTAATATAAATTACACTTCACGTACCTGTGTTGAAGTACTGGACGTTCAGTTGTTCACAGTTAATTAATAAACTGTCAAGTCCTTTGTTGATCAGTATATTATTACTGTAAAAGTTTTTACAACACTTTTAATATTTACTTGGGTGCCATAAGGGTTTTTCAACAGAAATGTCCCATAAAAAAATGCTTCTGATTTATTAATTGTGAGTATTGGCCTTTAATGATTCTATCATTGATCAGTTATTTAAATTGAGATCATTCATCAAGTTTTTATTTGATTATTCACTGTTAAATGCACCTCAGTGTTTTGTAATACTGATTGCTAATTATTAATTAAAATAATTATTAACAAATGTTGTTGCTGTATAATACTGATTTTTTATTATTCCCTATTGAATTAGGTTAACAAATACATAAAAAATAACAATCTACGGATCACAAGTCATCCGGTTCAATTACTGGCCTAGCTCAGTTTCGTGTACAATGAAAACTCTTATTTCTTATTAACAAATTATTTATTTTAATTAATTACCTCAAGGGTGGCTTCTTTTAAGCTACAGAATAGAACGTTATTTTCTTTCAAAAACACTAATATGATATCATAAGTTAGGTTAGACACCTTTGATAATTTTCAGTTAAATAACGAAAAGTTCGTTTGTTCAAACTCAAAATGAGTTAAGTTATAAAATATTAATACATATAATCTTACTTCGGGATGTGTTAATCCCTCTAAATAAATTCGATACAATGTTATCTACATATAGTCTTATTGTTTTGCGTCAGTACGATTGTGTATTAAGTTCTACTGTTATCTGATAAAACTGTAAACAAATAAATTTTGTCACTGTACTACCTGTGTATTAATCGTATCGATTAATTTATAAACACATTAACGATCAGATTATAATGATTGTTAAATAACTTCACTTAATTCGCACTGGAACGAGAAAAATTTGCTTCTTACTAAATAGATAGGCTATCGCCGTTTGGTGGTATCCTTTCCCTGCTTCGGGATCACGATGACCGTCGCCTTTCACCATTTGTTGGGAAAGTAGGCCAGTCTGAGACACGCGTTGAACAAATCAGTCAAGAATTGAACTCCAGGCTCGGGAAGAAGTCGTAGAGCGGTGTTCGTAACACCGTCCGGGCCTGGAGCTTTTCTTAGCTGAAGTTCAGCGAGCCGATCTGAGACCTCTTCCAAAGAGATGGGTTCGGGCTCCGCCGTGATCGGAAGAGACAGAAAGTCTTCCACAGCCATCTCGACTTGTTCGTCGAAGTCCCAGTCCATGGGCGGGTTGGGAGCGAACTGTCACTCAAAACACAAGTCCAAGTACTCGGCCTTCTCCTCCGGGCGACCCAGGAGTCGTCCGAACGGTCCAACAATGGCGGGGAGTGGAGGTCGTCGCCTCCGTCCCGTCAATGTGGTAGGTATTCTGTACGGGTGACTTTGCGGGTCCACATCCCCCGTTCGGGCCACAGCGAGTTCCCAACAGCTACGTCGGAATGCCTTCAGACTGCCACGCAGTCGTCCGGTGAGCCAATTGTATGCTGCCTTATCGGCTGGATCACGGGTCCTCTGCCAACGTTTCCGGAAGTAATTCCTCTCGCGAGTGAGAAGAGAGACTTCCTCAGGGATGCGTTGGTAGTCAGGCGTGAAACCAGCTCGCGTACGTGAAGACACGCCTATAGCCGAGATGATTGCCTCTTCAATTCCCGCTACTGCTTCGTCTAGGAGGCGAACAGAATCGAGTGGGGCCGCTGGCGGCAATCTACGGCACAAGGCCGGGCCGTAGCGATCCCAATCGATAACCTTCTTCTGGTCAGAATGTGCATAGGCGTGCTGGGTAGCGACGTGGACCAAGATAGGGTTGTGGTCGGATGTCAGCTCCGTAAGTGAGAATACCTTCTTACAAGAAAAATTTGCTTCTTACTAAATAGATAGGCTATCGCCTTTTGAGGTTATGATTATAAATCTCGTTCAGATGCACGCACTGCTAGTTAAGGTACACTATTAACTTTCGATGCACACAGGTGAAATTATACTTCTTCAACGTTGATAATTTGAGAAAACAAGTTCTGTGGTTTGATGAAATTATCACTTTATCTTGGTTTAATTATAAGACTACAGCTTTCTCCTTTATTTAATTTAATAGTTTGTTGGTGTGTTGTTTTAGACTAAGTTCACTGCTAGTTCTGTCTTCAGCTTACAAGTATTGGTCAAGCTTTCATTCTCTTGGTCATTTAGTTACATTGTACATTTGTTCTTAAAATTATTTTGTTGTTGCATCCTCTTCATTCACTTTATTAATTTAATAATATATATAAAACTTTCACTAATGAACTTACTGTTGTCACTTCCCAAACGTTTCGAGATGTTGTTTCTCTTCTTCAGTGGGAGCGTAATACTGACTGTCGATTACAGAATAACCGTTACGGAAAAATGGTGTGTGTGGTGGGGGTTGATGGTGGGAAGGGATTGGCGCTGAGGTTCGAATTGTGTGTGTGGATCAGTGTATCGAATAGTGTATGTGATTTATAATGTATTTGTTCATTTAATATGTTGTTTGGTTGTAGTGTGTGATATCTGTATATTTGAAATTGTTCAGCTGTGTTTAGTTTTCTACTTTTAGGTAAGTAGTGTAATATTTCCATGTTGTGTTCTATGTTTGTGTAACCGTGGTTTTCGTTATGTAAATGTGTGGCAAATGTGGAATGTATGTAGTTTGTGGTGAGGGCTTTTAAATGTTCAGAAAATCTGGAAGTTTGGGAAGTGACAACAGTAAGTTCATTAGTGAAAGTTTTATATATATTATTAAATTTGTTCTTAATTTAACAATTTTCCTGTTTTCTGTAGTAATACATTTTTTCTTCACATTATACATATCTTGAGTCATGTGACAATTATCCTTTGCTCTTTTATTTACCTCATAGTTGTTGATTTAATCCTTGAAATATCATAATTCCCTAACATTTTTTCCTTAACATTTATAGCAGGTTTGGAGTCAGAGGGGCTCTCTTTGGCATCCATTCTCCGCCGTTCCTCAACTATACACTCTGTATTATTTCATTTTATTACATTTATTAAACTTTTATTCATTTTAAAACTCACCTCTTAAGCCAAAGTCCGTTGCACGAAACTGCGAAATACAAATATGACCTTCAGGTTATCTGAATAACGTACTCAACTCGCTTTTCACTTGAAACAAATCTAATTTAATTGCATTTTTTTTCTTTCTTTAAATACACACTCTCTACTCATCCTTCTTCAAATCACATATTACCGCTCATTTTCTACTTTTAAAAGACAGACACTACATTACATACATTTGCGTAATCATTTCTTATTCTAATATAGTTGTAAACCTATTAAAAGCGGCCCAGCTTACCCATTCACTCATTCATACGAAACCCCTTTTACGTATAATTACTTTAAAAACCACCTTTTTACATGATTGTAATAATTTTGTGTTGGATACAATTAGTTACCCTGGCGTCCTCCTGTAACCGCATGGCACGTCACACACTCGATTTCTTTTCAAAAAAATATGTTACCGTTTCATTGATTTTAAAGTTCCACTTCAACACTTGTCTATACTCTTGAACTTTGATTTACACTGCATACTGTTATAGTCGGCCGACCTTTAATACGCTCGAGCTAAGATTTTACGACCGCGCGGTCTGAAGGTGTTATTAGACTGGGATGAACTTTTTGTGACGATCTTACATGTGGTCAGGCAGCACTGCCTTGCCTGCAAACGAATTTCATCGCCGTTCACAGCCTTCGTTGTCGAAGTTTTAGTCACTATACATTTGGCACACAGGATTTACGTGTGCTGTGCGACGACGATATTTCACAGCCTTTACTTTCGTTTAGCGTGGATTAGGTGCTTCCCAGATGCAGGTGCTTGTGCATAGGTGAATGGACGTCACACAGACGCAAAGTTCTAGGAATCGTATTATCGTCAACAGCACGACATTCCTTTATATTGCTACATCACCCCGTTGCAGTGTACCATTTCTTTGTTTAGACTACGAGTTAGATTCCAACTGGTGACTAGCCACATATATGAAATGATTTGAAGTATTTTGAAAGATGAAAACCAAAATTACTAAAAAATAAAAACCTTCTAATTCGCCCCATTACAATACCCCCCCCCAATGAGAAGTCTTCTGTCGAAACAGAAGAAATCTCATTGCTAAAACCCCTAAGAGGACCGGTGAGGATATGGTGCCAACAACCCCCCATTTGTTCTTACACTTCATGGGTAAACGACCCCCCTGGCTTGGCGACTATAGCCGCATCTGAACGAGATCACTGGACTTCTCTGTGCGAGATCCCAACACCGAAAAATCGAAGACACGCACCACAGCGCACCTCGCCTTCTATCATGCTACCCCAAAAATCCTCAATCCCTGGCTTAGATCATGCCAGATCCTCAACCGATATGTTCCCCCTTACATGCAAACTGGGTCGCCTTTGGCAAATACTGGGCGCATACATACACCTATAATGTTTTCTAAACAAACTCATCATTTAAAATTTAAGTCAAAATCAGATTGTATCAAAACAAAACAAAATCTCTTATCTGAATAGATTAAATCTCTTTGTTATTATTACTGAAAAAAAAAACAAATTGAATATTTAATTAAAACATGAACTGCCTTATCCTAGCATTTGATTATACATATATCCTAAACAATATAATCCAATAACACTATTAATATACATTTTTTTTTTCTCTACCCCCCTTTTAATCCCTTAACCCCGGATACCCGTTACATTCTACTGTGTGCAGCGCTAGACTTCTTGGCCCTCGCAGACCTCAATCTAGCCGTAATCACATCTCCCTCGTGACCTGTAACTGGGTCACCGCCCATCCACACTCACTATTACCCCCCCTAGACTGTAGCGTCTAGTTGCTTTCACAAGGACTGATGCGGAAGGGGTGGACATTTTTTTCTTTTATTCCACCCCCATCCTTGCTTCGGTGTTATAATAAAATTCGGTATTACACCTACTACTTTTTATTTATACACCTCTAATGGACTACCACCCCTATCTGGGTGAAAATAGCCCTGTTCCAAAATTAGGTAGATTCCCCAAAAAATAACCCCCCTACTAAATTTAACAAACCACTGGGTTAACAAAATAAAACAAACCACAAGCCGGTTATATCAAGTAAAATTCATGATTTGCCACAATTAACTACTTTCACGGTCATGATCCGGTGAGGTCATGATCGCACTTAGGTGGGGAATCTACAGTTAAAACATAAGATATAGATTGGCATTGATACAAGTTACTTGGACAGTAATATACACCTCTAAGTTTCCCAAACATTTTCTCAACCTGAACATTTTTATTATACCCATACAAAATTTCCTTCAGTTTTCAATTTTAAATGCATATTTTAATCATTATTTACATCAATTAACATTTAATTTATAATTCCAGTTTGAATTCGAATGAAAATAAAGTTAAGTTCCTTATTACAAGTTCATTATTGAAATCATCTTTTCAATTAAGTTAATTACCAAATTAACGTAATTTAATTTTATTTTATTTAATTTCTCAAACTCTAAGTTACAGGAATTACCTCATTATTATTTTGTCTGTAAAATTAATTTCAATTCTTTTATGTCACAATAGGGTTTTGCTCAAGATACTGATTCAGCAGACTACAACATTTTTGTTATTGTCACCAAGCATGACCGTAGACATTAGTCACAACATACAACACACCTGTTTACATAAACAGTAGTCTGCCAGGCTGGTGTTATAAACACTCTCAGTTTCAACATTCATGGTTACATCATACTAACACCTGTACTTCACTTTTCAATTTTTTATACATCTTTTAGATAACATATTTATCGATGTCTATTTCTTACAGTTCAACCAAATATAATTCTAATTCACCTTTCAGTTATTATTGCTTTTTGATTACAGTTTCTATTTAATATCATTATCTCAACTCATTTATATTATTGAATCAAAATTTTTTCACACCAGTAAACATTTTATTTTATCTAATTGGTGTTAGAAGCTTTATACTTACAGTACATTATCCACCTATTGGCCTGAACACAAAATACACACCACACACACACACACACACACACACACCAATATTTCCACGTAACCTCTGAAACATTTAACAACAATGTTATTTCCTACAAACAATTTAACATTTATTTATTAATATCAAATCTCATAAAACAATTTAAATCCATTGGAAAATTCAATTATACAACCTTTAAATTAATCAGAATATTTAAACATCTCAAATTATTTTAATTAAATCAATTATTGAAAACGCAACATTTTAATTACTTTCACCCATTGCAATAACTACAACTCATTCATTATCTTCTTCCAAATTATTTTTGTTATTTATTTAAGCGGCAAAATATTAATATTATTATTATCATCACCACAATTTCTACTACATACATACATTGTTTATCTAACATTTTATAATACATACAATTAATTTCACTAAACATATATTTACAATTCTTCAGCATTAATTATTCAGTTATATCACACGTCATTGTCCAAATCTGCCAGGTCAAAACCATAAAACAAAATATTTATAACTGTCCTTTATCGTTTTATAGCCTATCCTCCATCGTCATAGATAAGTCTTTGTTTTATATAGCATTGTTCAATTTCATTAACACACAAATTACTGTTTTGTGTGTCGTCACCATAAAAACCAAATTCATTCATTTTACCAAAATAATCATAAAACAAGTCAACGTTAAGTACATCGGTTAAGTCTCCATCAGTAATTATATTCATTATCAAGTCAATTATTTTTTCGTCATAAGGTAAATTATTATTATTTAAACATGTATCATCAAAATAATCTTCATTCTCAATTTTAACAGGTAAGTATTTCAAATCATTTAACATCTCTTTCAACTCATTATAATTTCTCTGCAACTTATATAATTCTGTTTCTTTATCAACACACAACTCTCTATCTAAATCTCTCTCATCATAACACCATATCATACTTTCAACATCATTCCACACAGAGGGTACAAGCTTATACAAAAAAGGAATATAACTCAAATCTTTCATTAAATAGGGTATCTTGCCCTCCAATAATAACATTATTGAACACCTTGGTTCATCACAAATAAGGGAATAATTTACCCTCTGCCCTACACATTCAGCTACTCTCTCTCTCTCCATTCTTTTTCTAATTCATCAACACTAATTACTACCTCGTTACAACATATAACACTCTCTCTCTCACTCACTGTTTCACTATCTATTTTCAATGTATCACTCTCTAATACCACTCTTTCAATCACATTATCATTTTCAATATCATTGTTAACATTTGTTACCTTACTCTCTAATACCACATTTTTAATTATATTCTCATTTTCGACATTATTGTCATCATTTGTTAATTTTTTATTATCATTATTATTTTTACTTTTACTCTGTTCTCCCACTGACTCTACTATTCTCTCAATATCTTTTTTCAATTCATTGCAACTATTTTCGCATATCATTTTTATCTCATTAATGTCTCTTCTGAGTTCGTCAAATTTACAGTTAAATTCACTTGTCATTTCATTCAATTTTATATCGTTATTGTCAAAACGATTAATTAATTCATTAAATTTGTTATTCTGTACATCTAATTTCTCATTGACACTACTTTTAAATTCTTGAATTTCGTTTTTCTGTTCATCTAATTTTTTATTGAAATGACTATTTTTTACCATGTTTTCAGACATGGTTTGTATCAGGTTAAATATATCATTTATTGACAACTCTTTAATTCGTGTTGTCGGAGTAGATTGTGCTGCTACATTTCTATCAACGAAGCTGACTTCGTTATTACTACTTGTTAACATCGACTCTGTTTGTATACCTGAGTCGATATTTATTTGACTTTCTGTCTGACTGTCAGATAAGCTGACTTCATTATTGTCTGTAATTTTTATATTGTAAATTTACTACTTTTAATTTACATATACTGCTCTTGGACTTATTTCTACAACATCTTGTAGCGTGTCAATTTTGGGTATTTTTATTTTTTTACCGTATGGGGTAATTATACTTTTTATTTATTTCATTTTGGGCGGGCTGGTCTAAAAACATTGTGAAATTTTATAGTACGCCAAATATTCATTGTGAAAGAACCAGTGTTGACTGAACAGTTTGAGACAAAGGTGATACGCAATTTCAGTGGTGTAATGCGGCTAAGGAATTTGCATCTCAACGAATTTCTAAGAACTCTGTACGTGTGTGGCAGTGCACACACGCCACCACTCACGCAGACGCCCCAAGTGACGCTCTTGACAAAAAACCAAGATGGCTAGAACGAAGAATTATTCAACATCTCTTCATCGGTCATCCGGAAATACTGCTAAAGCCCCGCCTACTATTAATGACATCAGCAGAGCCGAAGTCAATATTGTCCTCTGGTCACACACATATACCAGCTCTATGCAAAGCATAAAGTGGTTACTACACAACAACTAAGCATGAACGGCGACGAACACCTGGTGGCCGTGAACCGCCGTTCCCGCCCACTGAAGCAAGCAGTACCTGTTACGTTACCGTTCCAGTCTACAAGCAGCAGTCCCCGGTACCGGGCTGGCCCAAGTAGGCTCGTCACAAATATTTTAATTTTTTCAGTAAAGGGTGTAAAACAGTATAAATTCATGTGACCGCGGTCGGTTTTAAAAAGAAACTGTATCAGTTACAACTTTTGAATAATATAGAACAAGCAATGTTTCGTGAGAAGATGCGTGTGTGCGGCGACCGCGTGGCAGGCGTTTGGGGGTCTAGGAGTAAAATGTAAAATGATAAGGGGTTTATAATTTACAGTGTGAGTGTGAGCGTAGGCAAAGCTGGGCTGTTTATGTCTGTGTTTGTATTTTATATTTGTGTTTGTGTTTTGTGAAATGATAAGGTAAGCTATAGTAGTAAGTTCCGTTACAAACCAGGTGCACGAGTTGCACAATATGTGACTCCATGTAAATCTATTTGTCAAATAATAATTTCAACAATTGAGCATTAAAATTATCAATTCTCTTCAAAAATGAGTTGTGTTAGTGCTTTGCGTAACCTATAAACCATGTTTGTATCTAGCTACATGTGATCGGACCCTGGAGCCCTATAGAAGAGATCGTAACGGTAGGTAACCACTAAATTGCTTTTCGTATTAATAAATGTGATCAAATTGATTAGAGGATCACAATTGGCGCCACGGAACAGGCACGAATTGTAATGAATGATATTTAATTAAAATTCCACATCTACAAAGATGCAAACATGTGTTTGGGGTTAGCATAGCAAAATAATATTATATTACAAAACTTAATTAATTACATTATTTACTTAATGAATTTATTTAATCAATTCATTTAATTCAATTTAAATAATAATACAAAATGTCAGATAAAGAAAGTAATGTAAATGAAATGACGAATGTCGAAGTTTTTGACGAGTCAGATATAAGTAATTTTGAGTTACATTCAACTCCAAGTGCGAGTCAAGAGAAAGCAGAGATCAATTTAAGTGACCAGAGTAATATAACTGAAGATTCGGGTGTGCAACTGACCCCGACTTCAACAAAATGTAATGCATAATTTAATAGTGAGGTAATGAGTATGTTACAATTACTTCTAGAACAAAATAAAGAAATGAAGAGTGATACAAATATTAAATATAATGAACTTCTAGAACAGAATAAAGAAATGAAGAGTGATTCTGACGCTAAATTCAATATATTAAAAAACCAGAATAATGAATTGAAAAATGATATTAAGGAGATTAATAAACGTTGTGAAAGTACCAAAGTAGAATTTACCAATAGAGTTAACCAAGTAGAAACCAAGTTAGATGATTCAATGCAAAAGATAGATGTTAAATTTAATGAAATAGGTAGTCAGATAGATAGAGTTGAGAAACAAATAAATGAGAATAACGAGTATTTAATAAGTTCAATGAGTGAGCATAACAATGACATAGAATCTAAAATTAATAAATGTAATACTGAAACTGAATGTAAGTTGAGTAGCGTAGTAAGGACAGTTGAAAAAATTAGTCAGAACTTTGATGAACACCAAAACAAAATAGACTCTAAAATAAATGAAATTGAAAATAATTACAAGACAGAAATACAAGCAGTAAATGAATCTATCGATGTAATATCAAAGAATAACATACAGTCTGAATATAGTAATGACAAAAAATTATATTCACTTGAACAAAACATTAGTAGTATGAGAGACGAATTAAGTTTAGTAAAAAATCAAAATGTAAACAATGTTACTGAACGCATATTTATGACACGCGACACAAACAATGAAATAGAATTAGAAACTTTTAGTAGTGAAAATAGGAGAGTGCACCCAATGCAATTTTTAAATCGAGTACGGGAATTTGATAGATTTAATGGTAGTAGTTGGGAGGTTAAACTTATAAAAATTTTGAAGTGTTTTAAAGGCGATTCGGAGATATGGGCAGAGACACATCTAAACGAATGGGAGAGGTATGGAGATTTTGAAAGAGCTTTCCGGAATAAATACTGGTCGGAGGAGGAGCAGGAGATACTGCGAAGCCAAATAATGGGAACCGGGAGCTTTGGAAGAAACAACCGTAATATTACAGTATATACGATGAAGCTGTACAACGAAGCGAAGTATTTAGAACCACCGTTGCCATTCCAGTCGTTTGTACGCCACGTCAGCAAGCACCTACCAAGAGAAGTGCAGATCACGTTAATGACCAGAGAGGTAAGCGATATAAATGAACTAGAAAAAATATTAGATGTTTTTCAGAATATTAAGGACCAGGAAGACAGCAGACGCACATAGCAACATAATATGCAAAATGGAGGTAATTACATACCAAGAGGAAGACCAACCGGGGGAACCACACAAAATGGTCGAGAACAAGACAGACGATACCCGATGTGGAAATGTGACGGGTGTCTGGTGGAAAATTATGCTGATCGTAATTTTTGTTATAGATGTAGAAGGGCGAGGCCCGGACAGCAGCAGAGGACACCAGAGAGATTCAACAACCCACAGCAGAGGAACGGTGACCGACGAGCAGAGAATCTGAGAAACGAAGGAGGAAATCAGCATATGGGTAGAGTATATACGCCCCGTAATGCAGACGAAAGGACGAGAAACTAAGGAGGACAATGGATGAGGAGGCCCAGCCATTGTCGAGGAATAATCACGGGGTCCATGAAAATAAATACAGGAATAACACGATCCACACGGACTTGGCTACGGAATTGATGGAAGAAGAGGAGGCGGAAACGAGGAGACAAGAGGCGTGGTTGACTGAGGTAAAACTAGAGATAGAAGGTAAGTCAGTCTTGACACTTATAGATACAGGTAGTGAAATATCGGTAATAGCAGAACATGTACTGAATAAATTGAAAGAGACTAACAAACATATTCCATCTTTGCCAGTAGCGGGGGTAACAATTGTAGGCATTACGGGTGTTAGAAGTAAACGGGTTACAACACAAGTCCAATTGAACATGTTAATAAATGGGGAAAGCTATGAGAATACGTTTCTAGTGGTAAGGGGTTTAAATTTAGAAGTGATTTTGGGTAATGATTTTTTAATAAGGAATAATGCGGTCATCAATTTTAGAAAAAGAATTTTAGAACTGAGTAATGAAAATAAACAAATAACGGTTAATTTTGAACGGGTTCTAGACACAGTCAAGATTTCGGGTATAAGGGTTATACCAGATAAGACCATAAATGGGGATATGGAATTTAGTATACATGCGTGTAGAGAGAGTGTGAGTGAAGAGAGTGAGGAGAGAATATGGGCGGATAGAGAGGTTAAATTTTGCGGGGAAGGTGGCGTAATAGGGAGTTCTCAGCGTAAAGCGCTGTGGCGGGTAGTTAAGTATTATAGGGGAGTGTTTGCCGGGGAACCAGGAAGGGCAAAAGGTTATGAATGCGAGTTAAAGGTGAGGGAGCATGCGCCATATGTCCAACGTAGTTATCCGGTACCATATTCGAAAAGGGAGGCCGTACAGTTAGAATTAGATAGGATGTTAGCCGGGGACATTATAGAAAGGTCGGTATCAACTTATTCCAACCCGTTAGTAGTAGTGATCAAAAAAGATGGGAGAGTGAGGTTATGTCTAGATGCCCGCAAAATCAATCAAATAATTATTCCAGACCGGGAGTCACCCGAAGCGATAGAAGAGATTTTTCAGAAATTCAGCGGTGTGAAATATATGACCTCTTTAGACCTGACTGCAGGGTATTGGCAAGTCCCGTTGGCAGTAAATAGCAGGAAGTATACCGCGTTCTTGTTCAACGGAAAAAATTATCAATTTAAGCGTTTGCCGTTTGGTCTGAACACCAGTGTAGCCAGCTTTATTAAGTGTCTAGATGAGATCTTGCAACCCCATAACTTAGACTTTTTAACAATATATGTGGATGACATACTAATCGCTTCTAGAACGTTTGAGGAGCATGTTGAACATTTAGAGTATGTATTGGAGAAGTTACACCAGGGAGGTTTGACAGTGAATTGGGAGAAATCAAAATTTTTGCAAACTGAGATACATTTTTTAGGTTTCATAATAACACCTACGGGGATACGTACTAATCCGGATAAAGTGGAATCCATCCTGACGTTCCCGGAGCCTAAGAATATAAAACAATTGCAAAGTTTTCTTGGTCTCTGTAATTTTTACAGGAAGTTCCAGCGGAACTACGCCCAGACGACGGCCCGACTCAGCGCAGTGCTACAAAAGAACAAACAATGGAGGTGGGGCGATAACGAAAGAGCGGCGTTTAACGACATCAAAATTAAGGTCGCGGACATGATACTAATGAATCATCCCAATTTTAATGACAAATTTTATTTACAGACAGATGCTAGTAATATAGCACTGGGAGCAGAACTTTACCAAGAAGACGAGGCAAAAGAGCATAAAACCATTGCCTTCGCCAGCCGGACGTTGCTAGCCGCCGAACGCAACTATACTACAACCGAGAAGGAGCTCCTCAGTATAGTGTTCCCCATGAGGAAATTCCGCACGTACCTGCTGGGTAATAGAACCATCATCAGGACGGACCATAAAGCGCTGTCATTCCTGAATGCTTGCAAACTCACACACAGCCGGATAACCAGGTGGGTGTTAGCTCTTCAAGAGTACAATTTTTCTTGGGAATACATTAAGGGTGTAGAGAACAGGGTGCCAGACACACTATCATGAGTAGACATAGATAGAAATAGAACAGGTAGAGATATTAAAGAAATAGAGATTTATAGATTGTCTAGGGAAGATAAACTTTTTGGGGAAGAATTAAAAGATATAAATGTAATGCAAAGAGCTGATAGTAAATTAAATAAAATAATTACTAGTATAGAATCAGATGTAGATGAGTTTGGGTACAAACAATATTTTCAAGTGTTTAAAGGTAGCTTGTTTAAAAAAGTAGAGGGGAGAGAGAGGGATTGGAGGTTAGTTATACCTGCAGGGTTGATAGAGAAAATAGTGTGGGACTGTCACTTTAGATACGGGCATTTTGGGGCACGGAAGTGTGTGAATGTGTTAAAGGAATCTTGTCTATTTAAGAATATGGAGAAATGAGTCCGAAGAATACTTAGAGTTTGCGAGATATGTCAGAAATCTAAAGTTGTAAATTATAGGTTAGAAGGAGAACTAAATTATATTAAAGTAGAAAAACCATTCGATCTAGTAGCTGTAGACTTGTACGGCCCATTGCCGAAAGGTAGGGGTGGAGTGATGCATATTTTTGTTGTACTTGACACTTTTTCCAAGTATGTAAGATTGTATAGCGTGAAGCGAGCGACAAGTAAGGTGCTGAGCGAGAAGATCACATGCGACTACATGATCAACGTGGGAAAGCCGAAGGTGATATTATCCGACCATGGGCCGCAGTTCATCAGCGGAAGATGGCGTCAGACTCTCGGATGGGAAGGTATCATCCCAAAGCACACCGCAGTGTATCATCCACAGTCCAATCAGGCGGAGAGAGTCATGAGGGAGTTGGGCAGAATTTTTCGAACATACTGCCACGCCAAACACAGCGAGTGGCCACTCTATGTCCAGAAGATTGAAAATTGGCTTAACTGCACCACCCACGAGTCGACGGGGTTCACACCTTATGAGTTAATAAGAGGAAAGTGTCCACAGAGGATTTTGGAACAATTAATTGAGTATCCACCGGAAACCAATACTATCGGTCACGATCTTACCAGTCCTGGCCGTGGAATTCGGAACTCGGAGGCGGGCCATGGTTGGCAGATCTTCCTTCGGGCAGTGAAAGCAACGATGGTCCGGCTCCACCAAAATTGGTACAAAATAGAAATTTAACCACACATATTTGAACGGGGAGGGGGACCCCAACAGGTACGTGACTCGACTTAAAATTTTTTTAATACACTCATGGTGCAGCGGATCGGTGTACCTGTCACGTGCCTGCACTGCCTTAGAGTGTTTGTATATAATGGAGGCTGCACTTAAATAAAAGGCAGTGCATACAATTTTAAGATATTTCAGAACCAATGGCAAAATTAAAATTAGCCATTGGTTATAGTTCTGTTTAGTCTGAAAAGACAAATTTTGTGGCAAGGTGATTGGAGGGAAAATAGACAGCGGGGTAGAATAAATGGTAGTAGAAGGGGGTTAAGTTTGGTTCAGAGGGGGGACGTGAATTCACGTAGTGGCTCTATTTTGCCTCCAACTTTCCCTTGCGGCGAAACCCGACTTTTCGGGCGGTTACTGTCTACCAGCACTAATCTCGATTTTGGAATGTTAGTCAGCCTCCAGTGTAAATAGAATTTTGAAAAAAAAAAATATATATATACCAAAACAATTTTGGATGTGCATAATTTTAAATTTAAATAAATTTTAGAATTAAGTGACCAAATATAATTGTCAAGTTTTAGTATCAGTGAGTATGGGAACGTTTTGAAAAGATGTGTAACAAAATAAAAACTTGTTGTCAATACAAGATGTGGGGATAATTTGGGGGGTAGTTTGGTGCTCAATGAAGTGATAATAACAATGGAGTGTGAAACTGCAATGGTAGAAAAGTTTAGTTTTCAATTGTTAATTAATTAATTAGCTATTAAGTGGCTATTGCGGGGGTGGCCTGTGCTCTCGTAGATAGCGAAATGGGTTGGGGGTAACAGTGAGTGTTACCTCCATCGGAGGCCAAAATGGCGAAAATGTGCGGCGCACCTTATCCGTGTAAATCAAAATTTACACCCTGCTAAATGACCGTGTCACACATAGTAAGAATAATGAATGTAACAGGCAGTCAAATGCAAGTTTAGATTTCCCCGACTTTTCGGGCGATTACTGCCTTACCAGCACTAATCGTGGATTTGGCTAGCGGCCAGCTATGGTCATATCAAGTCCCTTGACCATAGCTGACTTGAAATTGGTATATATTAGAAATTCAATGGGGGGTGACAACAAGGGGAAATCTCCGGAACTATGAAACAGCGGCTGCCACTCTGCCCGCTTGGGGGTAGCAGAGAAAGGTGGTAGACCCGCATTAAGGGTGTGTAGTTATAGACCCGAACATGTTGATGTTCAATACTTTCAAATATAATAGCGGAAGCAGAGACACGGAGAGGTAAAACCTGCTCCAAAATATAGTCTTTGCCGAAGCGAAAAGGCGCCACAGTCTTACATAATTTGAAATAGTGTGTGTGGCTGGGAGGTGACTCAAAGGAGTCACGAATGTAAATTGTATAACATAACATTTTTTATTCAGATTTTGAGCAAATAAAACTGCTTGTGCTCTGTTCAAGTAACTAGATGCTTAGATATTTAGTATGAGGTGTTCATTACATGCTATAATTTTAAGTGTATTATTTTATCGTTGCAAGTTAGATATATATGTTGATAAAATATGTGTTTTCATTATGTGTGTAATTTTAAACTAAACCAATGATTAAATCGTCTGGCAGGCGGTCAACATGAATGATCATAATCAGAAAACGGGGAAACGATGAGATGAGGAGTAATGATAAATATGTATTTCAGGTAATTTGTTCAAATTTGAGATGTGTTTTCATTATGTTAGGATATCAGCTGATCAGCAACAGGTCACTGGTATATTGGTTTGTAAATGTCATAAGTAATTGAGGTTCAAGGTAATGTGTTACTGTATTATAGATATTTTACAGTAATGATAACAATAATTTGATAAAATGAGAAATAAAGTAACGATTTGGGAAAGTTAACAAAAGATAGTTTTGGGTGATGAATATTTTATGGGACGTGTAGATCTGTCCGAGTTAAAATCAAAGTTGAAGTTGAAATAGTAGAGATGAATATGATGTAATGTTGTTTTTGAGTTAATGTAATGTAACAGAATTTTGTGAAGAATTGACGTTGACACAGTAGTAATGGAGAATAATCGTAGAGTTCTGAATGATATATTTATGTTTATAATTAATGAGGTTATTTTGTTGTATTTGTAGTAAGATAATGAGATTGAGAGTTTTGGGGATGGCAATTTTGTATTAGAGGGTAGTGTAATGGGGGAGTCCGCAGCAAGGGTTGGGACGGGATAGGGATAGATTTAGTGGGGCTGGGGTCGCCTTAGGTAGAATCAGGGGCCAAATAAGGGAATTGAGTTTTGGGTAGGGGAAACACGTATCCTATGTACAAAGGGTTAGAGAGTATTTTTTTTATATATGTAGAGAAGGTGGCGATTTGAGTCTAATGGTAAGTTGGGTTTAGAGTGTTTTGGGATAGATGTTTTAATAGAGATGGGTGTCATGGGAGTTGAAGTTGATGAATATCAGAGTCAGGGGGAAAAAGATTATATATGTATACAGATCTAGTAGTACAGTCAATGAGAATAAATAATTTACATCACCCACAGTAGATTAGAATCAGATTATTAAATAAAGAGAGTGATTCATAATAAAGAATATAAAATTTTTTATTTTTTTTTACACCAGTGACAGAATCTTGATAGAGTTGAAAATAATGTAAAGTTGAGAATTGTTTATTTTAAATAATTTAAATGTCAAGTTGATGATTATTTATATTAATATTTTGTAATTTTAAATATTTTATGTTATTATGTTTTGTATTTCAAGGTAGGATATTACAGATGTCAAATGTGTTTTAGATAGAAATTGTGCATAACATATGTAGGTCAAGGGTTCTGGGACTTGACCTAGTTTCGATCAGCTGATGAGTTCATACACCTACTAAGCCTGTATAGTAGGAAGGCAAATTTATTTGTTTGTTTAATCAATTTAAACCAACTTTAAAATAATGTCTAAATAGGAAGAACACCTTTAAATAAATTTAAATTTTTTTGAATTTCAAAATTTTGAAAATTTTAATTTTTTTGAAAAAAAAAAAAACTTGATTTTTCGCCTGCCAGCGAATGAATATTTTTGAGTAATGATTATTTTATTATGTGTGTACTTAACCTGTTTGTTGTCATTGATTGATTATGTTGCATTGTACTGTTAGACTATAAGTGATTATTTGTTAGATTAAGGATATCTTTTGATTAGTAGGAATGTCTAAGTTAAGTCATTTGAAATAAGAAAAACAGAAAAACGAGGAAGAGAATTTTTTTGATAAAATATTATTTTGAATTTTGAATTTTTTTTTTGATATCTATAAAGTTTAGAAGCATTTGTCAAGGTGGGATATTATGTCAACATGAAATGTGAGTGTGTGTGACCCCAGTATTTGCTAAAGGCAGCCCAGCTTTCATACAAGGGGAACCATATCGGTGGAGGATCTGGAATAATCGGAGCCAGGGATTGAGGATTTTGGGGGATAGCATGTTAGAAGGTGAGGTGCGCTGTGGTACTTGCCTGTGCGATTTTTCGGTGTTGGGATCTCTTATGGAGAAGTCCAGTGATCTCGTTCAGGTGAGTCCATAGTCGCCGAGCCAAAGGGGGTCGTGTACCCATGCAGACTAAGAACAAGGGGGTTGTTGGCACCAGTTCCTCACCGGTCCTCTGCGGGGTTTTATCGATGAGATTTCTTCTGTTGTGAACAGCAGAATTCTCATCGAGGGGGTATTGTAGCGTGTCAATTTTGGGTATTTTTATTTTTTTACCGTATGGGGTAATTATACTTTTTATTTATTTCATTTTGGGCGGGCTGGTCTAAAAACATTGTGAAATTTTATAGTACGCCAAATATTCATTGTGAAAGAACCAGTGTTGACTGAACAGTTTGAGACAAAGGTGATACGCAATTTCAGTGGTGTAATGCGGCTAAGGAATTTGCATCTCAACGAATTTCTAAGAACTCTGTACGTGTGTGGCAGTGCACACACGCCACCACTCACGCAGACGCCCCAAGTGACGCTCTTGACAAAAAACCAAGATGGCTAGAACGAAGAATTATTCAACATCTCTTCATCGGTCATCCGGAAATACTGCTAAAGCCCCGCCTACTATTAATGACATCAGCAGAGCCGAAGTCAATATTGTCCTCTGGTCACACACATATACCAGCTCTATGCAAAGCATAAAGTGGTTACTACACAACAACTAAGCATGAACGGCGACGAACACCTGGTGGCCGTGAACCGCCGTTCCCGCCCACTGAAGCAAGCAGTACCTGTTACGTTACCGTTCCAGTCTACAAGCAGCAGTCCCCGGTACCGGGCTGGCCCAAGTAGGCTCGTCACAAATATTTTAATTTTTTCAGTAAAGGGTGTAAAACAGTATAAATTCATGTGACCGCGGTCGGTTTTAAAAAGAAACTGTATCAGTTACAACTTTTGAATAATATAGAACAAGCAATGTTTCGTGAGAAGATGCGTGTGTGCGGCGACCGCGTGGCAGGCGTTTGGGGGTCTAGGAGTAAAATGTAAAATGATAAGGGGTTTATAATTTACAGTGTGAGTGTGAGCGTAGGCAAAGCTGGGCTGTTTATGTCTGTGTTTGTATTTTATATTTGTGTTTGTGTTTTGTGAAATGATAAGGTAAGCTATAGTAGTAAGTTCCGTTACAAACCAGGTGCACGAGTTGCACAATATGTGACTCCATGTAAATCTATTTGTCAAATAATAATTTCAACAATTGAGCATTAAAATTATCAATTCTCTTCAAAAATGAGTTGTGTTAGTGCTTTGCGTAACCTATAAACCATGTTTGTATCTAGCTACATGTGATCGGACCCTGGAGCCCTATAGAAGAGATCGTAACGGTAGGTAACCACTAAATTGCTTTTCGTATTAATAAATGTGATCAAATTGATTAGAGGATCACAATCTTATATTCACTCTAACCTTAACTCATTGTCTTGCGTACTTTACGTAATTTTTTCCGTATCGTTATTCAACCTTCAACCATACTTGTATTCGCTTTTAGGTGCCGATTTATAATTATTTTACAAATCGAGTCTCTGTTCGCAGCGCCAATGTATTATTTCATTTTATTACATTTAATTATTAAACTTTTATTCATTTTAAAACTCACCTCTTAAGCCAAAGTCCGTTGCACGAAACTGCGAAATACAAATATGACCTTCAGGTTATCTGAATAACGTACTTGACTCGCTTTTCACTTGAAACAAATCTAATTTAATTGCATTTTTTTCTTTCTTTAAATACACACTCTCTACTCATCCTTCTTCAAATCACATATTACCGCTCATTTTCTACTTTTAAAAGACAGACACTACATTACATACATTTGCGTAATCATTTCTTATTCTAATATAGTTGTAAACCTATTAAAAGCGGCCCAGCTTACCCATTCACTCTTTCATACGAAACCCCTTTTACGTATAATTACTTTAAAAACCACCTTTTTACATGATTGTAATAATTTTGTGTTGGATACAATTAGTTACCCTGGCGTCCTCCTGTAACCGCATGGCACGTCACACTCGATTTCTTTTCAAAAAAATATGTTACCGTTTCATTGATTTTAAAGTTCCACTTCACCACTTGTCTATACTCTTGAACTTTGATTTACACTGCATACTGTTATAGTCGGCCGACCTTTAATACGCTCGAGCTAAGATTTTACGACCGCGCGGTCTGAAGGTGTTATTAGACTGGGATGAACTTTTTGTGACGATCTTACATGTGGTCAGGCAGCACTGCCTTGCCTGCAAATGAATTTCATCGCCGTTCACAGCCTTCGTTGTCGAAGTTTTAGTCGCTATACATTTGGCACACAGGATTTACGTGTGCTGTGCGACGACGATATTTCACAGCCTTTACTTTCGTTTAGCGTGGATTAGGCGCTTCCCAGATGCAGGTGCTTGTGCATAGGTGAGTGGACGTCACACAGACGCAAAGTTCTAGGAATCGTATTATCGTCAACAGCACGACATTCCTTTATATTGTTACATCACCCCGTTGCAGTGTACCGTTTCTTTGTTTAGACTACGAGTTAGATTCCAACTGGTGACTAGCCACATATATGAAATGATTTGAAGTATTTTGAAAGATGAAAACCAAAATTACTAAAAAATAAAAACCTTCTAATTCGCCCCATTACAACTCACAGATCAGAGGAATTTTCATCTCTGTCTGGGACAATAAAAAGTTGCACGTAACAACAGTTGCACTATCACAACACATAAGACATAATATATTATTTATTTTTCAATATAAGACATTACATTCATTAGAATACTCAAGGGATTAAAGGTTCCATTACATAAATTCCATTACTCTATCACTGCTAATGCTTTATCAGTTCATTTAATATATTTCTTTTCACATGTCATTATTCGTTATAACTTGTGTAACAATTAAATTGTAATGTTTTATTTACTTATATGAGACTCCCGTGTATCAACGTCAAACCTTACGTTGAAGGCGGCAATTTGTAACAATTATTAACTTATGGGTGTATTTAATTATATTCGAGGATGTTTGAAAGCCCCACTGTTGGGTTCGCCAATTTGTAACAAATTTTAATTAATCGGGATCAATAAGATTTATTGTAGGTGTCGGGGTTTAATCAAGCTCCACGTTGGTATGCGCTAATTTGAAATAAAACGTTTTCCAAGTTATTCTGTAGTTACTTATAGGTGACCTCCTGTAACTCAAATTTAATAGGCAAATATATTTGTTATTATGTTATTTTAACTTTTAAGTGTACTATAATACAGGTTTACCTAAACATTCAATAGTTACGCAATATTAACGATATACTTCATGTATTGACTCAATGTATTAAGAATTCTCGCCAACCCTAGTCACTCCGTAGTGTGTAATTGAATTCAAAAATTGTGCTGGAAACACGTTAGTTCGGCGATCTCACGTTCCGCCAGCTGTTGACAATTAGCGCTGGTATTTGTAATTGGCTTGCGTTTAGGTTAACTGGTTCACCGGACTTTAATCACCCTTTTACCTGTAAATTACTCCACCCACAACATATAATACGTATTCTACAATAACATAAAACATCATCATATACAAGAAAGATTCTTTATTGATTTTTGAACTTTAATTCAAACTAACAGTTCTCTTCAAAATGATAATATCATTATATCGATTATACTATGATAGATCGATCGTTTCCTTGACCAAGTTCCTTTTGATTTATACAAATTAAATATAATATTAAATATCTCTTATCCCAGGGTACGTGTGATTCTTTTAACCATTAGTAAGGCCAGGTAATGCAAAATTACGGTTACTTTAGTATTACAGAATGTTATTAATTCTAAATATACTGAAATTAAAAATAAGCTGGTTTTACCGGGTTGATGAATCTCAAAGTGGCAGTGTACGTCAGCAAACAGTTGAAAATTGACAAATTAGATTATCTTCCTCCAGAAAAAGTGTTCCGATCCTTAATAAAATTGACGGTGGGATGTACTGGAAAGCCCCAGGAACTCTTCTGACCTTCGTTCTTCTATTACGATCCTAGTGGTTGTCCGTCTCGGTGGAATTGAAGTCGTATTATAGCTTCTTCTTGAAAGTGAAGGTTATTTCTTCAGAAACGAGGTCTTCGTATATTTTTCTATAATTCCGTTAGTTTAGGCCCTTTGCTTCCCTCAATTTAGTCTTCTGATTACATGGGAAATCGGGTTTAATACTAAATCCAACGGAATTATCTTGATGAGTGAAGTAAGGAATTCTCGACCCTTTTAGAGGTATTTGGTTATAATTTTGAAGTCTAATTTGTTTTATTATTCATCAGTGGTGTTATAGAATTAGTTTTCAATTTTGATTTATTAATTTAGATTCATTTTTTTTTTCAAATTGTGTCATTCTTTTTTAAAAGTGTCTCCTCATCTGAACTCAATAGCATATAACAATCGAAACGAATGATTGAAAATCAACAAGATTTTTTACATTTTAGTTACCCTAACAACCACTACTTTCTGTCATTGGATGATATTTGATATCCTAGAGCCAGAATTATAAAACATTACTACTCTTTTTTAATAAAATATTCCATGCTTGGAATTATACCAAATTACCTAAAATTCTCACCCAACCTACCTTATTAAACCGTATATATTTTACTATAGTTTCATTGGACTGGACTTATTAAAAAGGTATTAATTTCCTTTTACAAATATTAAATTTAGGCCTATAGGTTTTCTTACAACTGTTATAATATTGTTTGGTTTTTAACTTAATTTTCTTTACCTGACCTACTGTACAAATAGTTACTGGTTCATGGTTATTTACATTAATTTTAATTTCCTGGTTTTACTTTATTACATTAATTAATTCGTCCTGGAACCTTTCATTATTTTACAACATAATTATCAGAACTACTTGTCAACCTTTAAACACTTATTGCCATCCTGGCCAAGTTTACAAACATTAATTCAAAACAACTTCATTAATCAATTTTAGTCAATACATTTAACAGAATATAATACCTAACACAGGTATTTATACTTAATTGTCTAAAGACAATTTTAACATAAATAAAAGGAGTACCACTGACTCAGTACTTCTATAAAACAACAGTTCCCTCTTACTATACACAAAACATAAAATAACTATCCTGTAAACACTACCATGCTACAGCATAACAACAAGTACAATTTGTAACACATTAATCATTAATTGGAATAGTATTTTATACTTCCTATTATTTATTACATCTTTAAATTTATATACATCTCAGATGTATTAATTACTGAGTAACCTTAATTTCGGGGTATGGTTCTTGACCATAGTTACTTCATTTTTATGTAACGTGGGGGACCTCAAATCTGTTACGTTACACTTGACATATTGTTATATATCATCAGCTCTGCTGTTATTCTTCAATACTAGGTTGCAAGTTGTTTTTGTGATTATTCAGTGCTTTAATTACACACTTATCTTCATCACCATATAATTAAGCAGTTAATTCTTAAATTCTTCATCACTTTATGTCATAGTCTTCTATTATTCTTTATTTTTACCATAATTAATTTTTAACATTGTTTATACACTAGTTTGTAACACTTTCGGTTGTTTAGTTTCCTTTGATCGTCAGGGGTGTTCGCACTTTCACCATTCTATTGGGTTAATTGTTGGTCAATTACATTTCGTTCCAGTCATTTTATTTATAGCTGCATGGAGCATTGTATGCTTTGATATTGTTAGATATTATATAATATTACATACTTGATAGTCCTCATTATTCATAATATCTCTTCAATGATGCTTGGTTGAATGTACCTTTGATTCTCTTACTCACTGGGTCTGAAATTTCATAAGTGTTGTTCTGATTGTTCTTTGTGATGGTATACGGACCTGTATACAATAATAGTAGTTTTTTCGTGATACCCTCCATTGTACTGGGTAATTCTCAATTTTTTAGTAATATTTTATCCCCTACTTGGTACTGTATTATTTTCAGTGGTACTTTGTTTTGGTACTTTCTTCTCCTTCCTTCTATCTTCTCTACAATCTTAGTATGAAATTGGATTTTGTTGAACTGGTATTCCGGGCTTTGGGGAAAATTAATAATGTCAGTGATTTCTCGTGGTGGGGGTTTCTCAAACATGGCATTATAAGGTGTGGTTTCAATGGGTTGGTGGTGAGCTAGATTTATGAAATCTTCTGCTGCTGATATGTACTCATTCCACTTCCGCTGTTGGCTGGAACAGTATGTCCTGAGGATTCTCCCAACTTCTCTTAACACTCTTTCTGCCGGGTTACTGCTAGGATGGTATACTGAGGTTTTATAGGTTTTTACCCCATGATCCAGCAGTGTGTCTTTCCACTTCCTACCCTTGAATTGGGTTCCATGATCCGTTATGATAGTCTTCGGACTTCCCACTTCAGGTATATAGTTTTGCATGATAATAGTGAGTATCTTCTTGGTGGTTGCACAATTTATCGGGTATAATTTTGTGAATTTCGTGTAATGGTCGAAAATTATTATGAGGTATTTATACTGATGTCAACCTCCACTTCGAGGGAATGGACCGCAGATGTCTACGAATACTTTTTCTAATTTGTTTGATGAAGTTATAGGTATCATTATCCCTTCTTTCTTCTGGTTGTTGCATTTTACTAATTGACATATGTGGCAATTCCTGATATAATTACGTACCCTTCTGTTTATGTCTTTAATGTACAGGTGTTCTTCCAGTGCCCTTACCACTTTCAGTGCTCCCATGTGTCCATAACGTATGTGATAATCTGTGATGATTTCTTTTTCTAGTGTTCGGGGTATTACCAATTTCCAAGTATTATTGTGGTATCTTGTTTTGCTGAACAAAAGATTCATTGCATTAGCTTGCTGTCTTGTTTCTGGCGTTGTTCTATTTCTTTGACTATTTCTTATAAATCTGATCGACCCTTAATGATGTGATAGACTTTTGCAATTGTTTCCTTCTCTCCTTCATAGGTTTGATTGGTTATATTTATACGTGACAATACATCTGCTGCTATATTCTTCTTGCCTGGAATGTACTCCCAACTGATGTTATATTCTTGTAAGACTAGGGTCCATCTTGTCAATCGACCGTGGCTTAATTTACAGTTCTTCAGGAATGATATGGACTTGTGGTCTGTCCGTACTGTTTTTGAATATCCTAAAATATAGGTCCGGAATTTTCCGCAGGCAAATACCACGCTTAACAGTTCTTTTTCTGTCACATTATAATTTCGCTCACACTTGTTCAGTGTCCTACTGGCGAAGCTTATAACCAGGTGGTTCCCATCTTCATCCTCTTGGTACAGTGTAGACCCTAAACTGATGTCGCTTGCGTCACAATTTAAGTAGAATGGCTTATTGAAATCTGGGTGATGCAGCATTACTGTCTCCAGGAATTTGTGTTTTTAATCAATTGAAATACTGTGTCTTGAGTTGGTCCCCATGTCCATTTGTCTTTTGAAGATGGTTGTGGTGATAAACGACTGTAACTGTTTTTTGTTTCTCGGGGTGGGGAATTGTTGTATTGATTCTATCTTTTCTCTAGAGGGGGTTATTCCATGTTCTGTTAAATGGAAACCTAAAAACTGTACTTCCTTAGCTATAAGTTGCGATTTCTCAAGTTTCAATGTGATGTTGTTTTCTGACAGCTTATTTAACACATGGTTTATTCTACAACAGTGATCTTCCCAATTTGTAGACGTTATGAGTCTACATAAATGGTAGTGAACTGGAGCGCTTCTTGACCTAATACCTGGTCCATACATTGAATAAATACCGCCACAGAGTTCACTAATCCGAAGGGCAATCGTTTGAATTGGTAATTGCGCCCTTCGAAAATAAAGGCCATGTATTTTCGGCTGTGGGGGTGTAGTTCCACCTGCCAGTATCCGCAGACGGTGTCCCATGAACTAATAAACTGCGTGCCATGAAACTTCTTTAAAATCTCCTCTATTTCTCCAGATGTTCTGTCATTAATTAGATTTTTATTAATCTCCCTAGCATCCAGGCAAAGTCTTACTTTCCCGTTCTTCTTCTTGATAGCTACGATAGGGCTGGTATAAGGTGACTGACTGCACTCAATGATGTCATCTTTTAATAGTTGGTTAATTTCGGTTCTGACTGCTTCCTTTAAAGAATAAGCAATAGGGTAGGACTTCCGATTATAATTTACAGGTTCTTTAAATTTTAGTACACATTGGTAATTCTTGACTTTACCCGGGGTGTCCGAGAATACATGTCGGTATCTGTTGTATATGTTGATCAATATTTCAATTTGGTCTGGGTTTGGTGGGTTGCCTATCTTTGTTGACTTAAATTGGCAGATTTCTTCGATTTTTTCGTTCCACAAAATGTTATTGTTTTGTTTATACTCAGTTTCCTCCGTGGGTGTCTGATTCCTAGGACTTAGTAGTTCCCTAATGTGGAAAATGGTGCGGTCTTGAGGGGCTACCTTGCTTCCAATCAGCTCAGCCGTCCATTCCAAACCTCGTGTACTCAGAGTTACTTTTGCTCTGCTCATGTCAATAATTGCTGAGTATTTTCTCAGGATATCGCAGCCAATTAAACTGCAAAAGGGTAAGCCATTAGCTACTAAAAATATCATTGGAATCTTGACCACATGACTGGTCACTTCTATATTGACCTGTTTTTTGACAGTCTTATTTTGTCGTCCAGTCTCTCCCACTAATATTATATTGTTAATTGGTAGGGCTGGTATTACTGATTTACATTATCCCTGTATTCGGTTGATCTCGGTGCTATCAATTAAAGAGACGTTCGCACCTGTGTCGATCATTAATGTGGTGGTCACCCCGTTTATTTCGGCAGTCACATATGCTATTTCATGTTACAGTGGTCGTGGTCAATTTCTTCTTCTTCAAGTAGTTCTTGTCTGATATTCTTCAAATAATGACTTCGTATTATTGTTATTGTTTTATTTAATTTTTGTTTGTAATTGTACCCAATAGAATGGTTCAGTGAGGGGTCTAGTTGGTTTCTCACTGCCGCGGTGCATTTAAAGAGAGTTCATTCTCTTCCTCCCGTCTGTCCGGCGTGTTTGTTTGATTCCTCTCATTCATTTCGGGCTATCCCCCATGGTTAGTTTGGTTATTGGTTGGCATGAAATGTACTTGGGGTCGATAATCGTTATCTCTGCTGTCGCCTTCAATACTTCGGCTCCTTCGTTGTTCGCCCCTTGAATTTCTCCTGTCGTCGTGCTGGTACTCCCCATCATCATGCCCATTAAAGCTTCGGCGTCTCGGGTAATATCACCTCCTCCCATGATCATTATTGGCTTGTATGTAATTAACCCTTCTGTATGGTTGGGGTTGATTATTCCCACCTTGGTTATGTGGTCAGTTGGGATTATTATTGTTATATGGAGGTCGTCTCATGTTGTTATTATTATTGCCAGTGTAATTGTTACCCTGATTGGTTGGTCGGTAATTATTTTCGCCGTTGTTGTTCACATTGTTATTATAGTTATTCCGGTAGTTCCGGAAAGTGGGGTTGTTGTTACTACCTTGATTGTTATTTTTATCTTGGTAATAATCGTTCCTCTGACGACTTCTTTTGTAATAACCCTCGTGTTCATTGTTTTCGAGTAGCTTGGATAGTCTTAATCTGTCCCCATTGTCGTGATCGTGCCACTCCCTCCTCGTAATGATACGCTAATTTTGTAACCAGGCATTCCTCCGGTATTCTTGGTTCGAGGTTTCTGGCCAAGCATACCTTACCAAGGAAGTAAGAGGTTGGAGTCGTCCCTCGACTGGCATCGTACTTGCCGTGACATATGTCGTCTCGCACTATATTTTGTGTGGACTCTGACCAGTATTTGGCCCTGAACAGTGTCTTAAATTCCTCGTAACTTTGAATTTCGTGTCAGGTTGCCATCCACCAGTTGTCGTGTATTTCTTTAAAATACTCGTCTATTAAACTGCGGATCACGGTCCATCTATTTTCTCGAATTCTGGTCAAATTTTCTTCTACCCTTTCCAGAAACTCGATTGGGTTCTTTTTATAGTGTTTGAAATTTATATTATCGCGATTGTCTGCGTTTTGTAGGTATTGACCCTGTGATGGTCGGTTACGGATTGTTTCGAGTTCCTCTCGTATTTGCAGGATCTCTCGTTGCCGTAACTCTTCAATCTTTTCTTTGTTATTAACAGTCAGGTTTCGTATGTTGTTTACTGATGTGTCTATTTCCTCACATCTCTCCCCTACGTCTGTCCTTACTCGTTTTATTTCGTCCTGGTTCATCTTCTTCAGAGACTCTATTCGGACTTCGTTAATTTCTTCTAGATTCTTGATCCGTCCATCGACCTCTTCTCTAGTTTGCTGCAACTCTTGGTTATATTGTTCGCACCTCTCGTGTACTTCCGCTATCTCTCTTCTAACAACTGTTATTTCTCCATCTATTTTCGTGTTTATTCTCTCGTTATTCTCCTCCATCTTCTTGCTGATGTCGTCCATTTTCTCCTCCATTTTCTGGCTGTTGTCGTCTAATTTTTTATTTAAATCTTCCTTCAACGCTTTGCTGTTGTCGTCTATTTTAGTATTTAATGTTTCCATGGATTTATTCGTATTGTCTATTTTCTTGTTTAACGATTCCATATTCTTATTTAATGACTCATTATTTTTTAATGTTTCTTCCATCATCTTCTTCATCCATTCCTGGAAGTCTGCGACCCCTGTTTGTGTGGGCTTCTCAGGTTGTTTGGGTTGCTCGGGTTCTGCAGGAGGTATTCTTTCTTGTTGGTTTTCTAGGGTATTATTTGTTATAACTTCCATTTCAGTTGTTGTTTGTTCCTCCTGTACCTCTATGTTCACCTCGGTGTCGGCTCCTCGATTTTCTCTTGGTTGGGATGTCGATCTGGTACCGTATGGTTTAGGCATGGTCGTTCTACTGTACTTGCCAGGCTAATTTAGTATAGTTCAATTAAAATATACTTCTGTCTATTTTTAAAGCCGCACTAGTTGGTCGCCAATCTGTAACGTAGCCTAAATCCTCCCGTTTAAAATTTAGGGTCTCTAATGTTGTAGTAATATTTTATTATTAATTTGATAAAGTCTGTTGTTATTATTAATGATTTGGTTTATTGATTTATCCAATTCAATTCAACCTATTGTGGAATCCAATATAGATAAATCGGTACACTTACACTTGTCGTCGTTTAATAAATGTTTATATTTTATTATAAGTAAATGTTTACTTGTAGATCCGTCGATGAATGTAACTGATGCGTAGATCTCTTGAAGTTGATATCCTCTTCTGTTAAAAGTGTCGTCTATGTAAGTCAGAGTATTGTCTAGACAAGGTTATTAATATAAATTACACTTCACGTACCTGTGTTGAAGTACTGGACGTTCAGTTGTTCACAGTTAATTAATAAACTGTCAAGTCCTTTGTTGATCAGTATATTATTACTGTAAAAGTTTTTACAACACTTTTAATATTTACTTGGGTGCCATATGGGTTTTTCAACAGAAATGTCCCATAAAAAAATGCTTCTGATTTATTAATTGTGAGTATTGACCTTTAATGATTCTATCATTGATCAGTTATTTAAATTGAGATCATTCATTAAGTTTTTATTTGATTATTCACTGTTAAATGCACCTCAGTGTTTTGTAATACTGATTGCTAATTATTAATTAAAATAATTATTAACAAATGTTGTTGCTGTATAATACTGATTTTTTATTATTCCCTATTGAATTAGGTTAACAAATACATAAAAAATATCAATCTACGGATCACAAGTCGTCCGGTTCAATTACTGGCCTAGCTCAGTTTCGTGTACAATGAAAACTCTTATTTCTTATTAACAAATTATTTATTTTAATTAATTACCTCAAGGGTGGCTTCTTTTAAGCTACAGAATAGAACGTTATTTTCTTTCAAAAACACTAATATGATATCATAAGTTAGGTTAGACACCTTTCAAACAATTAATGCTTGAAGTCTTTACTTGGTGAAAATCCATTGTAAATTATAGTAAAAAATAAAACCATAAAATAGTTTTAGTGATTTTCACTCGTCAATTTATTAAAATTATAAATCCATGACAGCTGTTTCGGCAGCACAGTGCCTTCATCAGATGGTGTAAGCTGACTAATTTTTGTACAATATAATACAGAATATAAAATATAATACAAGTGCTGTTGTATAGAGAGCGATAGTAATCTCGTGTCAATAAGTTTTTATACACATTACACAAACATATAACATAACATAAACCAAGTCTATTTATACAAATTAAGCAGAGGTGAGCTATTGAGATCTAACTGATCATTTAATAATACATTTAAATATTTGTGTTTATTAATTTCAAGTGTTTCTAATAAATCAAGCTTTGGACCTTTATCAGATAAATGTAAAATTTCAAAATTGTCATTATAACTATGGTCTTTTTCTAACAAGTGATTTGCATAATTTGATTTGCCATCATTATATCTAAAACTATAATTGTGACCATACATTCTTTTTTCGAAAGATCTACCTGTCTGTCCAATATAAACTTCATTACAAGACCCACAGGATAATTTGTATACACCAGACTTTTGCAGTTTATCTGTTTTACTCTTATTATTTTTAAAATATATTTTCCCAATGAAGACTGCGTCTTAAAAGCTATATTGTAATGAGATGATCGTTCTTCTTACTTAAGCCTCACGTTGGAGTCATCAATCTGTAACTAGAAGTTCTGGTCGTATCTGTAAAATGTGTACACTTGTTTTTTATGTGTAGTAAGTGTTAATGTGGTGTGTTCACCTCACACCGGTCGTTACAATAATGGTTGTCACTACTGAAGTCTGTAGCTTGGTCTCAATTATCAGTACAACCTACCTGTTTATTCATAGGGGTTGCGAATCCCGGGTGGTGCCAAATTGTTTCTTTAAAACAATTAAATTTGTGATTTTACAAGTTAAATAGGTGTTGTCAGCGTTGACGGCTGGAGCGTTCAAATGATTCCTGCCGCTGTACTGCTTGTTATATTGCCCGCTCGGCAAGAGCGCTAGTTGGTTACTCAGTAAAAATTGCTAACACACACATATATGATACAACTTCCTACGAAATAAAACAATGGTAATACTCTGTACTGTAATTTTAATTCTGATTGGGTCATTAATTAATATGACAAAGGTATTATAGATTATTTTTTAATAAAATTGCTCCGGCTTAGAACATGAAACATATATATCTCTAGGTTGGCGAAATTAATTTTGAAATGAACTATACTGACGCCGACATGGCTTCTGTTTACACACAATATATTAGTTTGTTCAAAATCTGGGGTTCTTTGAATTATGAAGAAAACATAAAAGATGGTTACATTAAAAAAAATACACTACTGTACCTTATCCGTATTTAACTAGTATAAAGTGTTTTTACAAATTGTTCGGTAGTGTCGTATTAGTTGTTACAAAATTCGCACTCTAATGCGAGGTTATTCCTAAGTTAATAATTGTTTACGTAAGTTTATATTTATTCAACCTTTGAAAGAAAATTAATTTGGTTTAATAGTGAGAAATTTTGATTGATTTGAGAAATATTTAATGTGTTTTTATTCTTGGGATTATTTCATTTAATTGATACTTATCAGTTCAGAAGGTTACGATATGTTGTCATTCAGGGATAATGGAAATTCATCAATTTTGGGCTGATTTAGGCTGCTGGCATCTTCTTCTATCTCGTCTTGGGAATTTCTACTATTTAATTTCGTTTATTTGGTTCCTGGACATCTGTTATTATTTGAAGCTCTTCATCTACTTGTCAATGGTTCATACTGTGGACTTCTAAATGGTTTTCGTCCTTTTTAAAGTAAAATTTTGGTCATCTCAATCTTGCGTACCTCTTACTTAAGCGTCATTTTTTCAAGTCTAATAAATTTAACGGAAAATTAGTATCCAACATCCCGTTTCTATGGTAACAGAAACCCTTTGATTGGTTAAGGCCGAGATTAAAAGCATTGTTAAGATATTTGAAATTTTTATTCAAATTTATTATACATTTTCTGACTGATTTTATTCTTCTGTCATCCCTTCTGGATAATAAATAATATCACTATTGTCTTTATTTCCTTTCAAAGATTAAAACAATACCTCATAAGGTCATATTCCTATAACTATATATTAACTTTAGTCTAATTATTTTGACATTTGATAAATTACATATCTCCTTTAATTTAAACCTTTATAATAACAATTCTCTTTTAAAATGATTTACATATAATTACTGGCTATTTACATGCCTTAGATTTGTAAATTTCCTTGTGAATTTGTTACAATTGATATTTGTGTGTGTCTGACAGTTAGGCATTTTCATAGGCTTAAGTAGCCATTATGGTATTTTACTTATTTCATTTAAATTACATTTCAATTCAGCCTGATGGGCTTTACTTTGTTATTATAATTGTTTGTGTTGCGTTTTGATTCTGTTTGTGTTCTGATTACATGTCAATATAATTTTCTCTATCTTAATATTTAAAATATAACAATTAGGCCTATGGACTGCAAGTTTCTTTCAGCCATATCCTATTCATAACATTAAAACGAACAATTCTTTATAAGTTATTAGTTACTGTTGGTTTCATTCTTTTGCTATTACTTTGAGTGAGAAACATCATCACTTCCTTCAAACTTATTATTTGCTAATTTTTGTTTATAATCCATATTATTTTTATTTTGATAAACAACATCACTTTTATGAAACTTATAACTATCCCTTATAACATGGGTGTTTTTGATTTGTCTCTAACTCCTTAACTTTTAAACAATCTTTACATTCCCTCCATGTTAACACTTTCAATTTACTCTTTCCTGGAATTCTCCCTTTTAAATATGATTACATATTTCTAAACTTATTACTAATATTTTTTGGTTTTAATTACCATTGTGATTATCACCTTCCAGTGTTCAATCCATCTTACTTTATAGTTCATACTTAATACTATTTTTCACAACATACTTATTCTATTATTTTTCACTGTTAAACCTTTAGTGTTCTTTATAGATTTATTAAGTGTTTATTTTCTTTATCATTCACTATTTTTCATAATATTTATATTCTATATCTTACACTATTCCCATTTATACCTCACCTTCACTTTTAAATTATTTATAGTTACTTATAATTTAATTAGCGTACCTTCTTTATTACTACACTTTGGGGATTTTACACATACACTATTGTACTTTTCACTGTTTATACTAAGTGTTCTTTAGTGGGTAATCCCTATAATTATTCCTCTTTCTATTTCTCACTATTTCTTTCATTATAAAATTATACTTATTATTAATGACATTTTGTTAAATATATTTCACTATATCTAACCTTAATATTTGGGTTAGTGTACTTTTCTTTACTAAGTTATTTTTTACTGTTTTTTGTTTAAAACAGGTATATAAATTATCTCATTTACAACAATATTTATTTCCATTAGTGGATAATTATTGGGGTTTATTTACAATATGCTATCTTTGAGTATACCATTTCTCCCTTTTATATGTGGTGTCTCTTGTTTCTTGGTTTCACTTCGTTTCCTCTTCCTTCTTCTTCTTCTTCTTCTCCTTCATCTTCAATTGTCTTCATTTTGACTCGGTTCTCCTCTTCTCGTCTGGTTTAATTTCATTTAGTTGTAGGAATTCATTCACTTCCTTTAATTGTCTTTATTCTTCTTTGGTTCTGGTTTCTTCCCTTCTTTTGTTAGTTCCTATTGGTTTGGTCAATCACTTTTTTGCTTTGTGTATTTTTCGTGGTACCCTTCTTCTTTTGTTAGTTGTTGTTGGGTCAATCACTTGGGTTGGGTAATGTCGTCGTTTGTCGTGTTATAGTTTTTATATTTTATTTATTTTTAATTATTTTAATTAGTATGAAGTATATTTACTTTTATAATTATAGTTTTTATCCCTGGTACTGGGGTGGCTTATTTGTGTTGTAACAATATTTACATTCCTTTGTGCGAAATATTTACCAATATTATCAGAAGCAGAACCTATGCAAGTGAGAGTGTGATATCTTTTAATCTGTGTTGAGGGAGGGTAAACTAGTTTTAAAGCTTGTGAATAAAATTTTTTGTTTAACAAATGATCTATGAGGCTAGGTTGGTAACCATTGTTGACAGCTATTTGTTTAATAATGTTAAGTTCTGATTGGAAATTTGAGTCTGATAACGGAATACTAACTAGTCTGTGGATAAAACTGTGAAAAGCAGCCAATTTATGTGAGTATGGATGTGTGGAAGTAATGTGTATTGTCGTATCTGTATGTGTAGGCTTATGAAAAATACCGAAGTCTAATTTATTATTGCATTTTGTTATTGTAAGGTCTAAAAAATTGATACTATTGTTATCTTCTAATTCTAAGGGAAAGCTAATATTTTTGTGTAAATTGTTAATAAAATTAAGAAAGATCTGTAATTGTCTACGTGTACCTAGAAAAATTGCTAAAATATCATCCACATATCTATACCAAAAAATAAACAATTTGAAATAAGGGTGTGCTCTAATTTTAGTTTCTATGTAGTCCATAAAGATTTCAGCTGCCAAAGGGCTAAGTGGGTTTCCCATTGCAAGCCCTTCTTTGCCAATGTAGATCTTTCCATTAAATTCAAAGTAGTTTTGATTAAGGCAAACCTTCAGTAAATTCAAGATATCCTCTCTCATAAAGGGGTTATTACAATTTTCAATTAATAATTTTTCTACAATATCTATTACATCAGTCTTAAGGTAATATTGTAAGTTTTAATAATGTAATATTTACCTTAAGTTTATACATACAGAATTATTACGTAGATTGCATAATATTACATTATTAAAACTTACAATATTACCTTAAGTTTATACATACAGAATTATTACGTAGATTGCATAATATAGAATTTGACTTACTAGACCTTAAAGTGCGAAATGATGTTCAAAGAATTATTCATAATAAATACTTAAATCAGTTACGTAAGTTAAACAAGTTGAAAATGTTTACGGTTAGTAATAGCGGTAATTATTATAATAATAGACAATGCGGGCATAATAACAAATTTTCTAACCATATATTTTATCAACGTTTTATGAATTTGACCAACGTAACCTTTAATAGTTTTGAAACTAAACTGATCGAAAAGGGTTTCAAATATAATATACAACCGTCAAATTATAAAAAAGAGTTTGAAATTTTAGGTGTGGATTGTGAGTTAGCTTGTAATAAGTACAATAAATTTCATGAAAATTCTGAATCTATACCATTGAACAAATACATTGTAGCGGATAAATTAACTTCTCTTTATGCTAAACAAATTAAGACTCTACCATTTAACAATAAAAATAGACTAGCTATCAATTCAATTAAGAGAAAATCTGTAGTTAATAATATAATATTTACCCGCGCTGACAAGGGCAATACAACTATCGACAAAGGCGAATATGTAAACAAGACACTTGAATGTTTGAACTCTTTTGAATCCATTGATATTAACCCGACTTTTAAATTTCAAATAGATGTTAAACAGGCTATAAAGAATTGTTCTTTCTTTGATAATCAAGATTTGGATTTTTTATCAGTAATGAATCCTCAGCCACCAAAGCATTACTCTTTAATTAAATTGCATAAGGATAACCATCCAATTAGACCAGTGGTATCATATGTAACTGCTGCTTCTGTTAAATCTAAAAGACTAATTAAGATTATACAAACACAATGCAAATTTCAATCAGCACATAGTATTAAAAATTCACTAGACTTAATTAACAGAATTAAAGATTCACATATCCCAGACAAAGCTATTTTATTATCATTTGATGTGAAAAATTTGTTTCCGAGTATTCCACCGACTGATGTAATAGATATACTACTACTACTACTACTCTCCAGCACTACAGCCCATGGCGAGCCTTGGCTTCCGCTACGACCCGTCTCCACTCATCTCTGTCCACTGCCTTCAGTCTCCAGTTCCTAATGCCCATCTTTCTTAGATCTTCTTCCACATCCTGCTGCCATCTTCTTCGAGGCCTTCCTCTTCTTCTTTTGCCCAGTATCGTTCCACTTAATATAGTTTTGGGCATCCTCGTAACATTCATACATGATACGTGTCCCAGCCATCTAATTCTAGCTGATTTTATGTGTCTCACCAGGTCTTGTCCACCAATCAACTCATTTATTTCACCGTTATTTCGGATCCTATACATATTCCCTTCCTTCACCGGTCCAAATATCTGCCTCAAAATTCTTCTTTCAAAAATTCTTAGTGCACTTATATCCTTATTTACGAGAGTCCATGTCTCGGATGCATAAGTAACAACAGGTCTGATCAGTGTGTTATATAACATCAATTTGGTTCTTGGAGTTAGAAGCTTTGATTTCAGTAATGATTGGTAGATGTAATAGATATTGTAGAAAAATTATTAATTGAAAATTGTAATAACCCCTTTATGAGAGAGGATATCTTTAATTTACTGAAGGTTTGCCTTAATCAAAACTACTTTGAATTTAATGGAAAGATCTGCATTGGCAAAGAAGGGCTTGCAATGGGAAACCCACTTAGCCCTTTGGCAGCTGAAATCTTTATGGACTACATAGAAACTAAAATTAGAGCACACCCTTATTTCAAATTGTATATTTTTTGGTATAGATATGTGGACGATATTTTAGCAATTTTTCTAGGTACACATAGACAATTACAGATCTTTCTTAATTTTATTAACAATTTACACAAAAATATTAGCTTTACCTTAGAATTAGAAGATAACAATAGTATCAATTTTTTAGACCTTACAATAACAAAATGCAATAATAAATTAGACTTCGGTATTTTTCATAAGCCTACACATACAGATATGACAATAAACATTACTTCCACACATCCATACTCACATAAATTGGCTGCTTTTCACAGTTTTATCCACAGACTAGTTAGTATTCCGTTATCAGACTCAAATTTCCAATCAGAACTTAACCTTATTAAACAAATAGCTGTCAACAATGGTTACCAACCTAGCCTCATAGATCACTTGTTAAACAAAAAATTGTATTCACAAGCTTTAAAACTAGTTTACCCTCCCTCAACACAGATTAAAAGATATCACACTCTCACTTACATAGGTTCTGCTTCTGATAATATTGGTAAATATTTCGCACAAAGGAATGTAAATATAGCTTTTAAGACGCAGTCTTCATTGGGAAAATATATTAAAAATAATAAGAGTAAAACAGATAAACTGCAAAAGTCTGGTGTATACAAATTATCCTGTGGGTCTTGTAATAAAGTTTATATCGGACAGACAGGTAGATCTTTCGAAAAAAGAATGTATGGTCACAATTATAGTTTTAGATATAATGATGGCAAATCAAATTATGCAAATCACTTGTTAGAAAAAGACCATAGTTATAATGACAATTTTGAAATTTTACATTTATCTGATAAAGGTCCAAAGCTTGATTTATTAGAAACCATTGAAATTAATAAACACAAATATTTAAATTTATTATTAAATGATCAGTTAGATCTCAATAGCTCACCTCTGCTTAATTTGTATAAATAGACTTGGTTTATGTTATGTTATATGTTTGTGTAATGTGTATAAAAACTTATTGACACGAGATTACTATCGCTCTCTATACAACAGCACTTGTATTATATTTTATATTCTGTATTATATTGTACGAAAATTAGTCAGCTTACACCATCTGATGAAGGAATTGTGCTGCCGAAACAGCTGTCATGGATTTATAATTTTAATAAATTGACGAGTGAAAATCACTAAAACTATTTTATGGTTTTATTTTTTACTATAATTAGACACCTTTGATAATTTTCAGTTAAATAACGAAAAGTTCGTTTGTTCAAACTCAAAATGAGTTAAGTTATAAAATATTAATACATATAATCTTACTTCGGGATGTGTTAATCCCTCTAAATAAATTCGATACAATGTTATCTACATATAGTCTTATTGTTTTGCGTCAGTACGATTGTGTATTAAGTTCTACTGTTATCTGATAAAAATGTAAACAAATAAATTTTGTCACTGTACTACCTGTGTATTAATCGTATCGATTAATTTATAAACACATTAACAATGGATTATAATGATTGTTAAATAACTTCACTTAATTCGCACTGGAACGAGAAAAATTTGCTTCTTACTAAATAGATAGGCTATCGCCGTTTGAGGTTATGATTATAAATCTCGTTCAGATGCACGCACTGCTAGTTAAGGTACACTATTAACTTTCGATGCACACAGGTGAAATTATACTTCTTCTCAGTGATTGATTTCCAAAATTACGATGATTATTTTAATCTGGACTGTTGTTGCTGGTTGAATGATATTGACAAAATGCCTCGTGTTTTTCGCTCTGGGCTGTGCGGTTGTGTGTCGCAGAGACGAACCGCTCGGGATCTGAGTTCCGCGCTACCTTCTGAAGCTTCTGCCTCGTGGCCCTGCCCAAGTAGGGCGTGTGCTCTATAGCAGGCCAATTCTCGGCTGTTGGGCTAGCCTACACTAGCGCAGTATACACCGAGGGCGTTTCCACGAATCATCTGGACGTATACGGTACCTTCCCAGCCCAGTCACTAGAGGATTGTCTGGGAACCTCGCCGCACGTGCATAAAATCTGCGTGCAAGCCGCCTGAAAGCGTCATCTAAGGAGCGGACGCCAAGTCCTCTCCTTAGAAGGCGTGATGAAAAGCGACGGGGGACTTTGGCCGCTAGCCGAAGACCCCTGTCGAGGACGCCCTGCAACTTCTTTTTATGCATTGCGGCGAGGTAACCCCAGACCGGGCAGGCGTAGGTAATGACCAGCAGCAGATACGCGCCGACGATCATCCTGCCCAATTTCCTGGTCATGGCTGAGCTGATCAGGAGTGGAAACAGTGAGCACAGACGAGTGGATGCTCGCTTGAGAACTGTCTGCGCGTGAGTACGCCAGGTGAGCCGACGGTCGAGGTGTAATCCGAGATACTTGACCTCTTTGGACCAGCGCAAGTACATTCTGCCGATACGTAACTGCCTAACAGGGTTTTTCCGTCGCTTGGAGAATTCGACGGCTACACTCTTGGTAGCATTGAGTTGCACTCTCCAATTCTCAGTCCAGTCCACGAGCGTGTCGAGCTGGCGCTGCAGTCGTAGGACGGCCCTTTCCACATGACGATCGGCCGTGTCGTCCGCAAAGAGGGCCATCTGGATTCCAGGCTGTCTCGGCACGTCGTTGACGTAGATCGAGAACAGAAGGGGGCCTAGAACACTACCTTGAGGGACGCCGGCTGTGATTCGTCTCTCGGAAGAGACTGAATCTCCAACTCTCACGCAGAAGGTCCTCTCTGTCAGAAAGCTAGCAGCCAGATGGAGGCAGCAGTCCGGAAGCTGGACTTCCCTAAGCTTGAATAATAGGCCATCATGCCATACGCTGTCGAAGGCTTTTTCAACATCTAAGAAACAGCCAACGGTCCGTTCTCTCCGACACCCGGCTTCTGTGATGCTTTCCACCATTCTCATCAGTTGATGAGTGGTCAAATGCCCCACACGAAAGCCGAACTGTTCGGGGACCAGCATGTCAAGGTTGGTTAGATGTTCTCGTACACGACGCTGCACGAGGCGCTCAAAAACCTTGGACGTAGCGGAGAGTAGGCTGATAGGCCGGAGGTTTTCAGAGCGGGTGGTATCCTTTCCCTGCTTCGGGATCACGATGACCGTCGCCTTTCGCCATTTCTTGGGAAAGTAGGCCAGTCTGAGACACGTGTTGAACAAATCAGTCAAGAATTGAACTCCAGGCTCGGGAAGAAGTCGTAGAGCGGTGTTCATAACACCGTCCGGGCCTGGAGCTTTTCTTGGCTGAAGTTCAGCGAGCCGATCTGAGACCTCTTCCAAAGAGATGGGTTCGGGCTCCGCCGTGATCAGAAGACATAGAAAGTCTTCCACAGCCATCTCGACTTGTTCGTCGAAGTCCCAGTCCATGGGCGGGTTGGGAGCGAACTGTCACTCAAAACACAAGCCCAAGTACTCGGCCTTCTCCTCCGGGCGACCCAGGAGTCGTCCGAACGGTCCAACAATGGCGGGGAGTGAAGGTCGTCGCCTCCGTCCCGTCAATGCGGTAGGTATTCTGTACGGGTGACTTTGCGGGTCCACATCCCCCGTTCGGGCCACAGCGAGTTCCCAACAGCTACGTCGGAATGCCTTCAGACTGCCACGCAGTCGTCCGGTGAGCCAATTGTATGCTGCCTTATCGGCTGGATCACGGGTCCTCTGCCAACGTTTCCGGAAGTAATTCCTCTCGCGAGCGAGAAGAGAGACTTCCTCAGGGATGCGTTGGTAGTCAGGCGTGAAACCAGCTCGCGTACGTGAAGACACGCCTATAGCCGAGATGATTGCCTCTTCAATTCCCGCTACTGCTTCGTCTAGGAGGCGAACAGAATCGAGTGGGGCCGCTGGCGGCAATCTACGGCACAAGGCCGGGCCGTAGCGATCCCAATCGATAACCTTCTTCTGGTCAGAACGTGCATAGGCGTGCTGGGTAGCGACGTGGACTAAGATAGGGTTGTGGTCGGATGTCAGCTCCGTAAGTGAGAATACCTTCTTACGAGAAAAATTTGCTTCTTACTAAATAGATAGGCTATCGCCTTTTGAGGTTATGATTATAAATCTCATTCAGATGCACACACTGCTAGTTAAGGTACACTATTAACTTTCGATGCACACAGGTGAAATTATACTTCTTCTCAGTGATTGATTTCCAAAATTACGATGATTATTTTAATCTGGACTGTTGTTGCTGGTTGAGTGATACTGACAAAATGCCTCGTGTTTTCGCCGCATCTCGATTATATAGTTCTTCATCATCCCGCTTAGAGAATATTCGGTCTTACTAAACTCGTCCGTGATTGGTGCGAAATTATGTCATGATGACGTAAATCCTATTAATAGACATTACATATCTGTATTTCGCACGCTGTTGTCGTTTTTGTTTGTTTGTATGTACTTCTTCAAATTTCGCCAAATTTATGATGCCAACTTTAATTACTTGACTATTACAATTCCATTTCGGATTCTATTACTATCAAATTATAGCTTATTTCCTTATCTTTAATTTGATGTGGCTTGAGGCCAGTTTAAATATAGTTTTCATTAACAATTCATTAATTTACTGTCCTAAGACATTGCTTACTAGTGTCGTCTGCTAACAATGCAAATTCGACTATTTACTTTTCTTTAATTTTTGATTAATTATGCTTGTTTTCTATTTCAAACATTATAAAATGATTAAAATTGAATACATTATTATATCTAAATGCTGCCTACAGCTGAACAATATTAATTATTGGTCTAATTAAGTTGATACATTAACTTGAATTTTCCTAATTCACTATTTATATTTTAAAATTATCTTGTTGTTGCATCCTCTTCGTTCAAAATTAAATTTATATTTTGATATGTCCTTCTCATTTCTTAAGTGTATAATATCACCCAAGTGGTGGTACTTTACACTTATAGTTATGATTCTATTAGTTTATGCTAATTAGGGGTTCTATTTCCTTATCATTTCATTGACATAATCTTGGTCATTCAGGGTCTGGGTATAATTCTATTACAATGTTTATTCCCTGATTACTATTATCTTTTATATACACATTATTCACTTAGGAAGTTACCTACATACATATAGTGCTTCCATTTATAATTACTCTTAATTTATACTACCACATATTTGGTTTTCATTCCATCTTTTACAATTTTGTGGCTACATCTAGCATAGTACATGGTATTTGTTATTTCTATATAATGGTTCTATTTATATCAGCCAATATGCTGTTATTTATTACCATATTATTAAAGTCAGTGGTTGATTTGTTTATTCTGTATGACTTTACTCATCAATGTTTTTTTATCTGGCTTACTTGACAGCTTATTTGTGAAACTTGGCTTGTCAATTTGTCATAGTCAGTCAGTTTATTTAAGTTGTAGTGTCATTCGTTCCATGTAGTGGATTCATCACTGCTTCCTGGGATTCCTTCTCTTCTTTTCTTCTTTGCTGGTCCATTATCTTCACTGTTATATTCATTTTATTTACTCATTTACAATTCTAGTGGTATACTTCACCCTTCTGGTGTTCATTATGGTTATGGAACATTTTGTGATGTTACAATGTTTATGTTTCGTATATTTGTGGTTATGTTTCGTAGTGTAACACACTGTGGGACTATTATTTGTTTTGTTAGTATATTGGTAACGATTTTATGTATGAAGTGTATAAAAATGTGTAGAATACTGTTCATTGCGTTGACTTGAAGAGTGATTTTAATTTGTATTAGAAGGCCTGTATTGGTTTTTATGTTAAGGGTATATTAATAATATTAATAAGCGTTTTGATGCTAATGACGAAAAGTGGGAGAAGCGTTTGAGTGATATAATTGATTCACAAAAACAAATGATCAAACGTTGTGATAATATTATTGAGAAAATGAAAGACTGGACTGAGAAGTGGAACAGAGATGCAGGTAAATTTAACGAGAACAAAGACAACCAGGTAACAGATGATAAGGTAAGTGATTGTGTTAAACATTTTTGTTTGTTAATGGTCCAAGTCACATATTTTAATTTCTTATTTTCTTACCTTTGTTAGGTCCGTCTTATGACTTTTATCTTTAGAATAATATTAGCGTGACGCGTTTCAGGTCATCTGACCCATCCTCAGACACTTGCTCGAAAAGAGGTCGTCATATATTAAATTCCAATTAAAATAAAAACACACATATGTTAACCTCATTGTCAATAATTAAGGTTCAAAAACATGAGTAACACTGTTGTCGTGGTGCAAATGATAGTGTAAATGATTGTGTTAGTGTAAATGATAACTATAACGATATAACAAATAATAATGGTGATATAATTGAAAATGTGGTATCAGAGAGCTGTATATTGAATAATGGTAGTGATGGTGAAATTTTATTGGGAGTAGGAGTTAGTGAGGAGGAGGTAGTTAATGAGTTTGAGAGAGTGTGTGAAGTAAGGTTAGGTGAGCATGGGGGGCAAAGGGCAAATTTTCCCTGTGGTTTAAGTGGGGTAAAGACTCCACATGTGGTTTATGAGGACAAAGGTTCCTCCAGAGGTTATGTGGGAGACATGGTGTCTCCAAATGGTCCCCTAGTTTTTTGTGGTATACCTGGTAAAGCCAGGAGGTGTTTTAGTAATTTTGTGGTGCGCTTTGCATGGAGTGAGGTAGTTCAGGCGGGTTGTGACAGCTATTGCGATGAGAGATGCAGAAAGAGAGAGCTAGGGATTTTTGATGCTAATAGAGATTATAAAGAGTTGGTGGAGATTTTAGATATTAAGAGAGTTGAGAAAATTGACTTACCTTATAATGAGGCTGGGGTAACTGGTGTAGCAGATGATGATGATGATATTGTGACTTACCTGCTTGTGACAAATAACCCCAAGGGGACTTGACTGTACACAAAGTTGACAAGGTATATGATATAACATTATGGAATAATCTTGCTTTTGGTTACTATAATATTGTGGATAATGATACAAATTTAAATGGTCATTACATTGAAAGAGATAATATAATGGATTTAAACAAAAATGCAAAGTGCCTGTACAGTATTAGGTTGATTTATGATGATGGGGGTTAGACATATGTTGATGGACATTTGCTTATTTGATTTTAATGGTTTTAGTACTTGGCTTACTAGTGTAATGAGTTTAGGAAACAATGTGATTTTGTGTGAAGTATATTGTATATAAATTGGTATTGGGGTTAAATGTATTAGGTTATGTTGTTGTTATGGTAGGGTATCTGAGGATACATTGTGTTGTGTGTGTATGTTGTATTTTGTGCAGTAATGTTTATAATTTTGTTTGAATGATAATTGACATTACTAAATTTTTATTATGTAATTAAATTGATTTGAATGGTTTAGGATGTGAATTTTGTAATAAATTATAAATGATCAGAATTTGGTAATTGAAATCTGAAATGTTAAATTCAAATTTGAAATGGTTATTTCAATATGATGTATTTGTGAGTAGTTATAAAACATGTGTTATATGGTTGGTAATGAGGTAATTGAGATTAAAATGGATTCAGCAGTGTATCGCTTTGCACAATTCATGTATCAACTACATTTTTATTTGGCTTCAAAAGTATTGTAAGGTGAAAGTAAATGTAAAATGGAATCGTTAGAAAATTAAATTTGTAATGGAATTTGAGTATTTTTTATTTTTTTGATATGATTTACAATTGTATTTTGATATATGGTCATATATTTATGTACGTTGATATTTTACTTGAGTTAAATAATATGTGTTATGTTAGCATAATAGTATCTACTTTTGAAGTGTAATAGGTTATTTCTAGGTTAAGATACTTAAGATACCACAAATCAGTACTTTGGTCAATGCAAATCAGTACTTCTAGGAGGAACCCAAATCAGTGTAAGGATATGGATTAGTGAAAGGCCATTTGCTAATGTTTTTGCTTTGTTGTTACAGAATCTGGGTGGAACTGTGGCGGCGAACCTGTGCTGGCCAACGCGTCAGGGCAGGGTCGCCAAGTGCCTGTCTGGCTTTACGGTGTTGGGATCCTGATGAAGGAAGTCCAGTAAGGTCATGCAGGTGCGGCCACATCCACTGGATTAAGGGGGGTAAGTACCCAAATTTTAATCAGGAAGTAAGGGGGGTCGTGGCGCCATATCATCATTGGTCCTCCTAGGTCTAGGCAATGAGAGTTTTTATGTTTTTTGACATAAAACCTCTCATTGGGGGGGGGGGTCTTGTACGGGACAAAATTTGGGTAACAAAATTTAGTTTAAAATATTTTATTGTAATAAAGCAGAACTGATTAAAAATGTGGAAGTAAAGGGCATTATGCGATTTCCATATAAGGTAAAGATGTAACAAGTTCTATTTTTAACCAGTGAATCACACAAAAAGCATGTTGTTTACAACAAAACAGCCAGTCTCCAGCCGAAATGGTGTTACGAAGTACAATGGAAAATTAAATGACTACGATGGGACAGGAGTAGAAATCTGCCTACTGGTTTCAACGGCATGGCAAAATGGAATTATAGCTTATGAACGCCAGCCATGCGAGGCAGTCTTCAACTCATAGTTGAACCATACGGTCGTATTGTAATAGTTTAGGTAGGCCTACCTAAAATTGTGTGTAAAAATGTAGTGGAGCAGTGACAAACTTTTAAATTAACAAAAAAGCAAAAGTGACTATGATATAAATGTTTTGGAAGTAGATATTTTGGTGTTTTCATGAGAAAGGGACTTTCATTGTAGTGTGCAACTGGTATGGAGACCACGTGCCAGATAAGTAACTAGAAAGGACAACAAACAATTAATCAAAATCATTCAACATTTGTTTATATTGTAAAATTATTTTAAAAATATAAAATCCAAATTGATAAAATAAATAATGAGATCTCAGTAAAGAGAGAGAGAGAGAGAGAGAGATGGAAACAAAAAGAGAGTGTAAGTATAAAGAAACAAAAAGGGGGTATAAGTACTGATTTGCGTAATAAAAACTTTCTTTGTCTTCTAATTTTTGTTTTATAACATTAAAAAGAAATTAATAATATTTTTATTAATATAAAATATGATTTTATCGTAATCATGTGTTAGTTGAATTATTATGCCACTACCTTATCTCTGTGTCAAAAACTTTGCCTAGACAGCTCTGGAGTTTTTTGTGTAAGGGAGTTTTGTTTATTTACTAAATTGTTTCTTCGGGGAGTGTGAATGGTTTCCACATTTCCTCCAGAAAATGTGGTGGCGACCCGGGGACTTTGGGAATCTTCTGTGTAAAGTTAAGCCGTATATAGTGTAATGTTACATATAATCAACCCAATCCCAACATAAAATAAACTAATTATAAACAATCCAAAGCAAAATAAACAACAAAATGAGAACATTAAAGAAGAACCTAGGACGAATAGTGACTAATTTAGGGGAATAAAAGAAATTATTATTAACAAATAAAGTATTACAGAAGAAATGAAGATACACGACTAAAGACAAGACAACGTTGACCCAAATACCCAATAGATCAGACAGTGAGAAGAATACAGCAACGCCCATAACAAGAGATTTATTAAGGATGATAATAGAATCAGTGCGACTAGGGAAAATAAAATGGATTCAACTACAAGAAGAAATAAACAATGACAAGAATAAAAGAAATATTGAGTTCTTGGATTTCGTTGTCCATGACGTGTCCGTTACTTAACTAAATATCACTATAATATTGACGACTCGGAACACTAAGTTTTTTATAAGTAAAAACGTAAAGTTTTACCTTACAGCCTAAACCGGCTTTCACCTATAGAAGGCTTCATCAGAGCCTCTGATGAAGCCTTCTATAGGTGAAAGCCGGTTTAGGCTGTAAGGTAAAACTTTACGTTTTTACTTATAAAAAACTTAGTGTTCCGAGTCGTCAATATTATAGTGATATTTAGAAATATTGAGAATATAAATTATTGATAATGATGGAGAAAAAAGAAGTGATTTAAAAGCTGAATTAAAACCCTATGCTATAACATGACACTGACATCAAACTATTAATAAACTAACTTCAATGACTTGCCAATATAACCAGAACTCAAAGGTAAAACAATGATGGTAGGAAAAATAAAGGAGAGAGTGAATATAAGAATTGTAAATGTATAAATTAAGAATGTATAAAGATAACAACTAAATGATGTCCAAAAGACTAGTTCAATATGTAAGGTAAATATAAAATTATAAGAGAAAACTATTAGTCAACAATAATGTTGAGATAATCACAAAAAAGAAACAGCTAACTATAAATAATAAAAACTAGCACTAATACATGTGAAGAATTTAGTACAATTTGTAAAAACAAAATATAAAGTCAACCCATTGTTAGGAATCCAGGTGGGGACACATAACCTAAACTAACCAGCAAGTTTCAATTAGAATTGCCAAAAAACAGTAACAGGAATGTTCTTAAACTAGAGTGTATTATAATATAAGCAAACTAGAGACTATAAGGAGCATTCCATTAACAAAAATAATTATATAGAAGGACTTGTGTACATTAGAAGCGTAAAATAACATGCTCAGATGTACAGCATAGTGTTGGCACATTGAACAATATAAATAACACATAAAATGATATAAAAGAAAAGGGACTAATGTCAGTATGATAATTGAGATGGAATACCACTAATGCAAGGCAACTCAGTATTTATTGCCATGAATTTAATACTAATGATGTAAATTAAATATAACTTATATGTGAAACTAGATGCATGAAGTATTAGGGATTTACCAACAAATTTCAAAATACCAGAGCAGAACAAAACACTGCCAAACCTTATCATTATTATAATAAACATTATGCAAACTATATGTAATCAAAAGATGAAGATGTAACGTAGAATAAGAACGAAAAATGTAACACTCAATGATACTGAAAGATAGGCTGAGGGAAAGTGTAAATACATTAAAATAACAGAATACTAACTAATACTGAGATAATCAGTAGTTGTGATGATTAGTTCAGAATAGTTAGGGCATAGCAAAAATGTTTTAGATACCACTACTAACATAAAATGAATAAAAATAATTAGCAATGTCATAGACCAGGTGTCTAGCCAAAAGAATTAGAATAATTATGAACAATAATTAGTTAATTATATAAAATACAACTGTGCAATAGTTATAAGATGTCACAGGGAACAAATGTGAACAATAAGAATGTATTAGATGTAAGAAATATTATTACAAGAAAAGGATAAAGACATTGTAATAAATATTGAGATAGGCCTAAACTACCATAGACGATTTTTAACAAATTACCACCTTAAAACTTAACGAGAAGGGGTAATAATTGATAAGGAAGTAGTAATTATAAAAGTTTATTAAAATTGAACCGAATAAATAAAATAAAATGGAAAATAAGATAGGTAAATAGATAGTAAAAAATAGTAATAAGTTTATTTTGTTAATCATTATCAAATTCATATGGCGTGGGTAACCAAAATACTCGTATTAAAAAGACAGAAGCAATGGGAGTAACGAAAAGTTGATTAGAGTACTTATAAGTGAACAATTTGAATTATAAGGAATTAATTATTTACGATTCCGTGGGCGTCCATAAGTGAACCAAAGTTTTATAATCTTAAACCCAGCGGGATGATGCCAAGAACGCGTCTATTTTGCCGAACAATACCGAAAAAACACCGAAATTGAAAAAACTGACCAATCAGGGGTCATTATTGAGCATTAGGAACCAGATTTTGACACAGGTGAGTACACAGTTCATCTCGAGACAACGACAAGGGAGCTACGCAGGTCACCACAAACAATAATGCAGAATTGATAGCCGACAGCTGATCAAAATCTTCTTAACCTACAATAGCGAGTTGAGGTTAGGTCGAATATAAACAAGAGTGAAAGTATTTTTATTTCAGTGTCCTAATCCGGAGTACGTGCGCATAGGCAGTGAAATAATTAATAATTATTCAATATTAATTAATTAAATAAAAAATTTTAATAGTGATAATACCAGAAACAACATCAAACGCAAGTATAAGTGACAATTACTAAATACTCAGAAGAGTAATACAATTTTTCAATGACGATGTTAGCGAAACTTATTAACCATATTATATCAATTTAAATCCAACAAGGCTTGGAACAGTATTTAAATTAATAATTCAAATAATTATTATTGAAGAAATTAAGAAACAAAGACAAATGATTTTATGTATTAATTGATTAAAATGTTTTATTAAATTATAGTAATTATAAAAGAAGAGATTTTATCATGTGGACAATTAGCATGCTTCAAGTGTAACGAGAGCTATTAAGTGAATTTAAAAAAAAAATGAAAAAACAAGTGAATTAATTTTAACCAAACCTTATTTTCATAATTAACTTGATGAACATACCGAGATAGGATGTATCAACCAATTCATGATAAACTTTAAAAACTGTGATTGATCATATACTAATTATTATGTATTGTGTTTAACTTTAAGATTTTTCCAAAATATTTAATAATGTTTAACCCTATTAGCGAGGAATATCCAATTACCTGTATTTTTGTGTTATCCAATTTGATGAAGCAGATAATGAATTTTTTCACTAAAATGAATTCCTAACCTTATTGTACGGATATTTTAACGTTGTTAAAGAAGTATTAATAATTTAAAATTGATTGATTACTGTTCCAATGAAAATGGCTTAACCTCAAAGGTCGACAAAAGTCACATGTTTACTTTTTATGTTATTCATTAAGAAATTTTAATAATGTTATCACTCTCCTACTACCAAATAATGATAGTGGTGCATTGCTTTATGTTTTTTGTATCTTGCAGTCTTAAAAGAACCTACTTTATTTATTAAATAATTTAACCAAATTCTTAGTGTCCAAGGTGATGAATAATTTGAGTCAGAATTGTAACCCTGAGATATTATAATTTTAAAGAGTCTACCAGTAAACTTGAACCAAAAGAATGATAAATAATATTATTGTAATTTAACAACATTTCAAAAATAGTTTCGGAGAATAAACATCAGTTTTACCCCATCCAAGAGTTTTGACAAATTATTTCATTAGACTAAGACGTTATAGCTTAGGTGGGCAGCATCAACGGTTGGCAGCATTGGAAGCGGTAACAAGTGGGTTTAAATAATTTTAAACTTTTTGACCATCAATGGAAATCAGCTTTGCTATTAGAACACCACTACAAGTAAGTACCTGTATAACCGATCACTTCTAATTTCAGTGAGGAGTAACATAAATAGTTTCGTCTTATCAACGAGAGAACGTCGAGAATCAACTATGAACTCATTGAACCCGAACATAAAATAAACTAATTATTTTATTTAAACAAATACTAAACCAACGATCACAAGCTTCAAGATTTTAAAAATAATTTAAAATATTTAAAAACAATTAATAATAATAAAAGTTTAAACAGAGGCATACTCGTTATATTAAAGATTGGCACCGCAACTTGGGGCATAATAAATACGAACACGAGACTCCGTATATTCGTCTATATTAAAATAGTAATAAGCGGGGCTTAGTTTCTTCTGTTTTAGTTTTATATATTTTTTGTAGAGTTACAAAATAAACTACAGTTAGCCTCTCACTAAGATAGTCGTCTCTATGCCTCTAGTCATCTCCCTCCTGTACAGTGATAGGGAGCAACGAACAGGGATTGTAAAACAGTATTGTATTGCGTATGTGACCTTGGCTTGAAAGAAATTTGTGCATAATTATGTATACGCATTCGAGCATCAGTTTCACAAGATCAGCAAGTATTTGGTCAGACAAAAAAAAAAAGTGACGCTTGGTAGTGGCTGGATAAAACTGGTTTTTGTGCGCAGTAGTAAGGTGGAGTGAGTAATGTGAAGCGAGTGAGTCAGTCACTTTGTATCTTTGGAACAGACACACGTTACGGAGTATAGCATTAGAGTGCCCGCAGGTAACTACTGGTAGGCCTACCCTAATGTAAGAATTACACAAGGAAACAATAAAAAGACTTCGAGCTAGTTCAGTATGGTACATCTGACATTTCAAGTTTGTTTTCTCTTTCGGACAGACTTAATAAAGAAAACAAGTGCACGGTTTCGGCCATGTGATGTGAACAAGGGAGCCTCGTGGGACATGCAATTTAGATAAGTAATAAAGTGAGAAATGTTTTGGCCATTAATAAGGGAAATACAAAAGACGGCAACGGGAAATGATGAAATAAAGACTCTATACCTGTTTCAGAGAGTGTGTGAGAGAGGAGAGAGAGAGAGAGAGGGCATAAAAGTACTGATTTGCAATTATGGGTTTATTAATAAATATATGAACAAATAAGTCGTGACTTATTTAAGTTGTGAATTTAAAGATTGAAAGATTGTTTAAGTAAATAGGTTTAAGTATTAATTATTGTTTTCATAACCTCACGTAGAATACTTTGGGGTTTGTGAGTGTCTCTGTTTTACAATATATGAAATATTAAAACCAAATAGTGTAAGAGAATTAGATTTTACTCTAAATGATGGATTTGATAATGTTCGGTATTTTGTAAGAAAAAACTTTAAAAATGTTTTCCAATAATATGTTATGTTACAGTGGTGCCTTTATTTTCTAAAGTTTAGATTGCTAAACCTGTGGTCTGTATTAAAACTTTTTACTGGTTATTTGGTAATACTTAATTCAATAACAATCAAAATATATTAAAAGATTTTTGGTGTCGTAGAACAAATAACGAAAAAACTGCAGAATACTGACAAAATTAAATAAAAACAATAATGCTATTTTAAGTGGTTTTTATTTGTCACCTGACCCCGACCTAACCTGTACTCAGGGGCTCGCCTATACGGACTTGGTGGCTTCCTTCTTCTGATGAGTAGTTGGGTTTAGTGTGTGTTTTAATTGGGATAATGATATGGCTCTCACATGCCATCTGTCAAGTGTGAGTGGCAGCTTTGTTCCTTAACAAAGCTCCATCTTTTGTTGGTTATTATTGTCTTTTTGTATTCATAAAAAAAGCGTTTAGGTTGTTGCTATGATGTAGAAAAGTTGGTGGATTTAATACAACCAATTTTTAAATTGTAAGTGGCATTTACGTAGCATATGTGGATGCTTTCCCCATCAATTTTGAAAAACTGCACTATTTTTTAAACATTGATGGTTATAAAGATCAACAATTCTGTTATCTAACTATGTGCAGTATTCGTTTGTAATTTCATTTGTATTTCATTTTTAGAATTAATCCATGTAATAACCAAAATCCAGTAGACCTTTGTAATTTGCTGAACTTTGGTTATTACTCATGTAATTTTAGGTATAGCTTTAGAGTCTGAAGTGTAACAATCATAGCTAGTTCTCCCCAGAGGAGAATTTTTGTTAAATTTTTTGTAATAAACATTATAATTTTATAATATACAATTACACTACACTATGTATTGAAGACCACTAATTTGGGGGAGGAGAGTTATGGTACTTAGTGGTTACGTAATACATGTACTATGTACATAATACATAGTGTTCCATAATGCAGAAAAAGTGTTACACCATTACGGAACGTTCTGGTACATTGGAGAACGATCCACGATCCCTGCAGCTGTAATACGTACATGACACTTGACATGTTAGGGAGTATTACACAATGCGGCACGTCTCGTGCATTCAATGGTGTCGTTCTAGAAGCATCTCAATTAGCCCAACGCTGTGTGTTTCTGCGAAGGTCGCACTGAAGTGTCCTCTAGAATTTTCAATGGCTTGTTAAGGACGCATATTATGGAACACTGCAGACTATAAATAGCCCATACCTGCTGCTTAGTTTTCAGTTATTGTCAGGCGATCACACAGCAGTGTGTTTAAGTCGCGATTTACACAGTGCAGTTTAAAGTATTGTGGCAAAGTATTACACATTTTATAATTGTGCGAAACTATTGTAATACAATTGTGTTTTATATCAGTTAACATTTTTATTGCGTGTGAACAATTTTTATTTGATTTATTCTAAGAGACTATTATGTTGATTACAAACTGTTTAATTTGTGATAATTAAAGCTGGTGATTAGTAACGTAATTGGTGCCTTGTATTTTGTTTTCCACTGTACCATACGACGATCAGGTAGACCATCGTATCAGTGGTGTCAGAACTGGGATACAACCGTTAACAGTGGAAACAGTGGACACTTGTACAAGACTGTGTAAATTCGTAATTAATCTGTAAACATGGATGCCAGTCAGACGATGGAAGCTTTCCAGACGCTGCTGCGGCAGACACAGAATGAAGCAGAAAGACACCAAAAATAAGAACGAAGACAAGAAAGAGAAGAAGCAGAAAAACGACAGGATGAGAAATGAAGACAAGAAAGGGAAGAAACAGAGGAATGACATAAGCAGGAAGCAGAGGAACATAAACATGAAGCAGGTGACATCAAAGAGTTAATTCAAGGCCAAAAGCAGATGCAAGAACATACTACCGCAGAATTAGGTCTTCTATGTGGTGACGTAGTTGAATTATGAGGTGAGCTTAATAATCACATTACCAGAATATCTGACGTAGAAGAATCCATGTCAAATAAAATACCTTAAGTAGAAAAATCTGCCTTGAGTGTGGATTGCGTTTCTGCATAGACTACCGGAGGTTAAATGATGTTACAAAGAAAGACTGCTATCCAGTACCTCACATTGACGATACACTTGACACACTGTCTGGAGCTCAGTGGTTTTCCACATTGGACCTGAATAGTGGATATTGGCAAGTGGGTCTACATCAAGAAAACAAGGAAAAGACCGCTTTCTCGACCGCAAGTGGCTTATTCCAATTTAACGTCATGCCATTTGGACTCTGTAATGCACTGGCAACATTCGAAAGATTGATGGACTTAGTACTATGAGGCCTGTCATGGAAAACTTGCCTTGTTAATTTTGACGATGTCATAGTGATCAGGAAGACTTTCAAAGACCATCTGGAAAACCTTAAGGAGGTTCTAACTAGAATTCACGGTGCACAACTGAAGCTGAGCCCGAAGAAGTGTTCTCTATTCCAGAAGGAAGTACAGTATCTGCGCCATCTGGTTTTAGCAGCGGCTGTTAGCATGGATCCTAATAAAGTAGACACCGTAAGAGACTGGCCAGTTCCGAAGAGTAAACAAGAAGTTCGGAGTTTCCTGGGGTTATGTTCATATTACAGATGTTTTGTGAAAGGCTTTGCTACTATTGCTAGACCACTACATGAGCTAACGGAAAATAAACAAAACTTCCAGTGATCAAGAGAGTGTGATCAAGCATTTAGGACTTTGAAAATTGCATTATGTTCACAGCCAATTCCCAGCTTCCGAAGGGAAGTACATCATAAACACAGACGCAAGCAATACTGGTCTAGGAGCAGTATTGTCTCAAGTGCAAAATGGTGAAGAACTAGTAATAGCGTATTACAGTAAAATGCTTTCTAAACCGGAGAGAAATTATTGCGTTACAAGGAGAGAGTTGCTGGCAATAGTCTGAGCTTTGGAGCACTTCCATAAATACCTCTATGGAAGGGAGTTTTCACTACGCACTGAACATGCCGCGCTTGCATGGCTCTTGAGATTTAAAAATCCGGAAGGGCAGTTGGCAAGGTGGCTTGAACGTCTGCAAGAGTACAAATTCAAGGTACAACATTGGCGGGGGCACCTGCATGGTAATGCGGATGGCTTATCACGAAGACCGTGCCTGGAAGACTGCTGACATTGCCACAGAAAGGAAGAACAAAACTCAACCCATCACTGTAGATTTCCTGACAGATGGCTGGATGACACAAGATTGTCGACAAGAACAGATTGTAAAGGTACTCGCCTTTTTCCCTTTATATATATAAATTACACTCATCATAAAATAATACTTACCGCTGCCAGAATTTCACTTACCTTCATGGTCCCCGTAAAACTTGCTTTTTGAAACTGCCCAGGTCGCCACGATATTTTTTCTAAAGGTTAAATATCGAAACCTTCTACACTCTTGCCCTTATAAAAATTGTAACATAATCCCGCTATCTGACCACCCTTAAAACTCAGAAAATCCCAAAGATCGTTAGACGAGGTTTTCAGCACAGAATAGGAAATGGTTATGGCGTAATAACTTACTCTAACACATACTTTATATTAAATAAAATCTGAATTTATTTTAAGGTGAAATTTTATGAATTAATAAAATAAACATTTCTTAATCAACTAGCCTATGACAAACTATTATGAACCAGTAGTAAATTTTTTCCCTTAGAGATCTCATTTGAAATTTAATACGTTATACATAACAAAGGAAATTACTAAAAATGGTGTTTAGTTTTATTCAATTGATTATGTTCTTTAGTTTGCTACTCATCTGGTCAATGCAATCCACAATTTCCGCCACCACGTGTTACGCACTTTTTGTTTGTAGAACACTCCGAAAACTGATTTTATACTGTTTAACTTGGATTATTTTCTCAATCACAAATTTTAAGGCTGTTTCACAAATAACATCACTATTCTTTTCAATCGGTCGGCTTACATTGTTCGCAAGCACATTTTTTGGCAAACTGCGCGTTAACACTTTACTTGATAGGCCGATTAGATTATTTTCGGCCTATCTTGCGCCCGAGGCCACTATTTAACTTACGACCGCTCTGGTTGAAGAGTGCTATCTGCTACTGGCTGATGCAACAACTGGTGATAGACTGCATACTGTGATTCACAAAAAGCCTGCTGCTGGGGCAGTTATGCAATACGTCTGGGCAATTGTTTAGGCTAACTGTGTGCATTGCTGTACTGGGGCTCCTCACAGGTGAAGTCTGGCAATTTGAAAAGTGATTGAATTGATGATTTGAATTCATATAAAATTAAACTGGGGTAGCTCACAATTCTGTACCGTTACAATACCCCCCCAATAAGAGGTTGAAGGCCGAAGCATTGAAACTCTTATTGCCTAAACCCTAGGAGGATCAGTGAGGATATGGCACCGCAACCCCCCTGAACACTCTACTAAATCATGGGTTCTTACCCCCCTAGTCTGGCGACTGTGACAGCACCCATCCGATCTTACTGGACTTCTCTATTCGAGATCCCAACACCCTAAGCTCGGACGGATACCCGCCCCAGTATCACCTGACTTTGGAACATTCAATTAAAATATAATAAACGGCCTTCCATCGCTCCATATCCCACAACTGATTTGTTTCCTCTTAGCCGTACTGGTTCATTGACAACGTACTGGCCCATTTTATATTATAAAATATCTCTTAACCCTAGAAAATAGTGTGAATAAAACAATATAGGATATATACAATACATATACAATAGTACATATAAGTTCCAGTTAAAATGACACATTACTAATACAGAATTGCATTTACACAAAATATCCTTTATTTTTCATTTTTAAATGAATATTTTAATTATTACGTTTTTTTATCAATTACTTATTTTACAATCAAAATTCAGATCAAAATAGATTCGAAGTCCTTATCAAAAATTATCTGTTTAATTCATTTAATTACCTTTCATTAAATTTAATTCATATTGTTTTTAATTAACAATTTCAAAATTAATTACATTTTTCAAAATGATCCGGCATAAAATATTACCTACATTATTCAAAAAATTTACATTCCTTAATAATGGTATTTCTTTTTATTTCATAATGGGATTTTCCTACTGGCAATGATTCAGCAGACTACAACAGTTTTGTTATTGTCACCAAGCATGACTGTAGACATTAGTCACAACACACCTGTTTACATAAACAGTCATCTACCAGACTAGTGTTATAAACACTCTCAGTTTCAACATTCATGGTTACGTCATATACTGACACATATACTCCCTACAAATTTTTTGTTTCTATAAATCTTTTAATGTTAACATATTTGTCAAAGTCTATTTATTACAGTTCAAACCAAATATAATTTTAATTCACCTTTCAGTTATTATTACTTTTTAATTACAATTTCTATTTAATACCATTATCTCAATATCACTATAATATTGACGACTCGGAACACAAAGTTTTTTATAAGTAAAAACGTAAAGTTTTACCTTACAGCCTAAACCGGCTTTCACCTATAGAAGGCTTCATCAGAGGCTCTGATGAAGCCTTCTATAGGTGAAAGCCGGTTTAGGCTGTAAGGTAAAACTTTACGTTTTTACTTATAAAAAACTTTGTGTTCCGAGTCGTCAATATTATAGTGATATTTAGTTAAGTAACGGACACGTCATGGACAACGAAATCCAAGAACCATTATCTCAATTCATTTTTATTATTGAATTAAACTCTTTTCACACCTGTAAGCATTTTATTCTATCTGATTGGTATTATGAACTTTATACTTACAGTACATTATCCACCTATTGACCTGAACACAAAATACACACCGCACACACACACCAATACTTTCACGTAACCTCTGAAACATTTAACAACAATGTTATTTCATACCGGACAAAGTAACATTTATTTATTAATTAATATCAAATCTCATGAAACAATTTAAATCCATTGGAAAATTCAATTATACAACCTTTAAATTAATCAGAGTATTTAAACATCTCAAATTGTTTTAATTAAATTAATTATTGAAAATACAAGTTCAGTTGCTATCAAAACAATTACAATTCTTTAATTACTGTCTTCAAAATTAATTTTATTATTTATTTAAATTGCCAAAATATTATTATTGTTATTATCACAACCATCTACATACATACATTGTTTACTTAACATTTTACAATACATACAATTGAATTCACTACATTTTTATTTACAAACCTTCCTCATTATTTATTCAGTTATATCATGTTTCAATGTCAAAATCAGCTAGGTCCTTACCATATATTAATATACTTAAACTGTTCCTTCTCCGATTTATTAATCTAGCCTCCATCATCAAATAGATATCTAACATATTTGTAGACTAAATCATTTTTATCTACCTCGAACTTATTATTATTATTTTCATAAACCATAAACTCTATATCCTTCGTTATACCATTTGTTATGCCATAAAACTTGTCGCTATCAGTTAATTTTGTCCAGTCTCCGTTAGTAAATTTTCTCAATACCAAGTCAGTTATTTTATCATTTATAACAGTTTTATTCAAATATTCCTCTCTCTCTTTTTCATAATGCAATTCACTTTCGTCATCTCTCTCAATATCTAACACCTGCACCAACATTTCATAACCTCTATTAATCTCAAAAATTTTTATTTCTCTCTCTCTTTCATTACAACACCTCTCATAACCATACTGAACTCTCCCATTCCATGCAAAGGGCACCATTAAATATTTATTACCTCTACTGGCTTTACCAGTTAAATCACAAAAAATACAGGACCTGTCTGAAGACACCTTGTTTTCCATACAAATACAGGAGGAAACTCTGTCCTCATTAAACACCTGTGAAAACTCTGTTTCACCATAAACTTGGGGAACATCTGCCCTTTGCCCATTTAACCTCTCTACACACACACACTTATAACCTCATCAACACTTTCTCTGCTCACAACCTTACACTCTAACACCACGTTTTTAATTTCACCACTGTTACTTACCGTACCATTCTTAGATACCCCATTTTCAGCTATATAATCATTATTCTTATTTAATGTTATTTCATCATTATAATTACTTGTATTACTCCCACTTACCTCAGAATTGTAATCACCATCATTATCTTCACTAGTCAACACTACATCTCCGACTATTTTGTCACTGTTATTTATGAATTCATTATTAGAATTATCGTTATCACTCACCTGGTTAATTATTCCCTCACTATCATTAACAACATTACTATCACTTACCTGTTTTGAATCAACTTCTGTACTCTCTTTTAATTGATATCCATCTCCCTCCCACTTCTCGTCTTGTTTATTCATTATTGTGTTTGACTCGACAAAACGTTTATCCATCATATCAAAACCCTTGTTCAAAAGTTCCGCCCTCTCATCTAATTTTTTTATCAATCATATGCAACATATTCATTATATTTATAAAATAATCAGATTCACTCATATCATCATTATTTTCCTTATTACCTGCCACCTGATCGTCTGTACTAGTGCTAAATAAGTCAGTGTTGTTGATTCTATCACTATTATTTTCCATTTTTGTTTTATATTATTTTTTACATCACTATCAAAACATAACCTAATTTCCACAACGTAATTATATATGATTAATTTTACAAATACGCCGTTACCAAATCCTACTTTCTGTGCTTTAAAACAGGTCTAGTTCCTATAATTTTTATATACGAACATCCTGGCAGGGTCGCCGTTGTAAAGGTACTCGCCTTTTTCCCTTTATATATATAAATTACACTCATCATAAAATAATACTTACCGCTGCCAGAATTTCACTTACCGTCATGGTCCCCGTAAAACTTGCTTTTTGAAACTGCCCAGGTCGCCACGATATTTTTTCTAAAGGTTAAATATCGAAACCTTCTACACTCTTGCCCTTATAAAAATTGTAACATAATCCCGCTATCTGACCACCCTTAAAACTCAGAAAATCCCAAAGATCGTTAGACGAGGTTTTCAGCACAGAATAGGAAATGGTTATGGCGTAATAACTTACTCTAACACATACTTTATATTAAATAAAATCTGAATTTATTTTAAGGTGAAATTTTATGAATTAATAAAATAAACATTTCTTAATCAACTAGCCTATGACAAACTATTATGAACCAGTAGTAAATTTTTTCCCTTAGAGATCTCATTTGAAATTTAATACGTTATACATAACAAAGGAAATTACTAAAAATGGTGTTTAGTTTTATTCAATTGATTATGTTCTTTAGTTTGCTACTCATCTGGTCAATGCAATCCACAATTTCCGCCACCACGTGTTACGCACTTTTTGTTTGTAGAACACTCCGAAAACTGATTTTATACTGTTTAACTTGTATTATTTTCTCAATCACAAATTTTAAGGCTGTTTCACAAACAACATCACTATTCTTTTCAATCGGTCGGCTTACATTGTTCGCAAGCACATTTTTTGGCAAACTGCGCGTTAACACTTTACTTGATAGGCCGATTAGATTATTTTCGGCCTATCTTGCGCCCGAGGCCACTATTTAACTTACGACCGCTCTGGTTGAAGACTGCTATCTGCTACTGGCTGATGCAACAACTGGTGATAGACTGCATACTGTGATTCACAAAAAGCCTGCTGCTGGGGCAGTTATGCATACGTCTGGGCAATTGTTTATGCTAACTGTGTGCATTGCTGTACTGGGGCTCCTCACAGGTGAAGTCTGGCAATTTGAAAAGTGATTGAATTGATGATTTGAATTCATATAAAATTAAACTGGGGTAGCTCACAATTCTGTACCGTTACAAGATGACTGATGACCGATCTTGACAGCAAAAGAGGAAGGTCGCCGCTATGATTGGCAAGATATCTGCCATGGTTCGGAAGTGCTGAATGGCTACTGGGCACAATGGGAATCCCTTACCTTAGAGAACGGCTTGCTGAAAAGGGCTTGGGAAAGTGCAGATGGACGAGACATGGTCATGCAGTTGAAGTTTCCCGAAGTAAAGTGCAGTCTGTTTTGAAGGAGATGCATGATGGCGTACGTCTGGAGGCCATCTTGGCGTTAACAAAACCCTTGACAAAATATGGAAGCGATTCTATTGGCTTCAGCTTTGCCACAACGTAGAGGAATGGATTCAGACATCTGAAATATGTGCTGCAACCAAGGGCCCACAAACCAGAGGCAGGGGAAAAACAATACAGTATAATGTTGGACTGTCTTTCGAGAGAATTGCCATAGACATTGCTGTACCATTCCCAGTTACTGACAATGTAAACCGGTACATCATGGCTGTAGGTGATTACTTTACTAAGTGGGTGAAAGCCTATGCAATTCCAAATCAGGAGGTTACCACTGTGACAAAGGAGTTAGTTCACAACTTCTGTTGCCGTTATGGAGCCCCTATGGAAATCCATACGGATCAAGGGAGAAATTTCGAATCTGGAGTGTTTAAAGAATTATGCCGTCTAGTCGGAATTCGAAAGAGCAGGACAATGCCTCGGCACCGTCAGTCGGACGGAATGATTGAGAGATTCAATAGGACACGTGAACAGCATCTTTCGAAGGTCGTTGACAAGGACCAAACAGACTGGGACCAACGTATACCACTATTCCTGATGGCGTATAGGTCATCAGTACACAATACAACCAGCATGACTCCTGCAAAATTGGTGTTTGGGCAGGAGATTCGTCTTCCTGAGGACTTTATGTTCGGATCACCTGAGACTCAGTTCCAAGAGCCACAGAACTATTCCTCACAATTAGAAAACCAACTGTGAGAAATGAATCGCTTGATAAGAGGATGGGGAAAGATAGCCAGTGATAAAATGAAACTCGGTATGACATTCGCAGTAATAGTGTGGGTTTCCAAGAAGGCGATCAGGTTTGGTTGTTTAACCCAAAGCGCCATTGTGGTCGCTCACCTAAACTTCAGACTAACTGAGAAGGACCCTATACTGTGAAAAAAGGAATCAACGATGTTGTCTATCAGATGCAACAGGAAGGACAGCAAAAGTTCAAGGTCGTCCACCTAGATCCGCATGGCCAAGTATTACTTCAGAGGCGGTTTGCCAGTTCGGGATGAACAGGCTTAAGGAGGGGGCAGTGTTATGTAATACAGAAAATGTGTTATGCCATTGCGGAATGTTCTGGTACATTGGAGAACGATTCCCACAGCTGTAATGTGTACGTGATACTTGACATGCGAGGCAGTATTACGTAATGTGCACGTCTCGTGCGTTTGATGGTGTCATTCTAGAAGCATCTCAATTAGCCCAATAGTGTCTGTTTCTGTGAAGGACGTGCTGCAGTGTCCTCTAGAATGTTTGATGGCTTTATAAGGACGCATATTATGAAACACTGCAGACTATAAGTAGTCCATACCTGCTGCTTAGCTTTCAGTTATTGTTGGGCAATTACACAGTATGTTTAAGTGGCGATTTATACAGTACGGTTTGAAGTATTGTGGCGAAGTATTACGTGTTTTATAATTGTGCAAGACTGTGAAATTGGGTGTGAACAATTTTTATTTGATTTATTGTGAGAGACTATTTTGTTGATTACAAACTGTTTAATTGTGATAATTAAAGCTGGTGATTAGTGACGTAATTGGTATCTTCTATTTTGTTTTCCACTGTACCATACGACGATCAGGTAGACTGTTGTAACAATAGTATATTTTATTGAAAAATATTACCACTAACTAAAATTATTTCATTGTAGAACATTATAAGGCTTAACAACTCAGTCTCATCACTAATCATATGCCATTATTTGTAATGTATGCTAATGAAAAACATTGATATGTTGATAGTGCTCTTTAGTGAGGTAGATAAAATTACCATCAAGAACAGGAACATGTAATGTCTCCCTTTATACTAATTACAATGCACAAGTATCTCACTTTTAAAATATCTTGAATTGAACTCTCTCCATGTATATTTACACAGGTTGCAGTCAAAGTAATAAGTTAAATAACTATTTCAGTGCTCCTTAGAATGCATTTGTTTATTATAAAATACTCTGGAATATTGTGTAATATTAATGTGTTAATGTGCATCATATTACTTGGTAAGTAACTTTATTATTTTCCCAGATTCTTGAGATACTTGCAGAAAATGAGGTTCCATCCCTCTACCCAAAAATAGAGATATTATTTTCAATGTAAACGTGGAATTTTTCAAACTGTATAATATTTAATTAGAAATTATATCTTTTGGATTACATAGGTCTAATCTCCTGTTCCACATAGACTATTTAGGGAACCTCAAAATGGATATTTCACTGAAAATTAGAAGCACACATTTTTATGATTAGTTACTTATCACAAGAAAAATAAAATAATAGACTTAGTATATCAGCTGAACATATTTACAAATTCTGTGTAAAATGGATATGACATTTTGAAATAATATTCCGGTTAAGAGATATAGCATGTTTGTTATAAATGCTTTTATAAAGTAGTAGTGCAAAAACATTTGAAACAAATAAATATAGGTACAAGAACCTATTACTATACAATAAGGTAAAATGAAAAAATGAATTGTCCTTGTACTTTTATTTTGCTTTTATAGTAGCATAAAAGTTCTTTTCCCACCAATTTAAGATGAAAAAAATTGAATGCTATATTTTATCTTTTGAGATGTTGCAAGGAATGGAACTACATGTTGTAGCGTTATTTTATGGCTTATTTATTACGAAGACAGTTTACATAATATGACATAATGTCAGTAATGATAATTGATTGAGACTAATAGACTTTACAGTTAGCAAAAACATGTTAGCAAACAGGATCTAGATGCAGCAGAAGGACATTAATAAAGTAACCTGGCACTCGCCTGATGGCAACACAGAAAATCAAATTGATCATGTGTTGGTTGATAAATGCCATGCATCTGATGTAATGGAGGTTAGAAACTGTAGAGGTGCAAATAGTGACATAGACCATTACTTAGTGAGAATGATGTATCAACAAAAAATAGGCTGTGCAAGACTAAGACACAAGAGCGCTTTGATATGGATAAGTTTAATTCCATCTAAGAGAGGAATAGTCTAACAAAGTGACTCAAAAATTTGAGGAAACAGAGCAGTGGAAAAGAGAGGAGACTGAAGGAAAGTGGAGACTGTTTAAGGAAACAATACAAGCTGTGACAGAAAAAGTAGGTGGTAGAAGGAAGAAAGAAAAAGATCCGAGCGGTTTGACGAGTGCGCAGAGGCAGTGAAATAGATGAATGAGGCAAGAATAAAGATGCTTCATTGTAAAACAACACAAACTGTAGAGTAATATAGACAGAAATGCAGAATGGTGCATACAGAATGTAGAAGAAAGAAGTGACTATTTGGAAAGAACAGACGAGAAGAACTAGAAGACATGAGAAACAGAAAGAGATAAGGAACTTTTATCTTGGAGCAAGAGAAATTAAGAAGGGGTTTAACCCCAGGGTAGTCTTTATGGAGAAAAGAGAAGAGAAACTGGTTGGCCACAAGAAAAAAATATTAGAAATGTGGCAGAACTATTTCTGAGAACTTTTAAATAGAGAAGATTTAAGCGCAGGAAGAAGTTGGGAGAAACAACCATCAGAGAAGAACCATCCTAAGGACAGACCAAATTGAATAAAATTCAAGGCTACCATCAGAAGAAGAAGTATGACTAGCAATTGGAGCCCTAAAAAACAATAAAGCACCTGGATCAGAGCATATTTTAAGTAATAAACTAGGGCGGCACTGCCGCCGAGTGTTAGGCATTAGTGCCAGTGCCAACAAGTGAGAAAAAAGGGGAGAAATCAGCAAATCATGAAGGTGCGTTTGCATTTGCATATATTAGCTTTCAGTATTGTCTGTACAGGGTGCGAATTGAGCACTTTTTTCTGTACAGTACAGTGTGCAAATTGGGCGAATTACGTCAAGAAGTTTTTTTCAAAAGATTCTGTTTTTTACGTTTGTACCTTTGATGTGAATTAAGGAAATATTTTATTACTAGCATACTTTTTCCTTTTTCTTTCTTAACTAAATTATTTAGTTGTAAAGCAATGTAGTATGAAATGTTTATGAATTTTTCCTAAAAAAAAATTACTTACAATTAAACAAACTTATATTATATTGTTTAAGGTTTAGCCAATCTCAGTGTGTGTGTGTGTGTGTGTGTGTGTGTGTGTGTGTGTGTGTGTGTGTGTGTTGTTACAATACAAAAAGCCACCCCAATACCAGGGAAAAACAATGAATCAACTATATAAAATGTTTAAACTAATGAAAATAAAATGACTACGACGCGACAAACGACTATGACCCAACCCAAGTGATTGACTCAATAAATGAAATCAAATGAGAAGGTAAATGAAAAGGAAACAAACAAAGTATAAATGAAATAAAATGAAAAGACACAGACGAATAATATAGAACAGAAAAGGAGAAATGTTACACTCAAATAAAGTAATGAAAAAGAAACCAACAAATAATAAATGTAAATGATAATTATTAGTATCGACTAATTAATCAATGTAAATGATAATTATTAAAGTCCAATAAAGTAATGACAAACTAAAGTACACTAACCAAATAAATAGAGAGTAAATGTTATTAATAACTCTGACATGAACTTGATAACAGTATAACTAACCATTGTAAAGTGAGAGATAGTTAGACAGTGAACATGAGTAAGTGAGAAAGAGGATTTAACGTTAGGGAATACCCACTAGTAACACTTAAATAATATAAAAAGTGCAAAGTGCCAGTGTAAACCCCCAAAATAAATAGAAACCCTATTGATAGGTATAGACACCTAAAAATCAGTGGTAAACACTAAAGGTTTAATGGTGAACAGTGCTAGTAAATAAGAATAATAAGAATATTGTTATTATTAGGATTAAGAGTAACTGTAGATTAGGAATACAAGGATATTCAGGGAAAACCCCCATGGAGAGTCAAAATGTTAGTGTTACCATGGTTAGATAGGAAAGTTTAGAAAAGAAAAAATGTGGTAAAGAATATAAATGCAAAATCAATAAACATTCTATGTTCAAAGGGATAGTTAATTAGATAAAGCAAATGGTGTGATGATGTTTGTCACCAAAAAATAAATAAGAATAAACAAAATGTAAACAAGAGTAGCATAATAACTGTTAAAAGATTTGTTTGATTAAGTTTATGAGTAGGAATATGGCTGAAGGAGTTATACAGACCATAAGCCTATATGTTGTGTTATATTTTATAGAGAATAGTAAATAATAGACAAATAATAAACAATGGCAATATAGATAAGAAAAAAGATAAATTCGTGCAAACCTAATAATACTGGAAAAGCAGTTAGAAAATAATAGACAAACCATGATTTTGTAAAATAATGAAAACATACAATTATTATAAAACAGACCCAAATCAATTCAAAAAGTAAACAAATCGTTTGTAACACAAAACAAAACATGTATAAAGGTAAAATAATATGTAATTTGTATAAAATAAGAAAGTATAGCCAATTACTACCTAGGCCTATGAAATGCCTAACTGTATAAAACCAAAAACTACAAATTGTAAGAAATTAACTATGATATTAGCAAATCCAAGGCAAGTAACTAGTTAATGATAATTAGTGGATCATATTAAGATGTAAAAGTTAAATTAAGGACATAAAATAAGAAAGAAATGTAATTAGATAATATCAACATAATTGTCAAAACATAATAATAAGCAAACCCAGCTTTGTGGGATGTCAAAATGATCTTTGAAAGAAAATACAAACAGTTGTGATAATATCTCATACTTAGATAAGAAGACAGAAGAATAATAGCAATCAGAAGATATTTAGTCATTTTTAATAAAAATTCAAATATTATAACAATGGATAAATAGTCATGAATATCCAATGAGAGTCAAACCGTTACCATAACAACCAAGCATTATTTATGAATATTCTGTTAGAAACTGTTAGTCCATTATTGAAGCTCGAGAGGAATAGATGCCAAGCCGTAAATGACTTAAATTTTAATTTAAAACAATCAAAAGTAACCAAATTTACTAAAATGAAGAACCAAACTATCTGATGAGGAACTAATACATTCAACCTAGGCAACAGACCAGATTAATTAATTCCAAATTAATAAATTTCGATCAACTTATATGAAAAAGATGCAAGGCGTGATTAAATCCCAAGATGATTGAAGATTGATGACCAAACGATGACCCAACCTATTTCAACTGAATGACACCATAAGTCAACTGATTGATAAGTATTGCTGAATTACCCGAATTTATGAAATAAATTCTCTTTAATTTTTTCTCACAACACTTTGAACTCTCACTATAAACTGAGGATCTAATTTCTTTCAAAGATTAATTAAAAATAAAACACTAAACTTATACGAAATTAGAAAATAACCTGTATAGAAATTACAAACTTTTGAGATACATTTTTTAACACTTCAGGAACAAATTGTAATTACACCTTATAGTATATAAGTACCAGTAATGTAAGGTAGTGTACTTTATTGTAATCAAATTGATATTTTTTCGTAAACCAAAAGAATCTAGATTTATTGAACGAAATTGTAAAAATAAACATTCTATAGACGCCATGTCTGACTAACTAAATTGTTCAAAATCGATTTCATCAAGCCTTGAGATATAATTGTCTTTTACTGTTGGGGCAAATTTGTTTAATAACAAAATATAATTTTGTATATTACTGAATAATTACTAATCACAATTTAATAAACTAGTACAGAGTTGTAACAACTGTTCTTTATTTCATAGGAAAGTGCATTATATGATTTGTGTATTTTAGCGACAAGCAAAGGTGACGGTAAGCGCTCACGTCAGAAACTCGGCAAACTACCAGCAAGCTTAAGAAATTCGCATGTGGCGGGAGTAATTGAATTCACCATACCATCATAGAACGAACGCTCAATCGTCCTATTCTTTTTAATTGTTTTCAGATTAAACAATTTGGTGCCACCCGGGATTTACGAACACATATTAAAGAACATGTAAGGTTCCCACTCGCGTGTACTGGTAATTTGAGAGATCGCTACGGACATCGTCAGTGTAAACATAAAGTAACGACCACAACGTGTGAGGCGAACACAAAAAATACACACATTTAAAGAGTACGCAAAGCTCTCGTCGTTACAAATTGGCTTCCATCGCGGGGCTTAAACAAGGCAGATGTCATCACAACGTATACATATATAATGTATTATATATATACATTTTTTGGTTTAGTGCCACCTAGTGCAAATTCCTTAAAATATGCTCTGACCTGGATAGGATCAGATAGAGGCAGAAATGCAAAAGTATGGAGGTGATATGCTCGTCAAATGATTGCATAATCTAATTGAAAGGATCTGGATTGAGGGAAAGATGCCAAGAGACTGGGGATTAGGTGTAATATGCCCGGCGTATAAGAAGAATGATAAGTCAGTGTGTGTTAATTATCGTGACATTACACTTTTAAGTATTGTATACAGTGCTACCAAAAATATTAGGGAGGAAATTAGAGCCACTTGCAGAGAACACTGTAGGGGCATACCAGTGTGGTTTCAGGAATAAGAGAGCAACCACTGGCCAAGTCTTCCTGATAAGATAAATATTGGAAAAGTGACATGAATACCAAATTGAACTGCATCATTTGTATGTAGACTGCAGTCGAGCATATGATAGCCTGAAATGGCAATGTATAATAGAGATAATGGAAGAATTTGGTATGCAAAGGAAGTTGGTGAGCCTGATAAAAATGACACTGGAAGGAACACAGAGCAAGGTGCGAGTAGAAGGAGAGCTTACAGAAGAATTTGATGTTCAAAGGGGGCTTAGACAAGGAGATGTGCTCTCTACAATTCTGTTTAACTTGGCTCTTGAAAAAGGGGAAAGGCAAATGCCTATAAACCCCGGGGGCATGATATTTAACAGAATGCTGCAGTCTCTAGCTTATGCTGATGACATAGTACTTATCTCAAGAAGCCAACAAGACCTAAAAGAGGGTTTCTGGAGTCTAGAAGAGGCCGTAACTAATTTAGGTCTAATAGTAAACTCTGAAAAGACCAAATACATATTAACAAGCAGTAAAATACAAGAGAGAAGAGCACCCCTGGTAATTGGAAGACACAAATTTCAAAAAATTAACAAATTTAAATACCTGGGTTCACTAGTTACTGAGGACAACATTATGGCCGAAGAAATAAAAGAAAGGATATCTGCTGGAAACAGATGTTACTTCTCCCTGCAAGGAATATTTAAGTGTAAAAACATAAGCAGAGAAACCAAGATTCGTCTCTATGAAACAGTTCTTAAGCCACTGTATGGGTCCAAAACTTGGACAATGACAGTGACAGAGGAGGATGGTTATGCAGGTGGGAAAGAAGAGTCCTCACAAAGATATTTGGTGCAGTGAGCATCCAAGGAACATGGAGAATAAGGATGAATGCAAAAATCCAGCAAATCTGTGGAGAACCAGATATTGTCACTGACATGGGCATGTCCAGAGAATGTTAGAGACATCACATTGAAGAAAATTTTTATGGGGAGACCTGGTGGGAGAAAGAGGGGTCAGTACAGAAAACAATGGTTGGATGATCTTGAGGATGGCCTACGCAAACTCGGTATAAGAAGATGGAGACAGAGGAAAGGATCGACACGACAGGTGGATTGTCCAAGGCTCTCCAAGAGCTGTAGCACCAATTAAGAAGATTTATTACCAATCTGTGAAAAAGTTGCCTTTTGGCACAAACATATAGAACAAACTGATTTTAAAGGTGTATTTTCCCTATTTTAGAAATTCTAAAAGTCAAACTTGTTGTGAAAATAGCTTATTGTTACAAATAAGTAACACATTATAGCTGTCTAAAAATTATTGCTACTAGTTTTTTATCTCTTTATAGGAGCACTGTCATTAACCACTAAGAATTAATTAGTGATGTAATATCAACAGTAAGTTGCAAAGGATATGACTTTGGAATATTAATTGTGTCTTTAAATGTTATTTAACTTTCTGTTTATTACTATTTTACTATGTTGTGTGCTGAACTTTGTCGTTCAGTCAGTCATTTTTACAATCGGAGAGTGCACCGATACCTAGCGGTAAAACGATGCGAAATTAATGTATCTACCGTTGATAGTTAAGGGCAGTACTGAATTAAAGTAATAATTCGTGCTGCGCTCTTGTATCGAAATAAGACAGACTTATTACAGTGCCCGATCGCTGTCGCTATCTGTCGGCTTGTCGAGGCATTATAAAAGCCAGGTGCCGCTACCTGTCGCCTGATTGAAGACGGGCGAAGTGCTTCACCAACTGCGTTCTTTTTGCTTGTCTCGACAAGGAAGCCTAACTGATGGCCTCGTGGTACATTCCTTCGGTGGAGAGAAGAATTAATTTCCAACATCTTCTAACAGCTATGGAAAAATAGTTTGTAAACGACTGCGGTGAGTCTTAATTACATTATTTTAATTATATACTAAATTTCACGGGAGAAAGCGTTTTTTTAGTAAGCCTGAGTGAGCGTGCCCACTTGTTCAATCGTGCATTCTGAGATACGTAATTGTTGTAAAGTTTTTATAAACTAATAAAACTAGATTATTGGAGTGTCTGAATCTCGGCCCTAAAACCTAAAGTACATTAACAACAAAATAATTAAGTTTGAACTTTCATTGACACCGATGTGATGAGATACGTGAACATCAAAATGTTGCACAATAGTTGTTGGTTAGGTGGTATAAAGTTTTGCTACAATATCAGTAAAACCTTATACATATATATGGGAACTTACTCAGGCACGTTTTAAATGTAAATCATGTCACATTCAAATTAATGGTGTTCTCAAATTATATGTAGTAAAAACTATGTGTTTTAAATAAATTCTGCACCACGTGGTAACCACAATTTCACTCAAAGTAATAAGTTCATAAGATGTTACAAAGCCAAAATAAAATTTTATATTGCAAAAAGTAACTCACATTAGGTGTGGTTCAGTTTATAAAGAATCATTGTTAGAGAGTTTTTAAATAAGGCATGTTGCCCAAAATAATTTTACCAAGTTTCATTATGTAGCCCATAACTAGGTGTTGCCTTTATATATGTATTTTGGAGGGTGTCCAAACAGTGGGGGCATTTGTGTGTGGTCTCTCACTAAAAATGTAATGTGTGAGCAGGGTTCGCCGAACAGAGAAGAAAGGCCTGCTACATTGCTGAACGAATTCCATCTTAAAAAAGCTCCACACTCGCCACCGAAGAGAATTAGCTCACCACAACAACAACAACATGCCAATCATAAGATCGCCACGTTACCAATAAAAGACCATCCTTCTGGACCCATAAGCAGGTGAAAAACAACCATTTATAATTAACACGTAGAATCAACATGGCACCACCAGTTATACATAACCATCAGTTTCCACCTTTCAAGTTAAACATTCATTTGGATCCCCAATTGATGGGACAGTTTAGTGTGTACACTAAGAAAAAGAATTAATTGTAAAATTTCAATATATTTATAGTAAATTGTCAGTTCAGAGACTGATATGGTTACAAGACAGCATCCAACATAGATTTCCACTCATTTCTTTATAGGGCTATCGCTACAGATTTAAAGTCAGTTTTGTTATTAGTAATTTTCTCAAGTTTATTTTACTATGCATAAAAACATATATTTTCTCTTATTTTTAAAATCAGTTTATTTCATTTGTATAAAAAGATTACTGGGGAGGTAGGCGAATTTTTAACTAGTTTCAACCAAGCTATGCATGTCGAAACACTTTTCAACTTGTTTGTCGAGACTTGTTTGTTGAGACAAGTTTGTTGAAACAAGCCGAAAGTTGAATGAACATGTCCGTCTCTGACCCAAGTGTATTTTTTTATAAGGTGCTAATATTGTGCAATTTTCTCTTTTCATTAATTGGCCCTATTTAAGTATATATAAATTCTTTATACTCATTACGATAACTGGGGGGCGTTAATTATTTTAAAACAATTTTTATTTCTCACCGGAATTAGATACTTAAGCACTTAGCCACTTAGGCACTTACTGTGAATTTTTATTAGGTCCTGGGGACATTTCTATGCGATGGTGTGACATAGCAATTATTTTCTTGGATTCAGTTAATATTTTTCAGGTGGCCTTGTTGAGAGGGTATACTTCATTTATTTAACTATTTTAAAGGGGAATTAAAGATTACTGTTGTAGTTATTCATTATATTATTATTATGAGATAGAATAATAAAAAGGGAGTTGTTAATTATTTAATTCTTGAGTTTTCATTGCAAGTCCTGTCTCACTGGATCCAGCGCAATTTTTAGCTTCTCTAGGCCTTAGCCTAGTTTTAATTAACTTGTGGCCCCTCTTTACAAAAAGAAATATTCTTTTTGTTTTAACTACTCAAGATGAAGTAGGGGTTACAGTTGTTATTTATTAATTACTACTTACCAATTAAAAAATCACTTTAGACTACACACAAAACTCTCTATGAAATTAAAGCAAAAAGAAAATACTATTCATAGTCATTTTATTCCATTTAAACATTTAACATTCAAGAGAAAAACACACTTAATAATATATAAGAAATTTAATGTTCTTGTCCAGTGTCTAAATCATTTACAAAGTTTTGTTTTCACTGTGCAACAAAATGTTTCTTAGTTTCAAACTTAGACACCATTTTCTGAGACTCAATTTTGTACTTATAAGTCCATCTCTTGTACTGGAGCTGCTAATAATAATTCAGTAACTGGCTTTACTACTCTTTAAAAAGCCTGTGTGTGATATACATAACGTATGAGAAGGAGAGTGTCCTTCATATCTTGAGCTGTGCTTGTTATGAAAGCTTTTAGGTTATCGTTGTCAAGTATTTTGTCATTGGATGGTTTGTTATAGTAGTGGTTTGCAGGTCAGTCCTAATAGCCTTTCACATTGAAGTTTTCATATGAAACTATAAAGTTTCTTATCCCTCCCTTATATTGAGGCTTTACCTGTAGATGTCTGTGGAAGTCCTAGCTCACTTACATGCTTATGTTCATCAGTTAAGAAACTGAGGGAGAAGTTTTCAAGACTTGAAAAATAGGCATTCCTGTATATAACACTGTCAGTTACATTTTTAAATTCCTGTGTAAGGTATCAAGTAAGATTGAAAAGCCTCTATAAGTGGTTAGAGTCATAGATGCTCAATGGCTTCAGCTTAGTGTGGAACCAAACCCAGGATGCATGCATATTGAGTACAGACTTTACTAATGTGTACAGATTTTAAGTTGGCTGTCTGTTGATACAACTTGCATGTGCCAATTTTCCAGCCTCCTTCTTAGAAAGTCAGGAGGGCAGATTTTTCTTGAAATTCATCACACATTTTTATTTCTAAATGTGGAAGTCTGTTTTCAAGAGGTTCAGATTCCACAATTGGAAATTCATGAATGTTATGATTGTTGTTCCATTTTCTCCACTGATATCATTTGGCTCTGTTGTTAAAAAAAAGAGATATAAAGGAAGTTTACTATATGAAACAAGCAAATCATCCATCTGTTTGGCTTTTCTACAATTTTTTCTTTTTTCAACAATTAGATTAACCATTTCTAGTACCCTAGCACCAGTATTAGTGGCAGTCAGTTCCAGCACAACCAACAAGAGTTATGTCTAAAAAATAAGCTATTTTTAAAGAATGAAACTATACAATGTGTTATATCCTTTCCAGTTCCAGATTTAGGGGGTGACATGCCCTAAATTGTTTAGCCAGGTTCCCCAATAAGTGTTATATGTTCTTGAACAATAGTTTTCTTGTAAACTTTGTTCCTGTTTTTCTTGAATTGTACACTTGTCCGACTTCCACCAAATACAATCTTTTTTTTTCAATTTGCAGGACTCAACCTTCAACAGTTCCTTCTTGATTTTTTTTTTAATTCTTTGATTGTCCTTGTCTAATCTTCATTGTATCAATAACTTTACTTCTACTAATAAATGCCAATATTCTGTATAACTGCTACAGCTTTCTCACCCATACTATCAGTATAGCAAGTAATGAGGGAACTATAATACGCAGTTGTCTTGATTATTCATCTCTTCTTTCACAGCACTAACACTTAACTAAAATGAACTTTTTCATGTGAAAACTTACTGATTTTATTGGACGCGTTTCGGCTTACATATCCGCCTTCTTCAGCTTTGGTAACAGACTGCCAGCATTTTGTAACGGTTGTGTGGAAGGTGAAGTGGGGGTGGTGTGTGGAGGAAGGGAATTCAAATTACTGTTTGTTTTCTGTATAATTGTGTCACATACACTTTTTGACACAATTATACAGAAAACAAACAGTAATTTGAATTCCCTTCCTCCACACACCACCCCCACTTCACCTTCCACACAACCGTTACAAAATGCTGGCAGTCTGTTACCAAAGCTGAAGAAGGCGGATACGTAAGCCGAAACGCGTCCAATAAAATCAGTAAGTTTTCACATGAAAAAGTTCATTTTAGTTAAGTATAATAGGCATTTGTGTAGTTAATGGTACGCTTAAAGAGTTTACAGATTCAACAGTACTCTCACCCAGTCTCATGGTTTCTTCAGTACAGTGATTGTCTATTTTCTAGACTTCAAGGGTATAGTGTCTTTTTTCTCACTCCACACATTCTAGTTTTGTTTCTTTCTTATTCATTATCTTTGGAGAGGTTTCACATCAGTGATCAGTGTTACTGATAACCTTTTTTTTAAGTCAACCTTTGACTTTTTAAAAATGGTTGCTTTTTTTTATTTTGCGTATTTGTAAAGTACAAAATCCACACATGCTATTATTCACATGCTACTATTTCAAAGAGATCTTTACTCTCTCTTCTTTCTTGAATAAATCCAAAGTGTGATCAAATGTTGATCCTTTTCTACTTTTAGATCTTGATATGTTCCTTTATATATCATGATATTTCCTAATCATCTGTAATACCCTAATACTTTAGTATGAGAAACAATGAGTATGGAAGCTTTTAACTCAATTTTTTTTAATTTTAACAACTAATATTTCAGAAATTTCACTTACAGATGGTTCTTTGACAGCGCTGTCTGGTTTTGGCTAGTTTTTTATGTTTTGATAACATTTCATAACATCATATGTTGGCTATGCTGTTTTACTAAGTTCTTTCTCATGATCAAAAATAAGACACTCATCCATTTGTCTTGTAACTAGTTTTAGTCATGCCATCATCCATTAATATGATAACATATAAAGAAAGATGAAAAAACACAGCACACAACCACACTAAATTACACAGATCAGTAAGTTCCTCACACCATTCTTATTGTAGCCACATTTCAACCCAAGTCACAAACTCAGTGACACTACAACAGTTCTCGCCTCTGCAGCCTGTCAAAACTTGTATAAGGTCACAGTGTAGGCAGCTACCACCCATGGCTGTACCTCCACAACATGCTCTTGAAATTCAGATATATTGTCAGTTGTGAGACTTAATGGAAAGAAATGATGCTGGGCCCAGTCTTTATTCGTACATCTTCTACAGTAAAAGATTCAAATTTAGAGAGGATTTGTTTGAGTATTCAGAGTGCCGATTTTGGATGACTTTTTCACCCATGACGTGTGAGGCAATAAATCTATAATAAGAGCTATGGAGATGGATTACTGGTGGAGATGCTGTAGACTAACAAGACTAGGTAGAGTGAGAAATGGAGAGATAAGACAAGCGATGGGAATTGACCTTGACATTACAGAAACAATAGAAGCAAGAAGACTGAATTGGTTTGGACACCTAAAAAGAATGTCGGATGAGAGATGGCCAAGGAAGGTATGGGAATGGACTCTGCCCTCTAGAAGAAAAAAAGGAAGACCTAAACATTAATGGAAAATGGACGTCAAAGATGCAATCCATCATCTTGCATGCAATTCAAGAGGACTTACAGAACAGGATTGGCGCCAGTGGAAGCTAGGATGCGAGAGGCGACACCAGCTATAATTAAATCTCCTAAAAAAAATGTTTGAGGCAGTCCTTGAAATCCCAAATACATGGCTGGTGCTAGGTGTTTTATGTCTCCCACAATAGGTTGATTGTGGGTGTACAGTTGCATGGCTGGCACTGGGGTTGTCTTCAAACTCCACAAGTAAGTCTTAATGCATTGATTTGGCAGTTGTTCAAGGGTTGATTTTCTTATGCTGACCAGTAATTCACTTCCACATGTTATTCTTACAAAACTTTAAAAATTCTTAAAGGTATTTTTACTTTTACGAATAAAAATATGCTTTATTTTTAGGAATTGGTAAGACAACTTTGATTATGAAAGTATGGGACGAAATTAAGAAGAAAAATATTCCTGCATTTGGATTTTACACTCAAGAGATTCGAATACAAAACCGCAGAGAAGGCTTTGAAATAGTTACTTTAGATGGAGCACATGGCTCTTTGGCAAAAATCGCGTAAGTTTCAATATTGACACTTATACTAGTGTGTACAGAGTAGTGAATTAGAGGTAATACAATATATTTGAATTTCAAATGACAATTCTTAGCAAATATTAGCACACAGTATGTTATAAAGTCAAAGTGAAGTCTTCATGCATGGTTGAAAAATATGTCCCAGTAATGTACTCAACTTGGATACAAGTAAAGTCTGTGCTGACATTTGTGATGTGCATCTATTCAGACATAGATAACATAACTATAATAACCTACATAGTTTGGGTTCAGAGCAACTTGGTTGGGATGTTTTATTTTAACAAGAATACAGTAGTAATATTACTTATAATAATTTATAATTTGTGATTATAAATTAATAATAAAATATAAATTAATAAAATAATATTACAAATAATAATTTGTAATATTAATAATAACTCTATATCATTATAATCGAATGTAGTTGTTAATACGTCTTTCTTCTTTCATGAATGACTAAAGACAATTATTTATATCATGCATAACTAGTCACGGAATAATCATTGGTACCCCTCCATCTACATTACTGCATGCTGCAATATAAAGACTAGTGTAAAGAAATCAGTATGCTCCTTTTGATTATAAAACCATATGTTGATATAAATTTAAAAATTTGTAAAATATTTAAATATGCAATTTTAGGAAGTGGATATTATTGATGAAGATATATTTTTTAGCAGTTAATTTTGTGACTTTACTTTTTGAATAATCTACAAACAAAATATAGCTTTACAGCTATATTTTAGTATTACAGCTTATCTCTTCGAATGTATCTAGCTAAAAGTAAAAAAAAAACTATGGAACACATTTTACTTTTTGTTTCAGTAAGTACAAGTTTAAAACACAAGTTCCAAACAAGTACAATAATACTTGTGTTACATACAAGTAACATCCATTCTCTGTATTGTAACTTAAAATTAATAAACACAGTGTTGTAACTTTTTCACACATGATGTAAATACAGTAAAACCTGACCTGACGGCCACCTTTATTCAGCAGTCACCTTATGAACGCTCATTTTTCTGAGGAACAGATTTTATTTTCCATAAGATCAACGTAAATTTCCCCTCCTTTAAACACTCGCCTACTTCCTCAGCCAGTAGTCAGCCCATAACAGGTTCATACCCTTGTTTAAACGGTCACCTGTTGTATGTTCAGTTGTCTGGAATATAATACAGTAGACAAAATAGTTTAATGATACATATTTCTAAGAATACTCTAGTGTTTATGCCTGCCCAACTAAAAGATAAAGTAAACAATCTAGCCGTATGTACCTGCATACTTTTAAATTTATAAATGTTAATTGTACACAATAAACTGACGATGTCTCCATAACGCTGAAACAGTAGTAAGTGGTCTGTTACAAGTGAACGTTCAGAATTTATAGCTGAAGTTATAATGTTGAATTGGTGTAAGTGATCCACGTGTGTTTCAGTGTTTTTGTAATTTGTGTCAAAAATGTATAACAAAGAAAGAGTGTGTTTACATTTTGAAGCTAAGCAAGTGTTGTTTTCGAAAGTGATAAGAGCATTTCAGCAAGGAAACTTGCCGAAGTTTTTAAGTGTCGAAGGACACAAATCAACAGCGTAATCCAAAATAAAGACCAAACTTGAAAAGAGTGGGAATCCAATATGAATCGGGGTATAATAAGAAAATCCGAATTAAAGTGTTGACAAGTAAATAAAATTCTTTATGAGCGGTTTAAATGTGTTCACTCAAAAAAAAACTTCCAGGTAGTGGAAGTATGTTATGGGAGAAGGCATTCAAAATTTTTATTGAAATTAAAGTCGAAAATTTCGTAGCAAGCATTGGGTGGCTGGAGTGTTTTAGAAAGCTGCAACATGCCATTCTAAACAATTTCGGGTGAAGGTGCGGATATGCCTATTAATGAAGTCAGTGAATGGAAATAGAGATTACTGAGCAAGAATTAAGTGACATTGGCAACATTGATGTAACTAGATAATAATCTAGGTTTGTTATCTAGGTTGTTATACCTGTACCAAATAAATCATTAAATTACAAAAAGGTGTGTGTAATGTTGGAAAAATGGCTAGAGAAAGAGTATCGATTATATTATGTTATGTTATAGTGCTGCTGGCAAAAAGAGCTGCCGTTAGTTATTGGAAAACTAAAGTGTTTCAAGAATTTGGAGACAACATTATGGAGCATTAGTTGGCAAAACAATATTTACCACATAATTTTGTTATAAGACAAATTTTGTCCTCGATGTGGTATCCTAGGTCAAGACAATCTGAATCGACGTTGCTGGTACCACTATTAAGGAGTGTTTTACAAAATGTGGCATTCAAATTGGCAACGCAGATTTGCAGGCGCAATCATTATATCAAATTTCGCAAGAACTTCACACACTTGCTACAGTTCCTGTACTGCCATATGATGAAAACTTGCAAATAGAGAGTCTACAATGCTGTAACTATCTCGATGGAAATTGGGAGGATGGACTTCAGGAAGATCATAAAGGTAGGTCAGAAAAAATTCTGTATTTACAATGAAAAATATTTGAAATGGTCAATTAAAATCTGTATTATTCCGAGATATTTGCTTTAAGAATACAGTAATTTTTCTGCTTTTTTGCATTTTTGCATAATTTTTCTGATGATGACGTACAGAGTGAAGAAGAAGAAGAAATTAAAGAACTGCCGATAGTTTAAAAGGAGTGTTACGATCTCTTGGGCGGATCAATGGTATTTGTGTTACTCCTGATAAGGAATGTGGGGTGAATGCTGTGGAACAGCTTAATAAACTTTACTGTATGCATAGGCGTGTCCAACGAAGGTGCCACCGGTGCCGTGGCACCACCACTAGATTGAGAATTTGTTTGTTTTTTTTTTTTTACGTGCAGAATATGTTTTTACGTAGAAACTGCATAATTTCCGTGAAAACTTGATGATTCCGTTTGTGGAACAAGAACTGGCTGCTAACGCAAGAACATGTGATGTAAAATTGACAACTTCAAAAACAGTGTTGCATTCGACCATCGGATGACCCTGTAATGTAATGTAAAATATTTCCTTACTTTTATATTTTGTTCTGGACACTACTAACTATTAAATACTAAACTTGAACCTGTTGGAGCTTTATTTGTCTACAGTATAAATTAATCAATTTTTCAATTCTGTGTTTTTTTCATTGGATATAAATAAATATTCTAAAAATCAAAGTTGTTTCCATTTTGTTATACAAATTAACCAGATAGGCTAACTGGATCATTCATTAAAAGACAAAATTCGTCTAAATTGATATTTCTAAAGCTACTTTGTTAAACATGTGTGTGTTGCCAACTTTTGATTGGTCCGGTAAGTGCAAAGAGTTGAGTCCCTTAAAAAAGTAAAAATTTATTTGACGGCATTCAAAAAACCTCGCTTTTCAAAATGTTTTTTATGGCCTCCAGATAGCATTAAAACACGTTTTTAAGCAATAAATTTTCAAAAATCTTCCGGGGGAGGACCCCAGACCCCCCCCGGAAGCCATTCTTGGCACCACCACTACTGAAGTCCTGCACACGCCTATGACTGTATGGTCAAAAATTATGAAATTAAAAAAGAACTGCTACTGTGAAACAAAGCGCATTAAAAGAAAGTATAATTTCCTTACCATGTATTGTAATTTAGTTTCATTGTAAACATACTGTATATAGGAATACAACTGCAAGTACATAATAAAATGACAGCCGATCATCCTTACTTAATACACTGTATTGTTACTACCCCCGCCAACACTCATTAAATGGTCACCTTTCTAAGCGGCCACATTTTACGGAGATTCAAGGGTGGCTGCTTAAGACAGGTTTTACTGTAGTTAATTTTTGCACTGATTCAACAAAGTTTTTCAGGTATGTACGTATTTTTTTTAGGCATACAAATGTACCTAAAAATGTACCTCTTGTTGGAAGATATGCAGTTGATGTTAAAGCTTTTGAGTCAGTAGTGATGCCAGTGCTGGACAAGTATGTAAGTATTGCTTTTTCTCTTTTGTAATGTACACATGGTTATTAGTAATTTAATTCAGTTGCATATCATTAGCTGTACAGAAAAAATATATAGGCCTAACTTGTGAAGGGATGAATTGCACCCTATAAATACTATTAATAGCAAAAGTGTTTGAAACTGATTTTTGGGAAATGTAAAAGAAGTGATGTTTGACTTACCTTTTGTTAGCTGGCAAAATTATTGTCTCTTGTCTGTTTTCTGCACCATAAGTATGATTTCATATACTTTTCTCTGTCAGTACCAGCCGGGTGTGAATAATTAGTTGACAAATATGCATTCACGTATTACAAATTGTTATGTCTTTATTATCCATTAATGCATAAACATTAAAGCATACTTATTTTAAATTCTTGACAGACAATCCTATATAGATGCAATTAAATAGCCACAGTTAATGTAGTATCATCTCTCGGCTATATGAAAATTAGTAGATACACTGTGTTGTACAGATCATGTCACAAAAAAGTGGAAAGTTTTAAATTACTATATTTTGACTGCTTTTTTTATTTATATTTCCTATTTAGTGGTAATATTGGTGGTTTTGAGAGTAGACTAGGAAAGGATGGAGTAACAATTTATTAAAAGTTCTTTGTTTAGCTTTCAGTTCATTAAAACCCCTTTGGTGTAATGTAGCTTTGATATATACTATCTTCTGATAACCTCCTATTCCTACCTGATAATCCTCCTAGTAGTTATAATTGTACTGACAAAGAGCCCCCTGAAATAACCCCACCAAATCCAAAAACAACTACCAAAATATTAAATATCCACACAAGCCCTGACAGAAAACTACTTGGTCCAGAAACTTTTAAGCGAGTCCGACAAGCACAGGGTAGGCCAGGGCGAGGTGTCAATTAAGAAAACAACATATAATCACCTTAATAATTTTTATTCCAAACATTAAACAGAAGCATTAAATTTACCCAAATAAACATTCTGTTACAATTAAGATTACTGTATACAGTCAAAACATTTATTTTTGAAAAAGAATTGATCAACATTTATTGACCAAATATTTCTTATTATAACTTGTTTGTAACAGTGTTACAACTTTAGAATGATTAAAATTATCAAATTATAATTTTATTCAACTTGGTTATCTCATAGTTTTGTTGAAGTACAAAATTAATATTATAAAATAACTTTTATAGATGTAAGTACTGGTAAGTAGATGTGTAATAGATGTGTATTATTATTATAGATTCGTAGATAGTACGATAATATCTTCTAACTCTTCTTAGTGGATCTTCACTCACTTCAGCCCCGCGATGGAGCGTCAATCTATAAAATAACCTTTTATAGATGTAGATAGTTTGGTGTGGTGTAGTGTGAGTGCAGATACGCACCGGTATCTACGATGATGTTGTTCTTTATAAAATGTCATAATTATCACTATTATGGTTATTAGTGTGATTGTATTGTTTAATGGGTGAGTATTGATAGTCCACTTTTGATTTAAAATGTTTCGCGCACTTTGTTATATACGTCCCTCACTTACCACACGTGGATGTTTCAGTCCTGTTCAGTGACGGTTCCGCTGAAATACATACACTTTACATACAGATAAATATTCAGGTTGAATATTCAATATATTTATCACACACAATATAAATGAAATAATATCTAGATAATATTCTGAATGATCAGATCTATTTAAACTCTTCCGCCACCTTTGGTAGAACTGATTAAAAAATAAATGAACTAATTTAGAATTGAAATGATACTCTTTTTCACTGGTAATAAAAGTGGAGGTTTATTAACAATTCGAGAAATTATAAAATCTTTGAACAATGAACAATCAAAGGCTAACAACCTTTTAGATAATAATTACAAATAAAAATTCAAAATAAGACTCTGTTCAGCCTCAAGGCTGGTAAACCTGTTATTTGTACAATAAGTTAATTTCAAGAGGTTATGTTCTCTTGTATCAGTGAATTACCATATTCGTAAGGTTCTTTTAGGTAACATGATACCAGGTTCAAGATGTAATATTAATAACGATATAAGATGAACAATAATTAATAATAAACAAACAAATATAAAAATCGAAAATTAATACCATATATCTGATATTTATGGTACTATCGTACGCGGGAATGCGCACGCAACTTTTAGTATTCTTCTGACAATTATCAAGCTCGCTGGCTTGTACAGTTAAAATGTATCACTTTATTTTAATAATTCGTTTGGAGAATTATCTATTTGCAAGAGAAAAATTTATTAAAAAACTCTTGTTATTATTTCTATCTGGTTTGGATTTTACTTGAGAACAGACTGGTAACAGTGAAATTAGCAAGTTACCGTTACGATTCTGAGGTTATGTTATAACGGGTATTGTTATAATGGTTAACTATTTCTTAATATTTATTATTTCTTAATCTAAATATAAACACATTATTCGTAATATATTGATGTGTTATTATCAGGATTACATTTATTTTTTCGTATTAAAGTTAATAATGTTTACTTTAAAACATCGAAAAGTCAAGAAAACAATTTTAGTCAAATGAGTGACTATTGTGATTACTTGTATTTAGTAATAAATGCTTCTAACATAATTTTTTAATAATGACAAATAATTAAAATATTTTTTCAATATTTTAATAATTGTGAATTAATATTTCTTTTAATTCTGATAATTCAATCATGGTTTTTGATACTTCGCCTTTTCTGACTTGCGTAGTGTCAAAATTAGTTGTTTACGAAATTATTATTTCTGTTTCAATATTATTTAAATAAAAATTGTACTCCCTGTTTTTTATCTTTCACAACACTCGCGAGTACGATTGACATTATACACTAATCGTACTGGTTTAAATAAATAACTTCGCACCTTTCACTCGTAAATATTGGTGTAGTGTTAAGGTTATGTATGTTGATTTACTTAATGTCAATGCCGCGCACAAATTCAAAATAAAAACTTTTTCATGTTGGCGAGTGGCGTGGCCTCTCCGTCGAAAGACTGATCGTGGACTGTGATGCTTACTCGAAGCGTCTCCTTCTCGTCTAGCTAAGGTTCATTCATTCTATTGGTTGAAAAAATTATACTCTCCAACCCAAAAGCCTTTGTCTTCTTAAAATATTTAATTTTTTAACAAATTCGATTTTGAGTTTGAGGCTTTTTGACGTCAGCACTGGTACAAAATTTAATCGAAAAGTTTAAAATCACAATAACTTTCTTAATCTATGTCCTATCGTTAAATGGTTGATGTCAGTGAATTGCAGACATCCTATGCTTTAATTTAAGTCTAAGAATGATTATTTTCCGTCCATCACTTCTATCTCTATAACGATTTTATTAATTATTTCTGGTGTATCTTATTTTTATAAGTCTATTACACCAAATTTCACTTATTTATATTAAAACACTTTTTAAATAAACACTCTGAGTCCATATCTCAATTGGTTTGATTCAAAATTTGAGAATAATTGTTCCCTAAACAATATCTCGTTATGGCGTCATTAGGCGTCCATATTTGATTTTTTATAAATGTGCTTAAAACTAATTTTTCTTATTTAAAACAGTAATATTGCTATCTAATAATACTAGTAATGTCTATTTACATAATTTTACACTAGAATATTTGTATATGACTGTTTTTAATCTACTATTTACATTGTTTTAGTCCCCTCCTATCTCTCTTATACAATTGTTACCTTATTTTTTGGTTTTTTCTATATAAATTATATTATGTACTAATTATAATTAGTGTACACACATTGTACTTAATTCATTATACATAATGGTTAGCTTTTAGCTAGTTCAGAACCCTTCAATTTTTCAGTAATGGGTCTGTTTATGTTGTGTCATATCATAGTAGTCATTTATTTTTGTTAATACAATAACTAACTTGTTATTGTTACACTTGGTTTGGGTTTCCAAAGTAGTATTAGACATTATTCTAAACCTTGATAATGTTTTCATTCACCTTCAAACAAGTTTACATGTCATATTTTTCATAAATAACTGGCTCCTCATGGTCTGTTTACATCTGGGTCCTTTCATTATAGTCATTTGGTTTTTAATTATTTGTATATAAAATGACTGTTTTTATGGTCATAGTCTGTTCTCAAAGTAGCATTGGGATTCCCTCTTACTACTGGTAACCACCTTAATTATCTGTGTTCAATCTTTGATACAGTATTTTTCTTAGCTAGTTAGTTATACAGTGGTTCAGCCTACTTCTAGTTATATGTACATAGTTAGTTAGTTTACAATATTTTGGTTACAATACTGTTATTATTATGTTCAGAATCTGTTCTCAAGGTAGTACCAGATATTTATCTCACTACTGGTAATACTTTTATTAACATTGGTATTTGTTTTGATATTGTATTTTGTCTAACTAAATTGGCATATTTGTTCCATCTCTACTATCTCTGTGCCATCATATTTGCTTTGTTTTATTTGCATTGTGCTGCAATATAATACATTGTCTCTTAGGATTTATTATTATTTATAACAAATTCTTGATTGATATCATAGTTGATGATCAATTATTTCTATTAACATGTATGATTTTCTGTTTCATAGGTGTCTTCCCTATGGGGTTATGTAATGCAGTATTTTTCTACTACTAACATGACTTCAGTATGGTATAATATTTTAATTATTTTGTTACACATGTTTATACAACTCCTTCTTAAACAATAACACAAATCTTTTTGTATTAATTACAATATTTTTCTGGTCATTGGTTGAATTCAATTCCTGTCATTTTGTTTTATACATAACAAAGGTTTTTTTTATTTGTTGCAGTTCTCTATGAACAATAACATAATTGTTCTATTTTATTCTATTCTGGTGGTCTTATGATTATCTGTATTGATCACAACCTTTATTAAATTAGTCACACTCATTGTCTGTGTTTATTTGACTATTTTAATTCTTGCTGTTTCATTATGAAATTAACATATTTTCTTACACTATAAACTTCATCACTGGGATTGTTTGTGTGGTTTATTCAGTTGAAATTAGTTAACTATTCACAGGTTTCACATCTATGTTAAGTACTCACTGTAATTGTTTGTGGTTCCTTAAATGTTAAACACTGGTTTTCTTTTCATATTTGATAATCATCATTTCTTTTGGTCACTTATATAGTCTTTAGTACACGTGGTTTATGTTGAATCCTTGCATGATCCATCCATCTTCTTCTCTCTTCATGGTACGCTTCCTTGTCCTTCTTCTTTCTTCTTCTTCAATATTTTCGTTGTAGTCACTATCTTTATTTATTTTCCTCGCTGTTGGAGTTTGTTGGTCCTTATTTTTTCGGTTCCCCTCACTGTTGGATCCTATTGGGTCTGGTTACTGATATTTTGTTTTGGCTCATGGCATTTTCTTTCTTCATTTTGTATTTGATGTTGCTATGTTAATATTATCTTCTTTATCGTTGGATTTTTATATTAATATATTTGTAGATACACACTTTTATACATTTAGGTTCATTTATCTAGACATACTTCCATGCTTTTCTCTTACTTGACGTTATATTAGCTTATATTATGTAACTACCATATTTGGTAACGTTACATATGCCTTCCTATAAGAATTGATTAATTCTGAATTATTATACTATATTTTTCATTGAAGAATTTATCAATTGTTGTACATTCCATGTCGATTCACATGTTTTTTCCATATATCCCATCACTTTCTTCTGTTTGAATCATAGTTATTTCTTCTCTATGTAATCATCTCCCTTGTTTATTTAGTTCCCTAATTCCCTAACATAAGTTTAGCTGGGGCAGTTTAGAGCGGCTCACTTTGGCTATTCAACTCTACTGGCCATACTAACTTCAATAAATATGGAGGCAAATCATCTCCTTCAATAATAATAAATGATTGCTGGCATTACTCATCAGTCAATTCATCTCAAATCATCAAAAATAATAATAGTGGTCGTTCTTCCGACAAATAATAAATATCCTTGGGATTAATTCACGCATCTGCGGTTTATACATTGTTATTCTCTCTTTTCTTGATTCAACTTAACGATATTCTTCACATATTATGGGGATAGTTTGTTTTACATTTCCTCACTGGTATACTCTCATGATTATCTTCGTTAGTATATTACTTTTCATTCTTCTTCATCATTGATTAATCTCTTCATTTTGTGTCACATTGAACGTCATTTCGTCATATTCTTCATTTCAGGTTTCATTCTTCTAGATATAATTTATAAGTACATTTATTTTTTCTTCTTTCTCATGGTTTTAGTTGGTATTTAAATTCCATGTGGTATTGGCCTTTTCCTCTAGTAAAATACACTAGAATATTGTGGTTGTGTGTGGTGGTTTGTCTACATTAGTACATTTCTTTAGTTTTATTCTTCCAACTTCTCATTTGCTCCTTCTTCCTTTTTCAATAGTACGGGTATGGTGTTCTTATTACTGGTTGACGTGGCTCTTGGAAATAATCATTTGCCGTAGATGTTGTTTGTCTGTCTCGTATATTTCTTTTTTTTTTTCTTTTATCTATAGTACGGGTAAGATGTTCTCTTTTACTGGTTGACGTGGCTCTTGGAATTAATTATGCCTAGGATGTAAGTTGTCTGCCTCGTATATTTCTTTTTTCATTATAGTACGGGTAAGATGTTAAAATTTTTACTTGTTGACGTGGCTCTTGGAAATAGTTATGCCATAGTTGTAGTGTGTCGGCCTCGTATATTTTTCTTCTTTAGTACGGGTAGGATGTTAAATTTTTACTTGTTGACGTGGCTCTTGGAAATATTTATGCCTAGGATGTAATTTGTCTTTCTCGTATGTTTTTCTCTTCTTTTTATTAGTACGGGTATGGTGTTCTTATTACTTGTTGACGTGGCTCTTGGAATTAGTTGTGCCGTGGATGTAAGGTGTCGATCTCGTAAATTTTTCTCTTTATAGTACGGGTAGGATGTTAAGTTTTTACTTGTTGACGTGGCTCTTGGAAATAATTGTGCCATAGTTGGTATGTGTCGTTCTCGTATATATTTTTCTCTATTAGTACGCTATTATTCATGAATACAATGTTCTGAATCCTTTACATTAATTCTTTGGGAGCATGTTTTCTCACATTATAAAATTACAATATACATTCAATGTTCAATACATAGTTATACAGTTACTTCTCATTTAATATAAATACATGATAATTTTCATAACAATAATACATCCTTTTTCTTTAGTCAACATCTATTCTTATGATCATATTTTCATTTTTCACTTTTCAAATAATAATAATCTCCATGGCCACATTTCATTCTTCATCTTGATATAGTCAACAGTTATATTCATAAGTATATTTTCATTTTTCACAACAAACATTTTCATCCTTTACATAATATCCATAATAAAATATTTCTTTTCGCTATCTTTTTACTTTTTAATCCCATATTTTAATTGTCAATATATTTTTTCATTGAAGTTTGATTATAAGTACCCTTTATCTTTTTTGTGATAGGGTCCTGCAATTCATAAGTGTTGTTTAGATTGTTCTTAGTTACAGTATACGGTCCGGTATATAGCAGTAGCAGTTTCTTTGCAATGCCCTCGATAGTACTTGGGAGTTCTCGATTTTTGATAAGTACTCGATCTCCCACTTCATATTTGATAACTTTGGGTTGCAACTTTTTGTACTTGAGCCTCAGTTTATTAGCTCTTTCAACTGCATTGTTATAGAATTTTGTTTTGTTAAATTTGACCTCTGCACTTATTGGAAAATTAATGATCTCTGTGATCTCCCGGGGTGGTCTTTTCTCATACATAGCCATGTAGGGTGTTTCGTCAGTCGATTGATGGTAGGCTAGGTTTAGGAAGTCTTCAGCCGGGGATAGATACTCCTCCCACTTCCTCTGCTGGCTGTGACAGTAGGTTCTTAAAATCCTTCCTACTTCTCTCAACACTCTCTCAGCAGGGTTGCTGTTGGGGTGGTACACCGATGTTTTGTATGTCTTTATTCCCAGATGGATCAGTGTTTCCCGCCACTTTCGTCCTCGGAATTGCGTTCCATGGTCTGTAATTATCGTCAAAGGTTTACCCACTTCGGGTATATACTTGTTTATGACTATCTCCAGTATTTTACTTGTCGTCGCTCGATTAAGTGGGTACAGCTTAGTATATTTGGTGTAGTGGTCAAATATTATGATGATATACTTATATTGGTGTCTTCCACCACTCCGTGGAAATGGTCCACAAATGTCCTAGAAAATTTTTTCTAACTTTGTCGTCGATGTAATTGGTATCATCACTCCTTCTCGTCTCTCATTGCTGCATTTTGCCAGTTGGCAAATATTACAATTCTGGACGTATTTTCTTACCTTTCTGCTCATGTCCTTGAAATGCACATGCTCCTGCAATGCCGTTACGACCTTTATTGCGCCCATGTGACCATAGCGTATGTGGTAGTCGATAGTCAATTCTTTTTCTAGGGCTTTTGGTATTACTACCTTCCATCTTTCACCGTCTTTATTATGTTTGGTGAACAATAATTGGTTATGAGTACAGTAATAATGTTTTATGTTTCCATCATTGTTTGCTAGTTTCTGGATAATCAGTGATACTTTGGGGTCTTGTTGTTGATGAGTGGTTATATCAGATAATATGTTAGTGAGTTCAGATTTACTTTTCAGTAGATGGTAGACTTTCGCAATGGTTTCACTCTCTCCTTCAAATGTTTGGGTGTTGATGTTTATTCAGGACAACACGTCTGCAGCTGTGTTGCTCTTCCCTGGTATGTACTCCCACTGTATGTTGTACTCTTGGAGTGTGAGAGTCCATCTCGTCAATCTACCGTGCTTTAACTTGCAGTTTTTTAGGAATGAAATAGATTTGTGGTCTGTCCTTACTGTTACTGTATATCCCAAAATAAAAGTCCTAAATTTTTCGCACGCAAACACTATACTCAATAATTCCTTTTCCGTTGTATGGTAGTTACGTTCGCATTTGTTCAAAGTACGGCTTGCGAAACAGATCACTTGATGATTCCCGTCTTGGTCTTCTTGATATAGTACAGAACCAAGGCTTAGGTCGCTAGCGTCACAATTCATGAAAAACTGCTTCTCAAAATTAGGGTGATGCAGCATAACAGTTTCAAGAAACTTCTCTTTAATTAATTCGAATGTAGAATCTTGATCTGATCCCCATTTCCATTTTTCCTTCGATGATAGCTGTGCTGAAAATCGAGCTGTCAATTCAGAATAATTATTTTGGAATTTTCGGTAATAATTACAGATTCCGAGGAACGACTGTAACTGCTTTTTGTTCTTCGGGACGGGGAAACGCTGAATTGCCTCCATCTTCTCCTGGGATGGTGTAATTCCATATTCTGACAAGTTAAACCCCAAGAATTGCACTTCCTTTGCGATTAATTGTGATTTATCTAATTTTAGTGTAATGTGGTTGTCTTCCAATTTTTGTAATACTTGTGCCACCCGGTCACAGTGTTCTTCCCAATTGTTAGATGCGATCAAGAGGTCGTCGACATAAACTGTCGTAAACTGTAATGTGCTGTGGCCCAGTATCTCATCCATACATTTGACGAATATGGCCACTGAGTTCACTAAGCCAAATGGTAATCTCTTAAAATGGTAATTTCGGCCTTCAAAAATAAAAGCGGTGAACTTTCTGCTATTCGGATGCAGTTCGACCTGCCAATATCCGCAGACCGTATCCCATATACTGTAAAATTTAGTACCATACAATTTCTTTAGTATTTCATCGATTTCTCCAGGCGATGTCCTGTCATTAATTATGGTCTTGTTGAGTTCACGTGCATCTAAACAAATTCTTACCGCACCATTTTTCTTTGGTACAGCGACAATAGGGTTGGTGTATGGTGAATTGCTTACTTCAATTATATCATTTTCTATTAAACGTTGGATTTCCTCTCTTACAGCTTCTTTCAGTGAAAAGGCGATAGGGTAAGATTTCCGCTTGAACTCTGCCTGGTCCTTGAATTTTAATTCACATTGGAAATTCTTTATTTTCCCGGGCGTATCAGAAAATACGTGGCGATATTGATAGTATATATTTATTAGCTGGTCCCGTTGTTCCCAAGTCAACTCATGGCTATTTTGGTTGGTTTTGAATTCTTGGATTTCATTGATTTTTTCCAACCATAAAGCTTCCTCTGGACTGTTGTGAAGTCCCTGGTTGATGGCGCCTTCCTGATGTTCGTGGCCTTCCCTGATATAATATATTACGTGTTCCAAGGGTGCCTTCCTACATTCTATTAAATTGGCGGTCCACTCAACTTCTTCTGTCTTCATCATCACCGTATTTGTATCCATATTAATTATTGGTGTGTATTTTCGTAATATGTCACAACCAATGAGTAGAGTGAAGGGTAGCCCACTGGCTACAAGGAATACCATCGGTATCGTCTTCCCATTGCTTGATACGTCTAGTTGTACCTGTTGTCGAATAGTCTTATTCTGACGTCCGGTGGCTCCGATGAGTAGTATGTTGTTAATTGGTAATGTTGCTATGGTAGCTTTATTTTCTGATTGGATTCTGTCCAATTCCATCTTGTCAATTAATGATACGTTGGCCCCGGTATCTATCATTGCTGTGGCCTTTGTATTGTTTACTTTCACAGATATATATGCGATTTCACTATTGCTTGCATCGCCGATAACACTTTCTTTCTCTTCCATCAAATCCTTTCTTATGTTTTTTAGGTAATTGTTGTTGTATATTTTGCGTTGATTCGAATGTTTCGCCAAAATATCAGACCCAATAGTCCGGTTCAGTGAGGGTGTTCTTGGGATTTTCACTGCCGGTTGGTGTTTAAAGGCAGGTCACCGTTTTCGTGCCTGTCTTGTGACATTGAAGCTATGGGTTCCTGATTTCCAGGCCCATGTCCATTATGATAAACTTCTGTAGTCTGCGTGGCTGTTCTATGACCTCCACTGCTGTCGCTTCCATTTGATCGATAGCCGGATTCTCTTTCTTCTCTATCACTATTACTGGAGTGACTGTGTTGGTTTGGGAAACTCCTTCGTCCTTGATAATAGTTTCTACGATTCCCACCTCGGCTGGCATGGGTATAGTGTACTCTATGAAAATGATTGTTATTTTGATTGCCATTGCCTTGTCGTGGTTGATGATTGGGAGATTGGTTTTGATATGGCCTGTAGTAGTTATTACCTCTTTGGTAATGCGTGTCTCTCTGGTATCCACCTGGACGATGGTTATTGTAATTCCCTCTATTCACGTTGTTGCCACCTCCGTCTTGGCGTGGTATTGGTTGATTTTGGAATCTTGGTGGGTTGTTAAAATTTCTTCCTGGGCTATTCCTGTCATTGTGAATGGTGGGGTTGTTGTTTCCAGGCCCTCCTCGATCGTATGCTTGGCTAGGTACTTGTCGGTTTCGTTGATAGTACCTTTCTCTTTCGTGGCTTTCGAGCAGGTCGCACATCCCTTGAATTGTTTTTATCTGTGAGTTCAATCTTCCCTGCGAAATACCTTGATTAAAATGGTAGGCCAATTTTGTAACCAGGCATTCTTCTGGGATTGCAGGCTCCAGATTCCTAGCCAGGCAAATTTTGCCTAAGAAGTAGGTTGTCATCGATTGCCTTCCATTCACATCGAACCTTCCATTTGTAATGTTGTCTCTTATGATGTTTTGTGTGGCTTCCGACCAATACTTTTGTTTGAATGCCGTTTTAAAAGTGTCATAGCTCCCCACTTCGTGACGGGTTGCTGTCCACCAGTTGTCGAATGTATTTTTAAAAGATTCATCCAACATACCCTTAATGATAGACCATCTGCTCTCTCGGTTTCTGTGTATTATTTCTTCTATCCTCTCTAAGAATTCTAGTGGATTTTTAGAATACGTTCGGAAATCGATCTGGTCCCTGCCTTCTAAGTGACTCAATCCGGATAGGAAGTTTGGGATTGTTTGCAGACGATGCATTTCGTCTCGGAGGTCATCCAATTCTCTCCGTTGACGTTCTGTTAATTGAGTTTTGTCATCATGCACTTGCTGCTTAATAGCATCTACCTTTCCAGAGACTTCTTCGCACTTTTCTTTTAACGTCGATTGTACTGCCTTCATTTTGGTTTGCTCCTGCGCTATCACACCTAGTTGTGTACCGTGTGTTTTCTCCACATCACTAATGCGCCGGTTGATGTCTATTTCTGCTTGTACTAGTTTCAGGCTGGTATTTTCGCCCTCTTTTCGCACTTCAGACATCTCAACATTAATTTCTGTTGTTAAAATGGCCATTTGTTTTTCGATTTCCTCAACACTTTCTCCCAATCTTCTCTTAATCATTTCTACCGTATCCTTAGCGGTTTCTTCCATCTTGTCATTGTTGATATTTATCTGTTGCCATATTCTTTCGTGGTCAGCTTGTATGGTTTCAACATCTCGATTGAATTTAGCATTGATTTCATCAATCTTCTGGTTGGTCTGATCAATCTTTACTCCCAACTCTGCCGATAAATCTTCTTTCATTATGGCCATTTTCCTCTCCAACAATTCTTCGGTTTTTCTTTGCCCATCTTCCATCCTTCTGTTCGTCTCGTTTATCTGGTTATTCAATTCTTCTTTTAACAACTCCATATTTTTCTGGTTCTCCCTCTGGCCTTCTTCTATTTTTTGGTTGGTGGATCGGCTGGCTTCTTCTATTTTACTGTTTACGTCCGCCTTCAGTGACTCCTGACCTTCCTTCAGTGATTGACTGTCCGCCTTTGATGATTTCTGGCCATCCTCTATTCTCCTGTCCATTAACCAGTAATCTTCTTCCATTCTCTTCAACATTTTATACATTTCTTGTATAATATCTGTGCTTCCTAGTTGTTCCGGTTGTTCAGGTCGCCTTATTTCCGGTGGAACTTCCTGAGGTATGATTTCCGGTTCCTCATCATGTTGTTGAACCACCTCCGCTGGTTCAATTGGTTTGTCCTTTACTTCCAATAAAGTTTCTTCCACGTCTTCCGTCGACATAGCCTCCTTTTCTTCCCTTCTGGCCTCCTTCTCCACTTCTCTTGCCCTCTTTCTCGACATTGATCTCGATTTTAATCTGCTGGTGTACATCTTGATATGCTGGTAATGTACCTGCTGTCTCTTCACGGATTGGGGTGGTTAGGTTACTGGTTATGGTATATTTTCCCTAATCCGCGCTCAGACGTTGGGCGCCAATCTATAAAATAACTTTTATAGATGTAAGTACTGGTAAGTAGATGTGTAATAGACGTGTATTATTATTATAGATTCGTAGATAGTACGATAATATCTTCTAACTCTTCTTAGTGGATCTTCACTCACTTCAGCCCCGCGATGGAGCGTCAATCTATAAAATAACCTTTTATAGATGTAGATAGTTTGGTGTGGTGTAGTGTGAGTGCAGATACGCACCGGTATCTACGATGATGTTGTTCTTTATAAAATGTCATAATTATCACTATTATGGTTATTAGTGTGATTGTATTGTTTAATGGGTGAGTATTGATAGTCCACTTTTGATTTAAAATGTTTCGCGCACTTTGTTATATACCTCCCTCACTTACCACACGTGGATGTTTCAGTCCTGTTCAGTGACGGTTCCGCTGAAATACATACACTTTACATACAGATAAATATTCAGGTTGAATATTCAATATATTTATCACACACAATATAAATGAAATAATATCTAGATAATATTCTGAATGATCAGATCTATTTAAACTCTTCCGCCACCTTTGGTAAACTGATTAAAAAATAAATGAACTAATTTAGAATTGAAATGATACTCTTTTTCACTGGTAATAAAAGTGGAGGTTTATTAACAATTCGAGAAATTATAAAATCTTTGAACAATGAACAATCAAAGGCTAACAACCTTTTAGATAATAATTACAAATAAAAATTCAAAATAAGACTCTGTTCAGCCTCAAGGCTGGTAAACCTGTTATTTGTACAATAAGTTAATTTCAAGAGGTTATGTTCTCTTGTATCAGTGAATTACCATATTCGTAAGGTTCTTTTAGGTAACATGATACCAGGTTCAAGATGTAATATTAATAACGATATAAGATGAACAATAATTAATAATAAACAAACAAATATAAAAATCGAAAATTAATACCATATATCTGATATTTATGGTACTATCGTACGCGGGAATGCGCACGCAACTTTTAGTATTCTTCTGACAATTATCAAGCTCGCTGGCTTGTACAGTTAAAATGTATCACTTTATTTTAATAATTCGTTTGGAGAATTATCTATTTGCAAGAGAAAAATTTATTAAAAAACTCTTGTTATTATTTCTATCTGGTTTGGATTTTACTTGAGAACAGACTGGTAACAGTGAAATTAGCAAGTTACCGTTATGATTCTGAGGTTATGTTATAACGGGTATTGTTATAATGGTTAACTATTTCTTAATATTTATTATTTCTTAATCTAAATATAAACACATTATTCATAATATATTGATGTGTTATTATCAGGATTACATTTATTTTTTCGTATTAAAGTTAATAATGTTTACTTTAAAACATCGAAAAGTCAAGAAAACAATTTTAGTCAAATGAGTGACTATTGTGATTACTTGTATTTAGTAATAAATGCTTCTAACATAATTTTTTAATAATGATAAATAATTAAAATATTTTTTCAATATTTTAATAATTGTGAATTAATATTTCTTTTAATTCTGATAATTCAATCATGGTTTTTGATACTTCGCCTTTTCTGACTTGCGTAGTGTCAAAATTAGTTGTTTACGAAATTATTATTTCTGTTTCAATATTATTTAAATAAAAATTGTACTCCCTGTTTTTTATCTTTCACAACACTCGCGAGTACGATTGACATTATACACTAATCGTACTGGTTTAAATAAATAACTTCGCACCTTTCACTCGTAAATATTGGTGTAGTGTTAAGGTTATGTATGTTGATTTACTTAATGTCAATGCCGCGCACAAATTCAAAATAAAAACTTTTTCATGTTGGCGAGTGGCGTGGCCTCTCCGTCGAAAGACTGATCGTGGACTGTGATGCTTACTCGAAGCGTCTCCTTCTCGTCTAGCTAAGGTTCATTCATTCTATTGGTTGAAAAAATTATACTCTCCAACCCAAAAGCCTTTGTCTTCTTAAAATATTTAATTTTTTAACAAATTCGATTTTGAGTTTGAGGCTTTTTGACGTCAGCACTGGTACAAAATTTAATCGAAAAGTTTAAAATCACAATAACTTTCTTAATCTATGTCCTATCGTTAAATGGTTGATGTCAGTGAATTGCAGACATCCTATGCTTTAATTTAAGTCTAAGAATGATTATTTTCCGTCCATCACTTCTATCTCTATAACGATTTTATTAATTATGTCTGGTGTATCTTATTTTTATAAGTCTATTACACCAAATTTCACTTATTTATATTAAAACACTTTTTAAATAAACACTCTGAGTCCATATCTCAATTGGTTTGATTCAAAATTTGAGAATAATTGTTCCCTAAACAATATCTCGTTATGGCGTCATTAGGCGTCCATATTTGATTTTTTATAAATGTGCTTAAAACTAATTTTTCTTATTTAAAACAGTAATATTGCTATCTAATAATACTAGTAATGTCTATTTACATAATTTTACACTAGAATATTTGTATATGACTGTTTTTAATCTACTATTTACATTGTTTTAGTCCCCTCCTATCTCTCTTATACAATTGTTACCTTATTTTTTGTTTTTTTCTATATAAATTATATTATGTACTAATTATAATTAGTGTACACACATTGTACTTAATTCATTATACATAATGGTTAGCTTTTAGCTAGTTCAGAACCCTTCAATTTTTCAGTAATGGGTCTGTTTATGTTGTGTCATATCATAGTAGTCATTTATTTTTGTTAATACAATAACTAACTTGTTATTGTTACACTTGGTTTGGGTTTCCAAAGTAGTATTAGACATTATTCTAAACCTTGATAATGTTTTCATTCACCTTCAAACAAGTTTACATGTCATATTTTTCATAAATAACTGGCTCCTCATGGTCTGTTTACATCTGGGTCCTTTCATTATAGTCATTTGGTTTTTAATTATTTGTATATAAAATGACTGTTTTTATGGTCATAGTCTGTTCTCAAAGTAGCATTGGGATTCCCTCTTACTACTGGTAACCACCTTAATTATCTGTGTTCAATCTTTGATACAGTATTTTTCTTAGCTAGTTAGTTATACAATGGTTCAGCCTACTTCTAGTTATATGTACATAGTTAGTTAGTTTACAATATTTTGGTTACAATACTGTTATTATTATGTTCAGAATCTGTTCTCAAGGTAGTACCAGATATTTATCTCACTACTGGTAATACTTTTATTAACATTGGTATTTGTTTTGATATTGTATTTTGTCTAACTAAATTGGCATATTTGTTCCATCTCTACTATCTCTGTGCCATCATATTTGCTTTGTTTTATTTGCATTGTGCTGCAATATAATACATTGTCTCTTAGGATTTATTATTATTTATAACAAATTCTTGATTGATATCATAGTTGATGATCAATTATTTCTATTAACATGTATGATTTTCTGTTTCATAGGTGTCTTCCCTATGGGGTTATGTAATGCAGTATTTTTCTACTACTAACATGACTTCAGTATGGTATAATATTTTAATTATTTTGTTACACATGTTTATACAACTCCTTCTTAAACAATAACACAAATCTTTTTGTATTAATTACAATATTTTTCTGGTCATTGGTTGAATTCAATTCCTGTCATTTTGTTTTATACATAACAAAGGTTTTTTTATTTGTTGTCAGTTCTCTATGAACAATAACATAATTGTTCTATTTTATTCTATTCTGGTGGTCTTATGATTATCTGTATTGATCACAACCTTTATTAAATTAGTCACACTCATTGTCTGTGTTTATTTGACTATTTTAATTCTTGCTGTTTCATTATGAAATTAACATATTTTCTTACACTATAAACTTCATCACTGGGATTGTTTGTGTGGTTTATTCAGTTGAAATTAGTTAACTATTCACAGGTTTCACATCTATGTTAAGTACTCACTGTAATTGTTTGTGGTTCCTTAAATGTTAAACACTGGTTTTCTTTTCATATTTGATAATCATCATTTCTTTTGGTCACTTATATAGTCTTTAGTACACGTGGTTTATGTTGAATCCTTGCATGATCCATCCATCTTCTTCTCTCTTCATGGTACGCTTCCTTGTCCTTCTTCTTTCTTCTTCTTCAATATTTTCGTTGTAGTCACTATCTTTATTTATTTTCCTCGCTATTGGAGTTTGTTGGTCCTTATTTTTTCGGTTCCCCTCACTGTTGGATCCTATTGGGTCTGGTTACTGATATTTTGTTTTGGCTCATGGCATTTTCTTTCTTCATTTTGTATTTGATGTTGCTATGTTAATATTATCTTCTTTATCGTTGGATTTTTATATTAATATATTTGTAGATACACACTTTTATACATTTAGGTTTATTTATCTAGACATACTTCCATGCTTTTCTCTTACTTGACGTTATATTAGCTTATATTATGTAACTACCATATTTGGTAACGTTACAATATTTGTATTCAATGATATTAGATCAAGTTAAATATAACCAGCACTTTTGTTTTAGTACTTTGTGTAAATTCATATAAAAATCACCCATAAATACACACACACACACACACACACACACACACACACACACACACACACACACACACACACACACACACACACACACACACACACACACACACACACACACACACACACACACACCAGCTTTCCATTAGTTTTGATTTACCCTCTTATTGTTTTCATTTTGTGCATAATGTGTATAAATTTGGTCACTCACTTACTTTTATATTTGTGGATACCTAGACTTGGGAGCATGAACGAAGGTGACAGACGGGATCTTACTGCACAGAAAGAGACAAGGATTCACTGCGATGTTGCCAGGCTGTCAACTGTCACTTTCTTTTACCGCTATGCACTTCACGTAATTTATATGCAATTTATGTTATGTAAAAAACTAATTTACACAGTTTTTACGTGGCATAATAAATTATTTTCGAGAAACTAACTTACTAACTAAATACCCATAATAATGTATAATTATAAGTTAGCATTAACTTAAAAGTCTTTAAAACGCAGTAATTACAATAATTCAGGTGGTTATGTAGCAAACAAATATAGGCATATAGTACCAGTACCAGTAATTTGAGACATAAAGAAATAAAGTATGTGCCAACTTTACTTAAACTAAATTCAAGCTAAAATAACATTCATCATAACTTTGGGAACTCTTGTTGGGTAAATAAGTTTGTATAAATATTAAGATTGTGTTCTTTTAAATACCAATGTTATAAAAGGAGAGGAGAGGATTCTTGGAAACAGAAAATGTTGGCAGCCGCTGATGACTCATTATACAAGGGTCATCTCAAAAGTAAGTTTCCCTCTTTTAGGAAAAATAGAAAACACATGTAAATATTAAAAAGGAAACTGTTCTTTCATTCAGAAACATGTATTTATTTTTCATTATAATCTCCAGACTTGTCAATACACTTTCTGTAGCGTAAAAGCTGTTTTTCAATTCCTTATTTGAACTACTGCATCCCCAGATTTTGGAGCCAGGCATCACCCGCCTGTTTCATTCCATATCCGTTTCAAAACGTTGTCCTCCCAGGTGTTCTTTGAGATGGGAAAAGAAATAGAAATCACTCTAAGCCAAATTGGGTGAATATGAGGGATGGTTGAAAATCTCCCATCAAAAGGACTTCAACAAATTCTGTGTGACTCGTGAAGAATGAGGACATGCGTTGTCATGGAGCAGAAGAACTTTGTTGCTCAAGAAATCAGGCCATTATCGCTGATCCCAGTTTTTTCAGAGTCTTGCAAAACCTTTCTGCAGTCATTGCGACCCCGCTAGGCAGAAATCAACAAGCAAAAAACCATAGGCATCACTTTCACAGCAGAGTATGCAACTTTGGCTTTGGCTTTTGCTCTCACTTGCGGTTTTCCAGACCATGCTTTGTCATACCATTTCAGGACTGTAATGATGAACCCATGTTATGATCTCCTGCTACGATGCGGTTCACTAGATTATCTCCTTTCTCACGGAACATGTTTAGCAACTTGCACATGGCAGCAATCCTCTTTTCTTTGTGTTCTTGAGACAACAAATGGGGTACCACCGTGCGCAAACTTTTTGAAATCCCAGCTCATCACTGACAGTCTTTCCGATTGATGCTCGACTTGTCTGGAAATTGGCAGGTAATCATGCAAGAATTTCATCAAGGGTGATGTGTCTGTCCTCCAACACAATTGACTAAATGGAATCAACAAGAGCTGGATTCTCAGTTGATATTGAGTGTCTCCCACTGTGTGGTTCATCGTGCACATTCGTTCTCCCCTTCAGGAACGATGTATGCCACCTGCGAACCATTTGAATGCTCAGCACTCAGGACCACACACAGAAAGTAAGTGATGATGAATTTCAGCCGCTGATTTATTTTTTGCAACAAAACCCCGAATCACAGTACACACTTTGCAGTCGGACATGCTGGTAAACGGAATGTCCATGATTTTAAATTTTGTGTGTTCTTATGTTACTACAAAATGGATGAGGTTTTGGCACTACTGCCACTACACACAAATAAAAGTTCTCCAATGGTTGTTAGCCTTCTTGCACAATTTCCCTTGAAAGAAAAAAATACGGAAACTTACTCTTGAGATGACCCTCGTATTAGGTATGTATCCATGCAATTATGCATGGAGATAAGGGTCCGTGTCAACTATGTCAGCAAATCTATTCATACTGTGGGAAACAAGAAACAAGTACATGTTAGTTGTTGCTCACCCATACAAAGGCCCGGTTAATAATTCGCTTATTTTAATATTTTACCGAGCTTAAGGCAACGTAAGAGTTTATTACATACTTTGTTTATCCCATACACTGCATATTTTTATGCGTACCTTTCACCTGGTGTTGTTCACTCCCAAGGAATGCTCCTGAATCTGTGGGATTCCTGTGTGATGATGTCATCGACCATGCCAGCTGGGGTGTAGACACTATTAAATTGGATATAAGATTGCTCCTGAAATAATTAAAACTATTTAAGTTTTTACCAAAGTTAATTTTTTCAGATAATATTCAATTACGTTTAGCCACTTTGTTTTTTAATGTTTAGAAATGTTTAACACCAAAAAATCATATTATAATACAGCCTTGCCCCATCTTGTGCAACAGGTCACCACCGAATTTATTATGAAGTTATTTCCCCAGAGTTTTATTTTTTGTTAGCCAGACAAAATTTGGACACTCACTCAATTCTTGATATTGTTACGACGATCTAAGTGATCGTCATATGGTATAGTGGAAAACAAAATACAAGACACCAATTAAGTCACTAATCACCAGCTTTAATTAATCTCAATTAACAGTTTGAGATCAACAAGTTATTCAATAAGATTATACTAGTACAATAATTAAAGTTAATCTGTTGACACAAATAATGTCAGCTGTAAAGAATTCCGCACTATAATATCGTTCACTAATACACCACTTTAAATGCGCTGTGTAAATCGCCCGACAATAACTGAAACTAAGCGGCAGGTGTGGGCTACTTGTAGTCTGTAGGGTTCCATAATATGCATCCTTAACAAGCACTTGAAAATTCTAGAGGATACTTCAACGTACCCTTGGCAGAAACATGCACCGTTGGGCTAGTTGAGAAGCTTGTTGAACAACACTATCAAATGTACGAGAATGTTCCGTATTATGTAATACTGCCTCGCATGTTAAGTGTCATGTATGCATACAAAATTATAGCTGGGCTTTGCTGGGATAGCCGAGAAACATGTAGAATGTTCTGTAAGGGCATAACACTGCCCCCTCCTTAAGCCTGTTCGTCCCGAACTGGCAAAACATCTCTGAAGTAATACTTAGCCAGGCGATCTAGGTGGATGACTTCGAACTTTTGCTGTCCTTCCTCTTGGATCTGATTAGACAACATTGTAGATTCTCTTTTTCACAGTGTAAGGTCCATCCCAGTTTGTCTGAAGTTAAGATGAGCGACGACGACGGCACTTTGGGTTGTACAACCAAACCTGATCACCTTCTTGAAAAATCCACACTATTGCTGCAAATGTCATACCGAGTTATCATTTTATCACTAGCTACCTTCAGCCGTCCTCTCATCAAGTGATTCATTTTTTGCAGTTGGTTTTCCAATTGCGGGGAATAATTCTGTGGCTCTTGGAACTGAGTCTCAAGTGATCCGAACATCAAGTCCCCAGGAAGACGAATCTTCCGCCCTAACACCAATTTTGATGGAGGCATGCCGGTTGTGTCATGTAGTGATGACCTATACGCCATTAGCTGGTCCAAATCTGATTGGTTCTCATCAACAGCCTCTTGGGTAACTTTATCTTCAATAATGTTCCCCCCCCGCGCTTCCATTAATTCAGGAACAAGCAAGAGTCTTTTCTCTATGTCCATAGTTGGCTTTCCATTCACTTCTTTTGTCATGTTGCACATTCATACTTCCTCTGCTCGTTCTTCTTCCATTTCTTTATCAGCCCATGCCACTTGCTCGATCAAATGGTTGGCGGACCCTTTCATTATAACCATGCAAAGCCTTATCTTCTCTTCGCCAACCTTCAGGACATTCTGTCTTAAGTCTACAATGAATCCGTAGGCATTCATAATGTCTGTGCCAAGAATCACTTTATCGGCAACGTCTGCAACGAGCATTTGGTGGCTGATGAGGACACTGTTGTGCCCATGTCAACTGTAAATTATGTTAGTTCACCTTCCATAAATCCATTAACGATCAAGTTTCCACTGGTCTTATGTAATGTGGCCTTATGTAATGTGGTCTTATGTAATGTGGAAACTGTGTGCTCTTCTGGGGCTTTACTTCTCCAATTGGTGTGATCACTCTCTTCTCTCCGTATTTTCTTCTCCGAACAGTCTACCTGTAGATGACCACGTTTCCCACAGTTGTAACACTTCGGTCTTCTGTCTTTATCAACAATAGTTGAAAATCGTTGTGGTGCTCTTGAACTTTTGAATTGTTTGTCTGACACCACTGTTTTTCTGCACCCATCGTAATGGTAATATGATACTGGGATCTTCTGACTATAGTGTGATGGCATAAACATATTAATGTAGCGGGACACTGACTTGGCAGCTTCAAACTCGAAGGTGTGAACAAAATCTTCTGAGCTGTTTCGGTGTCTTGCCATTCATAACACTTGCTGAAGTTTACAATCTCCGATGCCATGAATAAATGTCTGCACCACAAACTTCATTTGAAAATCTTCTGGTGCTTCAGAATAAGCTAATCTAATCAATCTGTCGATACTTGCTTCAAACTCTTTAAGACTCTCCCTCAAACGTTGTCTTTTTCTCAACTAAGTGTAGTACACACCTCACAAATCTTTATCACCGTACCATAATTCTAGAGCTTATATCAATTTGGCATAGGTTTTCTGGCTGTCAGGTGGCACTTTCTGCAGTAGCTCTGTGGCAGGTCCTTTTAAAGTGAGAATGAGTGAAACTGCCTTCTCTTTATCTGTCCAATTATTTACACATGCGGCGGGTTCAAATTACCTAAGGTATGTTGCCCACTGTGTGCTTCCATCAAAGGTTGGAGCCTTGACATGAACTGTCCCAACTGCAGGCAAGGTGACTTTCTCTATTGTCTTTCCTGTCTTTATCATTTGTACAGTCTGTTCAGAAATTTGTTTTGGTTGTATCTTCATGAACTGCTCAACTTCATTTTTAATTTGCTCTTTTATATTTGTCATTGAGTCTTCTAATACAGATATTTTATTTGACATGGATTCTTCTATGGCAGATGTTTTTGTAGATATAATTTGTTTTAGATTTGATACAGATTTTTGACTGTAGAAAATCTTACCGCTTGACCATTCAGATCAGTGCGTAATTTGCCCAAGTCACCTCAAAGTAGTCCCAATTCTTCGGTAGTATGTTCTTGCAATTGTTTTTGCATAGCTTCAAAAAGAGCTTCTGTTTTATCTGCTTCCTGCGTACGTTCTTCTGCCTGTCGTCCTTCCAACTCAAGCAACAGTGCTTTTTGTCTTTCTTCTGTTTCCAGCATTAGTGCTTTTTGATGCACTTCTGAATTGAGCAGTAATGCTTTCTGGCATTCTTGTGTTTCCAGCAGGAGAACTTTCTGTCCCTCTTCCGAGAAACATGTAGAACGTCCTGTAATGGCATAACAGTATGATTAAATAACTAGAGTTTCAGCTTCTGCATCCACACAGAAAACTGCATTTCAGATAACATGGCCAACCGCATTTTGTCTCATTACTTTCTGGTTATTGACTACTTCTTGCTGCTGAATATTCACTGCTTCTTCCAAAGTGAACATCGTTCTTCAATTCGCTCTCACATTCACTCAAAAATTTAAACTTTTTATATATTAAAAGGCGATTTCATTAACTACATGCATGATGAAGTTGTTGCTTCTACAGCAACGACTCTACGAATGAAATCTACCAGGACAATTTTCAAGGTATCTCTGCTGACTTTCAGTGTTGGCTTTCAGTATCAGTTAAGCTCACATAAAATGTTGGTTTCATCACCTTCTCCATTTATGTTGCCAAAATAATTATTATTAATCCTTTGTCGACTTCTTTGTTATACAAAAATATAACAAAAAATGTTTTCTGTAACACTTTACAAATTATATGACACCTCCCAATCATGTACTACTTTTCAGTATCCCAACAACACTATCAATTTATGCACAGGTGCGCTTTCTGAATACTCTGTACTGTTACATGGTGAAGGCCATAACAGCAATTTTGGTGGAAGAGAACTGTATTGTAATGAGGTTTGGCAGATGGTTGCTCATATCTCACAATCATATTCATCAAAAGGAAAACATGGTGATAAAGGGAATCTAGTAAATAAAATGTTACCGCTTGTAGTAGAGGTAATGGGTAGTAACTCATCAAATGACTTAGCTAATTACAAAATTGTGAACTGAACTGAGTGTGAACTATTTATTGAATCTTCAAAAGGAATATCTTCATATAAAACCATATGACTAACAGTTTGAGAGGCTGTGCAGTATGTGGCACAGTATGAATAGGAAGTATGTAAAAGATAATGTGACCTTAGAAGATGAAAAAGCAATGAGATGATAGTTTCAACACTGCTGTTTTGTTGTAATTTGAGTACTAAATAGTCAGTGGGATGTTTTAGTGCGTGTTGCAAATGTTCGAACACTCAAGTTCAGACAGCCACTAAAAGTGAACAAACTGATTGTTACACAAAATTTATGTGATTTTCTGTGTCATTAGTAGTGTAATTTAAAAACATATACAGTACAACCTCTTTTATCCGGATCATCTGGAATGGGAGGTCATCCGGATTAACAAAAATCCAGATAATAGAGGATCTAATATTTTAATGTAAATTACTGTACTACAGAATATTCAGATTTCAATACTTACCAATTTTTATTTTTGCCAAAATAGTTTTCATAAACACTACACTATATATTATTTTATTGCAGTAGTTTCACTACACTACCTTATTAGGACTACACTATTTTTTACTGTATTTTTGCTAATTTAGTTTACATAAACACTATACTCCATATTTTAGCCTTCAATTGTTACATGTTATTTATATTGATTTAAATGGAATAAATCCTATTGTAGTCCCAAGCCACGTGTTTGTTAACCAAATACACTGTACTCACCGTCTATGGCTTTTTTCCTTGATGTTTTTTCCAGTTTACATGTTTCAAGGCGCTTGCCTCATCATCAGAACTTATAAAATCAATCTATGTCATAAATAATGACATTTGTCAAAATATTAAAAACACAATACGGCAATTAAACTATGTACATAAATTCGCTTTAAAAATGTTCGGTGTGCCTTGCAAGACAACACGCGCCGTACTCTTGAGTACGGCGCGTGTTGTCTTGCAAGACACACCGAACATTTTTAAAGCGAATTTATGTACATAGTTTAATTGCCGTATTGTATTTTTAATATTTTGACAAATGTCATTATTTATGACATAGATTGATTTTATAAGTTCTGATGATGAGGCAAGCGCCTTGAAACATGTAAACTGGAAAAAACATCAAGGAAAAAAGCCATAGACGGTGAGTACAGTGTATTTGGTTAACATGTTATTTTTACTAAAATAGTAAGTTTATTCTGTTTTAACTTTTCATAACATATACATGATGCACAATCACATAGGCATTTCACTACCATTAGATTGGTCAATGTGGTTTCCATTGGTGAAATAAGTTACAAGTTTTTCTATTTGGTTTGTTGACTCAGCATGAGTCATCACCTCTTCTGGTTGATCGCCAGTCTCGTTTTCTGACCCGCAATTGTTGACACAGATACACATGAAGCCCTAATTTCATCATCTGTCAGTATGCTGTGACCACCAACATTGTCTTATTGTAACCAGGAATTTACTTCTTCAATGTTAACTTTTGAACAACCAGGAATGTTTGAAAACATTTTGACGAACTCCAAAGGACTGGCATGATCACAAACCTCTTTGTTTGACTGACTTCATTAATGTTATCACAAATAGTTGGCCATAATGTTTTCCCAGACTTGCTGATTGTTAACCCAGCAACTTGACCCCAACCAGTGCAACCATGTACAAACAGTTTTTATGTTGATTTCTTTCAGCTGTGTAATCACATCACTTTCATCGGTTACTTCAAGTACGATACTTAGAAGTTGTTTCTTGTACAGTCTTTTGATGCTTTCTAATACACCTTAATTCAGCTGTTGTAATAAAGAAGTTACATAGGGTAGAAAAAACTTCACTGTTGCCACTTTTTAAGTTCTTCTACGTCTGAATGACAGGGGGCGTTATCAATAAACATGGCCTTCAACGGTAAACCTTTGTTTGTTAAATATTTTGTACTCTGGGCACAAATTCTTCATGAAGCCAGTTTTAAAAATTTTTCAATTCATCCACACACTTTTTTGCAATTTATGTAAACAGGTAAGGACACCCGATTCACATGTTTTAAAGCATGTGGGATTTCTGATCTTCTGAACAAAACCAACCCAAAGGAAATTTATGTTTCCTTGAGGAAGTACTCCAACACATAATAGTAACTCTTTCCTTACTTTTTTTTATAGTGATCTGGCGATTCGTCCAGTTTTGAAGCTAGTGTTCTACTGGGCAGCATACGGTAGTCAAGTCCAGATTCGTCACCATTGTACAGTTGATCCGATGTTCAGTTTTCTGAAGAAATGATGTTTGCAAATTGCTTTTTAAAATCTTCACTACTCTTCTTTGTCTGCTGAGAGGCTTTCACCGGTCACTATTAATTGACTAAATGTAGTTAAATCACTACCGACTTGGAACACAAAGTTTTTATGGGTAAAAACATATAAAGGTTTTCCCTTTTAAAAATCTTCTTCAGAGACTGCTGCAGCGGAGCACTGTCTGTCTTGTTCTTGGCGATGATATCAACTTTCGAAGGATCGATGTTGTGTGTGTGGGGTGTGATATGTTCGAATAATGCGTGTGATTTGAATTGTGTCTGTTCGTTTATGATATCTTTTTATTGTTTTCGCGTCTTTGTATATTTCCAATTGTTCAAGAGTGTCTAGTTTTCGGCCTTTTATGTGCACGTGTAGAATATCCATGTTTTTGTAAGTATGGTTTGCTTCAATGAGGTGGTTTGCAAAGGTGGATTCTGTAGTGGAGTGTAGTGCCTTTGTGCGTTCAATGTATCTTTGTTTGAAAATACGTCCTGTCTGGCCTATGTAGAATTTGTTGCAATCAGAGCAGTTTAGTTTGTAAACGCCAGGTAGATCGAATTTGTTTTGTGCTTTATGTGTGTGTTTTGGTAGTGTGTGTTCTGTTTTGTATGTATTTTTGTATTCGATTCTGTATCCTGCTTTTTTGAATTTGTGGGCTATTTTTTCAGCGTGGTTATTGACAATTTTCTAATCATATATTCGAGTGCTAGGTTGAACAGGTTTGGTGCCAGCCCATTGCCCTGTTTCAACCCTCTCAAAGACCTGTCGTACCCATTTGCAATTTGACTTTGGCTGTTGTCTTATCATTGTCAATCTTGTCAGTTATACTAATTTAATGGTTATTTGAAAGTACAGCATAATTTCAAAAAGTTTATTCCTATCTATTCTGTCATATGCTTGCCTGAAATCTATGAAGATTTGTGTTGGGTCCAGATTGTTTTCCCATACCTTCTCCCTCAGTATTTTGTCTGTGAAGATTTGGTCTGTAGTGGATCTTCCACTTCAGAAACCACCTTGGTATTCCCCCAATATTCCTTCAACATATGGTTCCAGTTTCTTCTGCAGTATTCAAGTGAATAATTTATAACTTGTACACAACATTGAGATACAGTAGAGTCCCGGTTATCCGCCATAAACGGGCTGGCGGAAGGGCGGATAAGCTGGAATGGCGGATAATAGGGAGAGTTAAATAAAACGCAAATTTATCATAAAATTATGTTATAATTTTGTAAATGTAATTAATAAACATCACGTTTTACAACAAATCAATGGAGAAAACAATACAGTACTGTACAATTATATTACAAAATTATAGTAAAACATTTTAGAGAACAAGCAACAATATTAAAGTTATACACTTACAAAAAAAGAGAAAACAATTACGCCTACTTTAGTACTTCACGCTTCAAGTTTAAGAATTCAGTAAATTTTAACAAGAAAAATTTACTAAAAATAAATATAGAATCAGACTAATGTGTATGTAATAAAATTGACTTACACTGTCAGAAATGTTGGAAGTGAGAGTTCAGTTCACGATGAGTGAAAAAAATTAGTGATCTTCGACTGCCTCCCTGATGATTCCCGCTTCTTTGCTGCCAAGTCTCGCCATCTTTGGAGCATCATTATGTCGACAACCCTGGCTTCCTCTTGCTGCTCAATGTACTGAATGGCTGCTTCAAGAGCTTTAACCCCTTCTTTGTGTGCGATCTTTTGGGGCTCAACAGTTTCAGAGTCTTGATCTTCAACAACATCATCGCTATTAACAAGTGTTACAATTTCTTCGTCAGTTATTTCATATTGGTCGTCTCCTGAAAGCCAATTCCTTATTTCATCCAATGATGCATCCTCACATCCAGGGATACGTTGCACCAAGGGCAAAATACTTTCATGAAGTTCATCCAGCATGCTTTCAGCCATATTTTCGTCCTTGCCCAACAGCTTATGCCACGACTTCGCAATTGTTAGTGCCCCGACGTCGGCCCATGCCCTTGCGACCCAATAAGCGACATCCTTCAAATTTATACTTTTCAACTTCTTAATCAAGTTTTGCCCATCTTCAGTTTCTTGTATGACTGTTGACAGAAGCTTTCTTCGATAGTTTCGTTTAAGTGTTTCCAAAACACCCTGGTCCATAGGCTGACAAATGGCAGTCACATTTGGTGGCAAAAACATAGCCTTTATGTCCCCATCTCTAAGTTCGTCTGGATCAGGGTGAGTTGGGGCATTGTCTAGCAGTAAAACTGCTTTTCTGGGTAGGTTGTTGTCTTTTTAAAACTTCTCTGTAGAAGGAACAAACTCTTTAAAAAACCATTCCTTAAAAATTTCACTAGTCATCCATGCACTTTTTTGATTGAAATATTTTACTGGAAGAGCATGTTTTGAAATGGTTTTAAAAGCCGTAGGGTTTTTGGACTTTCCAATCATTGCCAGGTCCATTTTATGGTTTGCTGTGGCATTACTGCATGCTAAAATAGTCACTCTCTCTTTACTACGTTTATAGCCAGGGGCTGCAGCTTCAGTTCTAGCTGCAAGGCTCTTACTCGGTAACATTTTGAAATTAAGGCCTGTTTCATCACAATTAAATACTTGATCTCCTGTTAAGCTTTCAGTTTCAACAAAGTCTTGAAATTTTTTCTTAAACTGCTCCATTTCTTGAAAGTTTGATGACAGTTTCTCGCCGCAAATATTCAACTGACGGATTCCATAATGCTTCTTTCATCTATCAAGCCAGCCAATGCTTGCTGTAAAATCTGCATCACCTTCGTTAAATTCTTTTTGAAACTGCAACGCCTTTTCTTTTAAGATAGGTCCCGAAATAGGCACCCCTTTCTCCCTGAACTGTGTAAACCAAATGTACAACGCTTCACTAACTTTTTCATAATCACTATTTTTCATAGTTTTTCTATCTTTAAAAGAAGTCTCAGTAACTCGTGAGGAACACCATTTTTCTAATTCTAATCGACTCTTCTTCCAATCTCCAACTGTGCGATGACCGACGCCGTAGTGGTCAGCCACCTTCTGCAGCATTTCCCCTTTATCCAGTCTTTTTAATGCCTCAAGCTTGTCTTTTATTGATAAAACAATTTTCTTCCTTTTCGTAGCCATAATCGCAACACTATTAACAAGACTACACTACGACACTTTCACCAAAACTGCACTAGTCACTCACGGACACACCGCGTAAAAATAGCCTCACTGCTCACTACAGCACACAACAAGAAACTGCAGTCTACTAAGCGATGAGCATGTGAGCTATAGCGTTGGATGTTGGGGGTGGGGTGGGGTGAATGACACATGAGTCACAGCTAGGCTATAATAGGCGATGGGCAGTAGGCCAAATTCCTGCGGTACAGTCAGGAGCAATCACAAAGAGAGCACGTACACTCACGCCCGCAAACTATTGTCACACTATTTTCGTTGCAGTAATTAAAGAAAATATTTTTTACGTTTACGTTTTTTTACGCCGCTTGGGCGGCGGATAACACGGAACGGCGGATAACCGAGACTCTACTGTACTTCTGTAATTTCTGCAGTCTAATTTATTCCCTGTTTTATGAACAGGTACTATTAAGCTAATGTTCCAGTCTTCAGGCATATATTCCTCTTTCCACATTTCTTGAATCAATTGATGCATAAAATTCTTCAAATAATGTATATCTTCTACTTCCTGCAAACTGGGATCTTCATCATGATCGTTATTTATTTGTTGTTCTTCAGAAACAACAAATAAATTCCTTTTCTGTGTGCAGTAATACCCCAGAGTTATGCGATAGGTGGGACCGACAAAGAGCATGCAGTCTGATTCGCATAAGTCAGGGTACAACTTTTTATATAAATACCTATGAATTCATATAAATACATATAAATTAGTATCAATGGCTAACAAAAACACTTGTTTAAAAGAAAAGTATGTAATAAGAATTGTAGGTTTTCATACATATTAATACAAAATAGTATTAAAATAAAAATGTTAAAATCTGAAAAACTCATCTGATGACACTCTTGTCTTCCTTTTTCCATAGAGGTATTACAATAGAGGTGGGGAGCACTGTTCTGAATCGTCCACGCAAAAGAGAGAGACCGAGAATAACAGACCCTCACCTTTTCTTTTCTCTCGACGCATGCGCACTGTGCGTTTATTTGAAAGTGTATTACGAGCACTGGGTATCTTCCCATATACAACAACGTGTCAGAGAATAAGAAGTTTTGTTTCTTATACATTTTGACGCGTAGAATACATATTCAGTAATATTTATAATTAATGAAAGGTAGAAAATTTGAAAACGCAGTTGCATTTGTTCTGAATTATTTCGAAACATTTATTTTTATCCGTTGAAAAATTGTTTTTCTGACTGATTTTTATTTCACTTAATTATTAGACTTTATGATTGATTATTTGTAGACTTTGAAACTTGAGAATGTATTACAAAATGTCATTTTAAATTAAAGCTGTAGAATTTTTATTCTGAATTTGTATGAAAATCAATTCATGACTTACCTTGGTCAGGGATAAGAATACAAAATAATAAGGTTTTTAAATATAATCTTCATACTTTTATAGGTATTTGAAATTTGTGTACTTGGTAAGGATTTCATCAAGGCTGAACTAGCATTACAAAGTTTCAAAAATTTCATCGCGAATTTGAATTAAGCTATCTAATATTTTAAAATCCATTCTGTTATAAATACATGTTCTGTATCTTTGAATACGTGAAAATGAATAGGTAAAAAAAAATCTTGATGTACCTAGAATATATTTTCAAATTACTATCAAATAATCTAGAATTCCTATTTTTTGTAAGTACACATAAGTTTTTTGTACACATTTACAAAAATACCTTGATTTACCTAGAATATATTTTCAAATTGCTATCAAATAATCTAGAATTCCTATTTTTTTGTAAGTACACATAATTTTTTTGTACACTTTTCATTCAAAAAATATATGTTTCAAGAACTGAAGTTTGGGATTATTTCATCAAGAAGTGAACAAATTTTTTACGAAATTAATTCTCTATCAAAGTAATATAATTAAACAATTATGTTATATTTCTGAAGAATATGTTGCACTGATTTTTAAATAATCTTTCTTAAAAAGAAAATAAATAAATTTTACAAAGTAAGTGATACAAAAAACAAAATCTTTCGTTTAATATAATCAGTTCATTGTCATAAAAACTATTGCAAGGGAAACAGTGCTTGGCAGTATATTAGGCAGGCTTTTGAATAGCAAGAGACAATTTGGTAAGGGAATGATTATGATTAAGGATAACAATTGGTATTGTTTATAATAACAACATTCACAAGTATATAAACAAATTATTTTACTAATACAAAACTGCAATACACAGATTACAAACTATCATTCATAAACTGAATATTAATGACTACAAGGAAAGGAGCATTGTGAATACAAATGAATCATATAAAAATTATAATACTCTAAAGTATTATTCTAGTATTACAATGTCAGTCAATTCTTTTAGTCCAATATCACCATAGTAATACCTCTTTGAATATCACTCACCTTTAAATATAGTTAGTTTATTATAAAACATTCTTATTCTGTATTTCTTATCACAAAGTTTATCATTTTTGTGCTTCAAACGTTTGTCAATGTAATTTTGAACAATTAAATATATCAACTGTTGTCTATGGTCATACAGAAATTCCTGATCTAGAATATGATTATCATTCTGTAAAACAGTCGGCGGTAATATTTTAAGAGTTTCTGTGACAACTTTAAAGTTAATGTTTTTTTGCATTAAGCAATCTTTAAAATTTTTTAGTATGTTTTCGGCTCGATAACAAATAAGAACCGCGTCATCTGAAGCAAAGTTGAGACTACCCCTGTTTTTTACAATCGTTAATTGTGATTTAGATGAAGCAGGTCCATTTAACGAGTTTAAACATTCCTTACAATGAATTTGTCTTTTTATTGAATAAACTGTGAAGCAGTACGAGTTTAATTAATTATTAAAATCTGTAAATCGGTACCTATTAATAGGCGGCATCTGAAGCTTTACTTGTTTTTTAAATTAAAATATTGAGACTCTAGTTACTTACCTTATCGATAATTTACCAAGGTGTCGTCTGATGTGCTCTTGGCAGAGAAAAAACACAGGTGAATGCAAATTAACAAACACATATTTTACAAACACAAATAAAATGGTATTTTATTTATCTAGCATGACATTTTTTCTGTTTACTTTCCAGTTTAAATTTACTAAAATACACCTTGTTCTTTTTATCGTACAATATGATACACAGTGAATTGTGAAACTACTTCACATTATGACTTTCATGGTTGAGTTATACTCTCTGTAGAAATAATACTCCGACCAATATTTAATTCATATACGCCTGCTATTAAAATTTACCTACTACTGGCTATAATCTACATACTAACTTATTTTTTATCAAAAACGACCCAGATTACTCACACGCACATTCATACCATTTCAGAACCCCACCTTTACTTAATTTAGGCCTTTATTAAAGAAGTATTTGAATGAGATACTGTTACTTGTTGCAGTGGAGTCCCCCACCGACCGCATGGTGCGTCACACACTTATTCCTCTTTTTCGATGTTCAAAATTATGCCCGCATTTTGATGACTTACTGCGTTTACTGTTACATTATGACTGCACTTTTGTACACATTAAAACTATACTGGTGTTTTGGCCGGCCGACCGTATTTAGCTAAAAACAAATTTTTATAGACCCAAGCGTGGTCTCGTGTTGTGGTGGACTGGCTGCTGCTACCCAAGTGCGTCGGTCACATTCATTTCCGTCAGTTCGCGCTGTGATTGGCTGCGGCTCTTACATGGCAGGTTCCGGTGATCGACTTTGGTGTCGAGAGTATAGATAGCGGCACACGAGCGCACACTCACTGCCACATTCCATTGTAGCTGGTTGTTAGCTACGAAGTTTTTGTTACTTCTCCCCAACGGAAAATACAAGCATACGCGCACCGGCTCGCATTCTGACGCTGTTATCGTTGTGTACTAGGCACAGACTGGTACTGAATTATCTACAGGGTGTCCAATAAAGCACGTCTTATTGTCCGCAAAAGGTGTCCAAACAGATCGTCCCCAAATAATTATCAAATTGAATAAAAATTATACCCTTCAAAATAGTCCCGTTACAATACCCCCCCAATGAGAGATCTTCTGCTGAAACAGAAGAAATCTCATTGCTAAACCCCTAAGAGGATCGGAGAGGATATGGTGCCAACAACCCCCCATTAGTTCTTACACATCATGGGTAAACTACCCCCCTAGCTCGGCGACTCTGGCCGCACCTGAACGAGATTACTGGACTTCTCTATTCGAGATCCCAACACCATAAAATCGAACAGACACACACCACAGCGCACCTAACCTTCTAACATGCCACCCCAAACTCCAAATCCCTGGCCTTATTCCATGCCAGATCCTCAACCGATATATTCCCCCTTACATGCACACTGGGTCGCTTTTAGCAATTACTGGGTACGTACACATTTTCATTATTGTATTGTACATAGCTCCCTACTCAAAATTCATAAAACGTTTTAACTTTTAAATTTCATTTCCTTTCTCAATTTACTTTTTCAAAATCTTTTAATTGAATTTATAACTCTCTTACTTTTTATAATAATGAACAAATAGAATACACAACTTATTCCTACTATAAATTCAAAATTCACCATAAAGGCCCTTGAGTACAAAAGAGAACATAAAATATATCTCATAAATCAGCTGGCACCTTCCCCACTTATAAGGAACCTTACAATTTACAATGACGTACCTTAATGCATTTTTTCCAAAATTTTATTAAAATTTAATAACTTTTTATTAAATGGTTATTCTGGTAAATAAAGAAAATTATCAAAAAATATAACTAGCATTTATCTGGATAAAAATATGTATGGGTCATATGGACCAGGATACAACCCATCAGCTGATCTCTCTGTGTCAGGTAAAAGACCTTGACCTACCTACACTACACAAAATTATACAATACAAAATACATGGTATATGCTCATAATTCTTATACACTAACAGAATAACAACAATGACACACTCAAACCTAACAAACAAAATAAAATACCATAAACACCTTATCTACTGGAATCATTTTTCAAAATCAGTAATGTTATTTATAAAAAATAACACAGAGTATAATACGTGTCAGTCGTCTACAGTAACCACTTCTCAAGTCAAAAATCGAATTGGCTGGTCAGTGTCATGAGTTACAAAACAAATTTTTTACATTCGTTACTCCCCTGAGTAACCTCCCGGCCACACACACTATTGTACCCCCCACTGAACTGTGGCGTTCAGCTGCTTCCACAAGGACGGCATTGGTGGAGGAATTTTGGCATCTCCGTGTCCTTGCTTCGGCCTTACATTTTTTTAAATTAATTAAGATATCATAATATCTATTGTTTCATATTTACACCCTTAAAACGGGTCTACCACCTGGTTAACTGTTCCCACGCGAACAGAGTGGCAGCTGCTGTTCCATAGTTCTGGGGATTTCCCCTAAAGTCACCCCCCACTAATTTCAAATTTATACCAATTTCAAGCACAGCTATGGTCAGTTCTACAATTTCTGCCCATAGCTGGCCGTCGTCCAAAACCACGATTAGTGCTGGTAAGGCAGTAATCGCCCGAAAAGGTGGGGAAATCAACTTTAAATTCAGGCATGCTTAACTTCATTTTATAATACACTGCACGGCAACAAATCAACATATAATATAAAATTATATAAAAGTTGTGCAGTGTATTTTACGCCAGTTTGGCCTCCGATGGAGGTAACACTCTCTGTCACTCCCCAACACTTACTGCTATCTACAGTGGCACATGCCGTCACTGCAATAGCCTACTTATAGCTAAACTTAATGTCCTTCTACATTTTGTAACGGGGCAATTTGAGGGATATATATTTTTTTTATTTCGTTTAATAACAATATTGAGACTGATCTGTTTGGACACCCTTTACGGCCACCGAGACCACTAATACTTGTTTGGACACCCTGTATAAAATCCCGTACCAGTCCGTGCTTGGTACAAACGATAACAACACAGGAATGCGGCTGGGAGTGCGCGCTCGTGTGCTGATGTCTATAATCTCAAACTCAAAATCATTGCCGGAAGTACCCACCACATGAATAATCCACTGGTCACGTGAGTGAAATGAACCAATCAGCAATCGGGCGGACGGAAGTGTGAGGACAGACGCTTGGAAAAAGCATCTTTGTCGTTCAGCAAACCTGCGAGCCGGCAGGCTCTAGTGTGTACACGCGTGTCAAGAAAATTATTTTGCTTATAAATGTGCATTTAACAAAATTTAACCAGTAAAAAATATGATTAATAGAACACGGAACTTAATTGAAATCTTTTAAAAAATAAAGCAGTGACAGTTTCCGGACATAAAGTAGTGAAAAATGCAGGGAGCAACACGTGGCCGATAATGACGACTCTTCAACACGTAACTGTATCACAAAATCTATGCTGTCAATATTAGAATATAGAGCTCTATTTTTTTGAAGAAAACAAAATTTTTTAAGAATGTTTGTGTGCGTGAGCAGGCTGGGCGGCCTAATTAATTCATTTACATGGTTAGGGTATAAGATTTAGCGTTAAGCGTTTTAACAAATTTGAGTTCCTGTACAATGTGAGTAAAATTAAACATATACAATGGGGATTACCTATTAAATTTCAAATTGCTGGCCATGTAACGTAAAATAAATTGTTTGATACTATTTAGATGTTGAAGTAGATATAATAAAACAGGGTTAATTTCACATATCAAGATGTATTGGTTATTGCGTTTACCTATTTCTCTCTGCTAATGAATACACCAGACGAGACCCTGGAAGTTTTACGAAAAGTAGGTGTTACCATAAAATACAATATTTATTATGTCATTAATCTGTATTGCTTTAATTGATGCCCTAAAAAGGGACAAAATTCAATATTAATAATTTAATTTAACTCGTAATGTTTTAATTTGCAGTCTCTGCTTTCCATAATTATATCACTTCTATTAACACCACACAACCCCCCAAAATTACCCATATATCTTGTATGATAACATGATAGAACATAATACACATATACCTTGAACATTGACATTGTTACTTTAAACTAAAAAATTCTCCTTTAAATAATTTGTATAGAAAATTATAAACATTATAACTTGTAATTGTTATTAACTCTTTTATATATCATCATTTAATTATTTATCACTTACTTACACTTAGATTCTTCAAAAATTTCAAATTTATTATTAACCTTTATTTTACATCACATTTCAATTATTATTACGTTTTAACTATGGTTTCTATTTAGTACAACTATCTCAAATTAGTTTCATCATTGAGTTTAAAACCTTTTCAACACCTGTAAACATTTTACTCTATTTAACTTGTATTATAAAATTTATACTCACAGTACATCATTCAAAACATATGATTCCAAAACAATACATCTCCATTACCTTCTGAAACAATAATGATAAAATGATTCCACAACTAAATACATCCTACATTTATTCATTTATTAATTGTTATCAAATTTAAATCTCATAAAATAATTTAAATTCATTATCAAAATTCAATTATATAACATTGTAAATCAATCAAAAATATTTAAACCTCTCAAATTACTTTAATTCCATCAATTATTCAAGAACACAACATATTTCAATTATTATCAAAACAATTACAATTCCTTAATTACTTTCATAATTATTCTTGTTATTTATTCAGTCTGCTCAAAATATTATTATTATTATTAAATTGATTTCTAATACCTATACACACTGTTTATATTACATACTTGTTACAATACAAACACAATTAATTTCACTAAAATTTATTTACAAAACTTTGTCATTATTTTTCAGTTTATCACACTTCATTTTGTAAAGCAGTCCATTCCAACACCATTAATTACATGATTAAACGTTCATAAACATTTATTGTCTTTACCCCCAATCATCATACAAAAATCTGGTCTTACATTTACACAGTTCATTTTTTATTAAACTCATTTTATCATTTTTATTAATATAAAGATTATCCAAGTTTTTATATTCTTCCACAATATCAACAGGATTATTCCATGTTATTAAATCATATAATTTATTATCATCGAGCATAGTCCAGTCGCCTTTAGTACGATCTGTCATAGTTATGTCAATTACAGTTTCATTATCATTATTATCCGCTGCTGTATTTGCTTTGTCATAAAATAAGTAGTCATTATCATCATCTGTTGTACTAACTATTTCACAAGGTAAGTACTTATTATCACTAACTCTTTCAATATCTAACCTCTTTATTAATTCGTTATAACCTCTACTAACCTTAAATAACTTCACCTTCTTGTCAACATATCTTTCATCATAACACCAATTCATGTTTTTGCTATCATTCTGTACAGAGGGTATTAAATCATAAAAACGCCTTCTAAAAATTAAAAAATTACTTAAAAACACATCGTTTTCCTGTAAGGGACTCATGCCCTTCAAAAACATTTGTAACCAGCTTGGTTTACCATAAAACTGGGGAAAATCTACCCTCTGCCCTATATTCACATATTTCAATTATTATCAAAACAATTACAATTCCTTAATTACTTTCATAATTATTCTTGTTATTTATTCAGTCTGCTCAAAATATTATTATTATTATTAAATTGATTTCTAATACCTACACACATTGTTTACATTACATACTTGTTACAATACAAACACAATTAATTTTACTAAAATTTATTTACAAATCTTTGTCATTATTTTTCAGTTTATCACACTTCATTTTGTAAAGCAGTTCTCATTCCTGACATCATTTCCATCATCAACGCTAATTGGTTAAATATATTTACGTTATCGCTCTTATTACTACATTCAACATTTACCGTTTCAATTACATTTGGTATTTCTAATTGTACATTCTCATCACTACTTTCGTTTGTTGAAATTAAATTGTCTTGAGTAACGTTTAAAATAGATTCTTCTACCCTACTTTCACCTAAATCTGCATTCTTATTTTTCTCTGCCATTTTCGATCAGGTTGTAAATTAATTTAGTTTCTATTCAATTAAAAATTAATTTACCACATCACTGTTAATCGGGCGCCAACTGAAGCAGTACGAGTTTAATTAATTATTAAAATCTATAAATCGGTACCTATTAATAGGCGGCATCTGAAGCTTTACTTGTTTTTTAAATTAAAATATTGAGACTCTAGTTACTTACCTTATCGATAATTTACCAAGGTGTCGTCTGATGTACTCTTGGCAGAGAAAAAACACAGGTGAATGCAAATTAACAAACACAAATAAAATGGTATTTTATTTATCTAGCATGACATTTTTTCTGTTTACTTTCCAGTTTAAATTTACTAAAATACACCTTGTTCTTTTTATCGTACAATATGATACACAGTGAATTGTGAAACTACTTCACATTATGACTTTCATGGTTGAGTTATACTCTCTGTAGAAATAATACTCCGACCAATATTTAATTCATATATGCCTGCTATTAAAATTTACCTACTACTGGCTATAATCTACATACTAACTTATTTTTTATCAAAAACGACCCAGATTACTCACACGCACATTCATACCATTTCAGAACCCCACCTTTACTTAATTTAGGCCTTTATTAAAGAAGTATTTGAATGAGATACTGTTACTTGTTGCAGTGGAGTCCCCCACCGACCGCATGGCGCGTCACACACTTATTCCTCTTTTTCGATGTTCAAAATTATGCCCGCATTTTGATGACTTACTGCGTTTACTGTTACATTATGACTGCACTTTTGTACACATTAAAACTATACTGGTGTTTTGGCCGGCCGACCGTATTTAGCTAAAAACAAATTTTTATAGACCCAAGCGTGGTCTCGTGTTGTGGTGGACTGGCTGCTGCTACCCAAGTGCGTCGGTCACATTCATTTCCGTCAGTTCGCGCTGTGATTGGCTGCGGCTCTTACATGGCAGGTTCCGGTGATCGACTTTGGTGTCGAGAGTATAGATAGCGGCACACGAGCGCACACTCACCGCCACATTCCATTGTAGCTGGTTGTTAGCTACGAAGTTTTTGTTACTTCTCCCCAACGGAAAATACAAGCATACGCGCACCGGCTCGCATTCTGACGCTGTTATCGTTGTGTACTAGGCACAGACTGGTACTGAATTATCTACAGGGTGTCCAATAAAGCACGTCTTATTGTCCGCAAAAGGTGTCCAAACAGATCGTCCCCAAATAATTATCAAATTGAATAAAAATTATACCCTTCAAAATAGTCCCATTACAACTGTAGCTCCAGCTGTAAGTTGTATAATATCATCTAAATATTCTGATTCAATCCAACCAACTGTCTTTGTATGGTCATACTCTAGATTATTATAACTACTGTGTAAATTATCGCAAATCTGGAAATCTTTAAAACTATTAGGAATTTTTTGAGGCTTAGCTCTTTTTTTTGGTACTTTTTTGGGCAAAGTTTGATTGCTAATTTGTTCAGTTAGTACTGCATTTTGCTTATTACTTATATCACCAAGAATTTTATGTTTCTTCATTGGTATTTGATGTTGACTAGACAAAGTATCATTGCTAACATTATTCTCATTACAAGTTACATATTCTTTGTCCAATACTTGACTGTCATCTGTTATGAGGAATGTATCATCTTGAGGTGTACAGTTTGCTGATGCAGGCACAGTAACATTGATATTATTTGACAGTAATTTTTCGTATGGTGACTGGAACTGTACAGTAGTAGGATTATTATTGAATCCATTCATTCTTCTAATTAAAGAAAAAAATGTTTCAACATGATCCTGAGACATTTTGTATGACAATATGTAATCGACGATTTTTTTTTTCGAATAACACCTCACACAAAGCATATAAATTTTTCAGGCAAATAATAAAACCTACAAATCCGGTAGGTACGCAAGAAGTCTTCAGGACAGATTTTCGTACGATTTTGTGTTCATTTTCTTTTTTCTGGTTATTCTCACTATTTGATTTAGTTAATCTTTTGTTACTTATTTTCAATTTTATCTTCAATTTCAAGTTTTCTAATATAATCAACAGACTCATCAATTTTTGTTTTCAAATTTGATAATGTATCTTTGGTTACAGCATTTCTCCCAGGTGTTTTACAAAACTTGTTTTTCGTATTCAGTAAATCAAATATATCATTGAATATTTTACAAAAAGTTGATGTAGCAGAAGCACCTTCAAACTTTTTCCATTTCCATTTTTTTTCTAATAACTGCAAAGCTGCTGATGTACTGTTACTCAAGACCTGAGCAGCAAGAAACCCTTTCATCTTCTCGTTTTGAAAATATACATGCCTATTCTTTATTTTGCAGGCACAGTGCATTCCCTCACTATATTGCTTATCATTGAGTTCTTTTATGTAATCCCATTTTATAAAATTTGTACTGTCATAAATAAGAGGCCGTTCTGTAGCAAAGTAATTTCGAACTAACTTGAGCATATGGCGTGGGTCAAAAAATACAAAAACTTTTTCAGAAGAAGCTGGATGGTTAAAGTAAGGCTTAAACTTTTCTTCATCACTAGCATCAAAATTAGCTCCTAATACTTTACATGCCTTTTGGTTAGACTCATCACCATCAAATGTAACACTAACTACATCGATTTCTTTCTCGTGTAATTTTATTAATAAGTCCTTCAGTAGAATTGATTTTTCTAAACCACTTAATGAATTCATTAAATAGTACGCAACTGGTGTCTTGAAGCTACCATTTATGTCGACCAACATAAAGACTAAAGCTTTACGTGCAACCAATTGGTTGCCGTCTTTATCGTATTCATTAAGCTGACCACCTAAATCAACCATACCTTTGAACTCGTGAGTCTTTTTACAATAAAAACTACATTTTTTTATTCTCATTTCATCAAACATAACATTAAAGATACATTTTTTGCCTCTTTTTTGAGACTCTTTAGCTAATGTTGACACATGATTGACAATTTTTTCATTAACACCAGCTTTATAATCATCAGAACATCTCCAACTATTGAGTGTTTCGACGAACGGTAAACATTTCAGAAAGCTTCTTCTCACCATTTCATATGCTGCAAAAGAATGGAAATGCAACGTCCTTGCAAAATTTTTTAATTGAGAGGGAAAGGGTGCTGTAGGTTTTTTTTTTCTTTCATTCTCACAATCAATTCTTTTATGTGTTGCGGTAGATCCTAGTAAAGAAAAAAACAAGAATAGAAGATTGTTTATATACTAACTATTAAGTATATTTACTTTCTTAGTTTCAGAAATCTTAGGAAGCTTCATGTGGAGACTGATCAGCAGAAGACGTTACATTTATATTATAAGTACAAATTTTTTTTATTGAAATATCAACTTTTAGTTGTAATTTTCAATTCTGATCGTCATAATTTTCATTACTAACTTAGATAATGTACTTGAAGAGAAAACATATCAAAAAGCTATAATTTTTTTACTAGATCTTTTTAACTTTACACTTCCACTTACGTACACATATGTTATGGAAAAATACAAGATTTCAATCTTAATTTCATGATTTATTTTAAATGTTTAAGAAAAATTTTATTTCTACGGATGATGTACCCATTGACAATATTTGTCAGTCTTTCAAATTGGATTACAAATTGATTTGAAAAAATATTTTATTTTATTTTTATTAGAAATAAGAACAGAGACCTCCTTAATTACATAATAAAATAAATTAGAAAAACGCATTGCATTTAAAATGTATTCAATAGCATACAGTAATATGTACAATTAATAACAATAGGTATTAGCACAATGGATATTAATTCAATTGATAATAACATGTATTAGTAAAATTAGAACAACATTTATAGTGTAGTATAGTAAATTTAAAGAACCTGTAAGTATTCAGCTGCGTCACAAGCTTCTCTTTCTTTCAAATCCTGGACTAGGTCCTTAAAATTTTCAATTTTCTTCTCCTTCCTCGAATTATTCTTACGCTCAGCTTCAATCAAACGGTTTTTATGCCGTATCAATTTTTGGAAATTATTATACGTTTCGTCTGAATCAAAATTTTTTCTTGAAAAATACATTGTTGTACATCCGACTTTGAAACGGAGTCTTGTTTTTTTTGTTGGAATACATTTGACATCTTCCATGGAACGTTTTCTGAAAACATTCTCCTCATATTTTGATGCTTCAATGTTTTTCGAGTGTACTAAAAGATAAACGTATTATTAGTAACTTTATAATGAATATTGTTACAACACAAACAAGCCACCCCAATACCAGGGAAAAAACTATGAATCAACTATATTAAATGTTTAAACTAATGAAAATAAAATGACTATGACGCGACAAACGACTATGACCCAACCCAAGTGATTGACCAAATAAAATGAGAAGGTAAATGAAAAGGAAACAAACAAAATATAAATGAAATCAAATGAGAAGATATAGAAAGACACAAACGAATAATATAGAACAGAAAAGGAGAAATGTTACACTCAAATAAAGTAATGAAAAAGAATCAAATAAATAATAAATGTAAATGATAATTATTAAAATCAAATAAAGTAATGACAAACTAAAGTACACTAACCAAAGAAATAGAGATTAAATGTTATAAATAACTCTATAATGATATGAAACGTGTTACCAGTATAACTAACCATTGTGAAGTGAGAGATAGATAGATAGTAAACATGATTAAGTGAGAAAGAGAATTTAATGTTAGGGAATACCCACTAGTAACACTTAAATACCATAAAAAAGTGCAAAGTGCCAGTGTAAACCCACAAAATAAATAGAAACCCTATTGATAGGTATATACACCTAAAAACCAGTGATAAACACTACTGTTTAATGGTGAAAAGTGCTAGAAAATAAGAATATTGTTGTTATTAGGATTAAGAGTAATTGTAGATTAGGAATACAATGGTATTCAGGGAAAAATCCCATGAAGAGTCAAAGTAATAGTGTTACCATGGTTAGCTAGTAAAGATTAGAAAAGAAAAACATCCAAAATAAGTAAAACATCCTATGTTTAAAGGGATAATTAGGTAGATAAAGTAAATGGTGTGATGATGTTTGCCACCAAAAAATAAATAAGAATAAACAAAATATAAACAAGATTAGCATAGTAACTATTAAAAGAAATGTTCGATTAAGTTTATGAGTAGGAATATGGCTGAAAGAGTTATACAGACCATAAACCTAAATGTTATGTTATGTTTTATAAACAATAGTAAATAATAGACAAGTTATAAAGTAAAGAGTTAAATTCTTACAAACTTAATAATACTGGACAAGCCAGTTAGAAAATAATAGACAAACCATGATAAGTAAAATAATGGAAACATACAATTATTATAAAACAGACCCCAAATCAATTCAAAAAGTAACCAAATCATTTATGACACAAAACATGTATAAGGGTAAAATAATATTTAATTTGTATAAAATAAGAAAATATAGCCAATTATTACTTAGGCCTATGAAATGCCTAACTGTATAAAACCAAAAACAACAAATTGTAAGAAATTAACTATTACTGAATATTAGCAAATCCAGGGCAAGTAACTAGTTAATGATAATTAGTAAATCATATTAAGATGTAAAAGTTAAATTAAGGACATAAAATAAGAAAGAAATGTAATTACATAATATCAACATAATAGTCAAAACATTAATACACAAGCAAACCCAGCTTTGAGGGATGTCAAAATGATCTTTGAAAGAAAATATAAACAGTTGTGATAATATCTCAGACATTGATAAGAAGACAGAAGAATAATAGCAATCAGAAGATATACAGTCATTTTGAATAAAAATTCAAATATTATAACAATGGGCTTAAGTTATGAATAGCCAATGAGAGTCAAACCGTTGCCATAACAACCAAACGTTATTTATGATTATTCCGTTAGAACTGTTAGTCCATTATTGAAGCTCAAGACGAATAGATGCCAAGCCGTAAATGACTCAAATTTTAATTTAAAACAATAAAAAGTAACCAAATTTACTAACACGAAGAACTAAACAGTCTGTTGAGGAACTAATACATTCAACCGAGGCCACAGACCAGATTAATAAATTCCAAATTAATAAATTTCGATCAACTTATACGAAAAAGATGCAAGGCATAATTAAATCCCGAAATGATGGAAGATTGATGACCAAAAGCTGACCCAACCTATTTCAACTGAATAACGCATCACCATAATTCAACCAATTGGATAAGTATTGCTGAATTACCCGAATTTAAGGAATAAATTCTTTTTAACTTTTTCTCACAACACTTTTAATTCTCACTATGAACTGATAATCAAATTTCTTTCAAGGATTAATTAAAAATAAAACACTAAACTTATATGAAACTAGAAAATAACCTGTATAAAAATTACGAACTTTTGACACACACTTTTTAACACTCAAGGAACAAATTGTAATTACACCTTATAGTATATAAGTACAATTAATGTAAGGTAGTGTACTTTATTGTAATCAAATTGATATTTTTTCGTTAACCACAAGAATCCAGATGCATTGAAGGAAATTAAAAATAAACATTCAGTAGACGCCATGTCTAACTAAATCGTTCAGAATCGACTTCGCCTACCTTGGGATATAATTGTCTCTCACTGCCGGAGCAAATTTGTTTAATAACAAAATATAATTTTGTATAATACTGAATAACTACTAATCACAATTTAATAAACTAGTACAGAGTTGTAACCACTGTTCTTTATTTCATAGGAAAGTGCATTATATGATTTGTGTATTTTCGTGACGAACAAAATTGACGGTAAGCGCTCGACATCGGAAACTCGGCGAACTACCAGCAAGATTAATAAATCTGCACGTGGCGGGAGTAATTTGAATTCACCATACCGTCATAGAACGAACGCGCAATCGTCCTATTTATTTTAATTGTTTTCAGTTAAAACAATTTGGCGCCACCCGGGACCACATATTAAATATTAATACATATTAATACAACCACATATTAAAGGACAGGTTCACAATCGTATTGTACTGGTAATTCGAGAGATCGCTACGGACATCGTCAGCATAAATGTAAAGTAATGACCACAACGTGTGAGGCGAACACACAAAACTCACATTTCGAAGCAACGCAAAGAACTACTCGTTACAATATGTATATTGTAACGTTACATAACCCCTGCCCAAATATGATAACATAATCACCAGAGTTAAAACCAGTAATCACCCATTTTTAAAAGTCAGAAATGGGGATTAGGTACCAAGCTATGAAAAACTTTGTACTCCAAAAACACTGTATGCAATAGTAATAAAAGTGCAGTGTACAAAGTGGAACATAGTGTACTCGGTGAAAGTGTAAACCTTTAAAAAGAGCATCTCACAGATTTGTGCTGGAGATGAAAAAACAATCAATATTGTAGCAGTGGACTATATTGCTGTTGACAAGCTTTGTATTTTTTGTAATTTTATATTGTGTAGGCCACAAAGGTCTTGTACCTAGGAATAATATTTGTGTTTAATATAATTATTTTGTTTAAATATAAGATAACCCAGGGTTATATATAAAATGATAATAATATATCAAATAATACTATGTTAGCAAGATGGCATGTAAAAAAATAGTTTAGAGTAAGGATACATTAAGTGAATTATAAATCATAAATAAATCAAAATAAAAGGGATTAAAATATAAAATGCCAGTGTACCAGTTTAAGGAAAAATATAAAGAAAAACCTTAAATAAATTAAATTTGATTATAAATAAAATCTATGAAGGATTATTTTTCTAAAAAGAAGAAATGAAATTATAATAATTATTAATAGCTATATACTAAAAGGTTATAGATTAGCCAATAAAAAACCATAAAAATTCTTGGTTACTAAGAGTAACTAACTAACAAGAATAATGTTAATTGTTCAAACATATTGGAAGTGAGCAGTTTAAAAAGTGTAATGTCTAGAAAAATTTAAGAAATTTATAAATACCATTCGAAATAATCAGTGTTAAATTAATAAAATTAATGAGTGATATCCACTACATCTTAGACCTCCTTCGAACAGAATAATTCACGCCTGCAAATTGATGAAAACTTGAAAAAATCAGCTTCAATTTCCAAGCCTAGCTTACCGAAATTCGACATTGTTGGTGAGATCGTTACCTATTAAAATTTAACTAAATTACATCTCAACTATAAACTTATAACACTAGAAACAGCACAATTTCTTTAAATACTTCTGGAAAAGAGGTGAACATAAACTTTATTATTTTGTTAACCCAAAAAACAGCAAAACGTCGTTTTGTTACTAACATTACCGCAGCCATGATGTTTATTATTTGTTGTCATCTGTGAAGAAACGTAATCTGCACTCTAGCGGTCAACAAATCAACTGCATAATATAAATAGTACAAAATTTTAAAATCATTTATGTAAAGCTTGGTACTGACCCATATACATTTCTGACTTTATCAAAGTACAAAGAACTCTAAAATAACCCTGGGAAATTAATTCATTATTTCTTTATTGTTATTAAAATTGAAATAAAAATATTTGTTATATGCTATAGGTTTGAAAAATAAGATTGAACTAACTCTGTGTTTTATATAAGAATCGATTATCCCTTTATGTTTTTGGAGACCATAAAAAATGCTAAATAAATTCAAGGAATGACTTGTTGTTTGAATAATAAAAATGTGTATTATTTTCAGTAGATGGTAGTTAGTTACAGATTGTTAGAAGACTGAGAAGTGAACGGACACCGAGAATTTATTACGTACCATTTGGAGTCACTTTAACCTCAAATGTGTTCGTAAACGTAGCAGTCAGCTGGTACCACGAGCGGAAAAATTTGAAATAATTAATCGTATACTAAGAGAGTAATTCTCTTTGCACTCTCTCTCCTAATTGAAGCAACTTGTTGGGCTCGCTCAGTTGTTGCAAAGGGAGGTGTTTTTAGTGGGTTAGAGTCCCACACTACCTGGAGCTACGGGGCTCCAGTGTGTCTATAGAGATTTTCACCTGCCCTGCCAAAAAAAAAAACTCTCTCCTAACTACTGTCAAACAACGGTATTGATTTCACATAAATAAAATTTAAGAAAATCTTTGCATAATCACACACACTCGATTTTGAAATCATATAACATAAAGATAACAAATTCTGTGACTCTCAATTAAGCGAGATTTTCGAAGAGTACAAATAGACATAATTTAAAATTACTACTACTAAGGAAGAGAGACTCGTGAGACGTTACAAGATGGCGCTCAACTTAAAGGGCATGAATTAGGAAGAAATTCGGGATATACGCAAGTTAGTATAACGAAAAAACTAATTTTTGTCGGCAACTATGAGAAGACAAGAAATGCATAAAACCAGAGGCAGATCGAAGAAGATGGCAGAAGACACGGAGAAGGAAGAAGGTGGACAGGAACAAGAAATCGAAGTAGTCACGGACAGTGAAGTGGAACAACAGACAGGCGATAAAGAAGAAACTGAAGCAATTATGGACACGGAAAAGGGAATAGTTGAAGAGGATGCCCAAGGGGACCAACCAGATAAAGCGGTAGCCAGAGAAGAACCAAATCGGCAGGAAATGATGAAATTTATGGCAGAACAATTTAGTAAACAGGAGGAAAACTCAAAGCAAACCAATGAGGAAAATAAGTAAAATTTTAGGAGACAGGAGGAAAAATTCGATAAAATAAATGAAAACGCAAGGAAACAAAATGAAACCTTGAGGGAAAAATTTGACAAAATAGATGAATGTTTTAGAAGACAGGAGGAGAACTCAAGGAAGCAAAATGAAACCTTGAGGGACAGTTTAAAACAAATTGAGAAAATAAATGAAGAGAATTTAAAGTGGATTGAGGGTAAGATGGAGAAGTTCAATAAGGAGTTAAGGGAAACTTTCGGGGGGAAGATTGAAAATGTTAACACACGTAGACAAAGAGTAGATGGATACAACGAGGAGACAAATAAGCAAATGGACAGTGGTTTCAAGAAGTTGGATGAAACACTAGACAGCACTTCCGAAGGTATTAAAGTAAGTACGAACACAGAAGAGAGCAGGAAGGAAATAGAAATTAGGGAAGACCAAAATGCATTGCTATCGGAAAATAAAAATAACAGAGACAAAGAAAGGATGATGCACATAGAAGTTAACATTAAGGGAGTAAAGAAACAAATAATTAAGAAAACGAAAGAAAGAGGAATAATACGTCCTAACAAACGGAAAAATACACGGGAAGAAGTAGATATGATTAAGAGTGGGCTGGTTAATGTACTTAATCTCCCAATCGTTAATTACAGAGAACTGACTGTTTTGAAAAGTTATAGAAAAAACTTAACTAAATCAATATTTAAATTAAATATACCACTAAATCAAAGGTCAGTGACATCACCAGTAAATGATATATCAACATATTTGTATAATAGACTACATATAAATATGATAGAAATAGGTGTATTAGAAGTATTACAAGACATGGTAGTAGAAGAATATGTTACAAAGAAAGAAAGAGTTCGGAAAACAATGGTAACCATTGAATTTAATGAAAATTCAATACCAGCAGAGTTTACAATACCAGATGATAGAGAGTTATTTAACAAGGACCAAAATCATTATGGACACTGCAGTAATCCGAACGACGAGTGCAGATGAGTTAATGGACCATGGTTAAACTAAATAATAAACAACCAGAAAAAGGGGACTGATTTTCTGATACCGACCAAGCAACCCATTGGAAAGAAAACCCCCAAAATTCAAAAAGTATGTAAGTACAACTGTTTTAAGATATTTCGCAACAATTTGATTTAATAAACAGTAAAACACCAAGAGTATGTAAGAACAGATTATTAAATAATATTTATAAATAGAGGATTTAAAATGAAATAATAGGAAAAATAATATTTTGATGGGAACAAAAGAAGAATAAATAAATAAATAAAAACAATTAATGGTAATGTGCTCAAATAAGAAGAATAACGAATAATTTAATGACTACAATGAAGCTAAAGAATGATGATAATTAATACAACTATAATTTAGAATTTCTCGGAATTGAAAATGATATAGGAAGAAATGATACGAAGAACATCTGTCACAAGAAGGAAAGTCAAAAGGATTTTAAAATAATGCCTATCAATAAAGTTAGCTGCAATTAGTTACTGACAAATAAGAAGGAATCAAGAAGAAAAATAAATATATAATTAAATGCAAACAGCAACATACGATGTTAATCTTTATGCGTATTAATTGCATAAATTGACTAATTATTAATTATAAATTTATTGATCTGTAATTATGAAATTGTTGCCGGTACGAACTTTGTCGTACTTACATGTATCTACCCCCGTATTTGGACGCCATATACGATGTTATATATTTATGCAAATTTATTTGCATAAATTAATTAATTATATAAAATTGATTGATTACTTTTATAGGTACGTATATCTTCACTTTATATTGCCCCGTGATGTTGGAGCACCATGTACCACATTAATAATATCTGTATGCAAATTTATTTGCATATATTAATTAATTATCTTTGTTATTAAAAATTTGATCTTGCATTGCCCCTCCTTGGGAAGCCATATACAACAATAATATTACCTGTATGCCAATTGTTACGTAAACTGATGTAATTATCTCTTTAATAAAGTTGTGATCAAAATGTATCTAACTCTGAGCTTGGGTTAGCATATACGATATAATTAATGTCATGTGTTGAACTCCCATATGCAAGGTTAACAAATTCATTTCTTTAAATAATGAATAATTGTATGAATTGAATTAGAGTTAATTAATTATTCACACTCAAACTTGCTACATATGAAATTACTTCTGACTTTAACTGTCTTCGAAACTTCTATTTTGTGCATCTTTCTGAGTAATTGAATTGATAATCGTTAACTTGAATTATTAATATAGATACTGTTTAATGAAAGGTTAAGTCGTGAGTCAGGGTTTTACATAAATCAATAGAATACTAACGAATCCATTGTAACTTACGTTTATTAAAATCATTTTCATTCTTATTCATGTCATAACATTAATTTAAGAGCACTTACAAATCTTCAACCAACAATAAAATTCTATGCCACATTTAATAATTCAATGAACAAATTTAAATAATTAAGTGAGCAATCAAATGTAGATGCTTCTTCGTCTGCAATGACGTTACTAACTAAAATGTGGTGTGCTCAAAATTCGTATTTAGTATTTTATGTTAAAACACATTAAACATTTATATGCATGAAATAATCATTATTAACAATACACATATCAATCATATACATAGCTAAAATCCTGTTCCTGCAACAGACACATCAAAATACATACATAGTACAAAATATATTAACAAGAAGACATGTATAATATTCTAGAACATAATATTCCCTACTTATGGATTCGTATCTATCTGACTCATATTTATATAACTTTCTCAGGTGGTTTGGTTCTAAGTGTCAGGTCAGTGGTATTTGATAAATTACTAATTATAAGAAGAGATTAGTTTTGTACTTTACTCGTTCTGCCGTGGTGTGTAGCTCCCATGATGTATCCTTGCGTTGATGGGTGAGGTTAATCCATATAACACTCGATCGCAAACACTTCCGCACAACGCGACAGTCACTTTGAGCTTTTGAGTTTATTATAATACATGTCGTGGCATTATACTCGTAATCGGTCGGCTACATTTTACACGCGTATATGCCTATTTCGCGGTTCACAGTTCGATACCGTATGCTTCGAATAGTTGTCCATACCACACGACCACTCTTTTCGGCCCCTAGATTGTTTTCAAGTTCATTTGGCACTTGTTCACAATTCTAATTACTTGAGTTGATTACTAAACATTGTAGTATCACTACTTTTTCTGTTATGTATCAAGAATGTCATTACACAATGTCAGTATCTTTATGACGGTGAATTACATAGAATTTATAAAGATTGTTACTCGCGCTTTATTACGAAAACTACTGTTCCGTTTTACGCTCTGAGTCTTATTCGCGCACTTCCATTTATTTGTAATAATGTCTTAATCGTCTCTATCAAAATACATTTTAACTTACGCACTGCATTAAGTTCTTGTGATTGAACTATTATGAAAATGAAATACAAGTTCAATAGACTGTTCGAAACTCTGAGTAAACCGAGTTAAGAATTATAATAAACTGAGGCAAAGATCTTAATGAACTGAGCCAAAAGTTGTAGTACACTGAGATACAATTTGAATTTACTGAGCGAAAAATTAGAATGAACTGAGCAAAATTTGTAGTAAAACTCCCTTCGCGTCTCCCTGTGTAAACGGTTTTTATTTCTTCTGCTGTTCCCACTCTTGGGATTCTGATGAACGCTCAAACTTCCCACCAAATCATCTTTGATAGGTTCATTCCATGGACCTCCCTGTGTCCCTTCGTCTCCAGTCTGTATTTCCAACGAATTCTCCACCCAGTGCCGTTTGGAGAGGGACGTTCATACACGAGATTCGCTCTCTGGTCTCAAGCTCTTCTCTGAACCATCCCCTACAGAAATTCCCTCCGGAATTCTCGTTCCTCATTGGCTGGTTGGCTTTTTCGACTTGAATTGACGTAGTCCACGTGGACTAGATGAGTCGCTGTCTTATGTACGTTGCCCCGTTCCTGGAATCAGTGTTAAGGCTCTGTTTCAAAATCACATCTGCTACTTTTGGTGTAGCATGTCGAATTCTCTCATTGTTGGTACGCTGACGATTTCCTTCATCGTCTTACGGGTGGCATAACATCTGTGCTCTTCACTAGCGTCACTTAGTCGCCTGTCCCATTGTCCTTGCATAAACCATTGTCTTTGAGAAGTCGCACACATGGTTATGAACAATACTCTCGCCGTTGGTTCTGTGTTTTTCTCGCTACTTAACAGATGTAAGGGTAGTCTCCTTTTGTCCTAATTGTGGAGTCGGGCATTCCCACGCATGGTCCAGATGGCTGCAACAAGTGCCGTACAGCTCATTGTTCGTGAATAGTTTTTACGACGTCTTAATGGAAAGGAAAGGTTTGTTCCTTTTCGTCGCCCACCCTCGAACAACGCTAACACGTGTCACTTTTGACGGGCTCTAATTGCTGGTGTACTTCCCTCGCAATAACCCAAAAAATTAAAAAAAAAAATATATATGAAATATTAATTATATTACAGTGTCCCCAAATATGATTCGTCGTGCAGATTAATCGGAACGACTAATTCATATTTCGCCCTTACTAGAGTACGATCACTAAGTACATTGGCCATCTCCCATTGGAACGGGTATAGCTGACCTATATCTTCCTTTCGACTGACCTACTGTTGTTTAGAACCGTTTTCTCCCCTTTTTTTTTATTCACCTGAGTGTTTAATTTATTGCTTATCAAATATAAATACGAATCCATTTACAAACTATACGCTCTAGTGCGTTCCTAGATCTGTCTATTCACATACATTACATAACAAATTGTAATTATTTTGTTTACAAGCTATCCTTTTACTTGCGTATACAATATAAACTATATAAATACTAGCAGTAATTTATTGCTTATGAATACTTCTAAAATTTTTATTATTACTTTCAAAATTAATTTGCGATTAAAAACATTTTTTAAGACATCATATACTTACTTACAAACATTCATCGTAATTCCTACCCTCTGGTACCTTGAATCTAAATTTCTGTTAAACACACGTATAATTATTTACAACAAATTAAATCGAATTTGTATAATTCTACAGGTCAAACAAACTTATTTTATATCCACTCTTTCTATGCTTATAATACAATCTTAAGTTCAATATTTAATTCTAACAATTTATTACAATGTTTAATTCTGTTATGCAACTCAGTTGCTTATATCTGTCCTTCAATAAACAAATTTCAATAGTATAACAAATACATCTGTTAATTAATTTACAATCTATACAATATATAAAAATCTGACGTTTTTAAATTTATTACAAGTTTAAAATTTTCGTCTAGACAATTCTGAATGAATTAACTAGTAGATTGCATTCGCGCCAACTACCGTTATTCTTTTTCATCTAGATCGGTCATTCTTCCTCCTATTCTGACGCTTAGCTCATTTCTCTTTCTGCTGTCTATTAGTGAAGTACATATAGTCCGACTACAACATTGTCTCGCATGGAGAGTGTCCTTACTAACTACAAATCTACCTGTTGTTGTCAGCCTCGCCAGCTGGGCTTACGTCACTACACACCTCCCTCTCTGTTTATTTACTACTTCGCATGATTTTCAACCTTACTCCTTACTTACTCGCTTTTCAACAAACACTTTTACCTCGCATACATGCTGATGCCGTGTTTCGCCATAGTTACTCTCCCCTTACATAATATGGTTTCAATAGTCTTACATTGAATTTGCCGCGTGTTTTAGTTTCATCACAATTATCTACTAATATATACGTAGATTCGCCTACAATATCTTTAATCTTAAAAGGTCCCGTGTACAATTCACAAAACTTTTCGATTCTTCTTTGCATCGCATCGGATTGGTAATGTGTCCACACTAACACCAAATCTCCTACCTGAAATTTCGTCATTTTGTTTGCTTCGTTCACGCGTTTTGCGTGTCGCTCTCATTTTCGTTTGATCCTAACGAATATCTGGTGGCTATCTACTGTCTCTTCTTTCGTATCACAGTTTTCCTTTATGAATTTCTCCCATATACGACTCGGCTTTTTTCCGTGATGCGCTTCATACGGTGTAACTTCTATTGTTTCATGGTAGACTTCATTAATGCAACATTCTATGGTATTTATGAATTTAGACCATTTTGTGTGTTGGTTCCCTACAAATATCCTAAATAGGTTTCCCAGTTGCCTATTTACGCGTTCGGCAAGGTTTGTTTGTGGGTTTCTTATCGCTGTGTATTTAGGTATAATTCCAAGTTCATCTAGTCCTTTAATCCATTGTTTGGACGTAAACTGCGTACCGTTATCAGTGAGTATTGCTTTCGGTTTTCCACACTCATTTACATATTGCCGGAGTCTACGAAGCGTAGCTACTGTTGTGGCTCTTCTAAGTGTATATAGTTTTACGTACTTGGTAAAGTTATCTATAATGACAAGGATATACTTTACTCCTGCTGCTGCTGTTGGAAGAGGTCCATAAAAGTCGCCACTAATCAATTCACCTTTACTCGTCGGTATAATTGGCTTCGTGCCACCAAATAAGTTACGATTGTTTGAATCCTTACATTTTTGGCACTTATCGCACGTCTTCACGTACGCCTGTACGCGCTTCGACATTCGGTCGAAAGTGAAATGTTCCTGCAGTAACTTTATACATTTCTTACTGCCAACATGACCGTACATTGTGTGTATTTCTTCGATGAGTCTCCCCGTAATGCTTTCTGGTACGTAGAGTTTCCATCGACCCTTACTTTTTCTGTATAATTTATCATTACTACACTTATAAAATTTACATAATTCATTCTTATCATCCATCGTCAAATCCTTCATTATTTGCTGTAGCTTCTTATCTTCTAACTGGTATGTCTCGAAGTTCTTTAACATCATGTTCATTTCTTTACTCATTTTAATTATTGTATGGTTCATTTGATATGCATAACTGTCGTCGAATGGATCTTCCTTCGTCATATCCTCTGGGTAATGACTCAAGATGTCGGCAACGATATTCTCCTTTCCCTTACAGTGAATTATATCAAAGTTATACTCTTGAATACTAAGTATCCAACGTGTGATCCTTGAGTTGTTTAGGTGACACTTACTCATGAAGATCAACGCCTTGTTATCTGTTATTATGGTCAATGGCTGTCCTAAAACGTAAATTCGGAATTTCTCCAGACATCTAACTATGCTTAGTAGCTCTTTTTCCGTAGTAAAGTAGTTTAGTTCTGCACCTTTGAACATTTTACTAGTATATGCTACCACGCAGATGTTTTTGTCGTCATCCAACTAGTACAATTGGCCTCCATAAGCGAAATTACTTGCATCACACTGCAAGAAGTACCTCTTATTTACCTGCGGAAAACTTAAGATAATAGTATTGATAAACAAGTCCTTGACCTGTTGGAAACACTGGTCAAGATCAGGCGTCCATTTAAATTTCTGACCCTTTTTAAGTAGACTTAACAAAGGTTGTGTGGCTTCTGCATATTTGCTTGTAAATTTGTTGTAAAAATTAGTAAGTCCCAGGAATCCCTTTAACTGCTTTTGATTCTTCGGGGTCGGGAATTTCCTGATTGCTGCTACTTTCTCTTCGGATGCTCGTATACCGTTAGTAGTAAGCTGATAACCAAGGTGTGCGATCTCCTTGCGAAAAAATTGTGATTTTTCCAAATTTATTGTTAGGTTGGCTGCTAATAAATTCTTAAGTAATGCTTCTATATTCTCCAAATGTGTGCTTACATTAGACGAATAACAAAGACAATCATTGACGTAGATGATTGTATTCTCTTTCACTTCGTCGGTGAATGCCATATCCAAACCTCTCGTCAGGGCTGCTGAACTGGTACTAAGTCCAAATGGAGTTACGGTATATCTGTAACACTTTCCTTCATACAGAAATGCAGTGTAATCTCGGCATTGTTGTTTCACCGGAACCTGCCAGAAGCTACTCGTTAGATCTATTGTTGATAAGTACTTCATGTTACTGCATCTCGCCAGGATTTCTTGAATCGGAGTCGGTCCTTTGTAGTCTGGAACAGTGACACTATTTATCCTCCTCGCATCTAAACACAAACGTACGTTCCCATCCTTCTTTATTACGGTGACCATTTGGTTGACGTATGGACTGCTGCACCTTTCAATCATGCCATATCTTAGCATCTTGCTGATTTCGGCGTCCACCTTTTCCTTATACGCTATTGGGATTGGCCACCCGCGTTGGAAATATGGTGTTTTATCCGTCACTCGGAATTCATGTTCGTAGCAATCCATCCGTCCTGGACACTCCCGGAATACATTCTTATACTTTACCAAGATCCTTCTTAGTTCCTCCCTCGTCGTTTCATCTTCACACGTCACACTGTCGACCTTCTCATCAATCCTCCTCTCGATTCCGTCCCAGTCCTCTTCTAATAGTTCCATATGTATGATTGGTATCCGCAGTTCCTGTTCACCAGTCCTCCCTTCGAATTCGATGGTTCCCTTCTTCATATCGATCACACATCCCTCTTCTTTCAAAAAGCTGATACCTATTATGCAGTCCCTAATTAAATTCGGTATTACTAGGAAAACACAATCTAATCTAACATCATCAATATAAATTTCACACATAATTTGTTTCCTGATCAATTTAGACTTTCCGCCGACTGCACTTACGATTAACGTGTTGTTCATGCGGAGTTCTTCGTATGGACGCAGGCGTTGTTTATTTCTGTTAAACCATTCCTCTGATATCCCGTTAATGGCAGAACCTGTATCAATCAAGGCTAAAACTGTAACATCACCATTAAATTTTACCTCAATCTCTGGACATTTTGAGATTCGCTTTTCCAGTTGTGTTTGTTCATCCAGGATTAACTCATGTCGTAAGTCAGGTAACAAAATATCGGTCTTGTACTGTTGTAGTGTAGGTCGACGAACGGCTATCTTTTCATGTGACCCACTTAATTTTTTTTTTCTACTGTTCCACTAACCTTAGTGGCAGACGTTGAGGCACCATTGTTTACAAATTCAATGGTATTTATTGCCGACTTGTTACTGAAATGTTGGGGTTATCGGTAGTTCCCTCCTTCCCCCTTTCTATGTTGCCAGTGTAAAGGTTTTTGCTCCGTAATCACCCTGTTTACGGTGGTGTTCTGTTGACCGTGAGGCGCCCCTCTCGTGTCTCGGTCGTTCAACTTGTCTGTCTGACGCACAAACCGATCATCTCTACTGTTTCTTTGCCGGATCATGGCATATTCAGAAATCAATGATTCAAGATTCTGTATTGTCCTTACGTCCCTAGTCACGCTCGCTATCTCTAATTCTCGTCCATAATGTCGCGTTATCTTCCTAATCAGTTGATAATCCATGAGCGGCGGTGTAAGCTGCCTGCTTTCCAGGAGCTGTCGTTCCATGTATTGGACAGCACTCATACTCCCACGCCAGTCGAAACGACCATACTCCAGCTTGTTTCGGACATCATCCTGCTTCTCCGGGCCCCAATACTTCTGCGTAAAGATTTCTTTAAATTCATCGAAGTTCTTGATTTGGTCACGTACCACGCGCCACCATATAGCTGCATCGGCCTCGAGATGTTTCCCTATCCACTTCACGTTATCCGCTGCGTAGTACATTAGCTGGTGCTCGGATAATTCCTTTAGGAACTCTATAGGAAAACGGTCTGTTCCGTTGTACTTGAGTTCGGAATTATTGTTTCCATTCGCTCTCGTGGACGGTCCTATCTCAGTTTCCGCTATCCGTCGCTGTAGTCTTTCTTGTCCACTTTTAATATGATTTATGTGACTTCTCAACTCTTCAATTATCACGTCCTTCTCCTTCTCCGTCGTTGTGGTCTTCTGTTCCGCCGTGCGTTGACAGTCGTCCACTTCAACGATCTTCTGTTTTAACACTTTGACGGCTTCTCCTTGCTTTTGTTGTTGTTGTAAAATACTGTTCTGTACCTCTCTTCGCCATTCCTCGTTTCTATTGTTCGTCTCTTGGATTTGGTGATCTAATTTTTGATCGACTTGTTCGTTTGCCTTCTGTGTATTATTTATGGCTTCCTGCCACTCTTGACGGTCTTTCTCTCTCACTTCTTTATTCTCTTTTACCTGTTTCTTCAGTTCATTCTTCAACTCTTTTATTCCACTTTCACTCTTCTTTTGTAGATCGCTAATTTTATCATCCCACTTCTTAGCATAATCCTGCAGATCTAGTGTTATTTTGCTGATCTGTTCTTCATTATGTCTTTTTAATTCCTCCTGCATTTGTTTTTGTTCCCTACTTTGCTGTTCCAATTTCTCTGTAATTAAATTTTGTTTTTCGTTTTGTTCTTCTCGCATCTGTTTCAGATCATCTCGCGTCTGTTGTTTAATTTCATTCTTTTGCTGGTCCATCTTCTCGGTCAACTTCTCAAGTAGCATTTGTAGATTTAATTCGCCGGGTTGGGACACCTGTCCCCCCGCCCTTATCTCAGATTCACACGCGCTGACGTCGTCGCTGGGCGTCGCGTTCTCCTCCCGTCCTTCTATGTTTAATTCATTATTAATGTCGAATTCTGGACTTTCGGAGTTATTATTATTAGTCGCCATTTTTGCTCGACTTCGTGTAATCATTCAGAGTTGTTTTACAAGTGTTTGTTTTTATTCTAATGCTTATATTATACCTTATCAAACTACTAGCTATTCTACTATACCACTGGCTGCACTTAACCAGCTCGTTTAACAAGGATTATCCCTATTAATCGGCCATCAGGTTGGGCGCCATATACGATGTTAATATTTATGCGTATTAATTGCATAAATTGATTAATTATTAATTATAAATTTATTGATCTGTAATTATGAAATTGTTGCCGGTACGAACTTTGTCGTACTTACATGTATCTACCCCCGTATTTGGACGCCATATACGATGTTATATATTTATGCAAATTTATTTGCATACATTAATTAATTATATAAAATTGATTGATTACTTTTATAGGTACGTATATCTTCACTTTATATTGCCCCGTGATGTTGGAGCACCATGTACCACATTAATAATATCTGTATGCAAATTTATTTGCATATATTAATTAATTATCTTTGTTATTAAAAATTTGATCTTGCATTGCCCCTCTTTGGGAAGCCATATACAACGATAATATTACCTGTATGCCAATTGGTACGTAAACTGATGTAATTATCTCTTTAATAAAGTTGTGATCAAAATGTATCTAACTCTGAGCTTGGGTTAGCATATACGATATAATTAATGTCATGTGTTGAACTCCCATATGCAAGGTTAACAAATTCATTTCTTTAAATAATGAATAATTGTATGAATTGAATTAGAGTTAATTAATTATTCACACTCAAACTTGCTACATATGAAATTACTTCTGACTTTAACTGTCTTCGAAACTTCTATTTTGTGCATCTTTCTGAGTAATTGAATTGATAATCGTTAACTTGAATTATTAATATAGATACTGTTTAATGAAAGGTTAAGTCGTGAGTCAGGGTTTTACATAAATCAATAGAATACTAACGAATCCATTGTAACTTACGTTTATTAAAATCATTTTCATTCTTATTCATGTCATAACATTAATTTAAGAGCACTTACAAATCTTCAACCAACAATAAAATTCTATGCCACATTTAATAATTCAATGAACAAATTTAAGTAATTAAGTGAGCAATCAAATATAGACGCTTCTTCGTCTGCAATGACGTTACTAACTAAAATGTGGTGTGCTCAAAATTCGTATTTAGTATTTTATGTTAAAACACATTAAACATTTATATGCATGAAATAATCATTATTAACAATACACATATCAATCATATACATAGCTAAAATCCTGTTCCTGCAACAGACACATCAAAATACATACATAGTACAAAATATATTAACAAGAAGACATGTATAATATTCTAGAACATAATATTCCCTACTTATGGATTCGTATCTATCTGACTCATATTGTAATATTAATAAAAATATTACAAATATAAATAAGAATAAAAATATTGATGAATACTTGTTTTAATAAGCTCCAAGTTGGAAACGCCAATTTTTAATATAATTAAAATATTACAAATATAAAAATAAAGATATAAATTAAAAATAATTGAATTGATATGTGTTGATACGTATTGATATTCTGTTTATCACTGGGTCAGTCTGACTCCTTAAAGTCCCACTGTTAGGCTAGTCAAATGGTAATATAATTTCAAGTGTAATAATAAACAAAATATAAAGATATTGATGACAAGAATATGTTATAACTAGGTGTGTTTGATTGTTAAATAACCAATACATCAAACTTTAAAAATTTTGCAAATATTTTTTCTTGTGCTTGTATCGAATTTGACTGAATGATTTAATTTAATTAATTAATAATTTATTAATTATTTGAGTTTGTAATTTCCTCCTATATCTATTCTCTCAATGTGAATTATGTTTTTGCTTAATAAAAAATAATAATAACATTAATAGTAGAAATAAAAACAATGCTGGTAACTGAATACTGTTTTGCGTTTATTCATTCAAAATTGTGCGCCAGTCAGACTGCGCATGTCCCAGGCACTGGCTAATATTCGCCACAGTCGGCAGTGAGAAAAATCAACAGATATATTTTTTACAAGTTTAAATTTATGGTTCTTTTAACGAGTCGAAATGGTCAGAGGGCAAGGAACAAGATACATTTAACAGGCATTCTTAAACTAAATGTTAATATCTGAAATAGAACAGAATTATTATTACAATTGACAATTAGAAAGAAATTATTTAAATTTCGAACCAAGTCGAAGAAATGACGTCACTCTGCTCCAGGCAGCACTGGTCCGTCGTCTTTATAGAAATTCAGCAATGGCCGCCGTCTGCTCGATTTTATTTGCTATGACGCCGTTGGAATTGAAGATCTTCTCCCACAGAAATAAAACGATGTTCCCTTTTTCTGCAAAGTGGTGTTGGTCCAAAATATCGTGTTGAATGTCCCCTCGTCGTCTGCGATGTCGAATTCTGGATGGATCTCTTGTGTAGTGTAGTGTTCAAATATGCGTGTTGGTTTTGTGTGAATTCGTTCCAAAAATTGTTCAAAAATGGCTGTCGATTTCTGGTGTTGCGTTTTTATGGTGTTATTCTGTGTTTTTGGAAACTTGTGAAGTGTTAGACATAGATAGATAATGTTATTTCACTTGTTAGTTCATCTCCGTTACACGCCACATAACCACACTTGGTTTTAATATAAATTATTTGGTTTTCAAAACTCCACTAATACATTTTTCAACTGTTCAGCTTTGCGATTAACAATAGACTAAACGACGCAACGTCGTCGTTTTAGGGCAATTTGTGGTATGTCTTTTTCCTCTTCATATTGTTTAATTATAAAATATCTGTCTAAGACTTGTTTCACTATCTAACTATACATAACAAGTTTTCTTATTTTTTACTGTATTTCCAATATTTCTTAATTTTACATGAATCTAATTATTCAGTAATATTGATTATTTAATTTTACATCTTTTGATATATAGCTGGGTTTGTTTCAAACTCATTTAAGCCCAAAAATTACAATTTTGCATAATAATTGTATGTCTCATATTTTGTACAAATTCAGTGTTTTAAAGGTTTTTATTTGTTTTTTCGGTATAATATTTCTCTGGAATACACCTAATAACTCCGTAATTACTTTGTTGTTAATAATTTGGTTATTAAAACATTTCAATATTGATTAATTTGCTGTTTAGTCTGATTTGATTACTATCATAAGCCTATTTTCGACTGTTTCCAAAAGAAGTTAGTTTTCTTTCTTTTGTCATTCTATTTGCTATTAACTGTATCTGTATTAATTATATTTTCAATTTCTGTATTGTATGTATTGAATTCTATTCCTATTACATAGATTAATTCTTTGATAGATAGTTTTTTTGGTTTATAGGCCATTCTGTGTTTACAAACATAGTGTCTTGGTGGGTCTGTTTGTACATTATACATGGTTTACTGATTTGAATAAAACTATTACATTTTTATGCCCTACTTGCCTCTCTGACTTACACAATGGAAAATTAAATGACATGATTTTAATTACAATAGAATATCTTGTATCTACTAAACTTTCTTTATACTAATAACATCATTGAACCATAACATGAACATCTTATGCCTAATTTTAACAAAAACATCTTATTATCAACTATTTTCCATATATCACCTAATTTTAACAAAAACATCTTATTCCTATTATTTTTTCCTGTATCATCAAATGATAACAACATAGCTTATCCTAGACATAATTTAATTAGAAAACATAAAAAACTCCTATTACTAGTAACACTGTCAGTCACTAACTGTCTTGTGTATGTATTATTCTTATGAAAACACTTTAACTGTGATAAAAAACCTCGTGTATCTATTTACACCTTACATCTAAAATATTATTTAATTAATAATAAATAATAAACATCTTAATATTAGGCATACCTTCAGTTATGAACTGTCCTTTGGTATGTTTGTCCTCACCATTTATTTAGTTATAATTAAAGAAAACATTTTATATGTAATAGTTTTTCTTATATCTAATTTAAAACTCTTATTACTAGTAATGTTGTCAGTCCTTAGACCGTCTTTCATTTCAATGGTTTTATTATTATTATTCTACACTCATGGTAGTCTTTTTATAATACTTAAACCTCATTGAAGATTTTTTCATAGATTTTTTAACTATGTTTCTCACTGTACACTCTGTAGTTCCTTAATTTTGTTATCTCACTTCACTTTATTGTATTCTACACTCTGGTAGTCTTTTTAGTGAGTTCTACTCTATGGTAGTCTCTTTTGACATATTTTTTGACATGTTACACTTACAACTAATATACAATTTGTTTTTATAGTATTGTATCTTGTAACTTGTTTGGGGTTTACCTATATCGGTTTCAATTTTGTCTCATGGTATTTATTATATGATTAACATTTTGTTTTGGCATATCTCTTCCTGTTTCTGGTCTCTTTGTTGGAATCTTGATATGTTTCGTCCCTTCTTCAAATATCACATTAGTAGTTTCCTTATTAAAATGGTTTCATGACAGATTATTTCCTTTTTTATGTTCCTTCCCTTTTTGTACTGCTTCCCCAATCTACTGGGTATACTGCTGGTTTAACTGGTTTTTTCATAGTAGGTTATTTTAATTAATGGTTTTCTTTATTATCTTCCATTTTTATTAACATTTTATAGACTTAATTATACAGTTTCTAGGGTAATCCTTAAACAATTTATTCCTCTCACTCACTGGAACTTTCTCTTTTATTTATGTAACATTAATTCAAATGTTTAGTGTGATAATTTTGTTATGTTACATATGCTCTCCTGTAAAAGTGATTAGTTCAGATCGTACTCTGTATGGATGAAATAATTACTACTAATTCTTTTGTATTTACATTTTCTCCGTGATTACATGTTTTCACTTTATATACCTTCTTTTTCCACCATTGCTCCCTCTCAGCTGATGTGTATCTCCTTCATTAGTTTCTTTTTTCATTGATAAGTGATCTTCAATCTTGTGTATAACATTATCATTTTATATTCCTTCTTATTTGGTGCTTCCTCACCAGTATGTTTACTCCCTAACATTCCCTAACAAATTAATTGGAACAGTTCAGAGTGGCACTTTTGGCTTCAATCCCTGCTGTCCAATACTTCAATTGAGTCCAGAGGTATTATCATCTCTGCTCAACACATAAGACTGATGGCATTTTCTACATCCAGTCATAAAAATAAATAAACAGTAAAAGTAGTCATTTTTGACTAAAATAAACATCTTTAGATTCTTCACTTCATAATACGTTATATTAATTAATACTTTTATACACTTGACTCTTCTTCTCTCTTAAAGCTTATTCCATATTAGGTGGTTTAGGTATGTGGTATCATATACATTTCATCATGTTTACATAGTAAGTAGTATTTATATTTACTCTTTCTACCATCTGGTATCCATTGAGTTATTTTTATTGCTCATGGTATAACATGAATTAATTCTTTATCACTTTCACTATAACAGTGGTTGTTGTAACAGCATTATCATTATTAATATCAGGTTTTTTTTTTGTTTTTGGTTTCTGGTCTCACTATTTGGTCTTTAGTGAGCTGGTCCTTCTTCATTGTTCCATTTTTATTAAATTATTTTCTTTGTGAGTTTGGTTAATTTGTTCGATTAAGTCATATGACATTCTGGTTTCCTTTCTCTCTTAGAATTTTGTATCTCTTTCTTACAAAATCTTTTTTCATATTTCAGAGTTATTTCCCATCATTTGTATGAGTAATGATGTGAGTTTAATGTTTTTTTTTAATTTTAGACATTTTTATTCAACTACATTCTTTCTTGTTCATAGTTGTTTTTCAAATATTTTGGTATAAGTTGTACTTATTATTGTTTTGAATTTTGAAATTATTATTCCTCAAAATTCTTCTTGCATTCATAATAGTCTTTGAATGTTTGTGTAAGTGGTACTTACTAATTATTTTGAATTTGGATAATTATTATCTCCCTCCAAATTCTTTTTACTTGCATAATAGTCTTTGAATATTTGTGTAGCTTGTACTTACTATTGCTTTTGAATTTTGAAGCTTATTATGTTCAAAATTCCTTTTATTTATTCACAATAATCTTTTAAATGTTTTGTGTAAGTTGTCCTTACTCATTTTTGAATTTTGTAGTTATTCTTATCAAAATTCTTATTTCATCATTCACAATTGTTCGAATATTTGGTGTAAGTTGTGCTTACTATATTTTTGAATTTGGTAATTTTTTATTCTTACCAAAATTCTTATTTTGTTCACAATATTCTTTCAGATATTTGGTGTAAGTTGTACTTACTCATTTTTGGAATTTGGTAATTATTCTTATCAAAATTCTTATTTTGTCATTCACAATTGTTCGAATATTTGGTGTAAGTTGTACTTACGGATTTTTGAATTTGGTAATTTTTTATTCTTACCAAAATTCTTATTTTGTTCATTCACAATTGTTCGAATATTTGGTGTAAGTTGTACTTACTCATTTTTGAATTTTGTAGTTTTCATTTTATCAAAATTCTTATTTCGTCATTCACAATTGTTCGAATATTTGGTGTAAGTTGTGCTTACTGATTTTTGGAATTTGGAAATTTTTTATTCTTACCAAAATTCTTATTTTGTTCACAATTTCTTCATTCTAGTTTTAACTCACAATTATGAGTCCTCCAAATATTTTTTAATAGACAACTGATTATAAGTTCCTTTTACTTTATTCGAAATGATATCCTTTAGTACATATGTATTATTATTATTGTTTTTAATAATCAGGTATGGGCCGGTATACAGCAGTAATAACTTTTTGGTAATGCCTTCCAAAGTACTGGGTAATTCCCTGTTTTTTAGCAGTACCTTTTCTCCGACTTCATATCTTATTATTTTCTTAACAGCCTTTTGATATTTGTTCTTGCGCCTTTCCCGGTCTTCAGCCAATTTATTGTAGAATCTAATTCGATTGAATTTGTATTCTTGACTCCTGGGGAACTCTATTATGTCTTGTATTTCTCTCGGAGGTGGTCTTTCATACATTGCCGTGTATGGAGTGGTACCAATAGCGGTGTGATATGACAAATTAAGGAATTCTTCAGTCGCTAATAAATATTCTTGCCATTTCTTTTGTTGATTATAGCAATAAGTTCGTAATATTCTTCCGACCTCTCGCAGTACCCTCTCCGCTGGATTGCTGCTGGGGTGGTAGACAGACGTCTTGTATGTCTTAATGCCCAATGTATTCAGAGTGTTTCTCCACCGCCAACCCTTAAATTGCGTTCCATGGTCGGTGATTATGGATATCGGGCTTCCTACCTCTGGAATGTAATGATTTGTTATTATTTCTAGAGTCTTCAGAGTGGTGGCTCTGTTCACAGGGTATAGTTTTGTAAATTTTGTAAAATGATCCATCATAATAACAATATACTTGTATCGATGGCGTCCACCACTGCGGGGAAATGGACCACATATGTCCAGAAAGACCTTTTCCAGTTTGGCTTGTGAGGTAATTGGTATCATCATACCTTCCTTTCTCTCATTGTTGGTTTTCACCAATTGACATATCATACAGGTTTTAAGGTAGTTTCTAGTTTTTCTATTGATACTTTTTATGTGACAATTCTCTTCTATTGCCTTGATCACCTTCATGGCTCCCATGTGACCGTATCGTAGGTGATAGTCCAGGATGATATCCTTTTCGATTGTAGTAGGGATCATGATCTTCCAAACGTCTTCGTCAAGGGATGTCTTGATGAATAAAATCCCATTATGTATACAATAAAATTTGTTTATTGTGTCATCTTGGTTGGAGAGACGAAGTTTAATAGAGTTTAATTTCGGATCGGACTGCTGGTGTTTGGTGATGTCCTGCACTATCTTCTCTAAATCAGATCTGTCCTTAATGATGTTATAGATTTTCAAAATGCTCTCCTTTTCGCCTTCGAATGTTTGTTCTTCTAGATTCACTCTTGACAATACGTCGGCTACTACATTTTTACTTCCAGGAACATACTCCCACTGTATATCGTACTCCTGTAGGGCGAGTACCCATCTGGTCAATCTACCATGGCTTAATTTGCATCTTCTTAGAAATGATATTGACTTGTGATCTGTTCGGACGGTCACTGGATATCCGAGGATATACGTCCGAAACTTCCCGCAGGCAAAGACTACACTTAGCAGCTCTTTTTCCGTCACATTATAGTTCTTCTCACACTGGTTAAGGGTTCTGCTAGCAAAGCTCACTACTAGATGGTTTCCGCTTTCATCTTCTTGGTACAGTGTTGAACCCAAGCTAATGTTACTAGCGTCACAGTTTAGAAAGAAGGGTCGGTTAAAATCTGGATGGTTGAGCATTACTGCATCTAAAAATTTCTCTTTAATTGATTTGAAGGTCTCGTCTTGTTCTTGACCCCATCGCCATTTATTCTTGGACGATAACTGGTACTGAAACTGGGCTGTTAGTTCGGAATAATTATTCTGGAACTTCCTATAATAGTTACATAGGCCCAAAAATGATTGTAGTTGCCTTCTGTTTTTTGGTGTAGGGAATCGTTGTATGGCGTCTACCTTTTCTGTTGATGGTGTTATTCCTTGACTGTTTAGCTGGAAACCCAGGAATTGAACTTCTTTAGCTATAAGCTTGGACTTGTCCAGTTTAAGGGTGACATTATTTTCAGCAAGCTTCTTCAAAACATACTCCACACGATAACAGTGTTCCTCCCAGCTGGTTGATGTTATTAGGAGATCATCAACATAGACAGTTGTGAATTGGAGCGCTTCTGGTCCTAGTATATGATCCATACAGGCGACAAAAACAGCTACTGAATTAACCAACCCGAAGGGCAACCTCTTAAACTGATAATTGCGCCCTTCGAAGATGAACGCCATGTATTGCCGGCTTGCTGGGTGCAACTCCACTTGCCAATAGCCGCATACCGTATCCCAAGTGGTAATGAATCGTGTTCCGTGGAACCTCTTCAAAATTTCATCAATTTCGCCAGGTGAGGTACGATCGTTTATTATCATCTTATTTATCTCCCGAGCGTCAAGGCAAAGTCTTACCTTCCCATTTTTCTTTTGTATGGCCACAATTGGGCTAGTGTATGGCGATTGACTGCTCTCGATGATATCTCTACGGATCATATTCTGGATCTCTGATCGTATGGCTTCTTTCAAAGATTGTGCTATTGGGTATGACTTTCGGTTGAATTCTACCGGTTCTCTGAATCGTATTGAGCATTGGTAGTTCCGGATCTTTCCAGGTTCATCAGAAAATACAGCTCGATATTTCTCATATATTTCTACCAATTGATTCAGCTGGTTTTCCGTTAGTTGCTCGTTAGTATTGTGGCACTGGAAGTTACGTATCTCTTGGATCTTTTGTTTCCATAGGTCTTCCTCCGAATCCTGATGTACTGGCTTGTTGTTTGTTGAGTGGTTAGATAAGTAATTCACCTTATTTTGGTGGTCGAGAAGTTGTCTGGAGTCTAAAGTCTTGTTATCAGTTAAATTGGCTATCCAGGTTGAACCTTCAGCAAAGAGTGATACCTTTCCTCGGCACAAGTCGATAATTGCTGAGTTTCGGCGCAATATGTCGCATCCTATCATGATGTTGAAAGGTAATCCGGCTGCAACAAGAAATATCATATCCACACTAATGCCCTGACTTTTGACATTGAGGGATACCTGCTTTCTTATGGTCTTGTTCTGTCGGCCGGTAGCTCCTACAAGTACAATGTTATTAATAGGTAGTACCGGTAAGTTTTTATGGCATTCCTGCTGTATCCGGTCCAATTCATTTCGATTTATTATGGAGACATTGGCTCCAGTGTCTATCATTATAGGAACAGAAATACCTTCAATTTCTGCGATTATGTATATTATTTCATTATCATTATTTTTAATATTAAGCTCACTTTCTTCTAATAGGTCCTTACGGATATCCTTTAAATAATTGCTGTATATTATGGTAAAATTTTTTCTGTTTTTCTTCACATTCATACCTACTTGATTAAACCCAGCAGATTGGAGCAGTAAAGGGTCATTAGATTTTATTACTGCCTCCGTTCGTTTAAATGTTCCGCTTCATTACGGATCAGGCCGTTGGAAGCGTCAGCTTGAAGTCCTGAGGCTGTTTCGTTTGGTTCTGCTCGATCGTCTGGTTGGGCTTCTGTTACAGGTAGTCTTCGCTGATTATCCAGGCTGGAACTACGTCTGGGCTCGTACTCTCTGTACCTATTACTTCCCTGGCTCCCTTGGAAAGTCTCGTACTCGTAGTATCGGCTCCTCCGTTGAGGCTGGTATCTTCTGTGTCCACTGCCTTCTGCTCGGATGTAATTAACATTAGGTCGATATGCCCTGTAATTGTGGTTACCTCCACTTGGGTAATTTCGGTTATAATTACCATGATAATAATTATTATTAGAAAGGTTGGGGTTCCTCTGACCATTTTGAACATAGTTACTATTATTATTGTAATAACCGTTGTTATTTTGGGGACGGCTATTATTATTATTATTGTTGTGGTTGTTGTTATTATTATTATTCATACGAGGAATATTACTATTATTATTATTATGGTTAAGCCTCGGCAAATTATTGTTATTTCTAGGGTTATAATTGTACTCGGCATTATTCCGATTTGCGGAATTATAATTGTTATTATTACCCACATTCTGCCGATTATTATTATTATTCAAATTATTGTTGTTATTCCTTGGTTCCGGCTTTTCATACCTCCTGCGACTTTGACGGTAATAGTCTTCGTGCTCGTACATCTCTAAAAGCTCGGTCATGGCTTGCACCGTTTTTATTTGACTATTTCGTCTGGCTCTGATAATATCCTCCTCGTAGTGGTATGAGAGTTTGCTGACCAGGCATTCTTCCGGTATTCGGGGCTCTAGATGTTTGGCCACGCACACCTTTCCTAAAAAGTACGCCGTTAAAGTTTGGTTTCCATATGGGTTGTACTTCCCATGGCATATCCCGTCTCTGGCGATATTTTGTGTTGATTCCGACCAATATTTGGCTTTGAATAGCCTTCTGAATTGTTGATAGTCGGTCACCTCGTCTCTTATTGCCATCCACCAATTGTCTGCTATTTCCTTGAACGATTCGTCCAGCACCTCTTTGTTCTCCCTCCAGCGATTACCTCTGTGTTTGACAAAGTATTCCTCGATTCTTGCTAGGAATTCCATGGGTTTATTTTTATAAAACCTGAAGTTAATCCCTTCACGATTTTCACTGTTGGGACAACTGGTAATGGTTGTCGGTCGACTATGGAATAGGTCTATATCTGTCTGGGTCTGTCGTACCTGACTGTTGATACTGGTCACAGCAGCTTCTATGCCGTCACATTTCTCTGTGAATCGGTCCTGCACTCGCTCCCAGTCTTCCCGTGTTTCCTTTAGTTTTTCCTCCAATGTCTTCCTAGTCGTTTCTTCAATGGTGTTAACCTTCGTATTTATTTCGGTCCTGATACTCCGTACTTCTTGTTCGGTTTGACTCCATTTTTCGTCAGCTCTGGTAACCCTTTGTTCGATTACAGTTATTTCCTCTTCTACTTTCTTGCTGATTGTCTCATTGTTTTCAGCTATCTTCTGGCTCAATTCTTCCTTCAATATTTCCATTCTTCCGTCCAACCGGTTCATGTTCTCTTGGTTCGTCTCCTTCAATTCTTCTCTCAATTGCTGACTATTATTCTCCATCTTTTTATTGGTTTCTTCCAGTTTCTGGCTTATCTGGGTCAATTCCTCCTTCGATTGTTTATTGTCAGTTTTTATTTCCTCCATTTTCTCCTCCATCTTCTGGATATTTTCCTCCATCTTCTCCTCGATCTTCTTAATATTTTCCTCCATTAATAATTTATTTTCGTTTTTTATTTCGTCCACCTTCTCCTCCATCTTCTTACTATTCTCCTCCATCTTCTCCTCCATCTTCTTACTGGTATCTCCAATTTTATTACTTAATTCCTCCTTCAATTGTTGGTTATCATTTTCCAGCTTCTTACTATTCTCTTCCATCTTCTCCTTTAATTCTTCCTTCGTCGTTTTAAATTCTCTAAGTAACATTTCCATCATTTGATCAAATTTTGTATCTTCCTTTGCGGTGGATTTCTCCAGCTGTTCCTTCTGTGGTGCAGGCTTATTTGGTTCTGCTGGCGGTAACATTGACTCCACATCTTCCACTGGTGTCGCTTCTTTATCCTCCATGTTTATCTCCTGCTCGGCCTCCATAGCCCTTTTTCTTGATGTAGCTCTCCTGTGCATCTCGCTCCCTCTTCCGACCTGTTGACCGTTGCCAAGCTAAAAATAGGAAATTGGACACTCGTCCTTATTTTACAACACTATTACCTCCTATTTAAAGCCCCTTAAGTTGGACGCCAATTTGTAATATTAATAAAAATATTACAAATATAAATAAGAATAAAAATATTGATGAATACTTGTTTTAATAAGCTCCAAGTTGGAAACGCCAATTTTTAATATAATTAAAATATTACAAATATAAAAATAAAGATATAAATTAAAAATAATTGAATTGATATGTGTTGATACGTATTGATATTCTGTTTATCACTGGGTCAGTCTGACTCCTTAAAGTCCCACTGTTAGGCTAGTCAAATGGTAATATAATTTCAAGTGTAATAATAAACAAAATATAAAGATATTGATGACAAGAATATGTTATAACTAGGTGTGTTTGATTGTTAAATAACCAATACATCAAACTTTAAAAATTTTGCAAATATTTTTTCTTGTGCTTGTATCGAATTTGACTGAATGATTTAATTTAATTAATTAATAATTTATTAATTATTTGAGTTTGTAATTTCCTCCTATATCTATTCTCTCAATGTGAATTATGTTTTTGCTTAATAAAAAATAATAATAACATTAATAGTAGAAATAAAAACAATGCTGGTAACTGAATACTGATTTGCGTTTATTCATTCAAAATTGTGCGCCAGTCAGACTGCGCATGTCCCAGGCACTGGCTAATATTCGCCACAGTCGGCAGTGAGAAAAATCAACAGATATATTTTTTACAAGTTTAAATTTATGGTTCTTTTAACGAGTCGAAATGGTCAGAGGGCAAGGAACAAGATACATTTAACAGGTATTCTTAAACTAAATGTTAATATCTGAAATAGAACAGAATTATTATTACAATTGACAATTAGAAAGAAATTATTTAAATTTCGAACCAAGTCGAAGAAATGACGTCACTCTGCTCCAGGCAGCACTGGTCCGTCGTCTTTATAGAAATTCAGCAATGGCCGCCGTCTGCTCGATTTTATTTGCTATGACGCCGTTGGAATTGAAGATCTTCTCCCACAGAAATAAAACGATGTTCCCTTTTTCTGCAAAGTGGTGTTGGTCCAAAATATCGTGTTGAATGTCCCCTCGTCGTCTGCGATGTCGAATTCTGGATGGATCTCTTGTGTAGTGTAGTGTTCAAATATGCGTGTTGGTTTTGTGTGAATTCGTTCCAAAAATTGTTCAAAAATGGCTGTCGATTTCTGGTGTTGCGTTTTTATGGTGTTATTCTGTGTTTTTGGAAACTTGTGAAGTGTTAGACATAGATAGATAATGTTATTTCACTTGTTAGTTCATCTCCGTTACACGCCACATAACCACACTTGGTTTTAATATAAATTATTTGGTTTTCAAAACTCCACTAATACATTTTTCAACTGTTCAGCTTTGCGATTAACAATAGACTAAACGACGCAACGTCATCGTTTTAGGGCAATTTGTGGTATGTCTTTTTCCTCTTCATATTGTTTAATTATAAAATATCTGTCTAAGACTTGTTTCACTATCTAACTATACATAACAAGTTTTCTTATTTTTTACTGTATTTCCAATATTTCTTAATTTTACATGAATCTAATTATTCAGTAATATTGATTATTTAATTTTACATCTTTTGATACATAGCTGGGTTTGTTTCAAACTCATTTAAGCCCAAAAATTACAATTTTGCATAATAATTGTATGTCTCATATTTTGTACAAATTCAGTGTTTTAAAGGTTTTTATTTGTTTTTTCGGTATAATATTTCTCTGGAATACACCTAATAACTCCGTAATTACTTTGTTGTTAATAATTTGGTTATTAAAACATTTCAATATTGATTAATTTGCTGTTTAGTCTGATTTGATTACTATCATAAGCCTATTTTCGACTGTTTCCAAAAGAAGTTAGTTTTCTTTCTTTTGTCATTCTATTTGCTATTAACTGTATCTGTATTAATTATATTTTCAATTTCTGTATTGTATGTATTGAATTCTATTCCTATTACATAGATTAATTCTTTGATAGATAGTTTTTTTGGTTTATAGGCCATTCTGTGTTTACAAACATAGTGTCTTGGTGGGTCTGTTTGTACATTATACATGGTTTACTGATTTGAATAAAACTATTACATTTTTATGCCCTACTTGCCTCTCTGACTTACACAATGGAAAATTAAATGACATGATTTTAATTACAATAGAATATCTTGTATCTACTAAACTTTCTTTATACTAATAACATCATTGAACCATAACATGAACATCTTATGCCTAATTTTAACAAAAACATCTTATTATCAACTATTTTCCATATATCACCTAATTTTAACAAAAACATCTTATTCCTATTATTTTTTCCTGTATCATCAAATGATAACAACATAGCTTATCCTAGACATAATTTAATTAGAAAACATAAAAAACTCCTATTACTAGTAACACTGTCAGTCACTAACTGTCTTGTGTATGTATTATTCTTATGAAAACACTTTAACTGTGATAAAAAACCTCGTGTATCTATTTACACCTTACATCTAAAATATTATTTAATTAATAATAAATAATAAACATCTTAATATTAGGCATACCTTCAGTTATGAACTGTCCTTTGGTATTTTTGTCCTCACCATTTATTTAGTTATAATTAAAGAAAACATTTTATATGTAATAGTTTTTCTTATATCTAATTTAAAACTCTTATTACTAGTAATGTTGTCAGTCCTTAGACCGTCTTTCATTTCAATGGTTTTATTATTATTATTCTACACTCATGGTAGTCTTTTTATAATACTTAAACCTCATTGAAGATTTTTTCATAGATTTTTTAACTATGTTTCTCACTGTACACTCTGTAGTTCCTTAATTTTGTTATCTCACTTCACTTTATTGTATTCTACACTCTGGTAGTCTTTTTAGTGAGTTCTACTCTATGGTAGTCTCTTTTGACATATTTTTTGACATGTTACACTTACAACTAATATACAATTTGTTTTTATAGTATTGTATCTTGTAACTTGTTTGGGGTTTACCTATATCGGTTTCAATTTTGTCTCATGGTATTTATTATATGATTAACATTTTGTTTTGGCATATCTCTTCCTGTTTCTGGTCTCTTTGTTGGAATCTTGATATGTTTCGTCCCTTCTTCAAATATCACATTAGTAGTTTCCTTATTAAAATGGTTTCATGACAGATTATTTCCTTTTTTATGTTCCTTCCCTTTTTGTACTGCTTCCCCAATCTACTGGGTATACTGCTGGTTTAACTGGTTTTTTCATAGTAGGTTATTTTAATTAATGGTTTTCTTTATTATCTTCCATTTTTATTAACATTTTATAGACTTAATTATACAGTTTCTAGGGTAATCCTTAAACAATTTATTCCTCTCACTCACTGGAACTTTCTCTTTTATTTATGTAACATTAATTCAAATGTTTAGTGTGATAATTTTGTTATGTTACAATATTTATATAACTTTCTCAGGTGGTTTGGTTCTAAGTGTCAGGTCAGTGGTATTTGATAAATTACTAATTATAAGAAGAGATTAGTTTTGTACTTTACTCGTTCTGCCGTGGTGTGTAGCTCCCATGATGTATCCTTGCGTTGATGGGTGAGGTTAATCCATATAACACTCGATCGCAAACACTTCCGCACAACGCGACAGTCACTTTGAGCTTTTGAGTTTATTATAATACACGTCGTGGCATTATACTCGTAATCGGTCGGCTACATTTTACACGCGTATATGCCTATTTCGCGGTTCACAGTTCGATACCGTATCCTTCGAATAGTTGTCCATACCACACGACCACTCTTTTCGGCGCCTAGATTGTTTTCAAGTTCATTTGGCACTTGTTCACAATTCTAATTACTTGAGTTGATTACTAAACATTGTAGTATCACTACTTTTTCTGTTATGTATCAAGAATGTCATTTCACAATGTCAGTATCTTTATGACGGTGAATTACATAGAATTTATAAAGATTGTTACTCGCGCTTTATTACGAAAACTACTGTTCCGTTTTACGCTCTGAGTCTTATTCGCGCACTTCCATTTATTTGTAATAATGTCTTAATCGTCTCTATCGAAATACATTTTAACTTACGCACTGCATTAAGTTCTTGTGATTGAACTATTATGAAAATGAAATACAAGTTCAATAGACTGTTCGAAACTCTGAGTAAACCGAGTTAAGAATTATAATAAACTGAGGCAAAGATCTTAATGAACTGAGCCAAAAGTTGTAGTACACTGAGATACAATTTGAATTTACTGAGCGAAAAATTAGAATGAACTGAGCAAAATTTGTAGTAAAACTCCCTTCGCGTCTCCCTGTGTAAACGGTTTTTATTTCTTCTGCTGTTCCCACTCTTGGGATTCTGATGAACGCTCAAACTTCCCACCAAATCATCTTTGATAGGTTCATTCCATGGACCTCCCTGTGTCCCTTCGTCTCCAGTCTGTATTTCCAACGAATTCTCCACCCAGTGCCGTTTGGAGAGGGACGTTCATACACGAGATTCGCTCTCTGGTCTCAAGCTCTTCTCTGAACCATCCCCTACAGAAATTCCCTCCGGAATTCTCGTTCCTCATTGGCTGGTTGGCTTTTTCGACTTGAATTTGACGTAGTCCACGTGGACTAGATGAGTCGCTGTCTTATGTACGTTGCCCCGTTCCTGGAATCAGTGTTAAGGCTCTGTTTCAAAATCACATCTGCTACTTTTGGTGTAGCATGTCGAATTCTCTCATTGTTGGTACGCTGACGATTTCCTTCATCGTCTTACGGGTGGCATAACATCTGTGCTCTTCACTAGCGTCACTTAGTCGCCTGTCCCATTGTCCTTGCATAAACCATTGTCTTTGAGAAGTCGCACACATGGTTATGAACAATACTCTCGCCGTTGGTTCTGTGTTTTTCTCGCTACTGGACAGATGTAAGGGTAGTCTCCTTTTGTCCTAATTGTGGAGTCGGGCATTCCCACGCATGGTCCAGATGGCTGCAACAAGTGCCGTACAGCTCATTGTTTGTGAATAGTTTTTACGACGTCTTAATGGAAAGGAAAGGTTTGTTCCTTTTCGTCGCCCACCCTCGAACAACGCTAACACGTGTCACTTTTGACGGGCTCTAATTGCTGGTGTACTTCCCTCGCAATAACCCAAAAAATTTAAAAAAAAATATATATGAAATATTAATTATATTACAGTGTCCCCAAATATGATTCGTCGTGCAGATTAATCGGAACGACTAATTCATATTTCGCCCTTACTAGAGTACGATCACTAAGTACATTGGCCATCTCCCATTGGAACGGGTATAGCTGACCTATATCTTCCTTTCGACTGACCTACTGTTGTTTAGAACCGTTTTCTCCCCTTTTTTTTTATTCACCTGAGTGTTTAATTTATTGCTTATCAAATATAAATACGAAACCATTTACAAACTATACGCTCTAGTGCGTTCCTAGATCTGTCTATTCACATACATTACATAACAAATTGTAATTATTTTGTTTACAAGCTATCCTTTTACTTGCGTATACAATATAAACTATATAAATACTAGCAGTAATTTATTGCTTATGAATACTTCTAAAATTTTTATTATTACTTTCAAAATTAATTTGCGATTAAAAACATTTTTTAAGACATCATATACTTACTTACAAACATTCATCGTAATTCCTACCCTCTGGTACCTTGAATCTAAATTTCTGTTAAACACACGTATAATTATTTACAACAAATTAAATCGAATTTGTATAATTCTACAGGTCAAACAAACTTATTTTATATCCACTCTTTCTATGCTTATAATACAATCTTAAGTTCAATATTTAATTCTAACAATTTATTACAATGTTTAATTCTGTTATGCAACTCAGTTGCTTATATCTGTCCTTCAATAAACAAATTTCAATAGTATAACAAATACATCTGTTAATTAATTTACAATCTATACAATATATAAAAATCTGACGTTTTTAAATTTATTACAAGTTTAAAATTTTCGTCTAGACAATTCTGAATGAATTAACTAGTAGATTGCATTCGCGCCAACTACCGTTATTCTTTTTCATCTAGATCGGTCATTCTTCCTCCTATTCTGACGCTTAGCTCATTTCTCTTTCTGCTGTCTATTAGTGAAGTACATATAGTCCGACTACAACATTGTCTCGCATGGAGAGTGTCCTTACTAACTACAAATCTACCTGTTGTTGTCAGCCTCGCCAGCTGGGCTTACGTCACTACACACCTCCCTCTCTGTTTATTTACTACTTCGCATGATTTTCAACCTTACTCCTTACTTACTCGCTTTTCAACAAACACTTTTACCTCGCATACATGCTGATGCCGTGTTTCGCCATAGTTACTCTCCCCTTACATAATATGGTTTCAATAGTCTTACATTGAATTTGCCGCGTGTTTTAGTTTCATCGCAATTATCTACTAATATATACGTAGATTCGCCTACAATATCTTTAATCTTAAAAGGTCCCGTGTACAATTCACAAAACTTTTCGATTCTTCTTTGCGTCGCATCGGATTGGTAATGTGTCCACACTAACACCAAATCTCCTACCTGAAATTTCGTCATTTTGTTTGCTTCGTTCACGCGTTTTGCGTGTCGCTCTCATTTTCGTTTGATCCTAACGAATATCTGGTGGCTATCTACTGTCTCTTCTTTCGTATCACAGTTTTCCTTTATGAATTTCTCCCATACACGACTCGGCTTTTTTCCGTGATGCGCTTCATACGGTGTAACTTCTATTGTTTCATGGTAGACTTCATTAATGCAACATTCTATGGTATTTATGAATTTAGACCATTTTGTGTGTTGGTTCCCTACAAATATCCTAAATAGGTTTCCCAGTTGCCTATTTACGCGTTCGGCAAGGTTTGTTTGTGGGTTTCTTATCGCTGTGTATTTAGGTATAATTCCAAGTTCATCTAGTCCTTTAATCCATTGTTTGGACGTAAACTGCGTACCGTTATCAGTGAGTATTGCTTTCGGTTTTCCACACTCATTTACATATTGCCGGAGTCTACGAAGCGTAGCTACTGTTGTGGCTCTTCTAAGTGTATATAGTTTTACGTACTTGGTAAAGTTATCTATAATGACAAGGATATACTTTACTCCTGCTGCTGCTGTTGGAAGAGGTCCATAAAAGTCGCCACTAATCAATTCACCTTTACTCGTCGGTATAATTGGCTTCGTGCCACCAAATAAGTTACGATTGTTTGAATCCTTACATTTTTGGCACTTATCGCACGTCTTCACGTACGCCTGTACGCGCTTCGACATTCGGTCGAAAGTGAAATGTTCCTGCAGTAACTTTATACATTTCTTACTGCCAACATGACCGTACATTGTGTGTATTTCTTCGATGAGTCTCCCCGTAATGCTTTCTGGTACGTAGAGTTTCCATCGACCCTTACTTTTTCTGTATAATTTATCATTACTACACTTATAAAATTTACATAATTCATTCTTATCATCCATCGTCAAATCCTTCATTATTTGCTGTAGCTTCTTATCTTCTAACTGGTATGTCTCGAAGTTCTTTAACATCATGTTCATTTCTTTACTCATTTTAATTATTGTATGGTTCATTTGATATGCATAACTGTCGTCGAATGGATCTTCCTTCATCATATCCTCTGGGTAATGACTCAAGATGTCGGCAACGATATTCTCCTTTCCCTTACAGTGAATTATATCAAAGTTATACTCTTGAATACTAAGTATCCAACGTGTGATCCTTGAGTTGTTTAGGTGACACTTACTCATGAAGATCAACGCCTTGTTATCTGTTATTATGGTCAATGGCTGTCCTAAAACGTAAATTCGGAATTTCTCCAGACATCTAACTATGCTTAGTAGCTCTTTTTCCGTAGTAAAGTAGTTTAGTTCTGCACCTTTGAACATTTTACTAGTATATGCTACCACGCAGATGTTTTTGTCGTCATCCAACTGGTATAATTGGCCTCCATAAGCGAAATTACTTGCATCACACTGCAAGAAGTACCTCTTATTTACCTGCGGAAAACTTAAGATAATAGTATTGATAAACAAGTCCTTGACCTGTTGGAAACACTGGTCAAGATCAGGCGTCCATTTAAATTTCTGACCCTTTTTAAGTAGACTTAACAAAGGTTGTGTGGATTCTGCATATTTGTTGTAAAAATTAGTAAGTCCCAGGAATCCCTTTAACTGCTTTTGATTCTTCGGGGTCGGGAATTTCCTGATTGCTGCTACTTTCTCTTCGGATGCTCGTATACCGTTAGTAGTAAGCTGATAACCAAGGTGTGCGATCTCCTTGCGAAAAAATTGTGATTTTTCCAAATTTATTGTTAGGTTGGCTGCTAATAAATTCTTAAGTAATGCTTCTATATTCTCCAAATGTGTGCTTACATTAGACGAATAACAAAGACAATCATTGACGTAGATGATTGTATTCTCTTTCACTTCGTCGGTGAATGCCATATCCAAACCTCTCGTCAGGGCTGCTGAACTGGTACTAAGTCCAAATGGAGTTACGGTATATCTGTAACACTTTCCTTCATACAGAAATGCAGTGTAATCTCGGCATTGTTGTTTCACCGGAACCTGCCAGAAGCTACTCGTTAGATCTATTGTTGATAAGTACTTCATGTTACTGCATCTCGCCAGGATTTCTTGAATCGGAGTCGGTCCTTTGTAGTCTGGAACAGTGACACTATTTATCCTCCTCGCATCTAAACACAAACGTACGTTCCCATCCTTCTTTATTACGGTGACCATTTGGTTGACGTATGGACTGCTGCACCTTTCAATCATGCCATATCTTAGCATCTTGCTGATTTCGGCGTCCACCTTTTCCTTATACGCTATTGGGATTGGCCATCCGCGTTGGAAATATGGTGTTTTATCCGTCACTCGGAATTCATGTTCGTAGCAATCCATCCGTCCTGGACACTCCCGGAATACATTCTTATACTTTACCAAGATCCTTCTTAGTTCCTCCCTCGTCGTTTCATCTTCACACGTCACACTGTCGACCTTCTCATCAATCCTCCTCTCGATTCCGTCCCAGTCCTCTTCTAATAGTTCCATATGTATGATTGGTATCCGCAGTTCCTGTTCACCAGTCCTCCCTTCGAATTCGATGGTTCCCTTCTTCATATCGATCACACATCCCTCTTCTTTCAAAAAGCTGATACCTATTATGCAGTCCCTAATTAAATTCGGTATTACTAGGAAAACACAATCTAATCTAACATCATCAATATAAATTTCACACATAATTTGTTTCCTGATCAATTTAGACTTTCCGCCGACTGCACTTACGATTAACGTGTTGTTCATGCGGAGTTCTTCGTATGGACGCAGGCGTTGTTTATTTCTGTTAAACCATTCCTCTGATATCCCGTTAATGGCAGAACCTGTATCAATCAAGGCTAAAACTGTAACATCACCATTAAATTTTACCTCAATCTCTGGACATTTTGAGATTCGCTTTTCCAGTTGTGTTTGTTCATCCAGGATTAACTCATGTCGTAAGTCAGGTAACAAAATATCGGTCTTGTACTGTTGTAGTGTAGGTCGACGAACGGCTATCTTTTCATGTGACCCACTTAATTTTTTTTTTCTACTGTTCCACTAACCTTAGTGGCAGACGTTGAGGCACCATTGTTTACAAATTCAATGGTATTTATTGCCGACTTGTTACTGAAATGTTGGGGTTGTCGGTAGTTCCCTCCTTCCCCCTTTCTATGTTGCCAGTGTAAAGGTTTTTGCTCCGTAATCACCCTGTTTACGGTGGTGTTCTGTTGACCGTGAGGCGCCCCTCTCGTGTCTCGGTCGTTCAACTTGTCTGTCTGACGCATAAACCGATCATCTCTACTGTTTCTTTGCCGGATCATGGCATATTCAGAAATCAATTATTCAAGATTCTGTATTGTCCTTACGTCCCTAGTCACGCTCGCTATCTCTAATTCTCGTCCATAATGTCGCGTTATCTTCCTAATCAGTTGATAATCCATGAGCGGCGGTGTAAGCTGCCTGCTTTCCAGGAGCTGTCGTTCCATGTATTGGAGAGCACTCATACTCCCACGCCAGTCGAAACGACCATACTCCAGCTTGTTTCGGACATCATCCTGCTTCTCCGGGCCCCAATACTTCTGCGTAAAGATTTCTTTAAATTCATCGAAGTTCTTGATTTGGTCACGTACCACGCGCCACCATATAGCTGTATCGGCCTCGAGATGTTTCCCTATCCACTTCACGTTATCCGCTGCGTAGTACATTAGCTGGTGCTCGGATAATTCCTTTAGGAACTCTATAGGAAAACGGTCTGTTCCGTTGTACTTGAGTTCGGAATTATTGTTTCCATTCTCGTGGACGGTCCTATCTCAGTTTCCGCTATCCGTCGCTGTAGTCTTTCTTGTCCACTTTTAATATGATTTATGTGACTTCTCAACTCTTCAATTATCACGTCCTTCTCCTTCTCCGTCGTTGTGGTCTTCTGTTCCGCCGTGCGTTGACAGTCGTCCACTTCAACGATCTTCTGTTTTAACACTTTGACGGCTTCTCCTTGCTTTTGTTGTTGTTGTAAAATACTGTTCTGTACCTCTCTTCGCCATTCCTCGTTTCTATTGTTCGTCTCTTGGATTTGGTGATCTAATTTTTGATCGACTTGTTCGTTTGCCTTCTGTGTATTATTTATGGCTTCCTGCCACTCTTGACGGTCTTTCTCTCTCACTTCTTTATTCTCTTTTACCTGTTTCTTCAGTTCATTCTTCAACTCTTTTATTCCACTTTCACTCTTCTTTTGTAGATCGCTAATTTTATCATCCCACTTCTTAGCATAATCCTGCAGATCTAGTGTTATTTTGCTGATCTGTTCTTCATTATGTCTTTTTAATTCCTCCTGCATTTGTTTTTGTTCCCTACTTTGCTGTTACAATTTCTCTGTAATTAAATTTTGTTTTTCGTTTTGTTCTTCTCGCATCTGTTTCAGATCATCTCGCGTCTGTTGTTTAATTTCATTCTTTTGCTGGTCCATCTTCTCGGCCAACTTCTCAAGTAGCATTTGTAGATTTAATTCGCTGGGTTGGGACACCTGTCCCCCCGCCCTTATCTCAGATTCACACGCGCTGACGTCGTCGCTGGGCGTCGCGTTCTCCTCCCGTCCTTCTATGTTTAATTCATTATTAATGTTGAATTCTGGACTTTCGGAGTTATTATTATTAGTCGCCATTTTTGCTCGACTTCGTGTAATCATTCAGAGTTGTTTTACAAGTATTTGTTTTTATTCTAATGCTTATATTATACCTTATCAAACTACTAGCTATTCTACTATACCACTGGCTGCACTTAACCAGCTCGTTTAACAAGGATTATCCCTATTAATCGGCCATCAGGTTGGGCGCCATATACGATGTTAATATTTATGCGTATTAATTGCATAAATTGATTAATTATTAATTATAAATTTATTGATCTGTAATTATGAAATTGTTGCCGGTACGAACTTTGTCGTACTTACATGTATCTACCCCCGTATTTGGACGCCATATACGATGTTATATATTTATGCAAATTTATTTGCATACATTAATTAATTATATAAAATTGATTGATTACTTTTATAGGTACGTATATCTTCACTTTATATTGCCCCGTGATGTTGGAGCACCATGTACCACATTAATAATATCTGTATGCAAATTTATTTGCATATATTAATTAATTATCTTTGTTATTAAAAATTTGATCTTGCATTGCCCCTCTTTGGGAAGCCATATACAACGATAATATTACCTGTATGCCAATTGGTACGTAAACTGATGTAATTATCTCTTTAATAAAGTTGTGATCAAAATGTATCTAACTCTGAGCTTGGGTTAGCATATACGATATAATTAATGTCATGTGTTGAACTCCCATATGCAAGGTTAACAAATTCATTTCTTTAAATAATGAATAATTGTATGAATTGAATTAGAGTTAATTAATTATTCACACTCAAACTTGCTACATATGAAATTACTTCTGACTTTAACTGTCTTCGAAACTTCTATTTTGTGCATCTTTCTGAGTAATTGAATTGATAATCGTTAACTTGAATTATTAATATAGATACTGTTTAATGAAAGGTTAAGTCGTGAGTCAGGGTTTTACATAAATCAATAGAATACTAACGAATCCATTGTAACTTACGTTTATTAAAATCATTTTCATTCTTATTCATGTCATAACATTAATTTAAGAGCACTTACAAATCTTCAACCAACAATAAAATTCTATGCCACATTTAATAATTCAATGAACAAATTTAAATAATTAAGTGAGCAATCAAATGTAGACGCTTCTTCGTCTGCAATGACGTTACTAACTAAAATGTGGTGTGCTCAAAATTCGTATTTAGTATTTTATGTTAAAACACATTAAACATTTATAGCATGAAATAATCATTATTAACAATACACATATCAATCATATACATAGCTAAAATCCTGTTCCTGCAACAGACACATCAAAATACATACATAGTACAAAATATATTAACAAGAAGACATGTATAATATTCTAGAACATAATATTCCCTACTTATGAATTCGTATCTATCTGACTCATATTTATATAACTTTCTCAGGTGGTTTGGTTCTAAGTGTCAGGTCAGTGGTATTTGATAAATTACTAATTATAAGAAGAGATTAGTTTTGTACTTTACTCGTTCTGCCGTGGTGTGTAGCTCCCATGATGTATCCTTGCGTTGATGGGTGAGGTTAATCCATATAACACTCGATCGCAAACACTTCCGCACAACGCGACAGTCACTTTGAGCTTTTGAGTTTATTATAATACACGTCGTGGCATTATACTCGTAATCGGTCGGCTACGTTTTACACGCGTATATGCCTATTTCGCGGTTCACAGTTCGATACCGTATGCTTCGAATAGTTGTCCATACCACACGACCACTCTTTTCGGCGCCTAGATTGTTTTCAAGTTCATTTGGCACTTGTTCACAATTCTAATTACTTGAGTTGATTACTAAACATTGTAGTATCACTACTTTTTCTGTTATGTATCAAGAATGTCATTTCACAATGTCAGTATCTTTATGACGGTGAATTACATAGAATTTATAAAGATTGTTACTCGCGCTTTATTACGAAAACTACTGTTCCGTTTTACGCTCTGAGTCTTATTCGCGCACTTCCATTTATTTGTAATAATGTCTTAATCGTCTCTATCAAAATACATTTTAACTTACGCACTGCATTAAGTTCTTGTGATTGAACTATTATGAAAATGAAATACAAGTTCAATAGACTGTTCGAAACTCTGAGTAAACCGAGTTAAGAATTATAATAAACTGAGGCAAAGATCTTAATGAACTGAGCCAAAAGTTGTAGTACACTGAGATACAATTTGAATTTACTGAGCGAAAAATTAGAATGAACTGAGCAAAATTTGTAGTAAAACTCCCTTCGCGTCTCCCTGTGTAAACGGTTTTTATTTCTTCTGCTGTTCCCACTCTTGGGATTCTGATGAACGCTCAAACTTCCCACCAAATCATCTTTGATAGGTTCATTCCATGGACCTCCCTGTGTCCCTTCGTCTCCAGTCTGTATTTCCAACGAATTCTCCACCCAGTGCCGTTTGGAGAGGGACGTTCGTACACGAGATTCGCTCTCTGGTCTCAAGCTCTTCTCTGAACCATCCCCTACAGAAATTCCCTCCGGAATTCTCGTTCCTCATTGGCTGGTTGGCTTTTTCGCCTTGAATTTGACGTAGTCCACGTGGACTAGATGAGTCGCTGTCTTATGTACGTTGCCCCGTTCCTGGAATCAGTGTTAAGGCTCTGTTTCAAAATCACATCTGCTACTTTTGGTGTAGCATGTCGAATTCTCTCATTGTTGGTACGCTGACAATTTCCTTCATCGTCTTACGGGTGGCATAACATCTGTGCTCTTCACTAGCGTCACTTAGTCGCCTGTCCCATTGTCCTTGCATAAACCATTGTCTTTGAGAAGTCGCACACATGGTTATGAACAATACTCTCGCCGTTGGTTCTGTGTTTTTCTCGCTACTGGACAGATGTAAGGGTAGTCTCCTTTTGTCCTAATTGTCGAGTCGGGCATTCCCACGCATGGTCCAGATGGCTGCAACAAGTGCCGTACAGCTCATTGTTCGTGAATAGTTTTTACGACGTCTTAATGGAAAGGAAAGGTTTGTTCCTTTTCGTCGCCCACCCTCGAACAACGCTAACACGTGTCACTTTTGACGGGCTCTAATTGCTGGTGTACTTCCCTCGCAATAACCCAAAAAATTAAAAAAAAAATATATATGAAATATTAATTATATTACAGTGTCCCCAAATATGATTCGTCGTGCAGATTAATCGGAACGACTAATTCATATTTCGCCCTTACTAGAGTACGATCACTAAGTACATTGGCCATCTCCCATTGGAACGGGTATAGCTGACCTATATCTTCCTTTCGACTGACCTACTGTTGTTTAGAACCGTTTTCTCCCCTTTTTTTTTATTCACCTGAGTGTTTAATTTATTGCTTATCAAATATAAATACGAATCCATTTACAAACTATACGCTCTAGTGCGTTCCTAGATCTGTCTATTCACATACATTACATAACAAATTGTAATTATTTTGTTTACAAGCTATCCTTTTACTTGCGTATACAATATAAACTATATAAATACTAGCAGTAATTTATTGCTTATGAATACTTCTAAAATTTTTATTATTACTTTCAAAATTAATTTGCGATTAAAAACATTTTTTAAGACATCATATACTTACTTACAAACATTCATCGTAATTCCTACCCTCTGGTACCTTGAATCTAAATTTCTGTTAAACACACGTATAATTATTTACAACAAATTAAATCGAATTTGTATAATTCTACAGGTCAAACAAACTTATTTTATATCCACTCTTTCTATGCTTATAATACAATCTTAAGTTCAATATTTAATTCTAACAATTTATTACAATGTTTAATTCTGTTATGCAACTCAGTTGCTTATATCTGTCCTTCAATAAACAAATTTCAATAGTATAACAAATACATCTGTTAATTAATTTACAATCTATACAATATATAAAAATCTGACGTTTTTAAATTTATTACAAGTTTAAAATTTTCGTCTAGACAATTCTGAATGAACTAACTAGTAGATTGCATTCGCGCCAACTACCGTTATTCTTTTTCATCTAGATCGGTCATTCTTCCTCCTATTCTGACGCTTAGCTCATTTCTCTTTCTGCTGTCTATTAGTGAAGTACATATAGTCCGACTACAACATTGTCTCGCATGGAGAGTGTCCTTACTAACTACAAATCTACCTGTTGTTGTCAGCCTCGCCAGCTGGGCTTACGTCACTACACACCTCCCTCTCTGTTTATTTACTACTTCGCATGATTTTCAACCTTACTCCTTACTTACTCGCTTTTCAACAAACACTTTTACCTCGCATACATGCTGATGCCGTGTTTCGCCATAGTTACTCTCCCCTTACATAATATGGTTTCAATAGTCTTACATTGAATTTGCCGCGTGTTTTAGTTTCATCGCAATTATCTACTAATATATACGTAGATTCGCCTACAATATCTTTAATCTTAAAAGGTCCCGTGTACAATTCACAAAACTTTTCGATTCTTCTTTGCGTCGCATCGGATTGGTAATGTGTCCACACTAACACCAAATCTCCTACCTGAAATTTCGTCATTTTGTTTGCTTCGTTCACGCGTTTTGCGTGTCGCTCTCATTTTCGTTTGATCCTAACGAATATCTGGTGGCTATCTACTGTCTCTTCTTTCGTATCACAGTTTTCCTTTATGAATTTCTCCCATACACGACTCGGCTTTTTTCCGTGATGCGCTTCATACGGTGTAACTTCTATTGTTTCATGGTAGACTTCATTAATGCAACATTCTATGGTATTTATGAATTTAGACCATTTTGTGTGTTGGTTCCCTACAAATATCCTAAATAGGTTTCCCAGTTGCCTATTTACGCGTTCGGCAAGGTTTGTTTGTGGGTTTCTTATCGCTGTGTATTTAGGTATAATTCCAAGTTCATCTAGTCCTTTAATCCATTGTTTGGACGTAAACTGCGTACCGTTATCAGTGAGTATTGCTTTCGGTTTTCCACACTCATTTACATATTGCCGGAGTCTACGAAGCGTAGCTACTGTTGTGGCTCTTCTAAGTGTATATAGTTTTACGTACTTGGTAAAGTTATCTATAATGACAAGGATATACTTTACTCCTGCTGCTGCTGTTGGAAGAGGTCCATAAAAGTCGCCACTAATCAATTCACCTTTACTCGTCGGTATAATTGGCTTCGTGCCACCAAATAAGTTACGATTGTTTGAATCCTTACATTTTTGGCACTTATCGCACGTCTTCACGTACGCCTGTACGCGCTTCGACATTCGGTCGAAAGTGAAATGTTCCTGCAGTAACTTTATACATTTCTTACTGCCAACATGACCGTACATTGTGTGTATTTCTTCGATGAGTCTCCCCGTAATGCTTTCTGGTACGTAGAGTTTCCATCGACCCTTACTTTTTCTGTATAATTTATCATTACTACACTTATAAAATTTACATAATTCATTCTTATCATCCATCGTCAAATCCTTCATTATTTGCTGTAGCTTCTTATCTTCTAACTGGTATGTCTCGAAGTTCTTTAACATCATGTTCATTTCTTTACTCATTTTAATTATTGTATGGTTCATTTGATATGCATAACTGTCGTCGAATGGATCTTCCTTCGTCATATCCTCTGGGTAATGACTCAAGATGTCGGCAACGATATTCTCCTTTCCCTTACAGTGAATTATATCAAAGTTATACTCTTGAATACTAAGTATCCAACGTGTGATCCTTGAGTTGTTTAGGTGACACTTACTCATGAAGATCAACGCCTTGTTATCTGTTATTATGGTCAATGGCTGTCCTAAAACGTAAATTCGGAATTTCTCCAGACATCTAACTATGCTTAGTAGCTCTTTTTCCGTAGTAAAGTAGTTTAGTTCTGCACCTTTGAACATTTTACTAGTATATGCTACCACGCAGATGTTTTTGTCGTCATCCAACTGGTATAATTGGCCTCCATAAGCGAAATTACTTGCATCACACTGCAAGAAGTACCTCTTATTTACCTGCGGAAAACTTAAGATAATAGTATTGATAAACAAGTCCTTGACCTGTTGGAAACACTGGTCAAGATCAGGCGTCCATTTAAATTTCTGACCCTTTTTAAGTAGACTTAACAAAGGTTGTGTGGATTCTGCATATTTGCTTGTAAATTTGTTGTAAAAATTAGTAAGTCCCAGGAATCCCTTTAACTGCTTTTGATTCTTCGGGGTCGGGAATTTCCTGATTGCTGCTACTTTCTCTTCGGATGCTCGTATACCGTTAGTAGTAAGCTGATAACCAAGGTGTGCGATCTCCTTGCGAAAAAATTGTGATTTTTCCAAATTTATTGTTAGGTTGGCTGCTAATAAATTCTTAAGTAATGCTTCTATATTCTCCAAATGTGTGCTTACATTAGACGAATAACAAAGACAATCATTGACGTAGATGATTGTATTCTCTTTCACTTCGTCGGTGAATGCCATATCCAAACCTCTCGTCAGGGCTGCTGAACTGGTACTAAGTCCAAATGGAGTTACGGTATATCTGTAACACTTTCCTTCATACAGAAATGCAGTGTAATCTCGGCATTGTTGTTTCACCGGAACCTGCCAGAAGCTACTCGTTAGATCTATTGTTGATAAGTACTTCATGTTACTGCATCTCGCCAGGATTTCTTGAATCGGAGTCGGTCCTTTGTAGTCTGGAACAGTGACACTATTTATCCTCCTCGCATCTAAACACAAACGTACGTTCCCATCCTTCTTTATTACGGTGACCATTTGGTTGACGTATGGACTGCTGCACCTTTCAATCATGCCATATCTTAGCATCTTGCTGATTTCGGCGTCCACCTTTTCCTTATACGCTATTGGGATTGGCCACCCGCGTTGGAAATATGGTGTTTTATCCGTCACTCGGAATTCATGTTCGTAGCAATCCATCCGTCCTGGACACTCCCGGAATACATTCTTATACTTTACCAAGATCCTTTTTAGTTCCTCCCTCGTCGTTTCATCTTCACACGTCACACTGTCGACCTTCTCATCAATCCTCCTCTCGATTCCGTCCCAGTCCTCTTCTAATAGTTCCATATGTATGATTGGTATCCGCAGTTCCTGTTCACCAGTCCTCCCTTCGAATTCGATGGTTCCCTTCTTCATATCGATCACACATCCCTCTTCTTTCAAAAAGCTGATACCTATTATGCAGTCCCTAATTAAATTCGGTATTACTAGGAAAACACAATCTAATCTAACATCATCAATATAAATTTCACACATAATTTGTTTCCTGATCAATTTAGACTTTCCGCCGACTGCACTTACGATTAACGTGTTGTTCATGCGGAGTTCTTCGTATGGACGCAGGCGTTGTTTATTTCTGTTAAACCATTCCTCTGATATCCCGTTAATGGCAGAACCTGTATCAATCAAGGCTAAAACTGTAACATCACCATTAAATTTTACCTCAATCTCTGGACATTTTGAGATTCGCTTTTCCAGTTGTGTTTGTTCATCCAGGATTAACTCATGTCGTAAGTCAGGTAACAAAATATCGGTCTTGTACTGTTGTAGTGTAGGTCGACGAACGGCTATCTTTTCATGTGACCCACTTAATTTTTTTTTTCTACTGTTCCACTAACCTTAGTGGCAGACGTTGAGGCACCATTGTTTACAAATTCAATGGTATTTATTGCCGACTTGTTACTGAAATGTTGGGGTTGTCGGTAGTTCCCTCCTTCCCCCTTTCTATGTTGCCAGTGTAAAGGTTTTTGCTCCGTAATCACCCTGTTTACGGTGGTGTTCTGTTGACCGTGAGGCGCCCCTCTCGTGTCTCGGTCGTTCAACTTGTCTGTCTGACGCACAAACCGATCATCTCTACTGTTTCTTTGCCGGATCATGGCATATTCAGAAATCAATGATTCAAGATTCTGTATTGTCCTTACGTCCCTAGTCACGCTCGCTATCTCTAATTCTCGTCCATAATGTCGCGTTATCTTCCTAATCAGTTGATAATCCATGAGCGGCGGTGTAAGCTGCCTGCTTTCCAGGAGCTGTCGTTCCATGTATTGGAGAGCACTCATACTCCCACGCCAGTCGAAACGACCATACTCCAGCTTGTTTCGGACATCATCCTGCTTCTCCGGGCCCCAATACTTCTGCGTAAAGATTTCTTTAAATTCATCGAAGTTCTTGATTTGGTCACGTACCACGCGCCACCATATAGCTGTATCGGCCTCGAGATGTTTCCCTATCCACTTCACGTTATCCGCTGCGTAGTACATTAGCTGGTGCTCGGATAATTCCTTTAGGAACTCTATAGGAAAACGGTCTGTTCCGTTGTACTTGAGTTCGGAATTATTGTTTCCATTCTCGTGGACGGTCCTATCTCAGTTTCCGCTATCCGTCGCTGTAGTCTTTCTTGTCCACTTTTAATATGATTTATGTGACTTCTCAACTCTTCAATTATCACGTCCTTCTCCTTCTCCGTCGTTGTGGTCTTCTGTTCCGCCGTGCGTTGACAGTCGTCCACTTCAACGATCTTCTGTTTTAACACTTTGACGGCTTCTCCTTGCTTTTGTTGTTGTTGTAAAATACTGTTCTGTACCTCTCTTCGCCATTCCTCGTTTCTATTGTTCGTCTCTTGGATTTGGTGATCTAATTTTTGATCGACTTGTTCGTTTGCCTTCTGTGTATTATTTATGGCTTCCTGCCACTCTTGACGGTCTTTCTCTCTCACTTCTTTATTCTCTTTTACCTGTTTCTTCAGTTCATTCTTCAACTCTTTTATTCCACTTTCACTCTTCTTTTGTAGATCGCTAATTTTATCATCCCACTTCTTAGCATAATCCTGCAGATCTAGTGTTATTTTGCTGATCTGTTCTTCATTATGTCTTTTTAATTCCTCCTGCATTTGTTTTTGTTCCCTACTTTGCTGTTACAATTTCTCTGTAATTAAATTTTGTTTTTCGTTTTGTTCTTCTCGCATCTGTTTCAGATCATCTCGCGTCTGTTGTTTAATTTCATTCTTTTGCTGGTCCATCTTCTCGGCCAACTTCTCAAGTAGCATTTGTAGATTTAATTCGCTGGGTTGGGACACCTGTCCCCCCGCCCTTATCTCAGATTCACACGCGCTGACGTCGTCGCTGGGCGTCGCGTTCTCCTCCCGTCCTTCTATGTTTAATTCATTATTAATGTTGAATTCTGGACTTTCGGAGTTATTATTATTAGTCGCCATTTTTGCTCGACTTCGTGTAATCATTCAGAGTTGTTTTACAAGTATTTGTTTTTATTCTAATGCTTATATTATACCTTATCAAACTACTAGCTATTCTACTATACCACTGGCTGCACTTAACCAGCTCGTTTAACAAGGATTATCACTATTAATCGGCCATCAGGTTGGGCGCCATATACGATGTTAATATTTATGCGTATTAATTGCATAAATTGATTAATTATTAATTATAAATTTATTGATCTGTAATTATGAAATTGTTGCCGGTACGAACTTTGTCGTACTTACATGTATCTACCCCCGTATTTGGACGCCATATACGATGTTATATATTTATGCAAATTTATTTGCATACATTAATTAATTATATAAAATTGATTGATTACTTTTATAGGTACGTATATCTTCACTTTATATTGCCCCGTGATGTTGGAGCACCATGTACCACATTAATAATATCTGTATGCAAATTTATTTGCATATATTAATTAATTATCTTTGTTATTAAAAATTTGATCTTGCATTGCCCCTCTTTGGGAAGCCATATACAACGATAATATTACCTGTATGCCAATTGGTACGTAAACTGATGTAATTATCTCTTTAATAAAGTTGTGATCAAAATGTATCTAACTCTGAGCTTGGGTTAGCATATACGATATAATTAATGTCATGTGTTGAACTCCCATATGCAAGGTTAACAAATTCATTTCTTTAAATAATGAATAATTGTATGAATTGAATTAGAGTTAATTAATTATTCACACTCAAACTTGCTACATATGAAATTACTTCTGACTTTAACTGTCTTCGAAACTTCTATTTTGTGCATCTTTCTGAGTAATTGAATTGATAATCGTTAACTTGAATTATTAATATAGATACTGTTTAATGAAAGGTTAAGTCGTGAATCATTCTATTGATTCTACATAAATCAATAGAATACTAACGAATCCATTGTAACTTACGTTTATTAAAATCATTTTCATTCTTATTCATGTCATAACATTAATTTAAGAGCACTTACAAATCTTCAACCAACAATAAAATTCTATGCCACATTTAATAATTCAATGAACAAATTTAAATAATTAAGTGAGCAATCAAATGTAGACGCTTCTTCGTCTGCAATGACGTTACTAACTAAAATGTGGTGTGCTCAAAATTCGTATTTAGTATTTTATGTTAAAACACATTAAACATTTATAGCATGAAATAATCATTATTAACAATACACATATCAATCATATACATAGCTAAAATCCTGTTCCTGCAACAGACACATCAAAATACATACATAGTACAAAATATATTAACAAGAAGACATGTATAATATTCTAGAACATAATATTCCCTACTTATGGATTCGTATCTAGCTGACTCATATTTATATAACTTTCTCAGGTGGTTTGGTTCTAAGTGTCAGGTCAGTGGTATTTGATAAATTACTAATTATAAGAAGAGATTAGTTTTGTACTTTACTCGTTCTGCCGTGGTGTGTAGCTCCCATGATGTATCCTTGCGTTGATGGGTGAGGTTAATCCATATAACACTCGATCGCAAACACTTCCGCACAACGCGACAGTCACTTTGAGCTTTTGAGTTTATTATAATACACGTCGTGGCATTATACTCGTAATCGGTCGGCTACGTTTTACACGCGTATATGCCTATTTCGCGGTTCACAGTTCGATACCGTATGCTTCGAATAGTTGTCCATACCACACGACCACTCTTTTCGGCGCCTAGATTGTTTTCAAGTTCATTTGGCACTTGTTCACAATTCTAATTACTTGAGTTGATTACTAAACATTGTAGTATCACTACTTTTTCTGTTATGTATCAAGAATGTCATTTCACAATGTCAGTATCTTTATGACGGTGAATTACATAGAATTTATAAAGATTGTTACTCGCGCTTTATTACGAAAACTACTGTTCCGTTTTACGCTCTGAGTCTTATTCGCGCACTTCCATTTATTTGTAATAATGTCTTAATCGTCTCTATCAAAATACATTTAACTTACGCACTGCATTAAGTTCTTGTGATTGAACTATTATGAAAATGAAATACAAGTTCAATAGACTGTTCGAAACTCTGAGTAAACCGAGTTAAGAATTATAATAAACTGAGGCAAAGATCTTAATGAACTGAGCCAAAAGTTGTAGTACACTGAGATACAATTTGAATTTACTGAGCGAAAAATTAGAATGAACTGAGCAAAATTTGTAGTAAAACTCCCTTCGCGTCTCCCTGTGTAAACGGTTTTTATTTCTTCTGCTGTTCCCACTCTTGGGATTCTGATGAACGCTCAAACTTCCCACCAAATCATCTTTGATAGGTTCATTCCATGGACCTCCCTGTGTCCCTTCGTCTCCAGTCTGTATTTCCAACGAATTCTCCACCCAGTGCCGTTTGGAGAGGGACGTTCGTACACGAGATTCGCTCTCTGGTCTCAAGCTCTTCTCTGAACCATCCCCTACAGAAATTCCCTCCGGAATTCTCGTTCCTCATTGGCTGGTTGGCTTTTTCGCCTTGAATTTGACGTAGTCCACGTGGACTAGATGAGTCGCTGTCTTATGTACGTTGCCCCGTTCCTGGAATCAGTGTTAAGGCTCTGTTTCAAAATCACATCTGCTACTTTTGGTGTAGCATGTCGAATTCTCTCATTGTTGGTACGCTGACAATTTCCTTCATCGTCTTACGGGTGGCATAACATCTGTGCTCTTCACTAGCGTCACTTAGTCGCCTGTCCCATTGTCCTTGCATAAACCATTGTCTTTGAGAAGTCGCACACATGGTTATGAACAATACTCTCGCCGTTGGTTCTGTGTTTTTCTCGCTACTGGACAGATGTAAGGGTAGTCTCCTTTTGTCCTAATTGTGGAGTCGGGCATTCCCACGCATGGTCCAGATGGCTGCAACAAGTGCCGTACAGCTCATTGTTCGTGAATAGTTTTTACGACGTCTTAATGGAAAGGAAAGGTTTGTTCCTTTTCGTCGCCCACCCTCGAACAACGCTAACACGTGTCACTTTTGACGGGCTCTAATTGCTGGTGTACTTCCCTCGCAATAACCCAAAAAATTTAAAAAAAAATATATATGAAATATTAATTATATTACAGTGTCCCCAAATATGATTCGTCGTGCAGATTAATCGGAACGACTAATTCATATTTCGCCCTTACTAGAGTACGATCACTAAGTACATTGGCCATCTCCCATTGGAACGGGTATAGCTGACCTATATCTTCCTTTCGACTGACCTACTGTTGTTTAGAACCGTTTTCTCCCCTTTTTTTTTATTCACCTGAGTGTTTAATTTATTGCTTATCAAATATAAATATGAATCCATTTACAAACTATACGCTCTAGTGCGTTCCTAGATCTGTCTATTCACATACATTACATAACAAATTGTAATTATTTTGTTTACAAGCTATCCTTTTACTTGCGTATACAATATAAACTATATAAATACTAGCAGTAATTTATTGCTTATGAATACTTCTAAAATTTTTATTATTACTTTCAAAATTAATTTGCGATTAAAAACATTTTTTAAGACATCATATACTTACTTACAAACATTCATCGTAATTCCTACCCTCTGGTACCTTGAATCTAAATTTCTGTTAAACACACGTATAATTATTTACAACAAATTAAATCGAATTTGTATAATTCTACAGGTCAAACAAACTTATTTTATATCCACTCTTTCTATGCTTATAATACAATCTTAAGTTCAATATTTAATTCTAACAATTTATTACAATGTTTAATTCTGTTATGCAACTCAGTTGCTTATATCTGTCCTTCAATAAACAAATTTCAATAGTATAACAAATACATCTGTTAATTAATTTACAATCTATACAATATATAAAAATCTGACGTTTTTAAATTTATTACAAGTTTAAAATTTTCGTCTAGACAATTCTGAATGAATTAACTAGTAGATTGCATTCGCGCCAACTACCGTTATTCTTTTTCATCTAGATCGGTCATTCTTCCTCCTATTCTGACGCTTAGCTCATTTCTCTTTCTGCTGTCTATTAGTGAAGTACATATAGTCCGACTACAACATTGTCTCGCATGGAGAGTGTCCTTACTAACTACAAATCTACCTGTTGTTGTCAGCCTCGCCAGCTGGGCTTACGTCACTACACACCTCCCTCTCTGTTTATTTACTACTTCGCATGATTTTCAACCTTACTCCTTACTTACTCGCTTTTCAACAAACACTTTTACCTCGCATACATGCTGATGCCGTGTTTCGCCATAGTTACTCTCCCCTTACATAATATGGTTTCAATAGTCTTACATTGAATTTGCCGCGTGTTTTAGTTTCATCGCAATTATCTACTAATATATACGTAGATTCGCCTACAATATCTTTAATCTTAAAAGGTCCCGTGTACAATTCACAAAACTTTTCGATTCTTCTTTGCGTCGCATCGGATTGGTAATGTGTCCACACTAACACCAAATCTCCTACCTGAAATTTCGTCATTTTGTTTGCTTCGTTCACGCGTTTTGCGTGTCGCTCTCATTTTCGTTTGATCCTAACGAATATCTGGTGGCTATCTACTGTCTCTTCTTTCGTATCACAGTTTTCCTTTATGAATTTCTCCCATACACGACTCGGCTTTTTTCCGTGATGCGCTTCATACGGTGTAACTTCTATTGTTTCATGGTAGACTTCATTAATGCAACATTCTATGGTATTTATGAATTTAGACCATTTTGTGTGTTGGTTCCCTACAAATATCCTAAATAGGTTTCCCAGTTGCCTATTTACGCGTTCGGCAAGGTTTGTTTGTGGGTTTCTTATCGCTGTGTATTTAGGTATAATTCCAAGTTCATCTAGTCCTTTAATCCATTGTTTGGACGTAAACTGCGTACCGTTATCAGTGAGTATTGCTTTCGGTTTTCCACACTCATTTACATATTGCCGGAGTCTACGAAGCGTAGCTACTGTTGTGGCTCTTCTAAGTGTATATAGTTTTACGTACTTGGTAAAGTTATCTATAATGACAAGGATATACTTTACTCCTGCTGCTGCTGTTGGAAGAGGTCCATAAAAGTCGCCACTAATCAATTCACCTTTACTCGTCGGTATAATTGGCTTCGTGCCACCAAATAAGTTACGATTGTTTGAATCCTTACATTTTTGGCACTTATCGCACGTCTTCACGTACGCCTGTACGCGCTTCGACATTCGGTCGAAAGTGAAATGTTCCTGCAGTAACTTTATACATTTCTTACTGCCAACATGACCGTACATTGTGTGTATTTCTTCGATGAGTCTCCCCGTAATGCTTTCTGGTACGTAGAGTTTCCATCGACCCTTACTTTTTCTGTATAATTTATCATTACTACACTTATAAAATTTACATACTTCATTCTTATCATCCATCGTCAAATCCTTCATTATTTGCTGTAGCTTCTTATCTTCTAACTGGTATGTCTCGAAGTTCTTTAACATCATGTTCATTTCTTTACTCATTTTAATTATTGTATGGTTCATTTGATATGCATAACTGTCGTCGAATGGATCTTCCTTCGTCATATCCTCTGGGTAATGACTCAAGATGTCGGCAACGATATTCTCCTTTCCCTTACAGTGAATTATATCAAAGTTATACTCTTGAATACGAAGTATCCAACGTGTGATCCTTGAGTTGTTTAGGTGACACTTACTCATGAAGATCAACGCCTTGTTATCTGTTATTATGGTCAATGGCTGTCCTAAAACGTAAATTCGGAATTTCTCCAGACATCTAACTATGCTTAGTAGCTCTTTTTCCGTAGTAAAGTAGTTTAGTTCTGCATCTTTGAACATTTTACTAGTATATGCTACCACGCAGATGTTTTTGTCGTCATCCAACTAGTATAATTGGCCTCCATAAGCGAAATTACTTGCATCACACTGCAAGAAGTACCTCTTATTTACCTGCGGAAAACTTAAGATAATAGTATTGATAAACAAGTCCTTGACCTGTTGGAAACACTGGTCAAGATCAGGCGTCCATTTAAATTTCTGACCCTTTTTAAGTAGACTTAACAAAGGTTGTGTGGCTTCTGCATATTTGCTTGTAAATTTGTTGTAAAAATTAGTAAGTCCCAGGAATCCCTTTAACTGCTTTTGATTCTTCGGGATCGGGAATTTCCTGATTGCTGCTACTTTCTCTTCGGATGCTCGTATACCGTTAGTAGTAAGCTGATAACCAAGGTGTGCGATCTCCTTGCGAAAAAATTGTGATTTTTCCAAATTTATTGTTAGGTTGGCTGCTAATAAATTCTTAAGTAATGCTTCTATATTCTCCAAATGTGTGCTTACATTAGACGAATAACAAAGACAATCATTGACGTAGATGATTGTATTCTCTTTCACTTCGTCGGTGAATGCCATATCCAAACCTCTCGTCAGGGCTGCTGAACTGGTACTAAGTCCAAATGGAGTTACGGTATATCTGTAACACTTTCCTTCATACAGAAATGCAGTGTAATCTCGGCATTGTTGTTTCACCGGAACCTGCCAGAAGCTACTCGTTAGATCTATTGTTGATAAGTACTTCATGTTACTGCATCTCGCCAGGATTTCTTGAATCGGAGTCGGTCCTTTGTAGTCTGGAACAGTGACACTATTTATCCTCCTCGCATCTAAACACAAACGTACGTTCCCATCCTTCTTTATTACGGTGACCATTTGGTTGACGTATGGACTGCTGCACCTTTCAATCATGCCATATCTTAGCATCTTGCTGATTTCGGCGTCCACCTTTTCCTTATACGCTATTGGGATTGGCCACCCGCGTTGGAAATATGGTGTTTTATCCGTCACTCGGAATTCATGTTCGTAGCAATCCATCCGTCCTGGACACTCCCGGAATACATTCTTATACTTTACCAAGATCCTTCTTAGTTCCTCCCTCGTCGTTTCATCTTCACACGTCACACTGTCGACCTTCTCATCAATCCTCCTCTCGATTCCGTCCCAGTCCTCTTCTAATAGTTCCATATGTATGATTGGTATCCGCAGTTCCTGTTCACCAGTCCTCCCTTCGAATTCGATGGTTCCCTTCTTCATATCGATCACACATCCCTCTTCTTTCAAAAAGCTGATACCTATTATGCAGTCCCTAATTAAATTCGGTATTACTAGGAAAACACAATCTAATCTAACATCATCAATATAAATTTCACACATAATTTGTTTCCTGATCAATTTAGACTTTCCGCCGACTGCACTTACGATTAACGTGTTGTTCATGCGGAGTTCTTCGTATGGACGCAGGCGTTGTTTATTTCTGTTAAACCATTCCTCTGATATCCCGTTAATGGCAGAACCTGTATCAATCAAGGCTAAAACTGTAACATCACCATTAAATTTTACCTCAATCTCTGGACATTTTGAGATTCGCTTTTCCAGTTGTGTTTGTTCATCCAGGATTAACTCATGTCGTAAGTCAGGTAACAAAATATCGGTCTTGTACTGTTGTAGTGTAGGTCGACGAACGGCTATCTTTTCATGTGACCCACTTAATTTTTTTTTTCTACTGTTCCACTAACCTTAGTGGCAGACGTTGAGGCACCATTGTTTACAAATTCAATGGTATTTATTGCCGACTTGTTACTGAAATGTTGGGGTTGTCGGTAGTTCCCTCCTTCCCCCTTTCTATGTTGCCAGTGTAAAGGTTTTTGCTCCGTAATCACCCTGTTTACGGTGGTGTTCTGTTGACCGTGAGGCGCCCCTCTCGTGTCTCGGTCGTTCAACTTGTCTGTCTGACGCACAAACCGATCATCTCTACTGTTTCTTTGCCGGATCATGGCATATTCAGAAATCAATGATTCAAGATTCTGTATTGTCCTTACGTCCCTAGTCACGCTCGCTATCTCTAATTCTCGTCCATAATGTCGCGTTATCTTCCTAATCAGTTGATAATCCATGAGCGGCGGTGTAAGCTGCCTGCTTTCCAGGAGCTGTCGTTCCATGTATTGGACAGCACTCATACTCCCACGCCAGTCGAAACGACCATACTCCAGCTTGTTTCGGACATCATCCTGCTTCTCCGGGCCCCAATACTTCTGCGTAAAGATTTCTTTAAATTCATCGAAGTTCTTGATTTGGTCACGTACCACGCACCACCAGATAGCTGTATCGGCCTCGAGATGTTTCCCTATCCACTTCACGTTATCCGCTGCGTAGTACATTAGCTGGTGCTCGGATAATTCCTTTAGGAACTCTATAGGAAAACGGTCTGTTCCGTTGTACTTGAGTTCGGAATTATTGTTTCCATTCTCGTGGACGGTCCTATCTCAGTTTCCGCTATCCGTCGCTGTAGTCTTTCTTGTCCACTTTTAATATGATTTATGTGACTTCTCAACTCTTCAATTATCACGTCCTTCTCCTTCTCCGTCGTTGTGGTCTTCTGTTCCGCCGTGCGTTGACAGTCGTCCACTTCAACGATCTTCTGTTTTAACACTTTGACGGCTTCTCCTTGCTTTTGTTGTTGTTGTAAAATACTGTTCTGTACCTCTCTTCGCCATTCCTCGTTTCTATTGTTCGTCTCTTGGATTTGGTGATCTAATTTTTGATCGACTTGTTCGTTTGCCTTCTGTGTATTATTTATGGCTTCCTGCCACTCTTGACGGTCTTTCTCTCTCACTTCTTTATTCTCTTTTACCTGTTTCTTCAGTTCATTCTTCAACTCTTTTATTCCACTTTCACTCTTCTTTTGTAGATCGCTAATTTTATCATCCCACTTCTTAGCATAATCCTGCAGATCTAGTGTTATTTTGCTGATCTGTTCTTCATTATGTCTTTTTAATTCCTCCTGCATTTGTTTTTGTTCCCTACTTTGCTGTTACAATTTCTCTGTAATTAAATTTTGTTTTTCGTTTTGTTCTTCTCGCATCTGTTTCAGATCATCTCGCGTCTGTTGTTTAATTTCATTCTTTTGCTGGTCCATCTTCTCGGCCAACTTCTCAAGTAGCATTTGTAGATTTAATTCGCTGGGTTGGGACACCTGTCCCCCCGCCCTTATCTCAGATTCACACGCGCTGACGTCGTCGCTGGGCGTCGCGTTCTCCTCCCGTCCTTCTATGTTTAATTCATTATTAATGTTGAATTCTGGACTTTCGGAGTTATTATTATTAGTCGCCATTTTTGCTCGACTTCGTGTAATCATTCAGAGTTGTTTTACAAGTATTTGTTTTTATTCTAATGCTTATATTATACCTTATCAAACTACTAGCTATTCTACTATACCACTGGCTGCACTTAACCAGCTCGTTTAACAAGGATTATCACTATTAATCGGCCATCAGGTTGGGCGCCATATACGATGTTAATATTTATGCGTATTAATTGCATAAATTGATTAATTATTAATTATAAATTTATTGATCTGTAATTATGAAATTGTTGCCGGTACGAACTTTGTCGTACTTACATGTATCTACCCCCGTATTTGGACGCCATATACGATGTTATATATTTATGCAAATTTATTTGCATACATTAATTAATTATATAAAATTGATTGATTACTTTTATAGGTACGTATATCTTCACTTTATATTGCCCCGTGATGTTGGAGCACCATGTACCACATTAATAATATCTGTATGCAAATTTATTTGCATATATTAATTAATTATCTTTGTTATTAAAAATTTGATCTTGCATTGCCCCTCTTTGGGAAGCCATATACAACGATAATATTACCTGTATGCCAATTGGTACGTAAACTGATGTAATTATCTCTTTAATAAAGTTGTGATCAAAATGTATCTAACTCTGAGCTTGGGTTAGCATATACGATATAATTAATGTCATGTGTTGAACTCCCATATGCAAGGTTAACAAATTCATTTCTTTAAATAATGAATAATTGTATGAATTGAATTAGAGTTAATTAATTATTCACACTCAAACTTGCTACATATGAAATTACTTCTGACTTTAACTGTCTTCGAAACTTCTATTTTGTGCATCTTTCTGAGTAATTGAATTGATAATCGTTAACTTGAATTATTAATATAGATACTGTTTAATGAAAGGTTAAGTCGTGAGTCAGGGTTTTACATAAATCAATAGAATACTAACGAATCCATTGTAACTTACGTTTATTAAAATCATTTTCATTCTTATTCATGTCATAACATTAATTTAAGAGCACTTACAAATCTTCAACCAACAATAAAATTCTATGCCACATTTAATAATTCAATGAACAAATTTAAATAATTAAGTGAGCAATCAAATGTAGACGCTTCTTCGTCTGCAATGACGTTACTAACTAAAATGTGGTGTGCTCAAAATTCGTATTTAGTATTTTATGTTAAAACACATTAAACATTTATAGCATGAAATAATCATTATTAACAATACACATATCAATCATATACATAGCTAAAATCCTGTTCCTGCAACAGACACATCAAAATACATACATAGTACAAAATATATTAACAAGAAGACATGTATAATATTCTAGAACATAATATTCCCTACTTATGGATTCGTATCTATCTGACTCATATTTATATAACTTTCTCAGGTGGTTTGGTTCTAAGTGTCAGGTCAGTGGTATTTGATAAATTACTAATTATAAGAAGAGATTAGTTTTGTACTTTACTCGTTCTGCCGTGGTGTGTAGCTCCCATGATGTATCCTTGCGTTGATGGGTGAGGTTAATCCATATAACACTCGATCGCAAACACTTCCGCACAACGCGACAGTCACTTTGAGCTTTTGAGTTTATTATAATACACGTCGTGGCATTATACTCGTAATCGGTCGGCTACGTTTTACACGCGTATATGCCTATTTCGCGGTTCACAGTTCGATACCGTATGCTTCGAATAGTTGTCCATACCACACGACCACTCTTTTCGGCGCCTAGATTGTTTTCAAGTTCATTTGGCACTTGTTCACAATTCTAATTACTTGAGTTGATTACTAAACATTGTAGTATCACTACTTTTTCTGTTATGTATCAAGAATGTCATTTCACAATGTCAGTATCTTTATGACGGTGAATTACATAGAATTTATAAAGATTGTTACTCGCGCTTTATTACGAAAACTACTGTTCCGTTTTACGCTCTGAGTCTTATTCGCGCACTTCCATTTATTTGTAATAGTGTCTTAATCGTCTCTATCAAAATACATTTTAACTTACGCACTGCATTAAGTTCTTGTGATTGAACTATTATGAAAATGAAATACAAGTTCAATAGACTGTTCGAAACTCTGAGTAAACCGAGTTAAGAATTATAATAAACTGAGGCAAAGATCTTAATGAACTGAGCCAAAAGTTGTAGTACACTGAGATACAATTTGAATTTACTGAGCGAAAAATTAGAATGAACTGAGCAAAATTTGTAGTAAAACTCCCTTCGCGTCTCCCTGTGTAAACGGTTTTTATTTCTTCTGCTGTTCCCACTCTTGGGATTCTGATGAACGCTCAAACTTCCCACCAAATCATCTTTGATAGGTTCATTCCATGGACCTCCCTGTGTCCCTTCGTCTCCAGTCTGTATTTCCAACGAATTCTCCACCCAGTGCCGTTTGGAGAGGGACGTTCGTACACGAGATTCGCTCTCTGGTCTCAAGCTCTTCTCTGAACCATCCCCTACAGAAATTCCCTCCGGAATTCTCGTTCCTCATTGGCTGGTTGGCTTTTTCGACTTGAATTTGACGTAGTCCACGTGGACTAGATGAGTCGCTGTCTTATGTACGTTGCCCCGTTCCTGGAATCAGTGTTAAGGCTCTGTTTCAAAATCACATCTGCTACTTTTGGTGTAGCATGTCGAATTCTCTCATTGTTGGTACGCTGACAATTTCCTTCATCGTCTTACGGGTGGCATAACATCTGTGCTCTTCACTAGCGTCACTTAGTCGCCTGTCCCATTGTCCTTGCATAAACCATTGTCTTTGAGAAGTCGCACACATGGTTATGAACAATACTCTCGCCGTTGGTTCTGTGTTTTTCTCGCTACTGGACAGATGTAAGGGTAGTCTCCTTTTGTCCTAATTGTGGAGTCGGGCATTCCCACGCATGGTCCAGATGGCTGCAACAAGTGCCGTACAGCTCATTGTTCGTGAATAGTTTTTACGACGTCTTAATGGAAAGGAAAGGTTTGTTCCTTTTCGTCGCCCACCCTCGAACAACGCTAACACGTGTCACTTTTGACGGGCTCTAATTGCTGGTGTACTTCCCTCGCAATAACCCAAAAAATTTAAAAAAAAATATATATGTAATATTAATTATATTACAGTGTCCCCAAATATGATTCGTCGTGCAGATTAATCGGAACGACTAATTCATATTTCGCCCTTACTAGAGTACGATCACTAAGTACATTGGCCATCTCCCATTGGAACGGGTATAGCTGACCTATATCTTCCTTTCGACTGACCTACTGTTGTTTAGAACCGTTTTCTCCCCTTTTTTTTTATTCACCTGAGTGTTTAATTTATTGCTTATCAAATATAAATACGAATCCATTTACAAACTATACGCTCTAGTGCGTTCCTAGATCTGTCTATTCACATACATTACATAACAAATTGTAATTATTTTGTTTACAAGCTATCCTTTTACTTGCGTATACAATATAAACTATATAAATACTAGCAGTAATTTATTGCTTATGAATACTTCTAAAATTTTTATTATTACTTTCAAAATTAATTTGCGATTAAAAACATTTTTTAAGACATCATATACTTACTTACAAACATTCATCGTAATTCCTACCCTCTGGTACCTTGAATCTAAATTTCTGTTAAACACACGTATAATTATTTACAACAAATTAAATCGAATTTGTATAATTCTACAGGTCAAACAAACTTATTTTATATCCACTCTTTCTATGCTTATAATACAATCTTAAGTTCAATATTTAATTCTAACAATTTATTACAATGTTTAATTCTGTTATGCAACTCAGTTGCTTATATCTGTCCTTCAATAAACAAATTTCAATAGTATAACAAATACATCTGTTAATTAATTTACAATCTATACAATATATAAAAATCTGACGTTTTTAAATTTATTACAAGTTTAAAATTTTCGTCTAGACAATTCTGAATGAATTAACTAGTAGATTGCATTCGCGCCAACTACCGTTATTCTTTTTCATCTAGATCGGTCATTCTTCCTCCTATTCTGACGCTTAGCTCATTTCTCTTTCTGCTGTCTATTAGTGAAGTACATATAGTCCGACTACAACATTGTCTCGCATGGAGAGTGTCCTTACTAACTACAAATCTACCTGTTGTTGTCAGCCTCGCCAGCTGGGCTTACGTCACTACACACCTCCCTCTCTGTTTATTTACTACTTCGCATGATTTTCAACCTTACTCCTTACTTACTCGCTTTTCAACAAACACTTTTACCTCGCATACATGCTGATGCCGTGTTTCGCCATAGTTACTCTCCCCTTACATAATATGGTTTCAATAGTCTTACATTGAATTTGCCGCGTGTTTTAGTTTCATCGCAATTATCTACTAATATATACGTAGATTCGCCTACAATATCTTTAATCTTAAAAGGTCCCGTGTACAATTCACAAAACTTTTCGATTCTTCTTTGCGTCGCATCGGATTGGTAATGTGTCCACACTAACACCAAATCTCCTACCTGAAATTTCGTCATTTTGTTTGCTTCGTTCACGCGTTTTGCGTGTCGCTCTCATTTTCGTTTGATCCTAACGAATATCTGGTGGCTATCTACTGTCTCTTCTTTCGTATCACAGTTTTCCTTTATGAATTTCTCCCATACACGACTCGGCTTTTTTCCGTGATGCGCTTCATACGGTGTAACTTCTATTGTTTCATGGTAGACTTCATTAATGCAACATTCTATGGTATTTATGAATTTAGACCATTTTGTGTGTTGGTTCCCTACAAATATCCTAAATAGGTTTCCCAGTTGCCTATTTACGCGTTCGGCAAGGTTTGTTTGTGGGTTTCTTATCGCTGTGTATTTAGGTATAATTCCAAGTTCATCTAGTCCTTTAATCCATTGTTTGGACGTAAACTGCGTACCGTTATCAGTGAGTATTGCTTTCGGTTTTCCACACTCATTTACATATTGCCGGAGTCTACGAAGCGTAGCTACTGTTGTGGCTCTTCTAAGTGTATATAGTTTTACGTACTTGGTAAAGTTATCTATAATGACAAGGATATACTTTACTCCTGCTGCTGCTGTTGGAAGAGGTCCATAAAAGTCGCCACTAATCAATTCACCTTTACTCGTCGGTATAATTGGCTTCGTGCCACCAAATAAGTTACGATTGTTTGAATCCTTACATTTTTGGCACTTATCGCACGTCTTCACGTACGCCTGTACGCGCTTCGACATTCGGTCGAAAGTGAAATGTTCCTGCAGTAACTTTATACATTTCTTACTGCCAACATGACCGTACATTGTGTGTATTTCTTCGATGAGTCTCCCCGTAATGCTTTCTGGTACGTAGAGTTTCCATCGACCCTTACTTTTTCTGTATAATTTATCATTACTACACTTATAAAATTTACATAATTCATTCTTATCATCCATCGTCAAATCCTTCATTATTTGCTGTAGCTTCTTATCTTCTAACTGGTATGTCTCGAAGTTCTTTAACATCATGTTCATTTCTTTACTCATTTTAATTATTGTATGGTTCATTTGATATGCATAACTGTCGTCGAATGGATCTTCCTTCGTCATATCCTCTGGGTAATGACTCAAGATGTCGGCAACGATATTCTCCTTTCCCTTACAGTGAATTATATCAAAGTTATACTCTTGAATACTAAGTATCCAACGTGTGATCCTTGAGTTGTTTAGGTGACACTTACTCATGAAGATCAACGCCTTGTTATCTGTTATTATGGTCAATGGCTGTCCTAAAACGTAAATTCGGAATTTCTCCAGACATCTAACTATGCTTAGTAGCTCTTTTTCCGTAGTAAAGTAGTTTAGTTCTGCACCTTTGAACATTTTACTAGTATATGCTACCACGCAGATGTTTTTGTCGTCATCCAACTGGTATAATTGGCCTCCATAAGCGAAATTACTTGCATCACACTGCAAGAAGTACCTCTTATTTACCTGCGGAAAACTTAAGATAATAGTATTGATAAACAAGTCCTTGACCTGTTGGAAACACTGGTCAAGATCAGGCGTCTATTAAATTTCTGACCCTTTTTAAGTAGACTTAACAAAGGTTGTGTGGCTTCTGCATATTTGCTTGTAAATTTGTTGTAAAAATTAGTAAGTCCCAGGAATCCCTTTAACTGCTTTTGATTCTTCGGGGTCGGGAATTTCCTGATTGCTGCTACTTTCTCTTCGGATGCTCGTATACCGTTAGTAGTAAGCTGATAACCAAGGTGTGCGATCTCCTTGCGAAAAAATTGTGATTTTTCCAAATTTATTGTTAGGTTGGCTGCTAATAAATTCTTAAGTAATGCTTCTATATTCTCCAAATGTGTGCTTACATTAGACGAATAACAAAGACAATCATTGACGTAGATGATTGTATTCTCTTTCACTTCGTCGGTGAATGCCATATCCAAACCTCTCGTCAGGGCTGCTGAACTGGTACTAAGTCCAAATGGAGTTACGGTATATCTGTAACACTTTCCTTCATACAGAAATGCAGTGTAATCTCGGCATTGTTGTTTCACCGGAACCTGCCAGAAGCTACTCGTTAGATCTATTGTTGATAAGTACTTCATGTTACTGCATCTCGCCAGGATTTCTTGAATCGGAGTCGGTCCTTTGTAGTCTGGAACAGTGACACTATTTATCCTCCTCGCATCTAAACACAAACGTACGTTCCCATCCTTCTTTATTACGGTGACCATTTGGTTGTCGTATGGACTGCTGCACCTTTCAATCATGCCATATCTTAGCATCTTGCTGATTTCGGCGTCCACCTTTTCCTTATACGCTATTGGGATTGGCCACCCGCGTTGGAAATATGGTGTTTTATCCGTCACTCGGAATTCATGTTCGTAGCAATCCATCCATCCTGGACACTCCCGGAATACATTCTTATACTTTACCAAGATCCTTCTTAGTTCCTCCCTCGTCGTTTCATCTTCACACGTCACACTGTCGACCTTCTCATCAATCCTCCTCTCGATTCCGTCCCAGTCCTCTTCTAATAGTTCCATATGTATGATTGGTATCCGCAGTTCCTGTTCACCAGTCCTCCCTTCGAATTCGATGGTTCCCTTCTTCATATCGATCACACATCCCTCTTCTTTCAAAAAGCTGATACCTATTATGCAGTCCCTAATTAAATTCGGTATTACTAGGAAAACACAATCTAATCTAACATCATCAATATAAATTTCACACATAATTTGTTTCCTGATCAATTTAGACTTTCCGCCGACTGCACTTACGATTAACGTGTTGTTCATGCGGAGTTCTTCGTATGGACGCAGGCGTTGTTTATTTCTGTTAAACCATTCCTCTGATATCCCGTTAATGGCAGAACCTGTATCAATCAAGGCTAAAACTGTAACATCACCATTAAATTTTACCTCAATCTCTGGACATTTTGAGATTCGCTTTTCCAGTTGTGTTTGTTCATCCAGGATTAACTCATGTCGTAAGTCAGGTAACAAAATATCGGTCTTGTACTGTTGTAGTGTAGGTCGACGAACGGCTATCTTTTCATGTGACCCACTTAATTTTTTTTTTCTACTGTTCCACTAACCTTAGTGGCAGACGTTGAGGCACCATTGTTTACAAATTCAATGGTATTTATTGCCGACTTGTTACTGAAATGTTGGGGTTGTCGGTAGTTCCCTCCTTCCCCCTTTCTATGTTGCCAGTGTAAAGGTTTTTGCTCCGTAATCACCCTGTTTACGGTGGTGTTCTGTTGACCGTGAGGCGCCCCTCTCGTGTCTCGGTCGTTCAACTTGTCTGTCTGACGCACAAACCGATCATCTCTACTGTTTCTTTGCCGGATCATGGCATATTCAGAAATCAATGATTCAAGATTCTGTATTGTCCTTACGTCCCTAGTCACGCTCGCTATCTCTAATTCTCGTCCATAATGTCGCGTTATCTTCCTAATCAGTTGATAATCCATGAGCGGCGGTGTAAGCTGCCTGCTTTCCAGGAGCTGTCGTTCCATGTATTGGACAGCACTCATACTCCCACGCCAGTCGAAACGACCATACTCCAGCTTGTTTCGGACATCATCCTGCTTCTCCGGGCCCCAATACTTCTGCGTAAAGATTTCTTTAAATTCATCGAAGTTCTTGATTTGGTCACGTACCACGCGCCACCATATAGCTGTATCGGCCTCGAGATGTTTCCCTATCCACTTCACGTTATCCGCTGCGTAGTACATTAGCTGGTGCTCGGGTAATTCCTTTAGGAACTCTATAGGAAAACGGTCTGTTCCGTTGTACTTGAGTTCGGAATTATTGTTTCCATTCTCGTGGACGGTCCTATCTCAGTTTCCGCTATCCGTCGCTGTAGTCTTTCTTGTCCACTTTTAATATGATTTATGTGACTTCTCAACTCTTCAATTATCACGTCCTTCTCCTTCTCCGTCGTTGTGGTCTTCTGTTCCGCCGTGCGTTGACAGTCGTCCACTTCAACGATCTTCTGTTTTAACACTTTGACGGCTTCTCCTTGCTTTTGTTGTTGTTGTAAAATACTGTTCTGTACCTCTCTTCGCCATTCCTCGTTTCTATTGTTCGTCTCTTGGATTTGGTGATCTAATTTTTGATCGACTTGTTCGTTTGCCTTCTGTGTATTATTTATGGCTTCCTGCCACTCTTGACGGTCTTTCTCTCTCACTTCTTTATTCTCTTTTACCTGTTTCTTCAGTTCATTCTTCAACTCTTTTATTCCACTTTCACTCTTCTTTTGTAGATCGCTAATTTTATCATCCCACTTCTTAGCATAATCCTGCAGATCTAGTGTTATTTTGCTGATCTGTTCTTCATTATGTCTTTTTAATTCCTCCTGCATTTGTTTTTGTTCCCTACTTTGCTGTTACAATTTCTCTGTAATTAAATTTTGTTTTTCGTTTTGTTCTTCTCGCATCTGTTTCAGATCATCTCGCGTCTGTTGTTTAATTTCATTCTTTTGCTGGTCCATCTTCTCGGCCAACTTCTCAAGTAGCATTTGTAGATTTAATTCGCTGGGTTGGGACACCTGTCCCCCCGCCCTTATCTCAGATTCACACGCGCTGACGTCGTCGCTGGGCGTCGCGTTCTCCTCCCGTCCTTCTATGTTTAATTCATTATTAATGTTGAATTCTGGACTTTCGGAGTTATTATTATTAGTCGCCATTTTTGCTCGACTTCGTGTAATCATTCAGAGTTGTTTTACAAGTATTTGTTTTTATTCTAATGCTTATATTATACCTTATCAAACTACTAGCTATTCTACTATACCACTGGCTGCACTTAACCAGCTCGTTTAACAAGGATTATCACTATTAATCGGCCATCAGGTTGGGCGCCATATACGATGTTAATATTTATGCGTATTAATTGCATAAATTGATTAATTATTAATTATAAATTTATTGATCTGTAATTATGAAATTGTTGCCGGTACGAACTTTGTCGTACTTACATGTATCTACCCCCGTATTTGGACGCCATATACGATGTTATATATTTATGCAAATTTATTTGCATACATTAATTAATTATATAAAATTGATTGATTACTTTTATAGGTACGTATATCTTCACTTTATATTGCCCCGTGATGTTGGAGCACCATGTACCACATTAATAATATCTGTATGCAAATTTATTTGCATATATTAATTAATTATCTTTGTTATTAAAAATTTGATCTTGCATTGCCCCTCTTTGGGAAGCCATATACAACGATAATATTACCTGTATGCCAATTGTTACGTAAACTGATGTAATTATCTCTTTAATAAAGTTGTGATCAAAATGTATCTAACTCTGAGCTTGGGTTAGCATATACGATATAATTAATGTCATGTGTTGAACTCCCATATGCAAGGTTAACAAATTCATTTCTTTAAATAATGAATAATTGTATGAATTGAATTAGAGTTAATTAATTATTCACACTCAAACTTGCTACATATGAAATTACTTCTGACTTTAACTGTCTTCGAAACTTCTATTTTGTGCATCTTTCTGAGTAATTGAATTGATAATCGTTAACTTGAATTATTAATATAGATACTGTTTAATGAAAGGTTAAGTCGTGAGTCAGGGTTTTACATAAATCAATAGAATACTAACGAATCCATTGTAACTTACGTTTATTAAAATCATTTTCATTCTTATTCATGTCATAACATTAATTTAAGAGCACTTACAAATCTTCAACCAACAATAAAATTCTATGCCACATTCAATAATTCAATGAACAAATTTAAATAATTAAGTGAGCAATCAAATGTAGACGCTTCTTCGTCTGCAATGACGTTACTAACTAAAATGTGGTGTGCTCAAAATTCGTATTTAGTATTTTATGTTAAAACACATTAAACATTTATAGCATGAAATAATCATTATTAACAATACACATATCAATCATATACATAGCTAAAATCCTGTTCCTGCAACAGACACATCAAAATACATACATAGTACAAAATATATTAACAAGAAGACATGTATAATATTCTAGAACATAATATTCCCTACTTATGGATTCGTATCTATCTGACTCATATTTATATAACTTTCTCAGGTGGTTTGGTTCTAAGTGTCAGGTCAGTGGTATTTGATAAATTACTAATTATAAGAAGAGATTAGTTTTGTACTTTACTCGTTCTGCCGTGGTGTGTAGCTCCCATGATGTATCCTTGCGTTGATGGGTGAGGTTAATCCATATAACACTCGATCGCAAACACTTCCGCACAACGCGACAGTCACTTTGAGCTTTTGAGTTTATTATAATACACGTCGTGGCATTATACTCGTAATCGGTCGGCTACGTTTTACACGCGTATATGCCTATTTCGCGGTTCACAGTTCGATACCGTATGCTTCGAATAGTTGTCCATACCACACGACCACTCTTTTCGGCGCCTAGATTGTTTTCAAGTTCATTTGGCACTTGTTCACAATTCTAATTACTTGAGTTGATTACTAAACATTGTAGTATCACTACTTTTTCTGTTATGTATCAAGAATGTCATTTCACAATGTCAGTATCTTTATGACGGTGAATTACATAGAATTTATAAAGATTGTTACTCGCGCTTTATTACGAAAACTACTGTTCCGTTTTACGCTCTGAGTCTTATTCGAGCACTTCCATTTATTTGTAATAATGTCTTAATCGTCTCTATCAAAATACATTTTAACTTACGCACTGCATTAAGTTCTTGTGATTGAACTATTATGAAAATGAAATACAAGTTCAATAGACTGTTCGAAACTCTGAGTAAACCGAGTTAAGAATTATAATAAACTGAGGCAAAGATCTTAATGAACTGAGCCAAAAGTTGTAGTACACTGAGATACAATTTGAATTTACTGAGCGAAAAATTAGAATGAACTGAGCAAAATTTGTAGTAAAACTCCCTTCGCGTCTCCCTGTGTAAACGGTTTTTATTTCTTCTGCTGTTCCCACTCTTGGGATTCTGATGAACGCTCAAACTTCCCACCAAATCATCTTTGATAGGTTCATTCCATGGACCTCCCTGTGTCCCTTCGTCTCCAGTCTGTATTTCCAACGAATTCTCCACCCAGTGCCGTTTGGAGAGGGACGTTCGTACACGAGATTCGCTCTCTGGTCTCAAGCTCTTCTCTGAACCATCCCCTACAGAAATTCCCTCCGGAATTCTCGTTCCTCATTGGCTGGTTGGCTTTTTCGACTTGAATTTGACGTAGTCCACGTGGACTAGATGAGTCGCTGTCTTATGTACGTTGCCCCGTTCCTGGAATCAGTGTTAAGGCTCTGTTTCAAAATCACATCTGCTACTTTTGGTGTAGCATGTCGAATTCTCTCATTGTTGGTACGCTGACAATTTCCTTCATCGTCTTACGGGTGGCATAACATCTGTGCTCTTCACTAGCGTCACTTAGTCGCCTGTCCCATTGTCCTTGCATAAACCATTGTCTTTGAGAAGTCGCACACATGGTTATGAACAATACTCTCGCCGTTGGTTCTGTGTTTTTCTCGCTACTGGACAGATGTAAGGGTAGTCTCCTTTTGTCCTAATTGTGGAGTCGGGCATTCCCACGCATGGTCCAGATGGCTGCAACAAGTGCCGTACAGCTCATTGTTCGTGAATAGTTTTTACGACGTCTTAATGGAAAGGAAAGGTTTGTTCCTTTTCGTCGCCCACCCTCGAACAACGCTAACACGTGTCACTTTTGACGGGCTCTAATTGCTGGTGTACTTCCCTCGCAATAACCCAAAAAATTTAAAAAAAAATATATATGAAATATTAATTATATTACAGTGTCCCCAAATATGATTCGTCGTGCAGATTAATCGGAACGACTAATTCATATTTCGCCCTTACTAGAGTACGATCACTAAGTACATTGGCCATCTCCCATTGGAACGGGTATAGCTGACCTATATCTTCCTTTCGACTGACCTACTGTTGTTTAGAACCGTTTTCTCCCCTTTTTTTTTATTCACCTGAGTGTTTAATTTATTGCTTATCAAATATAAATACGAATCCATTTACAAACTATACGCTCTAGTGCGTTCCTAGATCTGTCTATTCACATACATTACATAACAAATTGTAATTATTTTGTTTACAAGCTATCCTTTTACTTGCGTATACAATATAAACTATATAAATACTAGCAGTAATTTATTGCTTATGAATACTTCTAAAATTTTTATTATTACTTTCAAAATTAATTTGCGATTAAAAACATTTTTTAAGACATCATATACTTACTTACAAACATTCATCGTAATTCCTACCCTCTGGTACCTTGAATCTAAATTTCTGTTAAACACACGTATAATTATTTACAACAAATTAAATCGAATTTGTATAATTCTACAGGTCAAACAAACTTATTTTATATCCACTCTTTCTATGCTTATAATACAATCTTAAGTTCAATATTTAATTCTAACAATTTATTACAATGTTTAATTCTGTTATGCAACTCAGTTGCTTATATCTGTCCTTCAATAAACAAATCTCAATAGTATAACAAATACATCTGTTAATTAATTTACAATCTATACAATATATAAAAATCTGACGTTTTTAAATTTATTACAAGTTTAAAATTTTCGTCTAGAAAATTCTGAATGAATTAACTAGTAGATTGCATTCGCGCCAACTACCGTTATTCTTTTTCATCTAGATCGGTCATTCTTCCTCCTATTCTGACGCTTAGCTCATTTCTCTTTCTGCTGTCTATTAGTGAAGTACATATAGTCCGACTAAAACATTGTCTCGCATGGAGAGTGTCCTTACTAACTACAAATCTACCTGTTGTTGTCAGCCTCGCCAGCTGGGCTTACGTCACTACACACCTCCCTCTCTGTTTATTTACTACTTCGCATGATTTTCAACCTTACTCCTTACTTACTCGCTTTTCAACAAACACTTTTACCTCGCATACATGCTGATGCCGTGTTTCGCCATAGTTACTCTCCCCTTACATAATATGGTTTCAATAGTCTTACATTGAATTTGCCGCGTGTTTTAGTTTCATCGCAATTATCTACTAATATATACGTAGATTCGCCTACAATATCTTTAATCTTAAAAGGTCCCGTGTACAATTCACAAAACTTTTCGATTCTTCTTTGCGTCGCATCGGATTGGTAATGTGTCCACACTAACACCAAATCTCCTACCTGAAATTTCGTCATTTTGTTTGCTTCGTTCACGCGTTTTGCGTGTCGCTCTCATTTTCGTTTGATCCTAACGAATATCTGGTGGCTATCTACTGTCTCTTCTTTCGTATCACAGTTTTCCTTTATGAATTTCTCCCATACACGACTCGGCTTTTTTCCGTGATGCGCTTCATACGGTGTAACTTCTATTGTTTCGTGGTAGACTTCATTAATGCAACATTCTATGGTATTTATGAATTTAGACCATTTTGTGTGTTGGTTCCCTACAAATATCCTAAATAGGTTTCCCAGTTGCCTATTTACGCGTTCGGCAAGGTTTGTTTGTGGGTTTCTTATCGCTGTGTATTTAGGTATAATTCCAAGTTCATCTAGTCCTTTAATCCATTGTTTGGACGTAAACTGCGTACCGTTATCAGTGAGTATTGCTTTCGGTTTTCCACACTCATTTACATATTGCCGGAGTCTACGAAGCGTAGCTACTGTTGTGGCTCTTCTAAGTGTATATAGTTTTACGTACTTGGTAAAGTTATCTATAATGACAAGGATATACTTTACTCCTGCTGCTGCTGTTGGAAGAGGTCCATAAAAGTCGCCACTAATCAATTCACCTTTACTCGTCGGTATAATTGGCTTCGTGCCACCAAATAAGTTACGATTGTTTGAATCCTTACATTTTTGGCACTTATCGCACGTCTTCACGTACGCCTGTACGCGCTTCGACATTCGGTCGAAAGTGAAATGTTCCTGCAGTAACTTTATACATTTCTTACTGCCAACATGACCGTACATTGTGTGTATTTCTTCGATGAGTCTCCCCGTAATGCTTTCTGGTACGTAGAGTTTCCATCGACCCTTACTTTTTCTGTATAATTTATCATTACTACACTTATAAAATTTACATAATTCATTCTTATCATCCATCGTCAAATCCTTCATTATTTGCTGTAGCTTCTTATCTTCTAACTGGTATGTCTCGAAGTTCTTTAACATCATGTTCATTTCTTTACTCATTTTAATTATTGTATGGTTCATTTGATATGCATAACTGTCGTCGAATGGATCTTCCTTCGTCATATCCTCTGGGTAATGACTCAAGATGTCGGCAACGATATTCTCCTTTCCCTTACAGTGAATTATATCAAAGTTATACTCTTGAATACTAAGTATCCAACGTGTGATCCTTGAGTTGTTTAGGTGACACTTACTCATGAAGATCAACGCCTTGTTATCTGTTATTATGGTCAATGGCTGTCCTAAAACGTAAATTCGGAATTTCTCCAGACATCTAACTATGCTTAGTAGCTCTTTTTCCGTAGTAAAGTAGTTTAGTTCTGCACCTTTGAACATTTTACTAGTATATGCTACCACGCAGATGTTTTTGTCGTCATCCAACTGGTATAATTGGCCTCCATAAGCGAAATTACTTGCATCACACTGCAAGAAGTACCTCTTATTTACCTGCGGAAAACTTAAGATAATAGTATTGATAAACAAGTCCTTGACCTGTTGGAAACACTGGTCAAGATCAGGCGTCTATTAAATTTCTGACCCTTTTTAAGTAGACTTAACAAAGGTTGTGTGGCTTCTGCATATTTGCTTGTAAATTTGTTGTAAAAATTAGTAAGTCCCAGGAATCCCTTTAACTGCTTTTGATTCTTCGGGGTCGGGAATTTCCTGATTGCTGCTACTTTCTCTTCGGATGCTCGTATACCGTTAGTAGTAAGCTGATAACCAAGGTGTGCGATCTCCTTGCGAAAAAATTGTGATTTTTCCAAATTTATTGTTAGGTTGGCTGCTAATAAATTCTTAAGTAATGCTTCTATATTCTCCAAATGTGTGCTTACATTAGACGAATAACAAAGACAATCATTGACGTAGATGATTGTATTCTCTTTCACTTCGTCGGTGAATGCCATATCCAAACCTCTCGTCAGGGCTGCTGAACTGGTACTAAGTCCAAATGGAGTTACGGTATATCTGTAACACTTTCCTTCATACAGAAATGCAGTGTAATCTCGGCATTGTTGTTTCACCGGAACCTGCCAGAAGCTACTCGTTAGATCTATTGTTGATAAGTACTTCATGTTACTGCATCTCGCCAGGATTTCTTGAATCGGAGTCGGTCCTTTGTAGTCTGGAACAGTGACACTATTTATCCTCCTCGCATCTAAACACAAACGTACGTTCCCATCCTTCTTTATTACGGTGACCATTTGGTTGTCGTATGGACTGCTGCACCTTTCAATCATGCCATATCTTAGCATCTTGCTGATTTCGGCGTCCACCTTTTCCTTATACGCTATTGGGATTGGCCACCCGCGTTGGAAATATGGTGTTTTATCCGTCACTCGGAATTCATGTTCGTAGCAATCCATCCATCCTGGACACTCCCGGAATACATTCTTATACTTTACCAAGATCCTTCTTAGTTCCTCCCTCGTCGTTTCATCTTCACACGTCACACTGTCGACCTTCTCATCAATCCTCCTCTCGATTCCGTCCCAGTCCTCTTCTAATAGTTCCATATGTATGATTGGTATCCGCAGTTCCTGTTCACCAGTCCTCCCTTCGAATTCGATGGTTCCCTTCTTCATATCGATCACACATCCCTCTTCTTTCAAAAAGCTGATACCTATTATGCAGTCCCTAATTAAATTCGGTATTACTAGGAAAACACAATCTAATCTAACATCATCAATATAAATTTCACACATAATTTGTTTCCTGATCAATTTAGACTTTCCGCCGACTGCACTTACGATTAACGTGTTGTTCATGCGGAGTTCTTCGTATGGACGCAGGCGTTGTTTATTTCTGTTAAACCATTCCTCTGATATCCCGTTAATGGCAGAACCTGTATCAATCAAGGCTAAAACTGTAACATCACCATTAAATTTTACCTCAATCTCTGGACATTTTGAGATTCGCTTTTCCAGTTGTGTTTGTTCATCCAGGATTAACTCATGTCGTAAGTCAGGTAACAAAATATCGGTCTTGTACTGTTGTAGTGTAGGTCGACGAACGGCTATCTTTTCATGTGACCCACTTAATTTTTTTTTTCTACTGTTCCACTAACCTTAGTGGCAGACGTTGAGGCACCATTGTTTACAAATTCAATGGTATTTATTGCCGACTTGTTACTGAAATGTTGGGGTTGTCGGTAGTTCCCTCCTTCCCCCTTTCTATGTTGCCAGTGTAAAGGTTTTTGCTCCGTAATCACCCTGTTTACGGTGGTGTTCTGTTGACCGTGAGGCGCCCCTCTCGTGTCTCGGTCGTTCAACTTGTCTGTCTGACGCACAAACCGATCATCTCTACTGTTTCTTTGCCGGATCATGGCATATTCAGAAATCAATGATTCAAGATTCTGTATTGTCCTTACGTCCCTAGTCACGCTCGCTATCTCTAATTCTCGTCCATAATGTCGCGTTATCTTCCTAATCAGTTGATAATCCATGAGCGGCGGTGTAAGCTGCCTGCTTTCCAGGAGCTGTCGTTCCATGTATTGGACAGCACTCATACTCCCACGCCAGTCGAAACGACCATACTCCAGCTTGTTTCGGACATCATCCTGCTTCTCCGGGCCCCAATACTTCTGCGTAAAGATTTCTTTAAATTCATCGAAGTTCTTGATTTGGTCACGTACCACGCGCCACCATATAGCTGTATCGGCCTCGAGATGTTTCCCTATCCACTTCACGTTATCCGCTGCGTAGTACATTAGCTGGTGCTCGGGTAATTCCTTTAGGAACTCTATAGGAAAACGGTCTGTTCCGTTGTACTTGAGTTCGGAATTATTGTTTCCATTCTCGTGGACGGTCCTATCTCAGTTTCCGCTATCCGTCGCTGTAGTCTTTCTTGTCCACTTTTAATATGATTTATGTGACTTCTCAACTCTTCAATTATCACGTCCTTCTCCTTCTCCGTCGTTGTGGTCTTCTGTTCCGCCGTGCGTTGACAGTCGTCCACTTCAACGATCTTCTGTTTTAACACTTTGACGGCTTCTCCTTGCTTTTGTTGTTGTTGTAAAATACTGTTCTGTACCTCTCTTCGCCATTCCTCGTTTCTATTGTTCGTCTCTTGGATTTGGTGATCTAATTTTTGATCGACTTGTTCGTTTGCCTTCTGTGTATTATTTATGGCTTCCTGCCACTCTTGACGGTCTTTCTCTCTCACTTCTTTATTCTCTTTTACCTGTTTCTTCAGTTCATTCTTCAACTCTTTTATTCCACTTTCACTCTTCTTTTGTAGATCGCTAATTTTATCATCCCACTTCTTAGCATAATCCTGCAGATCTAGTGTTATTTTGCTGATCTGTTCTTCATTATGTCTTTTTAATTCCTCCTGCATTTGTTTTTGTTCCCTACTTTGCTGTTACAATTTCTCTGTAATTAAATTTTGTTTTTCGTTTTGTTCTTCTCGCATCTGTTTCAGATCATCTCGCGTCTGTTGTTTAATTTCATTCTTTTGCTGGTCCATCTTCTCGGCCAACTTCTCAAGTAGCATTTGTAGATTTAATTCGCTGGGTTGGGACACCTGTCCCCCCGCCCTTATCTCAGATTCACACGCGCTGACGTCGTCGCTGGGCGTCGCGTTCTCCTCCCGTCCTTCTATGTTTAATTCATTATTAATGTCGAATTCTGGACTTTCGGAGTTATTATTATTAGTCGCCATTTTTGCTCGACTTCGTGTAATCATTCAGAGTTGTTTTACAAGTATTTGTTTTTATTCTAATGCTTATATTATACCTTATCAAACTACTAGCTATTCTACTATACCACTGGCTGCACTTAACCAGCTCGTTTAACAAGGATTATCCCTATTAATCGGCCATCAGGTTGGGCGCCATATACGATGTTAATATTTATGCGTATTAATTGCATAAATTGATTAATTATTAATTATAAATTTATTGATCTGTAATTATGAAATTGTTGCCGGTATGAACTTTGTCGTACTTACATGTATCTACCCCCGTATTTGGACACCATATACGATGTTATATATTTATGCAAATTTATTTGCATACATTAATTAATTATATAAAATTGATTGATTACTTTTATAGGTACGTATATCTTCACTTTATATTGCCCCGTGATGTTGGAGCACCATGTACCACATTAATAATATCTGTATGCAAATTTATTTGCATATATTAATTAATTATCTTTGTTATTAAAAATTTGATCTTGCATTGCCCCTCTTTGGGAAGCCATATACAACGATAATATTACCTGTATGCCAATTGTTACGTAAACTGATGTAATTATCTCTTTAATAAAGTTGTGATCAAAATGTATCTAACTCTGAGCTTGGGTTAGCATATACGATATAATTAATGTCATGTGTTGAACTCCCATATGCAAGGTTAACAAATTCATTTCTTTAAATAATGAATAATTGTATGAATTGAATTAGAGTTAATTAATTATTCACACTCAAACTTGCTACATATGAAATTACTTCTGACTTTAACTGTCTTCGAAACTTCTATTTTGTGCATCTTTCTGAGTAATTGAATTGATAATCGTTAACTTGAATTATTAATATAGATACTGTTTAATGAAAGGTTAAGTCGTGAGTCAGGGTTTTACATAAATCAATAGAATACTAACGAATCCATTGTAACTTACGTTTATTAAAATCATTTTCATTCTTATTCATGTCATAACATTAATTTAAGAGCACTTACAAATCTTCAACCAACAATAAAATTCTATGCCACATTCAATAATTCAATGAACAAATTTAAATAATTAAGTGAGCAATCAAATGTAGACGCTTCTTCGTCTGCAATGACGTTACTAACTAAAATGTGGTGTGCTCAAAATTCGTATTTAGTATTTTATGTTTAAACACATTAAACATTTATAGCATGAAATAATCATTATTAACAATACACATATCAATCATATACATAGCTAAAATCCTGTTCCTGCAACAGACACATCAAAATACATACATAGTACAAAATATATTAACAAGAAGACATGTATAATATTCTAGAACATAATATTCCCTACTTATGGATTCGTATCTATCTGACTCATATTTATATAACTTTCTCAGGTGGTTTGGTTCTAAGTGTCAGGTCAGTGGTATTTGATAAATTACTAATTATAAGAAGAGATTAGTTTTGTACTTTACTCGTTCTGCCGTGGTGTGTAGCTCCCATGATGTATCCTTGCGTTGATGGGTGAGGTTAATCCATATAACACTCGATCGCAAACACTTCCGCACAACGCGACAGTCACTTTGAGCTTTTGAGTTTATTATAATACACGTCGTGGCATTATACTCGTAATCGGTCGGCTACGTTTTACACGCGTATATGCCTATTTCGCGGTTCACAGTTCGATACCGTATGCTTCGAATAGTTGTCCATACCACACGACCACTCTTTTCGGCGCCTAGATTGTTTTCAAGTTCATTTGGCACTTGTTCACAATTCTAATTACTTGAGTTGATTACTAAACATTGTAGTATCACTACTTTTTCTGTTATGTATCAAGAATGTCATTTCACAATGTCAGTATCTTTATGACGGTGAATTACATAGAATTTATAAAGATTGTTACTCGCGCTTTATTACGAAAACTACTGTTCCGTTTTACGCTCTGAGTCTTATTCGAGCACTTCCATTTATTTGTAATAATGTCTTAATCGTCTCTATCAAAATACATTTTAACTTACGCACTGCATTAAGTTCTTGTGATTGAACTATTATGAAAATGAAATACAAGTTCAATAGACTGTTCGAAACTCTGAGTAAACCGAGTTAAGAATTATAATAAACTGAGGCAAAGATCTTAATGAACTGAGCCAAAAGTTGTAGTACACTGAGATACAATTTGAATTTACTGAGCGAAAAATTAGAATGAACTGAGCAAAATTTGTAGTAAAACTCCCTTCGCGTCTCCCTGTGTAAACGGTTTTTATTTCTTCTGCTGTTCCCACTCTTGGGATTCTGATGAACGCTCAAACTTCCCACCAAATCATCTTTGATAGGTTCATTCCATGGACCTCCCTGTGTCCCTTCGTCTCCAGTCTGTATTTCCAACGAATTCTCCACCCAGTGCCGTTTGGAGAGGGACGTTCGTACACGAGATTCGCTCTCTGGTCTCAAGCTCTTCTCTGAACCATCCCCTACAGAAATTCCCTCCGGAATTCTCGTTCCTCATTGGCTGGTTGGCTTTTTCGACTTGAATTTGACGTAGTCCACGTGGACTAGATGAGTCGCTGTCTTATGTACGTTGCCCCGTTCCTGGAATCAGTGTTAAGGCTCTGTTTCAAAATCACATCTGCTACTTTTGGTGTAGCATGTCGAATTCTCTCATTGTTGGTACGCTGACAATTTCCTTCATCGTCTTACGGGTGGCATAACATCTGTGCTCTTCACTAGCGTCACTTAGTCGCCTGTCCCATTGTCCTTGCATAAACCATTGTCTTTGAGAAGTCGCACACATGGTTATGAACAATACTCTCGCCGTTGGTTCTGTGTTTTTCTCGCTACTGGACAGATGTAAGGGTAGTCTCCTTTTGTCCTAATTGTGGAGTCGGGCATTCCCACGCATGGTCCAGATGGCTGCAACAAGTGCCGTACAGCTCATTGTTCGTGAATAGTTTTTACGACGTCTTAATGGAAAGGAAAGGTTTGTTCCTTTTCGTCGCCCACCCTCGAACAACGCTAACACGTGTCACTTTTGACGGGCTCTAATTGCTGGTGTACTTCCCTCGCAATAACCCAAAAAATTTAAAAAAAAATATATATGAAATATTAATTATATTACAGTGTCCCCAAATATGATTCGTCGTGCAGATTAATCGGAACGACTAATTCATATTTCGCCCTTACTAGAGTACGATCACTAAGTACATTGGCCATCTCCCATTGGAACGGGTATAGCTGACCTATATCTTCCTTTCGACTGACCTACTGTTGTTTAGAACCGTTTTCTCCCCTTTTTTTTTATTCACCTGAGTGTTTAATTTATTGCTTATCAAATATAAATACGAATCCATTTACAAACTATACGCTCTAGTGCGTTCCTAGATCTGTCTATTCACATACATTACATAACAAATTGTAATTATTTTGTTTACAAGCTATCCTTTTACTTGCGTATACAATATAAACTATATAAATACTAGCAGTAATTTATTGCTTATGAATACTTCTAAAATTTTTATTATTACTTTCAAAATTAATTTGCGATTAAAAACATTTTTTAAGACATCATATACTTACTTACAAACATTCATCGTAATTCCTACCCTCTGGTACCTTGAATCTAAATTTCTGTTAAACACACGTATAATTATTTACAACAAATTAAATCGAATTTGTATAATTCTACAGGTCAAACAAACTTATTTTATATCCACTCTTTCTATGCTTATAATACAATCTTAAGTTCAATATTTAATTCTAACAATTTATTACAATGTTTAATTCTGTTATGCAACTCAGTTGCTTATATCTGTCCTTCAATAAACAAATCTCAATAGTATAACAAATACATCTGTTAATTAATTTACAATCTATACAATATATAAAAATCTGACGTTTTTAAATTTATTACAAGTTTAAAATTTTCGTCTAGAAAATTCTGAATGAATTAACTAGTAGATTGCATTCGCGCCAACTACCGTTATTCTTTTTCATCTAGATCGGTCATTCTTCCTCCTATTCTGACGCTTAGCTCATTTCTCTTTCTGCTGTCTATTAGTGAAGTACATATAGTCCGACTAAAACATTGTCTCGCATGGAGAGTGTCCTTACTAACTACAAATCTACCTGTTGTTGTCAGCCTCGCCAGCTGGGCTTACGTCACTACACACCTCCCTCTCTGTTTATTTACTACTTCGCATGATTTTCAACCTTACTCCTTACTTACTCGCTTTTCAACAAACACTTTTACCTCGCATACATGCTGATGCCGTGTTTCGCCATAGTTACTCTCCCCTTACATAATATGGTTTCAATAGTCTTACATTGAATTTGCCGCGTGTTTTAGTTTCATCGCAATTATCTACTAATATATACGTAGATTCGCCTACAATATCTTTAATCTTAAAAGGTCCCGTGTACAATTCACAAAACTTTTCGATTCTTCTTTGCTTCGCATCGGATTGGTAATGTGTCCACACTAACACCAAATCTCCTACCTGAAATTTCGTCATTTTGTTTGCTTCGTTCACGCGTTTTGCGTGTCGCTCTCATTTTCGTTTGATCCTAACGAATATCTGGTGGCTATCTACTGTCTCTTCTTTCGTATCACAGTTTTCCTTTATGAATTTCTCCCATACACGACTCGGCTTTTTTCCGTGATGCGCTTCATACGGTGTAACTTCTATTGTTTCGTGGTAGACTTCATTAATGCAACATTCTATGGTATTTATGAATTTAGACCATTTTGTGTGTTGGTTCCCTACAAATATCCTAAATAGGTTTCCCAGTTGCCTATTTACGCGTTCGGCAAGGTTTGTTTGTGGGTTTCTTATCGCTGTGTATTTAGGTATAATTCCAAGTTCATCTAGTCCTTTAATCCATTGTTTGGACGTAAACTGCGTACCGTTATCAGTGAGTATTGCTTTCGGTTTTCCACACTCATTTACATATTGCCGGAGTCTACGAAGCGTAGCTACTGTTGTGGCTCTTCTAAGTGTATATAGTTTTACGTACTTGGTAAAGTTATCTATAATGACAAGGATATACTTTACTCCTGCTGCTGCTGTTGGAAGAGGTCCATAAAAGTCGCCACTAATCAATTCACCTTTACTCGTCGGTATAATTGGCTTCGTGCCACCAAATAAGTTACGATTGTTTGAATCCTTACATTTTTGGCACTTATCGCACGTCTTCACGTACGCCTGTACGCGCTTCGACATTCGGTCGAAAGTGAAATGTTCCTGCAGTAACTTTATACATTTCTTACTGCCAACATGACCGTACATTGTGTGTATTTCTTCGATGAGTCTCCCCGTAATGCTTTCTGGTACGTAGAGTTTCCATCGACCCTTACTTTTTCTGTATAATTTATCATTACTACACTTATAAAATTTACATAATTCATTCTTATCATCCATCGTCAAATCCTTCATTATTTGCTGTAGCTTCTTATCTTCTAACTGGTATGTCTCGAAGTTCTTTAACATCATGTTCATTTCTTTACTCATTTTAATTATTGTATGGTTCATTTGATATGCATAACTGTCGTCGAATGGATCTTCCTTCGTCATATCCTCTGGGTAATGACTCAAGATGTCGGCAACGATATTCTCCTTTCCCTTACAGTGAATTATATCAAAGTTATACTCTTGAATACTAAGTATCCAACGTGTGATCCTTGAGTTGTTTAGGTGACACTTACTCATGAAGATCAACGCCTTGTTATCTGTTATTATGGTCAATGGCTGTCCTAAAACGTAAATTCGGAATTTCTCCAGACATCTAACTATGCTTAGTAGCTCTTTTTCCGTAGTAAAGTAGTTTAGTTCTGCACCTTTGAACATTTTACTAGTATATGCTACCACGCAGATGTTTTTGTCGTCATCCAACTGGTATAATTGGCCTCCATAAGCGAAATTACTTGCATCACACTGCAAGAAGTACCTCTTATTTACCTGCGGAAAACTTAAGATAATAGTATTGATAAACAAGTCCTTGACCTGTTGGAAACACTGGTCAAGATCAGGCGTCTATTAAATTTCTGACCCTTTTTAAGTAGACTTAACAAAGGTTGTGTGGCTTCTGCATATTTGCTTGTAAATTTGTTGTAAAAATTAGTAAGTCCCAGGAATCCCTTTAACTGCTTTTGATTCTTCGGGGTCGGGAATTTCCTGATTGCTGCTACTTTCTCTTCGGATGCTCGTATACCGTTAGTAGTAAGCTGATAACCAAGGTGTGCGATCTCCTTGCGAAAAAATTGTGATTTTTCCAAATTTATTGTTAGGTTGGCTGCTAATAAATTCTTAAGTAATGCTTCTATATTCTCCAAATGTGTGCTTACATTAGACGAATAACAAAGACAATCATTGACGTAGATGATTGTATTCTCTTTCACTTCGTCGGTGAATGCCATATCCAAACCTCTCGTCAGGGCTGCTGAACTGGTACTAAGTCCAAATGGAGTTACGGTATATCTGTAACACTTTCCTTCATACAGAAATGCAGTGTAATCTCGGCATTGTTGTTTCACCGGAACCTGCCAGAAGCTACTCGTTAGATCTATTGTTGATAAGTACTTCATGTTACTGCATCTCGCCAGGATTTCTTGAATCGGAGTCGGTCCTTTGTAGTCTGGAACAGTGACACTATTTATCCTCCTCGCATCTAAACACAAACGTACGTTCCCATCCTTCTTTATTACGGTGACCATTTGGTTGTCGTATGGACTGCTGCACCTTTCAATCATGCCATATCTTAGCATCTTGCTGATTTCGGCGTCCACCTTTTCCTTATACGCTATTGGGATTGGCCACCCGCGTTGGAAATATGGTGTTTTATCCGTCACTCGGAATTCATGTTCGTAGCAATCCATCCATCCTGGACACTCCCGGAATACATTCTTATACTTTACCAAGATCCTTCTTAGTTCCTCCCTCGTCGTTTCATCTTCACACGTCACACTGTCGACCTTCTCATCAATCCTCCTCTCGATTCCGTCCCAGTCCTCTTCTAATAGTTCCATATGTATGATTGGTATCCGCAGTTCCTGTTCACCAGTCCTCCCTTCGAATTCGATGGTTCCCTTCTTCATATCGATCACACATCCCTCTTCTTTCAAAAAGCTGATACCTATTATGCAGTCCCTAATTAAATTCGGTATTACTAGGAAAACACAATCTAATCTAACATCATCAATATAAATTTCACACATAATTTGTTTCCTGATCAATTTAGACTTTCCGCCGACTGCACTTACGATTAACGTGTTGTTCATGCGGAGTTCTTCGTATGGACGCAGGCGTTGTTTATTTCTGTTAAACCATTCCTCTGATATCCCGTTAATGGCAGAACCTGTATCAATCAAGGCTAAAACTGTAACATCACCATTAAATTTTACCTCAATCTCTGGACATTTTGAGATTCGCTTTTCCAGTTGTGTTTGTTCATCCAGGATTAACTCATGTCGTAAGTCAGGTAACAAAATATCGGTCTTGTACTGTTGTAGTGTAGGTCGACGAACGGCTATCTTTTCATGTGACCCACTTAATTTTTTTTTTCTACTGTTCCACTAACCTTAGTGGCAGACGTTGAGGCACCATTGTTTACAAATTCAATGGTATTTATTGCCGACTTGTTACTGAAATGTTGGGGTTGTCGGTAGTTCCCTCCTTCCCCCTTTCTATGTTGCCAGTGTAAAGGTTTTTGCTCCGTAATCACCCTGTTTACGGTGGTGTTCTGTTGACCGTGAGGCGCCCCTCTCGTGTCTCGGTCGTTCAACTTGTCTGTCTGACGCACAAACCGATCATCTCTACTGTTTCTTTGCCGGATCATGGCATATTCAGAAATCAATGATTCAAGATTCTGTATTGTCCTTACGTCCCTAGTCACGCTCGCTATCTCTAATTCTCGTCCATAATGTCGCGTTATCTTCCTAATCAGTTGATAATCCATGAGCGGCGGTGTAAGCTGCCTGCTTTCCAGGAGCTGTCGTTCCATGTATTGGACAGCACTCATACTCCCACGCCAGTCGAAACGACCATACTCCAGCTTGTTTCGGACATCATCCTGCTTCTCCGGGCCCCAATACTTCTGCGTAAAGATTTCTTTAAATTCATCGAAGTTCTTGATTTGGTCACGTACCACGCGCCACCATATAGCTGTATCGGCCTCGAGATGTTTCCCTATCCACTTCACGTTATCCGCTGCGTAGTACATTAGCTGGTGCTCGGGTAATTCCTTTAGGAACTCTATAGGAAAACGGTCTGTTCCGTTGTACTTGAGTTCGGAATTATTGTTTCCATTCTCGTGGACGGTCCTATCTCAGTTTCCGCTATCCGTCGCTGTAGTCTTTCTTGTCCACTTTTAATATGATTTATGTGACTTCTCAACTCTTCAATTATCACGTCCTTCTCCTTCTCCGTCGTTGTGGTCTTCTGTTCCGCCGTGCGTTGACAGTCGTCCACTTCAACGATCTTCTGTTTTAACACTTTGACGGCTTCTCCTTGCTTTTGTTGTTGTTGTAAAATACTGTTCTGTACCTCTCTTCGCCATTCCTCGTTTCTATTGTTCGTCTCTTGGATTTGGTGATCTAATTTTTGATCGACTTGTTCGTTTGCCTTCTGTGTATTATTTATGGCTTCCTGCCACTCTTGACGGTCTTTCTCTCTCACTTCTTTATTCTCTTTTACCTGTTTCTTCAGTTCATTCTTCAACTCTTTTATTCCACTTTCACTCTTCTTTTGTAGATCGCTAATTTTATCATCCCACTTCTTAGCATAATCCTGCAGATCTAGTGTTATTTTGCTGATCTGTTCTTCATTATGTCTTTTTAATTCCTCCTGCATTTGTTTTTGTTCCCTACTTTGCTGTTACAATTTCTCTGTAATTAAATTTTGTTTTTCGTTTTGTTCTTCTCGCATCTGTTTCAGATCATCTCGCGTCTGTTGTTTAATTTCATTCTTTTGCTGGTCCATCTTCTCGGCCAACTTCTCAAGTAGCATTTGTAGATTTAATTCGCTGGGTTGGGACACCTGTCCCCCCGCCCTTATCTCAGATTCACACGCGCTGACGTCGTCGCTGGGCGTCGCGTTCTCCTCCCGTCCTTCTATGTTTAATTCATTATTAATGTCGAATTCTGGACTTTCGGAGTTATTATTATTAGTCGCCATTTTTGCTCGACTTCGTGTAATCATTCAGAGTTGTTTTACAAGTATTTGTTTTTATTCTAATGCTTATATTATACCTTATCAAACTACTAGCTATTCTACTATACCACTGGCTGCACTTAACCAGCTCGTTTAACAAGGATTATCCCTATTAATCGGCCATCAGGTTGGGCGCCATATACGATGTTAATATTTATGCGTATTAATTGCATAAATTGATTAATTATTAATTATAAATTTATTGATCTGTAATTATGAAATTGTTGCCGGTATGAACTTTGTCGTACTTACATGTATCTACCCCCGTATTTGGACACCATATACGATGTTATATATTTATGCAAATTTATTTGCATACATTAATTAATTATATAAAATTGATTGATTACTTTTATAGGTACGTATATCTTCACTTTATATTGCCCCGTGATGTTGGAGCACCATGTACCACATTAATAATATCTGTATGCAAATTTATTTGCATATATTAATTAATTATCTTTGTTATTAAAAATTTGATCTTGCATTGCCCCTCTTTGGGAAGCCATATACAACGATAATATTACCTGTATGCCAATTGTTACGTAAACTGATGTAATTATCTCTTTAATAAAGTTGTGATCAAAATGTATCTAACTCTGAGCTTGGGTTAGCATATACGATATAATTAATGTCATGTGTTGAACTCCCATATGCAAGGTTAACAAATTCATTTCTTTAAATAATGAATAATTGTATGAATTGAATTAGAGTTAATTAATTATTCACACTCAAACTTGCTACATATGAAATTACTTCTGACTTTAACTGTCTTCGAAACTTCTATTTTGTGCATCTTTCTGAGTAATTGAATTGATAATCGTTAACTTGAATTATTAATATAGATACTGTTTAATGAAAGGTTAAGTCGTGAGTCAGGGTTTTACATAAATCAATAGAATACTAACGAATCCATTGTAACTTACGTTTATTAAAATCATTTTCATTCTTATTCATGTCATAACATTAATTTAAGAGCACTTACAAATCTTCAACCAACAATAAAATTCTATGCCACATTCAATAATTCAATGAACAAATTTAAATAATTAAGTGAGCAATCAAATGTAGACGCTTCTTCGTCTGCAATGACGTTACTAACTAAAATGTGGTGTGCTCAAAATTCGTATTTAGTATTTTATGTTTAAACACATTAAACATTTATAGCATGAAATAATCATTATTAACAATACACATATCAATCATATACATAGCTAAAATCCTGTTCCTGCAACAGACACATCAAAATACATACATAGTACAAAATATATTAACAAGAAGACATGTATAATATTCTAGAACATAATATTCCCTACTTATGGATTCGTATCTATCTGACTCATATTTATATAACTTTCTCAGGTGGTTTGGTTCTAAGTGTCAGGTCAGTGGTATTTGATAAATTACTAATTATAAGAAGAGATTAGTTTTGTACTTTACTCGTTCTGCCGTGGTGTGTAGCTCCCATGATGTATCCTTGCGTTGATGGGTGAGGTTAATCCATATAACACTCGATCGCAAACACTTCCGCACAACGCGACAGTCACTTTGAGCTTTTGAGTTTATTATAATACACGTCGTGGCATTATACTCGTAATCGGTCGGCTACGTTTTACACGCGTATATGCCTATTTCGCGGTTCACAGTTCGATACCGTATGCTTCGAATAGTTGTCCATACCACACGACCACTCTTTTCGGCGCCTAGATTGTTTTCAAGTTCATTTGGCACTTGTTCACAATTCTAATTACTTGAGTTGATTACTAAACATTGTAGTATCACTACTTTTTCTGTTATGTATCAAGAATGTCATTTCACAATGTCAGTATCTTTATGACGGTGAATTACATAGAATTTATAAAGATTGTTACTCGCGCTTTATTACGAAAACTACTGTTCCGTTTTACGCTCTGAGTCTTATTCGAGCACTTCCATTTATTTGTAATAATGTCTTAATCGTCTCTATCAAAATACATTTTAACTTACGCACTGCATTAAGTTCTTGTGATTGAACTATTATGAAAATGAAATACAAGTTCAATAGACTGTTCGAAACTCTGAGTAAACCGAGTTAAGAATTATAATAAACTGAGGCAAAGATCTTAATGAACTGAGCCAAAAGTTGTAGTACACTGAGATACAATTTGAATTTACTGAGCGAAAAATTAGAATGAACTGAGCAAAATTTGTAGTAAAACTCCCTTCGCGTCTCCCTGTGTAAACGGTTTTTATTTCTTCTGCTGTTCCCACTCTTGGGATTCTGATGAACGCTCAAACTTCCCACCAAATCATCTTTGATAGGTTCATTCCATGGACCTCCCTGTGTCCCTTCGTCTCCAGTCTGTATTTCCAACGAATTCTCCACCCAGTGCCGTTTGGAGAGGGACGTTCGTACACGAGATTCGCTCTCTGGTCTCAAGCTCTTCTCTGAACCATCCCCTACAGAAATTCCCTCCGGAATTCTCGTTCCTCATTGGCTGGTTGGCTTTTTCGACTTGAATTTGACGTAGTCCACGTGGACTAGATGAGTCGCTGTCTTATGTACGTTGCCCCGTTCCTGGAATCAGTGTTAAGGCTCTGTTTCAAAATCACATCTGCTACTTTTGGTGTAGCATGTCGAATTCTCTCATTGTTGGTACGCTGACAATTTCCTTCATCGTCTTACGGGTGGCATAACATCTGTGCTCTTCACTAGCGTCACTTAGTCGCCTGTCCCATTGTCCTTGCATAAACCATTGTCTTTGAGAAGTCGCACACATGGTTATGAACAATACTCTCGCCGTTGGTTCTGTGTTTTTCTCGCTACTGGACAGATGTAAGGGTAGTCTCCTTTTGTCCTAATTGTGGAGTCGGGCATTCCCACGCATGGTCCAGATGGCTGCAACAAGTGCCGTACAGCTCATTGTTCGTGAATAGTTTTTACGACGTCTTAATGGAAAGGAAAGGTTTGTTCCTTTTCGTCGCCCACCCTCGAACAACGCTAACACGTGTCACTTTTGACGGGCTCTAATTGCTGGTGTACTTCCCTCGCAATAACCCAAAAAATTTAAAAAAAAATATATATGAAATATTAATTATATTACAGTGTCCCCAAATATGATTCGTCGTGCAGATTAATCGGAACGACTAATTCATATTTCGCCCTTACTAGAGTACGATCACTAAGTACATTGGCCATCTCCCATTGGAACGGGTATAGCTGACCTATATCTTCCTTTCGACTGACCTACTGTTGTTTAGAACCGTTTTCTCCCCTTTTTTTTTATTCACCTGAGTGTTTAATTTATTGCTTATCAAATATAAATACGAATCCATTTACAAACTATACGCTCTAGTGCGTTCCTAGATCTGTCTATTCACATACATTACATAACAAATTGTAATTATTTTGTTTACAAGCTATCCTTTTACTTGCGTATACAATATAAACTATATAAATACTAGCAGTAATTTATTGCTTATGAATACTTCTAAAATTTTTATTATTACTTTCAAAATTAATTTGCGATTAAAAACATTTTTTAAGACATCATATACTTACTTACAAACATTCATCGTAATTCCTACCCTCTGGTACCTTGAATCTAAATTTCTGTTAAACACACGTATAATTATTTACAACAAATTAAATCGAATTTGTATAATTCTACAGGTCAAACAAACTTATTTTATATCCACTCTTTCTATGCTTATAATACAATCTTAAGTTCAATATTTAATTCTAACAATTTATTACAATGTTTAATTCTGTTATGCAACTCAGTTGCTTATATCTGTCCTTCAATAAACAAATCTCAATAGTATAACAAATACATCTGTTAATTAATTTACAATCTATACAATATATAAAAATCTGACGTTTTTAAATTTATTACAAGTTTAAAATTTTCGTCTAGAAAATTCTGAATGAATTAACTAGTAGATTGCATTCGCGCCAACTACCGTTATTCTTTTTCATCTAGATCGGTCATTCTTCCTCCTATTCTGACGCTTAGCTCATTTCTCTTTCTGCTGTCTATTAGTGAAGTACATATAGTCCGACTAAAACATTGTCTCGCATGGAGAGTGTCCTTACTAACTACAAATCTACCTGTTGTTGTCAGCCTCGCCAGCTGGGCTTACGTCACTACACACCTCCCTCTCTGTTTATTTACTACTTCGCATGATTTTCAACCTTACTCCTTACTTACTCGCTTTTCAACAAACACTTTTACCTCGCATACATGCTGATGCCGTGTTTCGCCATAGTTACTCTCCCCTTACATAATATGGTTTCAATAGTCTTACATTGAATTTGCCGCGTGTTTTAGTTTCATCGCAATTATCTACTAATATATACGTAGATTCGCCTACAATATCTTTAATCTTAAAAGGTCCCGTGTACAATTCACAAAACTTTTCGATTCTTCTTTGCGTCGCATCGGATTGGTAATGTGTCCACACTAACACCAAATCTCCTACCTGAAATTTCGTCATTTTGTTTGCTTCGTTCACGCGTTTTGCGTGTCGCTCTCATTTTCGTTTGATCCTAACGAATATCTGGTGGCTATCTACTGTCTCTTCTTTCGTATCACAGTTTTCCTTTATGAATTTCTCCCATACACGACTCGGCTTTTTTCCGTGATGCGCTTCATACGGTGTAACTTCTATTGTTTCGTGGTAGACTTCATTAATGCAACATTCTATGGTATTTATGAATTTAGACCATTTTGTGTGTTGGTTCCCTACAAATATCCTAAATAGGTTTCCCAGTTGCCTATTTACGCGTTCGGCAAGGTTTGTTTGTGGGTTTCTTATCGCTGTGTATTTAGGTATAATTCCAAGTTCATCTAGTCCTTTAATCCATTGTTTGGACGTAAACTGCGTACCGTTATCAGTGAGTATTGCTTTCGGTTTTCCACACTCATTTACATATTGCCGGAGTCTACGAAGCGTAGCTACTGTTGTGGCTCTTCTAAGTGTATATAGTTTTACGTACTTGGTAAAGTTATCTATAATGACAAGGATATACTTTACTCCTGCTGCTGCTGTTGGAAGAGGTCCATAAAAGTCGCCACTAATCAATTCACCTTTACTCGTCGGTATAATTGGCTTCGTGCCACCAAATAAGTTACGATTGTTTGAATCCTTACATTTTTGGCACTTATCGCACGTCTTCACGTACGCCTGTACGCGCTTCGACATTCGGTCGAAAGTGAAATGTTCCTGCAGTAACTTTATACATTTCTTACTGCCAACATGACCGTACATTGTGTGTATTTCTTCGATGAGTCTCCCCGTAATGCTTTCTGGTACGTAGAGTTTCCATCGACCCTTACTTTTTCTGTATAATTTATCATTACTACACTTATAAAATTTACATAATTCATTCTTATCATCCATCGTCAAATCCTTCATTATTTGCTGTAGCTTCTTATCTTCTAACTGGTATGTCTCGAAGTTCTTTAACATCATGTTCATTTCTTTACTCATTTTAATTATTGTATGGTTCATTTGATATGCATAACTGTCGTCGAATGGATCTTCCTTCGTCATATCCTCTGGGTAATGACTCAAGATGTCGGCAACGATATTCTCCTTTCCCTTACAGTGAATTATATCAAAGTTATACTCTTGAATACTAAGTATCCAACGTGTGATCCTTGAGTTGTTTAGGTGACACTTACTCATGAAGATCAACGCCTTGTTATCTGTTATTATGGTCAATGGCTGTCCTAAAACGTAAATTCGGAATTTCTCCAGACATCTAACTATGCTTAGTAGCTCTTTTTCCGTAGTAAAGTAGTTTAGTTCTGCACCTTTGAACATTTTACTAGTATATGCTACCACGCAGATGTTTTTGTCGTCATCCAACTAGTATAATTGGCCTCCATAAGCGAAATTACTTGCATCACACTGCAAGAAGTACCTCTTATTTACCTGCGGAAAACTTAAGATAATAGTATTGATAAACAAGTCCTTGACCTGTTGGAAACACTGGTCAAGATCAGGCGTCCATTTAAATTTCTGACCCTTTTTAAGTAGACTTAACAAAGGTTGTGTGGCTTCTGCATATTTGCTTGTAAATTTGTTGTAAAAATTAGTAAGTCCCAGGAATCCCTTTAACTGCTTTTGATTCTTCGGGGTCGGGAATTTCCTGATTGCTGCTACTTTCTCTTCGGATGCTCGTATACCGTTAGTAGTAAGCTGATAACCAAGGTGTGCGATCTCCTTGCGAAAAAATTGTGATTTTTCCAAATTTATTGTTAGGTTGGCTGCTAATAAATTCTTAAGTAATGCTTCTATATTCTCCAAATGTGTGCTTACATTAGACGAAAAACAAAGACAATCATTGACGTAGATGATTGTATTCTCTTTCACTTCGTCGGTGAATGCCATATCCAAACCTCTCGTCAGGGCTGCTGAACTGGTACTAAGTCCAAATGGAGTTACGGTATATCTGTAACACTTTCCTTCATACAGAAATGCAGTGTAATCTCGGCATTGTTGTTTCACCGGAACCTGCCAGAAGCTACTCGTTAGATCTATTGTTGATAAGTACTTCATGTTACTGCATCTCGCCAGGATTTCTTGAATCGGAGTCGGTCCTTTGTAGTCTGGAACAGTGACACTATTTATCCTCCTCGCATCTAAACACAAACGTACGTTCCCATCCTTCTTTATTACGGTGACCATTTGGTTGACGTATGGACTGCTGCACCTTTCAATCATGCCATATCTTAGCATCTTGCTGATTTCGGCGTCCACCTTTTCCTTATACGCTATTGGGATTGGCCACCCGCGTTGGAAATATGGTGTTTTATCCGTCACTCGGAATTCATGTTCGTAGCAATCCATCCGTCCTGGACACTCCCGGAATACATTCTTATACTTTACCAAGATCCTTCTTAGTTCCTCCCTCGTCGTTTCATCTTCACACGTCACACTGTCGACCTTCTCATCAATCCTCCTCTCGATTCCGTCCCAGTCCTCTTCTAATAGTTCCATATGTATGATTGGTATCCGCAGTTCCTGTTCACCAGTCCTCCCTTCGAATTCGATGGTTCCCTTCTTCATATCGATCACACATCCCTCTTCTTTCAAAAAGCTGATACCTATTATGCAGTCCCTAATTAAATTCGGTATTACTAGGAAAACACAATCTAATCTAACATCATCAATATAAATTTCACACATAATTTGTTTCCTGATCAATTTAGACTTTCCGCCGACTGCACTTACGATTAACGTGTTGTTCATGCGGAGTTCTTCGTATGGACGCAGGCGTTGTTTATTTCTGTTAAACCATTCCTCTGATATCCCGTTAATGGCAGAACATGTATCAATCAAGGCTAAAACTGTAACATCACCATTAAATTTTACCTCAATCTCTGGACATTTTGAGATTCGCTTTTCCAGTTGTGTTTGTTCATCCAGGATTAACTCATGTCGTAAGTCAGGTAACAAAATATCGGTCTTGTACTGTTGTAGTGTAGGTCGACGAACGGCTATCTTTTCATGTGACCCACTTAATTTTTTTTTTCTACTGTTCCACTAACCTTAGTGGCAGACGTTGAGGCACCATTGTTTACAAATTCAATGGTATTTATTGCCGACTTGTTACTGAAATGTTGGGGTTGTCGGTAGTTCCCTCCTTCCCCCTTTCTATGTTGCCAGTGTAAAGGTTTTTGCTCCGTAATCACCCTGTTTACGGTGGTGTTCTGTTGACCGTGAGGCGCCCCTCTCGTGTCTCGGTCGTTCAACTTGTCTGTCTGACGCACAAACCGATCATCTCTACTGTTTCTTTGCCGGATCATGGCATATTCAGAAATCAATGATTCAAGATTCTGTATTGTCCTTACGTCCCTAGTCACGCTCGCTATCTCTAATTCTCGTCCATAATGTCGCGTTATCTTCCTAATCAGTTGATAATCCATGAGCGGCGGTGTAAGCTGCCTGCTTTCCAGGAGCTGTCGTTCCATGTATTGGACAGCACTCATACTCCCACGCCAGTCGAAACGACCATACTCCAGCTTGTTTCGGACATCATCCTGCTTCTCCGGGCCCCAATACTTCTGCGTAAAGATTTCTTTAAATTCATCGAAGTTCTTGATTTGGTCACGTACCACGCGCCACCATATAGCTGTATCGGCCTCGAGATGTTTCCCTATCCACTTCACGTTATCCGCTGCGTAGTACATTAGCTGGTGCTCGGATAATTCCTTTAGGAACTCTATAGGAAAACGGTCTGTTCCGTTGTACTTGAGTTCGGAATTATTGTTTCCATTCTCGTGGACGGTCCTATCTCAGTTTCCGCTATCCGTCGCTGTAGTCTTTCTTGTCCACTTTTAATATGATTTATGTGACTTCTCAACTCTTCAATTATCACGTCCTTCTCCTTCTCCGTCGTTGTGGTCTTCTGTTCCGCCGTGCGTTGACAGTCGTCCACTTCAACGATCTTCTGTTTTAACACTTTGACGGCTTCTCCTTGCTTTTGTTGTTGTTGTAAAATACTGTTCTGTACCTCTCTTCGCCATTCCTCGTTTCTATTGTTCGTCTCTTGGATTTGGTGATCTAATTTTTGATCGACTTGTTCGTTTGCCTTCTGTGTATTATTTATGGCTTCCTGCCACTCTTGACGGTCTTTCTCTCTCACTTCTTTATTCTCTTTTACCTGTTTCTTCAGTTCATTCTTCAACTCTTTTATTCCACTTTCACTCTTCTTTTGTAGATCGCTAATTTTATCATCCCACTTCTTAGCATAATCCTGCAGATCTAGTGTTATTTTGCTGATCTGTTCTTCATTATGTCTTTTTAATTCCTCCTGCATTTGTTTTTGTTCCCTACTTTGCTGTTACAATTTCTCTGTAATTAAATTTTGTTTTTCGTTTTGTTCTTCTCGCATCTGTTTCAGATCATCTCGCGTCTGTTGTTTAATTTCATTCTTTTGCTGGTCCATCTTCTCGGCCAACTTCTCAAGTAGCATTTGTAGATTTAATTCGCTGGGTTGGGACACCTGTCCCCCCGCCCTTATCTCAGATTCACACCCGCTGACGTCGTCGCTGGGCGTCGCGTTCTCCTCCCGTCCTTCTATGTTTAATTCATTATTAATGTTGAATTCTGGACTTTCGGAGTTATTATTATTTGTCGCCATTTTTGCTCGACTTCGTGTAATCATTCAGAGTTGTTTTACAAGTATTTGTTTTTATTCTAATGCTTATATTATACCTTATCAAACTACTAGCTATTCTACTATACCACTGGCTGCACTTAACCAGCTCGTTTAACAAGGATTATCCCTATTAATCGGCCATCAGGTTGGGCGCCATATACGATGTTAATATTTATGCGTATTAATTGCATAAATTGATTAATTATTAATTATAAATTTATTGATCTGTAATTATGAAATTGTTGCCGGTACGAACTTTGTCGTACTTACATGTATCTACCCCCGTATTTGGACGCCATATACGATGTTATATATTTATGCAAATTTATTTGCATACATTAATTAATTATATAAAATTGATTGATTACTTTTATAGGTACGTATATCTTCACTTTATATTGCCCCGTGATGTTGGAGCACCATGTACCACATTAATAATATCTGTATGCAAATTTATTTGCATATATTAATTAATTATCTTTGTTATTAAAAATTTGATCTTGCATTGCCCCTCTTTGGGAAGCCATATACAACGATAATATTACCTGTATGCCAATTGGTACGTAAACTGATGTAATTATCTCTTTAATAAAGTTGTGATCAAAATGTATCTAACTCTGAGCTTGGGTTAGCATATACGATATAATTAATGTCATGTGTTGAACTCCCATATGCAAGGTTAACAAATTCATTTCTTTAAATAATGAATAATTGTATGAATTGACTTAGAGTTAATTAATTATTCACACTCAAACTTGCTACATATGAAATTACTTCTGACTTTAACTGTCTTCGAAACTTCTATTTTGTGCATCTTTCTGAGTAATTGAATTGATAATCGTTAACTTGAATTATTAATATAGATACTGTTTAATGAAAGGTTAAGTCGTGAGTCAGGGTTTTACATAAATCAATAGAATACTAACGAATCCATTGTAACTTACGTTTATTAAAATCATTTTCATTCTTATTCATGTCATAACATTAATTTAAGAGCACTTACAAATCTTCAACCAACAATAAAATTCTATGCCACATTTAATAATTCAATGAACAAATTTAAATAATTAAGTGAGCAATCAAATGTAGACGCTTCTTCGTCTGCAATGACGTTACTAACTAAAATGTGGTGTGCTCAAAATTCGTATTTAGTATTTTATGTTAAAACACATTAAACATTTATATGCATGAAATAATCATTATTAACAATACACATATCAATCATATACATAGCTAAAATCCTGTTCCTGCAACAGACACATCAAAATACATACATAGTACAAAATATATTAACAAGAAGACATGTATAATATTCTAGAACATAATATTCCCTACTTATGGATTCGTATCTATCTGACTCATATTTATATAACTTTCTCAGGTGGTTTGGTTCTAAGTGTCAGGTCAGTGGTATTTGATAAATTACTAATTATAAGAAGAGATTAGTTTTGTACTTTACTCGTTCTGCCGTGGTGTGTAGCTCCCATGATGTATCCTTGCGTTGATGGGTGAGGTTAATCCATATAACACTCGATCGCAAACACTTCCGCACAACGCGACAGTCACTTTGAGCTTTTGAGTTTATTATAATACACGTCGTGGCATTATACTCGTAATCGGTCGGCTACGTTTTACACGCGTATATGCCTATTTCGCGGTTCACAGTTCGATACCGTATGCTTCGAATAGTTGTCCATACCACACGACCACTCTTTTCGGCGCCTAGATTGTTTTCAAGTTCATTTGGCACTTGTTCACAATTCTAATTACTTGAGTTGATTACTAAACATTGTAGTATCACTACTTTTTCTGTTATGTATCAAGAATGTCATTTCACAATGTCAGTATCTTTATGACGGTGAATTACATAGAATTTATAAAGATTGTTACTCGCGCTTTATTACGAAAACTACTGTTCCGTTTTACGCTCTGAGTCTTATTCGCGCACTTCCATTTATTTGTAATAATGTCTTAATCGTCTCTATCAAAATACATTTTAACTTACGCACTGCATTAAGTTCTTGTGATTGAACTATTATGAAAATGAAATACAAGTTCAATAGACTGTTCGAAACTCTGAGTAAACCGAGTTAAGAATTATAATAAACTGAGGCAAAGATCTTAATGAACTGAGCCAAAAGTTGTAGTACACTGAGATACAATTTGAATTTACTGAGCGAAAAATTAGAATGAACTGAGCAAAATTTGTAGTAAAACTCCCTTCGCGTCTCCCTGTGTAAACGGTTTTTATTTCTTCTGCTGTTCCCACTCTTGGGATTCTGATGAACGCTCAAACTTCCCACCAAATCATCTTTGATAGGTTCATTCCATGGACCTCCCTGTGTCCCTTCGTCTCCAGGCTGTATTTCCAACGAATTCTCCACCCAGTGCCGTTTGGAGAGGGACGTTCGTACACGAGATTCGCTCTCTGGTCTCAAGCTCTTCTCTGAACCATCCCCTACAGAAATTCCCTCCGGAATTCTCGTTCCTCATTGGCTGGTTGGCTTTTTCGACTTGAATTTGACGTAGTCCACGTGGACTAGATGAGTCGCTGTCTTATGTACGTTGCCCCGTTCCTGGAATCAGTGTTAAGGCTCTGTTTCAAAATCACATCTGCTACTTTTGGTGTAGCATGTCGAATTCTCTCATTGTTGGTACGCTGACAATTTCCTTCATCGTCTTACGGGTGGCATAACATCTGTGCTCTTCACTAGCGTCACTTAGTCGCCTGTCCCATTGTCCTTGCATAAACCATTGTCTTTGAGAAGTCGCACACATGGTTATGAACAATACTCTCGCCGTTGGTTCTGTGTTTTTCTCGCTACTGGACAGATGTAAGGGTAGTCTCCTTTTGTCCTAATTGTGGAGTCGGGCATTCCCACGCATGGTCCAGATGGCTGCAACAAGTGCCGTACAGCTCATTGTTCGTGAATAGTTTTTACGACGTCTTAATGGAAAGGAAAGGTTTGTTCCTTTTCGTCGCCCACCCTCGAACAACGCTAACACGTGTCACTTTTGACGGGCTCTAATTGCTGGTGTACTTCCCTCGCAATAACCCAAAAAATTTAAAAAAAAATATATATGAAATATTAATTATATTACAGTGTCCCCAAATATGATTCGTCGTGCAGATTAATCGGAACGACTAATTCATATTTCGCCCTTACTAGAGTACGATCACTAAGTACATTGGCCGTCTCCCATTGGAACGGGTATAGCTGACCTATATCTTCCTTTCGACTGACCTACTGTTGTTTAGAACCGTTTTCTCCCCTTTTTTTTTATTCACCTGAGTGTTTAATTTATTGCTTATCAAATATAAATACGAATCCATTTACAAACTATACGCTCTAGTGCGTTCCTAGATCTGTCTATTCACATACATTACATAACAAATTGTAATTATTTTGTTTACAAGCTATCCTTTTACTTGCGTATACAATATAAACTATATAAATACTAGCAGTAATTTATTGCTTATGAATACTTCTAAAATTTTTATTATTACTTTCAAAATTAATTTGCGATTAAAAACATTTTTTAAGACATCATATACTTACTTACAAACATTCATCGTAATTCCTACCCTCTGGTACCTTGAATCTAAATTTCTGTTAAACACACGTATAATTATTTACAACAAATTAAATCGAATTTGTATAATTCTACAGGTCAAACAAACTTATTTTATATCCACTCTTTCTATGCTTATAATACAATCTTAAGTTCAATATTTAATTCTAACAATTTATTACAATGTTTAATTCTGTTATGCAACTCAGTTGCTTATATCTGTCCTTCAATAAACAAATCTCAATAGTATAACAAATACATCTGTTAATTAATTTACAATCTATACAATATATAAAAATCTGACGTTTTTAAATTTATTACAAGTTTAAAATTTTCGTCTAGAAAATTCTGAATGAATTAACTAGTAGATTGCATTCGCGCCAACTACCGTTATTCTTTTTCATCTAGATCGGTCATTCTTCCTCCTATTCTGACGCTTAGCTCATTTCTCTTTCTGCTGTCTATTAGTGAAGTACATATAGTCCGACTAAAACATTGTCTCGCATGGAGAGTGTCCTTACTAACTACAAATCTACCTGTTGTTGTCAGCCTCGCCAGCTGGGCTTACGTCACTACACACCTCCCTCTCTGTTTATTTACTACTTCGCATGATTTTCAACCTTACTCCTTACTTACTCGCTTTTCAACAAACACTTTTACCTCGCATACATGCTGATGCCGTGTTTCGCCATAGTTACTCTCCCCTTACATAATATGGTTTCAATAGTCTTACATTGAATTTGCCGCGTGTTTTAGTTTCATCGCAATTATCTACTAATATATACGTAGATTCGCCTACAATATCTTTAATCTTAAAAGGTCCCGTGTACAATTCACAAAACTTTTCGATTCTTCTTTGCGTCGCATCGGATTGGTAATGTGTCCACACTAACACCAAATCTCCTACCTGAAATTTCGTCATTTTGTTTGCTTCGTTCACGCGTTTTGCGTGTCGCTCTCATTTTCGTTTGATCCTAACGAATATCTGGTGGCTATCTACTGTCTCTTCTTTCGTATCACAGTTTTCCTTTATGAATTTCTCCCATACACGACTCGGCTTTTTTCCGTGATGCGCTTCATACGGTGTAACTTCTATTGTTTCGTGGTAGACTTCATTAATGCAACATTCTATGGTATTTATGAATTTAGACCATTTTGTGTGTTGGTTCCCTACAAATATCCTAAATAGGTTTCCCAGTTGCCTATTTACGCGTTCGGCAAGGTTTGTTTGTGGGTTTCTTATCGCTGTGTATTTAGGTATAATTCCAAGTTCATCTAGTCCTTTAATCCATTGTTTGGACGTAAACTGCGTACCGTTATCAGTGAGTATTGCTTTCGGTTTTCCACACTCATTTACATATTGCCGGAGTCTACGAAGCGTAGCTACTGTTGTGGCTCTTCTAAGTGTATATAGTTTTACGTACTTGGTAAAGTTATCTATAATGACAAGGATATACTTTACTCCTGCTGCTGCTGTTGGAAGAGGTCCATAAAAGTCGCCACTAATCAATTCACCTTTACTCGTCGGTATAATTGGCTTCGTGCCACCAAATAAGTTACGATTGTTTGAATCCTTACATTTTTGGCACTTATCGCACGTCTTCACGTACGCCTGTACGCGCTTCGACATTCGGTCGAAAGTGAAATGTTCCTGCAGTAACTTTATACATTTCTTACTGCCAACATGACCGTACATTGTGTGTATTTCTTCGATGAGTCTCCCCGTAATGCTTTCTGGTACGTAGAGTTTCCATCGACCCTTACTTTTTCTGTATAATTTATCATTACTACACTTATAAAATTTACATAATTCATTCTTATCATCCATCGTCAAATCCTTCATTATTTGCTGTAGCTTCTTATCTTCTAACTGGTATGTCTCGAAGTTCTTTAACATCATGTTCATTTCTTTACTCATTTTAATTATTGTATGGTTCATTTGATATGCATAACTGTCGTCGAATGGATCTTCCTTCGTCATATCCTCTGGGTAATGACTCAAGATGTCGGCAACGATATTCTCCTTTCCCTTACAGTGAATTATATCAAAGTTATACTCTTGAATACTAAGTATCCAACGTGTGATCCTTGAGTTGTTTAGGTGACACTTACTCATGAAGATCAACGCCTTGTTATCTGTTATTATGGTCAATGGCTGTCCTAAAACGTAAATTCGGAATTTCTCCAGACATCTAACTATGCTTAGTAGCTCTTTTTCCGTAGTAAAGTAGTTTAGTTCTGCACCTTTGAACATTTTACTAGTATATGCTACCACGCAGATGTTTTTGTCGTCATCCAACTAGTATAATTGGCCTCCATAAGCGAAATTACTTGCATCACACTGCAAGAAGTACCTCTTATTTACCTGCGGAAAACTTAAGATAATAGTATTGATAAACAAGTCCTTGACCTGTTGGAAACACTGGTCAAGATCAGGCGTCCATTTAAATTTCTGACCCTTTTTAAGTAGACTTAACAAAGGTTGTGTGGCTTCTGCATATTTGCTTGTAAATTTGTTGTAAAAATTAGTAAGTCCCAGGAATCCCTTTAACTGCTTTTGATTCTTCGGGGTCGGGAATTTCCTGATTGCTGCTACTTTCTCTTCGGATGCTCGTATACCGTTAGTAGTAAGCTGATAACCAAGGTGTGCGATCTCCTTGCGAAAAAATTGTGATTTTTCCAAATTTATTGTTAGGTTGGCTGCTAATAAATTCTTAAGTAATGCTTCTATATTCTCCAAATGTGTGCTTACATTAGACGAAAAACAAAGACAATCATTGACGTAGATGATTGTATTCTCTTTCACTTCGTCGGTGAATGCCATATCCAAACCTCTCGTCAGGGCTGCTGAACTGGTACTAAGTCCAAATGGAGTTACGGTATATCTGTAACACTTTCCTTCATACAGAAATGCAGTGTAATCTCGGCATTGTTGTTTCACCGGAACCTGCCAGAAGCTACTCGTTAGATCTATTGTTGATAAGTACTTCATGTTACTGCATCTCGCCAGGATTTCTTGAATCGGAGTCGGTCCTTTGTAGTCTGGAACAGTGACACTATTTATCCTCCTCGCATCTAAACACAAACGTACGTTCCCATCCTTCTTTATTACGGTGACCATTTGGTTGACGTATGGACTGCTGCACCTTTCAATCATGCCATATCTTAGCATCTTGCTGATTTCGGCGTCCACCTTTTCCTTATACGCTATTGGGATTGGCCACCCGCGTTGGAAATATGGTGTTTTATCCGTCACTCGGAATTCATGTTCGTAGCAATCCATCCGTCCTGGACACTCCCGGAATACATTCTTATACTTTACCAAGATCCTTCTTAGTTCCTCCCTCGTCGTTTCATCTTCACACGTCACACTGTCGACCTTCTCATCAATCCTCCTCTCGATTCCGTCCCAGTCCTCTTCTAATAGTTCCATATGTATGATTGGTATCCGCAGTTCCTGTTCACCAGTCCTCCCTTCGAATTCGATGGTTCCCTTCTTCATATCGATCACACATCCCTCTTCTTTCAAAAAGCTGATACCTATTATGCAGTCCCTAATTAAATTCGGTATTACTAGGAAAACACAATCTAATCTAACATCATCAATATAAATTTCACACATAATTTGTTTCCTGATCAATTTAGACTTTCCGCCGACTGCACTTACGATTAACGTGTTGTTCATGCGGAGTTCTTCGTATGGACGCAGGCGTTGTTTATTTCTGTTAAACCATTCCTCTGATATCCCGTTAATGGCAGAACATGTATCAATCAAGGCTAAAACTGTAACATCACCATTAAATTTTACCTCAATCTCTGGACATTTTGAGATTCGCTTTTCCAGTTGTGTTTGTTCATCCAGGATTAACTCATGTCGTAAGTCAGGTAACAAAATATCGGTCTTGTACTGTTGTAGTGTAGGTCGACGAACGGCTATCTTTTCATGTGACCCACTTAATTTTTTTTTTCTACTGTTCCACTAACCTTAGTGGCAGACGTTGAGGCACCATTGTTTACAAATTCAATGGTATTTATTGCCGACTTGTTACTGAAATGTTGGGGTTGTCGGTAGTTCCCTCCTTCCCCCTTTCTATGTTGCCAGTGTAAAGGTTTTTGCTCCGTAATCACCCTGTTTACGGTGGTGTTCTGTTGACCGTGAGGCGCCCCTCTCGTGTCTCGGTCGTTCAACTTGTCTGTCTGACGCACAAACCGATCATCTCTACTGTTTCTTTGCCGGATCATGGCATATTCAGAAATCAATGATTCAAGATTCTGTATTGTCCTTACGTCCCTAGTCACGCTCGCTATCTCTAATTCTCGTCCATAATGTCGCGTTATCTTCCTAATCAGTTGATAATCCATGAGCGGCGGTGTAAGCTGCCTGCTTTCCAGGAGCTGTCGTTCCATGTATTGGACAGCACTCATACTCCCACGCCAGTCGAAACGACCATACTCCAGCTTGTTTCGGACATCATCCTGCTTCTCCGGGCCCCAATACTTCTGCGTAAAGATTTCTTTAAATTCATCGAAGTTCTTGATTTGGTCACGTACCACGCGCCACCATATAGCTGTATCGGCCTCGAGATGTTTCCCTATCCACTTCACGTTATCCGCTGCGTAGTACATTAGCTGGTGCTCGGATAATTCCTTTAGGAACTCTATAGGAAAACGGTCTGTTCCGTTGTACTTGAGTTCGGAATTATTGTTTCCATTCTCGTGGACGGTCCTATCTCAGTTTCCGCTATCCGTCGCTGTAGTCTTTCTTGTCCACTTTTAATATGATTTATGTGACTTCTCAACTCTTCAATTATCACGTCCTTCTCCTTCTCCGTCGTTGTGGTCTTCTGTTCCGCCGTGCGTTGACAGTCGTCCACTTCAACGATCTTCTGTTTTAACACTTTGACGGCTTCTCCTTGCTTTTGTTGTTGTTGTAAAATACTGTTCTGTACCTCTCTTCGCCATTCCTCGTTTCTATTGTTCGTCTCTTGGATTTGGTGATCTAATTTTTGATCGACTTGTTCGTTTGCCTTCTGTGTATTATTTATGGCTTCCTGCCACTCTTGACGGTCTTTCTCTCTCACTTCTTTATTCTCTTTTACCTGTTTCTTCAGTTCATTCTTCAACTCTTTTATTCCACTTTCACTCTTCTTTTGTAGATCGCTAATTTTATCATCCCACTTCTTAGCATAATCCTGCAGATCTAGTGTTATTTTGCTGATCTGTTCTTCATTATGTCTTTTTAATTCCTCCTGCATTTGTTTTTGTTCCCTACTTTGCTGTTACAATTTCTCTGTAATTAAATTTTGTTTTTCGTTTTGTTCTTCTCGCATCTGTTTCAGATCATCTCGCGTCTGTTGTTTAATTTCATTCTTTTGCTGGTCCATCTTCTCGGCCAACTTCTCAAGTAGCATTTGTAGATTTAATTCGCTGGGTTGGGACACCTGTCCCCCCGCCCTTATCTCAGATTCACACCCGCTGACGTCGTCGCTGGGCGTCGCGTTCTCCTCCCGTCCTTCTATGTTTAATTCATTATTAATGTTGAATTCTGGACTTTCGGAGTTATTATTATTTGTCGCCATTTTTGCTCGACTTCGTGTAATCATTCAGAGTTGTTTTACAAGTATTTGTTTTTATTCTAATGCTTATATTATACCTTATCAAACTACTAGCTATTCTACTATACCACTGGCTGCACTTAACCAGCTCGTTTAACAAGGATTATCCCTATTAATCGGCCATCAGGTTGGGCGCCATATACGATGTTAATATTTATGCGTATTAATTGCATAAATTGATTAATTATTAATTATAAATTTATTGATCTGTAATTATGAAATTGTTGCCGGTACGAACTTTGTCGTACTTACATGTATCTACCCCCGTATTTGGACGCCATATACGATGTTATATATTTATGCAAATTTATTTGCATACATTAATTAATTATATAAAATTGATTGATTACTTTTATAGGTACGTATATCTTCACTTTATATTGCCCCGTGATGTTGGAGCACCATGTACCACATTAATAATATCTGTATGCAAATTTATTTGCATATATTAATTAATTATCTTTGTTATTAAAAATTTGATCTTGCATTGCCCCTCTTTGGGAAGCCATATACAACGATAATATTACCTGTATGCCAATTGGTACGTAAACTGATGTAATTATCTCTTTAATAAAGTTGTGATCAAAATGTATCTAACTCTGAGCTTGGGTTAGCATATACGATATAATTAATGTCATGTGTTGAACTCCCATATGCAAGGTTAACAAATTCATTTCTTTAAATAATGAATAATTGTATGAATTGACTTAGAGTTAATTAATTATTCACACTCAAACTTGCTACATATGAAATTACTTCTGACTTTAACTGTCTTCGAAACTTCTATTTTGTGCATCTTTCTGAGTAATTGAATTGATAATCGTTAACTTGAATTATTAATATAGATACTGTTTAATGAAAGGTTAAGTCGTGAGTCAGGGTTTTACATAAATCAATAGAATACTAACGAATCCATTGTAACTTACGTTTATTAAAATCATTTTCATTCTTATTCATGTCATAACATTAATTTAAGAGCACTTACAAATCTTCAACCAACAATAAAATTCTATGCCACATTTAATAATTCAATGAACAAATTTAAATAATTAAGTGAGCAATCAAATGTAGACGCTTCTTCGTCTGCAATGACGTTACTAACTAAAATGTGGTGTGCTCAAAATTCGTATTTAGTATTTTATGTTAAAACACATTAAACATTTATATGCATGAAATAATCATTATTAACAATACACATATCAATCATATACATAGCTAAAATCCTGTTCCTGCAACAGACACATCAAAATACATACATAGTACAAAATATATTAACAAGAAGACATGTATAATATTCTAGAACATAATATTCCCTACTTATGGATTCGTATCTATCTGACTCATATTTATATAACTTTCTCAGGTGGTTTGGTTCTAAGTGTCAGGTCAGTGGTATTTGATAAATTACTAATTATAAGAAGAGATTAGTTTTGTACTTTACTCGTTCTGCCGTGGTGTGTAGCTCCCATGATGTATCCTTGCGTTGATGGGTGAGGTTAATCCATATAACACTCGATCGCAAACACTTCCGCACAACGCGACAGTCACTTTGAGCTTTTGAGTTTATTATAATACACGTCGTGGCATTATACTCGTAATCGGTCGGCTACGTTTTACACGCGTATATGCCTATTTCGCGGTTCACAGTTCGATACCGTATGCTTCGAATAGTTGTCCATACCACACGACCACTCTTTTCGGCGCCTAGATTGTTTTCAAGTTCATTTGGCACTTGTTCACAATTCTAATTACTTGAGTTGATTACTAAACATTGTAGTATCACTACTTTTTCTGTTATGTATCAAGAATGTCATTTCACAATGTCAGTATCTTTATGACGGTGAATTACATAGAATTTATAAAGATTGTTACTCGCGCTTTATTACGAAAACTACTGTTCCGTTTTACGCTCTGAGTCTTATTCGCGCACTTCCATTTATTTGTAATAATGTCTTAATCGTCTCTATCAAAATACATTTTAACTTACGCACTGCATTAAGTTCTTGTGATTGAACTATTATGAAAATGAAATACAAGTTCAATAGACTGTTCGAAACTCTGAGTAAACCGAGTTAAGAATTATAATAAACTGAGGCAAAGATCTTAATGAACTGAGCCAAAAGTTGTAGTACACTGAGATACAATTTGAATTTACTGAGCGAAAAATTAGAATGAACTGAGCAAAATTTGTAGTAAAACTCCCTTCGCGTCTCCCTGTGTAAACGGTTTTTATTTCTTCTGCTGTTCCCACTCTTGGGATTCTGATGAACGCTCAAACTTCCCACCAAATCATCTTTGATAGGTTCATTCCATGGACCTCCCTGTGTCCCTTCGTCTCCAGGCTGTATTTCCAACGAATTCTCCACCCAGTGCCGTTTGGAGAGGGACGTTCGTACACGAGATTCGCTCTCTGGTCTCAAGCTCTTCTCTGAACCATCCCCTACAGAAATTCCCTCCGGAATTCTCGTTCCTCATTGGCTGGTTGGCTTTTTCGACTTGAATTTGACGTAGTCCACGTGGACTAGATGAGTCGCTGTCTTATGTACGTTGCCCCGTTCCTGGAATCAGTGTTAAGGCTCTGTTTCAAAATCACATCTGCTACTTTTGGTGTAGCATGTCGAATTCTCTCATTGTTGGTACGCTGACAATTTCCTTCATCGTCTTACGGGTGGCATAACATCTGTGCTCTTCACTAGCGTCACTTAGTCGCCTGTCCCATTGTCCTTGCATAAACCATTGTCTTTGAGAAGTCGCACACATGGTTATGAACAATACTCTCGCCGTTGGTTCTGTGTTTTTCTCGCTACTGGACAGATGTAAGGGTAGTCTCCTTTTGTCCTAATTGTGGAGTCGGGCATTCCCACGCATGGTCCAGATGGCTGCAACAAGTGCCGTACAGCTCATTGTTCGTGAATAGTTTTTACGACGTCTTAATGGAAAGGAAAGGTTTGTTCCTTTTCGTCGCCCACCCTCGAACAACGCTAACACGTGTCACTTTTGACGGGCTCTAATTGCTGGTGTACTTCCCTCGCAATAACCCAAAAAATTTAAAAAAAAATATATATGAAATATTAATTATATTACAGTGTCCCCAAATATGATTCGTCGTGCAGATTAATCGGAACGACTAATTCATATTTCGCCCTTACTAGAGTACGATCACTAAGTACATTGGCCGTCTCCCATTGGAACGGGTATAGCTGACCTATATCTTCCTTTCGACTGACCTACTGTTGTTTAGAACCGTTTTCTCCCCTTTTTTTTTATTCACCTGAGTGTTTAATTTATTGCTTATCAAATATAAATACGAATCCATTTACAAACTATACGCTCTAGTGCGTTCCTAGATCTGTCTATTCACATACATTACATAACAAATTGTAATTATTTTGTTTACAAGCTATCCTTTTACTTGCGTATACAATATAAACTATATAAATACTAGCAGTAATTTATTGCTTATGAATACTTCTAAAATTTTTATTATTACTTTCAAAATTAATTTGCGATTAAAAACATTTTTTAAGACATCATATACTTACTTACAAACATTCATCGTAATTCCTACCCTCTGGTACCTTGAATCTAAATTTCTGTTAAACACACGTATAATTATTTACAACAAATTAAATCGAATTTGTATAATTCTACAGGTCAAACAAACTTATTTTATATCCACTCTTTCTATGCTTATAATACAATCTTAAGTTCAATATTTAATTCTAACAATTTATTACAATGTTTAATTCTGTTATGCAACTCAGTTGCTTATATCTGTCCTTCAATAAACAAATCTCAATAGTATAACAAATACATCTGTTAATTAATTTACAATCTATACAATATATAAAAATCTGACGTTTTTAAATTTATTACAAGTTTAAAATTTTCGTCTAGAAAATTCTGAATGAATTAACTAGTAGATTGCATTCGCGCCAACTACCGTTATTCTTTTTCATCTAGATCGGTCATTCTTCCTCCTATTCTGACGCTTAGCTCATTTCTCTTTCTGCTGTCTATTAGTGAAGTACATATAGTCCGACTAAAACATTGTCTCGCATGGAGAGTGTCCTTACTAACTACAAATCTACCTGTTGTTGTCAGCCTCGCCAGCTGGGCTTACGTCACTACACACCTCCCTCTCTGTTTATTTACTACTTCGCATGATTTTCAACCTTACTCCTTACTTACTCGCTTTTCAACAAACACTTTTACCTCGCATACATGCTGATGCCGTGTTTCGCCATAGTTACTCTCCCCTTACATAATATGGTTTCAATAGTCTTACATTGAATTTGCCGCGTGTTTTAGTTTCATCGCAATTATCTACTAATATATACGTAGATTCGCCTACAATATCTTTAATCTTAAAAGGTCCCGTGTACAATTCACAAAACTTTTCGATTCTTCTTTGCGTCGCATCGGATTGGTAATGTGTCCACACTAACACCAAATCTCCTACCTGAAATTTCGTCATTTTGTTTGCTTCGTTCACGCGTTTTGCGTGTCGCTCTCATTTTCGTTTGATCCTAACGAATATCTGGTGGCTATCTACTGTCTCTTCTTTCGTATCACAGTTTTCCTTTATGAATTTCTCCCATACACGACTCGGCTTTTTTCCGTGATGCGCTTCATACGGTGTAACTTCTATTGTTTCGTGGTAGACTTCATTAATGCAACATTCTATGGTATTTATGAATTTAGACCATTTTGTGTGTTGGTTCCCTACAAATATCCTAAATAGGTTTCCCAGTTGCCTATTTACGCGTTCGGCAAGGTTTGTTTGTGGGTTTCTTATCGCTGTGTATTTAGGTATAATTCCAAGTTCATCTAGTCCTTTAATCCATTGTTTGGACGTAAACTGCGTACCGTTATCAGTGAGTATTGCTTTCGGTTTTCCACACTCATTTACATATTGCCGGAGTCTACGAAGCGTAGCTACTGTTGTGGCTCTTCTAAGTGTATATAGTTTTACGTACTTGGTAAAGTTATCTATAATGACAAGGATATACTTTACTCCTGCTGCTGCTGTTGGAAGAGGTCCATAAAAGTCGCCACTAATCAATTCACCTTTACTCGTCGGTATAATTGGCTTCGTGCCACCAAATAAGTTACGATTGTTTGAATCCTTACATTTTTGGCACTTATCGCACGTCTTCACGTACGCCTGTACGCGCTTCGACATTCGGTCGAAAGTGAAATGTTCCTGCAGTAACTTTATACATTTCTTACTGCCAACATGACCGTACATTGTGTGTATTTCTTCGATGAGTCTCCCCGTAATGCTTTCTGGTACGTAGAGTTTCCATCGACCCTTACTTTTTCTGTATAATTTATCATTACTACACTTATAAAATTTACATAATTCATTCTTATCATCCATCGTCAAATCCTTCATTATTTGCTGTAGCTTCTTATCTTCTAACTGGTATGTCTCGAAGTTCTTTAACATCATGTTCATTTCTTTACTCATTTTAATTATTGTATGGTTCATTTGATATGCATAACTGTCGTCGAATGGATCTTCCTTCGTCATATCCTCTGGGTAATGACTCAAGATGTCGGCAACGATATTCTCCTTTCCCTTACAGTGAATTATATCAAAGTTATACTCTTGAATACTAAGTATCCAACGTGTGATCCTTGAGTTGTTTAGGTGACACTTACTCATGAAGATCAACGCCTTGTTATCTGTTATTATGGTCAATGGCTGTCCTAAAACGTAAATTCGGAATTTCTCCAGACATCTAACTATGCTTAGTAGCTCTTTTTCCGTAGTAAAGTAGTTTAGTTCTGCACCTTTGAACATTTTACTAGTATATGCTACCACGCAGATGTTTTTGTCGTCATCCAACTAGTATAATTGGCCTCCATAAGCGAAATTACTTGCATCACACTGCAAGAAGTACCTCTTATTTACCTGCGGAAAACTTAAGATAATAGTATTGATAAACAAGTCCTTGACCTGTTGGAAACACTGGTCAAGATCAGGCGTCCATTTAAATTTCTGACCCTTTTTAAGTAGACTTAACAAAGGTTGTGTGGCTTCTGCATATTTGCTTGTAAATTTGTTGTAAAAATTAGTAAGTCCCAGGAATCCCTTTAACTGCTTTTGATTCTTCGGGGTCGGGAATTTCCTGATTGCTGCTACTTTCTCTTCGGATGCTCGTATACCGTTAGTAGTAAGCTGATAACCAAGGTGTGCGATCTCCTTGCGAAAAAATTGTGATTTTTCCAAATTTATTGTTAGGTTGGCTGCTAATAAATTCTTAAGTAATGCTTCTATATTCTCCAAATGTGTGCTTACATTAGACGAAAAACAAAGACAATCATTGACGTAGATGATTGTATTCTCTTTCACTTCGTCGGTGAATGCCATATCCAAACCTCTCGTCAGGGCTGCTGAACTGGTACTAAGTCCAAATGGAGTTACGGTATATCTGTAACACTTTCCTTCATACAGAAATGCAGTGTAATCTCGGCATTGTTGTTTCACCGGAACCTGCCAGAAGCTACTCGTTAGATCTATTGTTGATAAGTACTTCATGTTACTGCATCTCGCCAGGATTTCTTGAATCGGAGTCGGTCCTTTGTAGTCTGGAACAGTGACACTATTTATCCTCCTCGCATCTAAACACAAACGTACGTTCCCATCCTTCTTTATTACGGTGACCATTTGGTTGACGTATGGACTGCTGCACCTTTCAATCATGCCATATCTTAGCATCTTGCTGATTTCGGCGTCCACCTTTTCCTTATACGCTATTGGGATTGGCCACCCGCGTTGGAAATATGGTGTTTTATCCGTCACTCGGAATTCATGTTCGTAGCAATCCATCCGTCCTGGACACTCCCGGAATACATTCTTATACTTTACCAAGATCCTTCTTAGTTCCTCCCTCGTCGTTTCATCTTCACACGTCACACTGTCGACCTTCTCATCAATCCTCCTCTCGATTCCGTCCCAGTCCTCTTCTAATAGTTCCATATGTATGATTGGTATCCGCAGTTCCTGTTCACCAGTCCTCCCTTCGAATTCGATGGTTCCCTTCTTCATATCGATCACACATCCCTCTTCTTTCAAAAAGCTGATACCTATTATGCAGTCCCTAATTAAATTCGGTATTACTAGGAAAACACAATCTAATCTAACATCAATATAAATTTCACACATAATTTGTTTCCTGATCAATTTAGACTTTCCGCCGACTGCACTTACGATTAACGTGTTGTTCATGCGGAGTTCTTCGTATGGACGCAGGCGTTGTTTATTTCTGTTAAACCATTCCTCTGATATCCCGTTAATGGCAGAACATGTATCAATCAAGGCTAAAACTGTAACATCACCATTAAATTTTACCTCAATCTCTGGACATTTTGAGATTCGCTTTTCCAGTTGTGTTTGTTCATCCAGGATTAACTCATGTCGTAAGTCAGGTAACAAAATATCGGTCTTGTACTGTTGTAGTGTAGGTCGACGAACGGCTATCTTTTCATGTGACCCACTTAATTTTTTTTTTCTACTGTTCCACTAACCTTAGTGGCAGACGTTGAGGCACCATTGTTTACAAATTCAATGGTATTTATTGCCGACTTGTTACTGAAATGTTGGGGTTGTCGGTAGTTCCCTCCTTCCCCCTTTCTATGTTGCAAGTGTAAAGGTTTTTGCTCCGTAATCACCCTGTTTACGGTGGTGTTCTGTTGACCGTGAGGCGCCCCTCTCGTGTCTCGGTCGTTCAACTTGTCTGTCTGACGCACAAACCGATCATCTCTACTGTTTCTTTGCCGGATCATGGCATATTCAGAAATCAATGATTCAAGATTCTGTATTGTCCTTACGTCCCTAGTCACGCTCGCTATCTCTAATTCTCGTCCATAATGTCGCGTTATCTTCCTAATCAGTTGATAATCCATGAGCGGCGGTGTAAGCTGCCTGCTTTCCAGGAGCTGTCGTTCCATGTATTGGACAGCACTCATACTCCCACGCCAGTCGAAACGACCATACTCCAGCTTGTTTCGGACATCATCCTGCTTCTCCGGGCCCCAATACTTCTGCGTAAAGATTTCTTTAAATTCATCGAAGTTCTTGATTTGGTCACGTACCACGCGCCACCATATAGCTGTATCGGCCTCGAGATGTTTCCCTATCCACTTCACGTTATCCGCTGCGTAGTACATTAGCTGGTGCTCGGATAATTCCTTTAGGAACTCTATAGGAAAACGGTCTGTTCCGTTGTACTTGAGTTCGGAATTATTGTTTCCATTCTCGTGGACGGTCCTATCTCAGTTTCCGCTATCCGTCGCTGTAGTCTTTCTTGTCCACTTTTAATATGATTTATGTGACTTCTCAACTCTTCAATTATCACGTCCTTCTCCTTCTCCGTCGTTGTGGTCTTCTGTTCCGCCGTGCGTTGACAGTCGTCCACTTCAACGATCTTCTGTTTTAACACTTTGACGGCTTCTCCTTGCTTTTGTTGTTGTTGTAAAATACTGTTCTGTACCTCTCTTCGCCATTCCTCGTTTCTATTGTTCGTCTCTTGGATTTGGTGATCTAATTTTTGATCGACTTGTTCGTTTGCCTTCTGTGTATTATTTATGGCTTCCTGCCACTCTTGACGGTCTTTCTCTCTCACTTCTTTATTCTCTTTTACCTGTTTCTTCAGTTCATTCTTCAACTCTTTTATTCCACTTTCACTCTTCTTTTGTAGATCGCTAATTTTATCATCCCACTTCTTAGCATAATCCTGCAGATCTAGTGTTATTTTGCTGATCTGTTCTTCATTATGTCTTTTTAATTCCTCCTGCATTTGTTTTTGTTCCCTACTTTGCTGTTACAATTTCTCTGTAATTAAATTTTGTTTTTCGTTTTGTTCTTCTCGCATCTGTTTCAGATCATCTCGCGTCTGTTGTTTAATTTCATTCTTTTGCTGGTCCATCTTCTCGGCCAACTTCTCAAGTAGCATTTGTAGATTTAATTCGCTGGGTTGGGACACCTGTCCCCCCGCCCTTATCTCAGATTCACACCCGCTGAAGTCGTCGCTGGGCGTCGCGTTCTCCTCCCGTCCTTCTATGTTTAATTCATTATTAATGTTGAATTCTGGACTTTCGGAGTTATTATTATTAGTCGCCATTTTTGCTCGACTTCGTGTAATCATTCAGAGTTGTTTTACAAGTATTTGTTTTTATTCTAATGCTTATATTATACCTTATCAAACTACTAGCTATTCTACTATACCACTGGCTGCACTTAACCAGCTCGTTTAACAAGGATTATCCCTATTAATCGGCCATCAGGTTGGGCGCCATATACGATGTTAATATTTATGCGTATTAATTGCATAAATTGATTAATTATTAATTATAAATTTATTGATCTGTAATTATGAAATTGTTGCCGGTACGAACTTTGTCGTACTTACATGTATCTACCCCCGTATTTGGACGCCATATACGATGTTATATATTTATGCAAATTTATTTGCATACATTAATTAATTATATAAAATTGATTGATTACTTTTATAGGTACGTATATCTTCACTTTATATTGCCCCGTGATGTTGGAGCACCATGTACCACATTAATAATATCTGTATGCAAATTTATTTGCATATATTAATTAATTATCTTTGTTATTAAAAATTTGATCTTGCATTGCCCCTCTTTGGGAAGCCATATACAACGATAATATTACCTGTATGCCAATTGGTACGTAAACTGATGTAATTATCTCTTTAATAAAGTTGTGATCAAAATGTATCTAACTCTGAGCTTGGGTTAGCATATACGATATAATTAATGTCATGTGTTGAACTCCCATATGCAAGGTTAACAAATTCATTTCTTTAAATAATGAATAATTGTATGAATTGACTTAGAGTTAATTAATTATTCACACTCAAACTTGCTACATATGAAATTACTTCTGACTTTAACTGTCTTCGAAACTTCTATTTTGTGCATCTTTCTGAGTAATTGAATTGATAATCGTTAACTTGAATTATTAATATAGATACTGTTTAATGAAAGGTTAAGTCGTGAGTCAGGGTTTTACATAAATCAATAGAATACTAACGAATCCATTGTAACTTACGTTTATTAAAATCATTTTCATTCTTATTCATGTCATAACATTAATTTAAGAGCACTTACAAATCTTCAACCAACAATAAAATTCTATGCCACATTTAATAATTCAATGAACAAATTTAAATAATTAAGTGAGCAATCAAATGTAGACGCTTCTTCGTCTGCAATGACGTTACTAACTAAAATGTGGTGTGCTCAAAATTCGTATTTAGTATTTTATGTTAAAACACATTAAACATTTATATGCATGAAATAATCATTATTAACAATACACATATCAATCATATACATAGCTAAAATCCTGTTCCTGCAACAGACACATCAAAATACATACATAGTACAAAATATATTAACAAGAAGACATGTATAATATTCTAGAACATAATATTCCCTACTTATGGATTCGTATCTATCTGACTCATATTTATATAACTTTCTCAGGTGGTTTGGTTCTAAGTGTCAGGTCAGTGGTATTTGATAAATTACTAATTATAAGAAGAGATTAGTTTTGTACTTTACTCGTTCTGCCGTGGTGTGTAGCTCCCATGATGTATCCTTGCGTTGATGGGTGAGGTTAATCCATATAACACTCGATCGCAAACACTTCCGCACAACGCGACAGTCACTTTGAGCTTTTGAGTTTATTATAATACACGTCGTGGCATTATACTCGTAATCGGTCGGCTACGTTTTACACGCGTATATGCCTATTTCGCGGTTCACAGTTCGATACCGTATGCTTCGAATAGTTGTCCATACCACACGACCACTCTTTTCGGCGCCTAGATTGTTTTCAAGTTCATTTGGCACTTGTTCACAATTCTAATTACTTGAGTTGATTACTAAACATTGTAGTATCACTACTTTTTCTGTTATGTATCAAGAATGTCATTTCACAATGTCAGTATCTTTATGACGGTGAATTACATAGAATTTATAAAGATTGTTACTCGCGCTTTATTACGAAAACTACTGTTCCGTTTTACGCTCTGAGTCTTATTCGCGCACTTCCATTTATTTGTAATAATGTCTTAATCGTCTCTATCAAAATACATTTTAACTTACGCACTGCATTAAGTTCTTGTGATTGAACTATTATGAAAATGAAATACAAGTTCAATAGACTGTTCGAAACTCTGAGTAAACCGAGTTAAGAATTATAATAAACTGAGGCAAAGATCTTAATGAACTGAGCCAAAAGTTGTAGTACACTGAGATACAATTTGAATTTACTGAGCGAAAAATTAGAATGAACTGAGCAAAATTTGTAGTAAAACTCCCTTCGCGTCTCCCTGTGTAAACGGTTTTTATTTCTTCTGCTGTTCCCACTCTTGGGATTCTGATGAACGCTCAAACTTCCCACCAAATCATCTTTGATAGGTTCATTCCATGGACCTCCCTGTGTCCCTTCGTCTCCAGGCTGTATTTCCAACGAATTCTCCACCCAGTGCCGTTTGGAGAGGGACGTTCGTACACGAGATTCGCTCTCTGGTCTCAAGCTCTTCTCTGAACCATCCCCTACAGAAATTCCCTCCGGAATTCTCGTTCCTCATTGGCTGGTTGGCTTTTTCGACTTGAATTTGACGTAGTCCACGTGGACTAGATGAGTCGCTGTCTTATGTACGTTGCCCCGTTCCTGGAATCAGTGTTAAGGCTCTGTTTCAAAATCACATCTGCTACTTTTGGTGTAGCATGTCGAATTCTCTCATTGTTGGTACGCTGACAATTTCCTTCATCGTCTTACGGGTGGCATAACATCTGTGCTCTTCACTAGCGTCACTTAGTCGCCTGTCCCATTGTCCTTGCATAAACCATTGTCTTTGAGAAGTCGCACACATGGTTATGAACAATACTCTCGCCGTTGGTTCTGTGTTTTTCTCGCTACTGGACAGATGTAAGGGTAGTCTCCTTTTGTCCTAATTGTGGAGTCGGGCATTCCCACGCATGGTCCAGATGGCTGCAACAAGTGCCGTACAGCTCATTGTTCGTGAATAGTTTTTACGACGTCTTAATGGAAAGGAAAGGTTTGTTCCTTTTCGTCGCCCACCCTCGAACAACGCTAACACGTGTCACTTTTGACGGGCTCTAATTGCTGGTGTACTTCCCTCGCAATAACCCAAAAAATTTTAAAAAATATATATATGAAATATTAATTATATTACAGTGTCCCCAAATATGATTCGTCGTGCAGATTAATCTGAACGACTAATTCATATTTCGCCCTTACTAGAGTACGATCACTAAGTACATTGGCCATCTCCCATTGGAACGGGTATAGCTGACCTATATCTTCCTTTCGACTGACCTACTGTTGTTTAGAACCGTTTTCTCCCCTTTTTTTTTATTCAACCTGAGTGTTTAATTTATTGCTTATCAAATATAAATACGAATCCATTTACAAACTATACGCTCTAGTGCGTTCCTAGATCTGTCTATTCACATACATTACATAACAAATTGTAATTATTTTGTTTACAAGCTATCCTTTTACTTGCGTATACAATATAAACTATATAAATACTAGCAGTAATTTATTGCTTATGAATACTTCTGAAATTTTTATTATTACTTTCAAAATTAATTTGCGATTAAAAACATTTTTTAAGACATCATATACTTACTTACAAACATTCATCGTAATTCCTACCCTCTGGTACCTTGAATCTAAATTTCTGTTAAACACACGTATAATTATTTACAACAAATTAAATCGAATTTGTATAATTCTACAGGTCAAACAAACTTATTTTATATCCACTCTTTCTATGCTTATAATACAATCTTAAGTTCAATATTTAATTCTAACAATTTATTACAATGTTTAATTCTGTTATGCAACTCAGTTGCTTATATCTGTCCTTCAATAAACAAATTTCAATAGTATAACAAATACATCTGTTAATTAATTTACAATCTATACAATATATAAAAATCTGACGTTTTTAAATTTATTACAAGTTTAAAATTTTCGTCTAGACAATTCTGAATGAATTAACTAGTAGATTGCATTCGCGCCAACTACCGTTATTCTTTTTCATCTAGATCGGTCATTCTTCCTCCTATTCTGACGCTTAGCTCATTTCTCTTTCTGCTGTCTATTAGTGAAGTACATATAGTCCGACTACAACATTGTCTCGCATGGAGAGTGTCCTTACTAACTACAAATCTACCTGTTGTTGTCAGCCTCGCCAGCTGGGCTTACGTCACTACACACCTCCCTCTCTGTTTATTTACTACTTCGCATGATTTTCAACCTTACTCCTTACTTACTCGCTTTTCAACAAACACTTTTACCTCGCATACATGCTGATGCCGTGTTTCGCCATAGTTACTCTCCCCTTACATAATATGGTTTCAATAGTCTTACATTGAATTTGCCGCGTGTTTTAGTTTCATCGCAATTATCTACTAATATATACGTAGATTCGCCTACAATATCTTTAATCTTAAAAGGTCCCGTGTACAATTCACAAAACTTTTCGATTCTTCTTTGCGTTGCATCGGATTGGTAATGTGTCCACACTAACACCAAATCTCCTACCTGAAATTTCGTCATTTTGTTTGCTTCGTTCACGCGTTTTGCGTGTCGCTCTCATTTTCGTTTGATCCTAACGAATATCTGGTGGCTATCTACTGTCTCTTCTTTCGTATCACAGTTTTCCTTTATGAATTTCTCCCATACACGACTCGGCTTTTTTCCGTGATGCGCTTCATACGGTGTAACTTCTATTGTTTCATGGTAGACTTCATTAATGCAACATTCTATGGTATTTATGAATTTAGACCATTTTGTGTGTTGGTTCCCTACAAATATCCTAAATAGGTTTCCCAGTTGCCTATTTACGCGTTCGGCAAGGTTTGTTTGTGGGTTTCTTATCGCTGTGTATTTAGGTATAATTCCAAGTTCATCTAGTCCTTTAATCCATTGTTTGGACGTAAACTGCGTACCGTTATCAGTGAGTATTGCTTTCGGTTTTCCACACTCATTTACATATTGCCGAAGTCTACGAAGCGTAGCTACTGTTGTGGCTCTTCTAAGTGTATATAGTTTTACGTACTTGGTAAAGTTATCTATAATGACAAGGATATACTTTACTCCTGCTGCTGCTGTTGGAAGAGGTCCATAAAAGTCGCCACTAATCAATTCACCTTTACTCGTCGGTATAATTGGCTTCGTGCCACCAAATAAGTTACGATTGTTTGAATCCTTACATTTTTGGCACTTATCGCACGTCTTCACGTACGCCTGTACGCGCTTCGACATTCGGTCGAAAGTGAAATGTTCCTGCAGTAACTTTATACATTTCTTACTGCCAACATGACCGTACATTGTGTGTATTTCTTCGATGAGTCTCCCCGTAATGCTTTCTGGTACGTAGAGTTTCCATCGACCCTTACTTTTTCTGTATAATTTATCATTACTACACTTATAAAATTTACATAATTCATTCTTATCATCCATCGTCAAATCCTTCATTATTTGCTGTAGCTTCTTATCTTCTAACTGGTATGTCTCGAAGTTCTTTAACATCATGTTCATTTCTTTACTCATTTTAATTATTGTATGGTTCATTTGATATGCATAACTGTCGTCGAATGGATCTTCCTTCGTCATATCCTCTGGGTAATGACTCAAGATGTCGGCAACGATATTCTCCTTTCCCTTACAGTGAATTATATCAAAGTTATACTCTTGAATACTAAGTATCCAACGTGTGATCCTTGAGTTGTTTAGGTGACACTTACTCATGAAGATCAACGCCTTGTTATCTGTTATTATGGTCAATGGCTGTCCTAAAACGTAAATTCGGAATTTCTCCAGACATCTAACTATGCTTAGTAGCTCTTTTTCCGTAGTAAAGTAGTTTAGTTCTGCACCTTTGAACATTTTACTAGTATATGCTACCACGCAGATGTTTTTGTCGTCATCCAACTGGTATAATTGGCCTCCATAAGCGAAATTACTTGCATCACACTGCAAGAAGTACCTCTTATTTACCTGCGGAAAACTTAAGATAATAGTATTGATAAACAAGTCCTTGACCTGTTGGAAACACTGGTCAAGATCAGGCGTCTATTAAATTTCTGACCCTTTTTAAGTAGACTTAACAAAGGTTGTGTGGCTTCTGCATATTTGCTTGTAAATTTGTTGTAAAAATTAGTAAGTCCCAGGAATCCCTTTAACTGCTTTTGATTCTTCGGGGTCGGGAATTTCCTGATTGCTGCTACTTTCTCTTCGGATGCTCGTATACCGTTAATAGTAAGCTGATAACCAAGGTGTGCGATCTCCTTGCGAAAAAATTGTGATTTTTCCAAATTTATTGTTAGGTTGGCTGCTAATAAATTCTTAAGTAATGCTTCTATATTCTCCAAATGTGTGCTTACATTAGACGAATAACAAAGACAATCATTGACGTAGATGATTGTATTCTCTTTCACTTCGTCGGTGAATGCCATATCCAAACCTCTCGTCAGGGCTGCTGAACTGGTACTAAGTCCAAATGGAGTTACGGTATATCTGTAACACTTTCCTTCATACAGAAATGCAGTGTAATCTCGGCATTGTTGTTTCACCGGAACCTGCCAGAAGCTACTCGTTAGATCTATTGTTGATAAGTACTTCATGTTACTGCATCTCGCCAGGATTTCTTGAATCGGAGTCGGTCCTTTGTAGTCTGGAACAGTGACACTATTTATCCTCCTCGCATCTAAACACAAACGTACGTTCCCATCCTTCTTTATTACGGTGACCATTTGGTTGTCGTATGGACTGCTGCACCTTTCAATCATGCCATATCTTAGCATCTTGCTGATTTCGGCGTCCACCTTTTCCTTATACGCTATTGGGATTGGCCACCCGCGTTGGAAATATGGTGTTTTATCCGTCACTCGGAATTCATGTTCGTAGCAATCCATCCATCCTGGACACTCCCGGAATACATTCTTATACTTTACCAAGATCCTTCTTAGTTCCTCCCTCGTCGTTTCATCTTCACACGTCACACTGTCGACCTTCTCATCAATCCTCCTCTCGATTCCGTCCCAGTCCTCTTCTAATAGTTCCATATGTATGATTGGTATCCGCAGTTCCTGTTCACCAGTCCTCCCTTCGAATTCGATGGTTCCCTTCTTCATATCGATCACACATCCCTCTTCTTTCAAAAAGCTGATACCTATTATGCAGTCCCTAATTAAATTCGGTATTACTAGGAAAACACAATCTAATCTAACATCATCAATATAAATTTCACACATAATTTGTTTCCTGATCAATTTAGACTTTCCGCCGACTGCACTTACGATTAACGTGTTGTTCATGCGGAGTTCTTCGTATGGACGCAGGCGTTGTTTATTTCTGTTAAACCATTCCTCTGATATCCCGTTAATGGCAGAACCTGTATCAATCAAGGCTAAAACTGTAACATCACCATTAAATTTTACCTCAATCTCTGGACATTTTGAGATTCGCTTTTCCAGTTGTGTTTGTTCATCCAGGATTAACTCATGTCGTAAGTCAGGTAACAAAATATCGGTCTTGTACTGTTGTAGTGTAGGTCGACGAACGGCTATCTTTTCATGTGACCCACTTAATTTTTTTTTTCTACTGTTCCACTAACCTTAGTGGCAGACGTTGAGGCACCATTGTTTACAAATTCAATTGTATTTATTGCCGACTTGTTACTGAAATGTTGGGGTTGTCGGTAGTTCCCTCCTTCCCCCTTTCTATGTTGCCAGTGTAAAGGTTTTTGCTCCGTAATCACCCTGTTTACGGTGGTGTTCTGTTGACCGTGAGGCGCCCCTCTCGTGTCTCGGTCGTTCAACTTGTCTGTCTGACGCACAAACCGATTATCTCTACTGTTTCTTTGCCGGATCATGGCATATTCAGAAATCAATGATTCAAGATTCTGTATTGTCCTTACGTCCCTAGTCACGCTCGCTATCTCTAATTCTCGTCCATAATGTCGCGTTATCTTCCTAATCAGTTGATAATCCATGAGCGGCGGTGTAAGCTGCCTGCTTTCCAGGAGCTGTCGTTCCATGTATTGGACAGCACTCATACTCCCACGCCAGTCGAAACGACCATACTCCAGCTTGTTTCGGACATCATCCTGCTTCTCCGGGCCCCAATACTTCTGCGTAAAGATTTCTTTAAATTCATCGAAGTTCTTGATTTGGTCACGTACCACGCGCCACCATATAGCTGCATCGGCCTCGAGATGTTTCCCTATCCACTTCACATTATCCGCTGCGTAGTACATTAGCTGGTGCTCGGATAATTCCTTTAGGAACTCTATAGGAAAACGGTCTGTTCCGTTGTACTTGAGTTCGGAATTATTGTTTCCATTCTCGTGGACGGTCCTATCTCAGTTTCCGCTATCCGTCGCTGTAGTCTTTCTTGTCCACTTTTAATATGATTTATGTGACTTCTCAACTCTTCAATTATCACGTCCTTCTCCTTCTCCGTCGTTGTGGTCTTCTGTTCCGCCGTGCGTTGACAGTCGTCCACTTCAACGATCTTCTGTTTTAACACTTTGACGGCTTCTCCTTGCTTTTGTTGTTGTTGTAAAATACTGTTCTGTACCTCTCTTCGCCATTCCTCGTTTCTATTGTTCGTCTCTTGGATTTGGTGATCTAATTTTTGATCGGATTGTTCGTTTGCCTTCTGTGTATTATTTATGGCTTCCTGCCACTCTTGACGGTCTTTCTCTCTCACTTCTTTATTCTCTTTTACCTGTTTCTTCAGTTCATTCTTCAACTCTTTTATTCCACTTTCACTCTTCTTTTGTAGATCGCTAATTTTATCATCCCACTTCTTAGCATAATCCTGCAGATCTAGTGTTATTTTGCTGATCTGTTCTTCATTATGTCTTTTTAATTCCTCCTGCATTTGTTTTTGTTCCCTACTTTGCTGTTACAATTTCTCTGTAATTAAATTTTGTTTTTCGTTTTGTTCTTCTCGCATCTGTTTCAGATCATCTCGCGTCTGTTGTTTAATTTCATTCTTTTGCTGGTCCATCTTCTCGGCCAACTTCTCAAGTAGCATTTGTAGATTTAATTCGCCGGGTTGGGACACCTGTCCCCCCGCCCTTATCTCAGATTCACACGCGCTGACGTCGTCGCTGGGCGTCGCGTTCTCCTCCCGTCCTTCTATGTTTAATTCATTATTAATGTCGAATTCTGGACTTTCGGAGTTATTATTATTAGTCGCCATTTTTGCTCGACTTCGTGTAATCATTCAGAGTTGTTTTACAAGTATTTGTTTTTATTCTAATGCTTATATTATACCTTATCAAACTACTAGCTATTCTACTATACCACTGGCTGCACTTAACCAGCTCGTTTAACAAGGATTATCCCTATTAATCGGCCATCAGGTTGGGCGCCATATACGATGTTAATATTTATGCGTATTAATTGCATAAATTGATTAATTATTAATTATAAATTTATTGATCTGTAATTATGAAATTGTTGCCGGTACGAACTTTGTCGTACTTACATGTATCTACCCCCGTATTTGGACGCCATATACGATGTTATATATTTATGCAAATTTATTTGCATACATTAATTAATTATATAAAATTGATTGATTACTTTTATAGGTACGTATATCTTCACTTTATATTGCCACGTGATGTTGGAGCACCATGTACCACATTAATAATATCTGTATGCAAATTTATTTGCATATATTAATTAATTATCTTTGTTATTAAAAATTGATCTTGCATTGCCCCTCTTTGGGAAGCCATATACAACGATAATATTACCTGTATGCCAATTGGTACGTAAACTGATGTAATTATCTCTTTAATAAAGTTGTGATCAAAATGTATCTAACTCTGAGCTTGGGTTAGCATATACGATATAATTAATGTCATGTGTTGAACTCCCATATGCAAGGTTAACAAATTCATTTCTTTAAATAATGAATAATTGTATGAATTGAATTAGAGTTAATTAATTATTCACACTCAAACTTGCTACATATGAAATTACTTCTGACTTTAACTGTCTTCGAAACTTCTATTTTGTGCATCTTTCTGAGTAATTGAATTGATAATCGTTAACTTGAATTATTAATATAGATACTGTTTAATGAAAGGTTAAGTCGTGAGTCAGGGTTTTACATAAATCAATAGAATACTAACGAATCCATTGTAACTTACGTTTATTAAAATCATTTTCATTCTTATTCATGTCATAACATTAATTTAAGAGCACTTACAAATCTTCAACCAACAATAAAATTCTATGCCACATTTAATAATTCAATGAACAAATTTAAATAATTAAGTGAGCAATCAAATGTAGACGCTTCTTCGTCTGCAATGACGTTACTAACTAAAATGTGGTGTGCTCAAAATTCGTATTTAGTATTTTATGTTAAAACACATTAAACATTTATATGCATGAAATAATCATTATTAACAATACACATATCAATCATATACATAGCTAAAATCCTGTTCCTGCAACAGACACATCAAAATACATACATAGTACAAAATATATTAACAAGAAGACATGTATAATATTCTAGAACATAATATTCCCTACTTATGGATTCGTATCTATCTGACTCATATTTATATAACTTTCTCAGGTGGTTTGGTTCTAAGTGTCAGGTCAGTGGTATTTGATAAATTACTAATTATAAGAAGAGATTAGTTTTGTACTTTACTCGTTCTGCCGTGGTGTGTAGCTCCCATGATGTATCCTTGCGTTGATGGGTGAGGTTAATCCATATAACACTCGATCGCAAACACTTCCGCACAACGCGACAGTCACTTTGAGCTTTTGAGTTTATTATAATACACGTCGTGGCATTATACTCGTAATCGGTCGGCTACGTTTTACACGCGTATATGCCTATTTCGCGGTTCACAGTTCGATACCGTATGCTTCGAATAGTTGTCCATACCACACGACCACTCTTTTCGGCGCCTAGATTGTTTTCAAGTTCATTTGGCACTTGTTCACAATTCTAATTACTTGAGTTGATTACTAAACATTGTAGTATCACTACTTTTTCTGTTATGTATCAAGAATGTCATTTCACAATGTCAGTATCTTTATGACGGTGAATTACATAGAATTTATAAAGATTGTTACTCGCGCTTTATTACGAAAACTACTGTTCCGTTTTACGCTCTGAGTCTTATTCGCGCACTTCCATTTATTTGTAATAATGTCTTAATCGTCTCTATCAAAATACATTTTAACTTACGCACTGCATTAAGTTCTTGTGATTGAACTATTATGAAAATGAAATACAAGTTCAATAGACTGTTCGAAACTCTGAGTAAACCGAGTTAAGAATTATAATAAACTGAGGCAAAGATCTTAATGAACTGAGCCAAAAGTTGTAGTACACTGAGATACAATTTGAATTTACTGAGCGAAAAATTAGAATGAACTGAGCAAAATTTGTAGTAAAACTCCCTTCGCGTCTCCCTGTGTAAACGGTTTTTATTTCTTCTGCTGTTCCCACTCTTGGGATTCTGATGAACGCTCAAACTTCCCACCAAATCATCTTTGATAGGTTCATTCCATGGACCTCCCTGTGTCCCTTCGTCTCCAGTCTGTATTTCCAACGAATTCTCCACCCAGTGCCGTTTGGAGAGGGACGTTCATACACGAGATTCGCTCTCTGGTCTCAAGCTCTTCTCTGAACCATCCCCTACAGAAATTCCCTCCGGAATTCTCATTCCTCATTGGCTGGTTGGCTTTTTTGACTTGAATTTGACGTAGTCCACGTGGACTAGATGAGTCGCTGTCTTATGTACGTTGCCCCGTTCCTGGAATCAGTGTTAAGGCTCTGTTTCAAAATCACATCTGCTACTTTTGGTGTAGCATGTCGAATTCTCTCATTGTTGGTACGCTGACAATTTCCTTCATCGTCTTACGGGTGGCATAACATCTGTGCTCTTCACTAGCGTCACTTAGTCGCCTGTCCCATTGTCCTTGCATAAACCATTGTCTTTGAGAAGTCGCACACATGGTTATGAACAATACTCTCGCCGTTGGTTCTGTGTTTTTCTCGCTACTGGACAGATGTAAGGGTAGTCTCCTTTTGTCCTAATTGTGGAGTCGGGCATTCCCACGCATGGTCCAGATGGCTGCAACAAGTGCCGTACAGCTCATTGTTCTTGAATAGTTTTTACGACGTCTTAATGGAAAGGAAAGGTTTGTTCCTTTTCGTTGCCCACCCTCGAACAACGCTAACACGTGTCACTTTTGACGGGCTCTAATTGCTGGTGTACTTCCCTCGCAATAACCCAAAAAATTAAAAAAAAAATATATATGAAATATTAATTATATTACAGTGTCCCCAAATATGATTCGTCGTGCAGATTAATCGGAACGACTAATTCATATTTCGCCCTTACTAGAGTACGATCACTAAGTACATTGGCCATCTCCCATTGGAACGGGTATAGCTGACCTATATCTTCCTTTCGACTGACCTACTGTTGTTTAGAACCGTTTTCTCCCCTTTTTTTTTATTCACCTGAGTGTTTAATTTATTGCTTATCAAATATAAATACGAATCCATTTACAAACTATACGCTCTAGTGCGTTCCTAGATCTGTCTATTCACATACATTACATAACAAATTGTAATTATTTTGTTTACAAGCTATCTTTTACTTGCGTATACAATATAAACTATATAAATACTAGCAGTAATTTATTGCTTATGAATACTTCTAAAATTTTTATTATTACTTTCAAAATTAATTTGCGATTAAAAACATTTTTTAAGACATCATATACTTACTTACAAACATTCATCGTAATTCCTACCCTCTGGTACCTTGAATCTAAATTTCTGTTAAACACACGTATAATTATTTACAACAAATTAAATCGAATTTGTATAATTCTACAGGTCAAACAAACTTATTTTATATCCACTCTTTCTATGCTTATAATACAATCTTAAGTTCAATATTTAATTCTAACAATTTATTACAATGTTTAATTCTGTTATGCAACTCAGTTGCTTATATCTGTCCTTCAATAAACAAATTTCAATAGTATAACAAATACATCTGTTAATTAATTTACAATCTATACAATATATAAAATCTGACGTTTTTAAATTTATTACAAGTTTAAAATTTTCGTCTAGACAATTCTGAATGAATTAACTAGTAGATTGCATTCGCGCCAACTACCGTTATTCTTTTTCATCTAGATCGGTCATTCTTCCTCCTATTCTGACGCTTAGCTCATTTCTCTTTCTGCTGTCTATTAGTGAAGTACATATAGTCCGACTACAACATTGTCTCGCATGGAGAGTGTCCTTACTAACTACAAATCTACCTGTTGTTGTCAGCCTCGCCAGCTGGGCTTACGTCACTACACACCTCCCTCTCTGTTTATTTACTACTTCGCATGATTTTCAACCTTACTCCTTACTTACTCGCTTTTCAACAAACACTTTTACCTCGCATACATGCTGATGCCGTGTTTCGCCATAGTTACTCTCCCCTTACATAATATGGTTTCAATAGTCTTACATTGAATTTGCCGCGTGTTTTAGTTTCATCGCAATTATCTACTAATATATACGTAGATTCGCCTACAATATCTTTAATCTTAAAAGGTCCCGTGTACAATTCACAAAACTTTTCGATTCTTCTTTGCGTCGCATCGGATTGGTAATGTGTCCACACTAACACCAAATCTCCTACCTGAAATTTCGTCATTTTGTTTGCTTCGTTCACGCGTTTTGCGTGTCGCTCTCATTTTCGTTTGATCCTAACGAATATCTGGTGGCTATCTACTGTCTCTTCTTTCGTATCACAGTTTTCCTTTATGAATTTCTCCCATACACGACTCGGCTTTTTTCCGTGATGCGCTTCATACGGTGTAACTTCTATTGTTTCATGGTAGACTTCATTAATGCAACATTCTATGGTATTTATGAATTTAGACCATTTTGTGTGTTGGTTCCCTACAAATATCCTAAATAGGTTTCCCAGTTGCCTATTTACGCGTTCGGCAAGGTTTGTTTGTGGGTTTCTTATCGCTGTGTATTTAGGTATAATTCCAAGTTCATCTAGTCCTTTAATCCATTGTTTGGACGTAAACTGCGTACCGTTATCAGTGAGTATTGCTTTCGGTTTTCCACACTCATTTACATATTGCCGGAGTCTACGAAGCGTAGCTACTGTTGTGGCTCTTCTAAGTGTATATAGTTTTACGTACTTGGTAAAGTTATCTATAATGACAAGGATATACTTTACTCCTGCTGCTGCTGTTGGAAGAGGTCCATAAAAGTCGCCACTAATCAATTCACCTTTACTCGTCGGTATAATTGGCTTCGTGCCACCAAATAAGTTACGATTGTTTGAATCCTTACATTTTTGGCACTTATCGCACGTCTTCACGTACGCCTGTACGCGCTTCGACATTCGGTCGAAAGTGAAATGTTCCTGCAGTAACTTTATACATTTCTTACTGCCAACATGACCGTACATTGTGTGTATTTCTTCGATGAGTCTCCCCGTAATGCTTTCTGGTACGTAGAGTTTCCATCGACCCTTACTTTTTCTGTATAATTTATCATTACTACACTTATAAAATTTACATAATTCATTCTTATCATCCATCGTCAAATCCTTCATTATTTGCTGTAGCTTCTTATCTTCTAACTGGTATGTCTCGAAGTTCTTTAACATCATGTTCATTTCTTTACTCATTTTAATTATTGTATGGTTCATTTGATATGCATAACTGTCGTCGAATGGATCTTCCTTCGTCATATCCTCTGGGTAATGACTCAAGATGTCGGCAACGATATTCTCCTTTCCCTTACAGTGAATTATATCAAAGTTATACTCTTGAATACTAAGTATCCAACGTGTGATCCTTGAGTTGTTTAGGTGACACTTACTCATGAAGATCAACGCCTTGTTATCTGTTATTATGGTCAATGGCTGTCCTAAAACGTAAATTCGGAATTTCTCCAGACATCTAACTATGCTTAGTAGCTCTTTTTCCGTAGTAAAGTAGTTTAGTTCTGCACCTTTGAACATTTTACTAGTATATGCTACCACGCAGATGTTTTTGTCGTCATCCAACTGGTATAATTGGCCTCCATAAGCGAAATTACTTGCATCACACTGCAAGAAGTACCTCTTATTTACCTGCGGAAAACTTAAGATAATAGTATTGATAAACAAGTCCTTGACCTGTTGGAAACACTGGTCAAGATCAGGCGTCCATTTAAATTTCTGACCCTTTTTAAGTAGACTTAACAAAGGTTGTGTGGCTTCTGCATATTTGCTTGTAAATTTGTTGTAAAAATTAGTAAGTCCCAGGAATCCCTTTAACTGCTTTTGATTCTTCGGGGTCGGGAATTTCCTGATTGCTGCTACTTTCTCTTCGGATGCTCGTATACCGTTAATAGTAAGCTGATAACCAAGGTGTGCGATCTCCTTGCGAAAAAATTGTGATTTTTCCAAATTTATTGTTAGGTTGGCTGCTAATAAATTCTTAAGTAATGCTTCTATATTCTCCAAATGTGTGCTTACATTAGACGAATAACAAAGACAATCATTGACGTAGATGATTGTATTCTCTTTCACTTCGTCGGTGAATGCCATATCCAAACCTCTCGTCAGGGCTGCTGAACTGGTACTAAGTCCAAATGGAGTTACGGTATATCTGTAACACTTTCCTTCATACAGAAATGCAGTGTAATCTCGGCATTGTTGTTTCACCGGAACCTGCCAGAAGCTACTCGTTAGATCTATTGTTGATAAGTACTTCATGTTACTGCATCTCGCCAGGATTTCTTGAATCGGAGTCGGTCCTTTGTAGTCTGGAACAGTGACACTATTTATCCTCCTCGCATCTAAACACAAACGTACGTTCCCATCCTTCTTTATTACGGTGACCATTTGGTTGTCGTATGGACTGCTGCACCTTTCAATCATGCCATATCTTAGCATCTTGCTGATTTCGGCGTCCACCTTTTCCTTATACGCTATTGGGATTGGCCACCCGCGTTGGAAATATGGTGTTTTATCCGTCACTCGGAATTCATGTTCGTAGCAATCCATCCATCCTGGACACTCCCGGAATACATTCTTATACTTTACCAAGATCCTTCTTAGTTCCTCCCTCGTCGTTTCATCTTCACACGTCACACTGTCGACCTTCTCATCAATCCTCCTCTCGATTCCGTCCCAGTCCTCTTCTAATAGTTCCATATGTATGATTGGTATCCGCAGTTCCTGTTCACCAGTCCTCCCTTCGAATTCGATGGTTCCCTTCTTCATATCGATCACACATCCCTCTTCTTTCAAAAAGCTGATACCTATTATGCAGTCCCTAATTAAATTCGGTATTACTAGGAAAACACAATCTAATCTAACATCATCAATATAAATTTCACACATAATTTGTTTCCTGATCAATTTAGACTTTCCGCCGACTGCACTTACGATTAACGTGTTGTTCATGCGGAGTTCTTCGTATGGACGCAGGCGTTGTTTATTTCTGTTAAACCATTCCTCTGATATCCCGTTAATGGCAGAACCTGTATCAATCAAGGCTAAAACTGTAACATCACCATTAAATTTTACCTCAATCTCTGGACATTTTGAGATTCGCTTTTCCAGTTGTGTTTGTTCATCCAGGATTAACTCATGTCGTAAGTCAGGTAACAAAATATCGGTCTTGTACTGTTGTAGTGTAGGTCGACGAACGGCTATCTTTTCATGTGACCCACTTAATTTTTTTTTTCTACTGTTCCACTAACCTTAGTGGCAGACGTTGAGGCACCATTGTTTACAAATTCAATGGTATTTATTGCCGACTTGTTACTGAAATGTTGGGGTTGTCGGTAGTTCCCTCCTTCCCCCTTTCTATGTTGCCAGTGTAAAGGTTTTTGCTCCGTAATCACCCTGTTTACGGTGGTGTTCTGTTGACCGTGAGGCGCCCCTCTCGTGTCTCGGTCGTTCAACTTGTCTGTCTGACGCACAAACCGATCATCTCTACTGTTTCTTTGCCGGATCATGGCATATTCAGAAATCAATGATTCAAGATTCTGTATTGTCCTTACGTCCCTAGTCACGCTCGCTATCTCTAATTCTCGTCCATAATGTCGCGTTATCTTCCTAATCAGTTGATAATCCATGAGCGGCGGTGTAAGCTGCCTGCTTTCCAGGAGCTGTCGTTCCATGTATTGGACAGCACTCATACTCCCACGCCAGTCGAAACGACCATACTCCAGCTTGTTTCGGACATCATCCTGCTTCTCCGGGCCCCAATACTTCTGCGTAAAGATTTCTTTAAATTCATCGAAGTTCTTGATTTGGTCACGTACCACGCGCCACCATATAGCTGCATCGGCCTCGAGATGTTTCCCTATCCACTTCACGTTATCCGCTGCGTAGTACATTAGCTGGTGCTCGGATAATTCCTTTAGGAACTCTATAGGAAAACGGTCTGTTCCGTTGTACTTGAGTTCGGAATTATTGTTTCCATTCTCGTGGACGGTCCTATCTCAGTTTCCGCTATCCGTCGCTGTAGTCTTTCTTGTCCACTTTTAATATGATTTATGTGACTTCTCAACTCTTCAATTATCACGTCCTTCTCCTTCTCCGTCGTTGTGGTCTTCTGTTCCGCCGTGCGTTGACAGTCGTCCACTTCAACGATCTTCTGTTTTAACACTTTGACGGCTTCTCCTTGCTTTTGTTGTTGTTGTAAAATACTGTTCTGTACCTCTCTTCGCCATTCCTCGTTTCTATTGTTCGTCTCTTGGATTTGGTGATCTAATTTTTGATCGACTTGTTCGTTTGCCTTCTGTGTATTATTTATGGCTTCCTGCCACTCTTGACGGTCTTTCTCTCTCACTTCTTTATTCTCTTTTACCTGTTTCTTCAGTTCATTCTTCAACTCTTTTATTCCACTTTCACTCTTCTTTTGTAGATCGCTAATTTTATCATCCCACTTCTTAGCATAATCCTGCAGATCTAGTGTTATTTTGCTGATCTGTTCTTCATTATGTCTTTTTAATTCCTCCTGCATTTGTTTTTGTTCCCTACTTTGCTGTTACAATTTCTCTGTAATTAAATTTTGTTTTTCGTTTTGTTCTTCTCGCATCTGTTTCAGATCATCTCGCGTCTGTTGTTTAATTTCATTCTTTTGCTGGTCCATTTTCTCGGTCAACTTCTCAAGTAGCATTTGTAGATTTAATTCGCCGGGTTGGGACACCTGTCCCCCCGCCCTTATCTCAGATTCACACGCGCTGACGTCGTCGCTGGGCGTCGCGTTCTCCTCCCGTCCTTCTATGTTTAATTCATTATTAATGTCGAATTCTGGACTTTCGGAGTTATTATTATTAGTCGCCATTTTTGCTCGACTTCGTGTAATCATTCAGAGTTGTTTTACAAGTATTTGTTTTTATTCTAATGCTTATATTATACCTTATCAAACTACTAGCTATTCTACTATACCACTGGCTGCACTTAACCAGCTCGTTTAACAAGGATTATCCCTATTAATCGGCCATCAGGTTGGGCGCCATATACGATGTTAATATTTATGCGTATTAATTGCATAAATTGATTAATTATTAATTATAAATTTATTGATCTGTAATTATGAAATTGTTGCCGGTACGAACTTTGTCGTACTTACATGTATCTACCCCCGTATTTGGACGCCATATACGATGTTATATATTTATGCAAATTTATTTGCATACATTAATTAATTATATAAAATTGATTGATTACTTTTATAGGTACGTATATCTTCACTTTATATTGCCCCGTGATGTTGGAGCACCATGTACCACATTAATAATATCAGTATGCAAATTTATTTGCATATATTAATTAATTATCTTTGTTATTAAAAATTTGATCTTGCATTGCCCCTCTTTGGGAAGCCATATACAACGATAATATTACCTGTATGCCAATTGGTACGTAAACTGATGTAATTATCTCTTTAATAAAGTTGTGATCAAAATGTATCTAACTCTGAGCTTGGGTTAGCATATACGATATAATTAATGTCATGTGTTGAACTCCCATATGCAAGGTTAACAAATTCATTTCTTTAAATAATGAATAATTGTATGAATTGAATTAGAGTTAATTAATTATTCACACTCAAACTTGCTACATATGAAATTACTTCTGACTTTAACTGTCTTCGAAACTTCTATTTTGTGCATCTTTCTGAGTAATTGAATTGATAATCGTTAACTTGAATTATTAATATAGATACTGTTTAATGAAAGGTTAAGTCGTGAGTCAGGGTTTTACATAAATCAATAGAATACTAACGAATCCATTGTAACTTACGTTTATTAAAATCATTTTCATTCTTATTCATGTCATAACATTAATTTAAGAGCACTTACAAATCTTCAACCAACAATAAAATTCTATGCCACATTTAATAATTCAATGAACAAATTTAAATAATTAAGTGAGCAATCAAATGTAGACGCTTCTTCGTCTGCAATGACGTTACTAACTAAAATGTGGTGTGCTCAAAATTCGTATTTAGTATTTTATGTTAAAACACATTAAACATTTATATGCATGAAATAATCATTATTAACAATACACATATCAATCATATACATAGCTAAAATCCTGTTCCTGCAACAGACACATCAAAATACATACATAGTACAAAATATATTAACAAGAAGACATGTATAATATTCTAGAACATAATATTCCCTACTTATGGATTCGTATCTATCTGACTCATATTTATATAACTTTCTCAGGTGGTTTGGTTCTAAGTGTCAGGTCAGTGGTATTTGATAAATTACTAATTATAAGAAGAGATTAGTTTTGTACTTTACTCGTTCTGCCGTGGTGTGTAGCTCCCATGATGTATCCTTGCGTTGATGGGTGAGGTTAATCCATATAACACTCGATCGCAAACACTTCCGCACAACGCGACAGTCACTTTGAGCTTTTGAGTTTATTATAATACACGTCGTGGCATTATACTCGTAATCGGTCGGCTACGTTTTACACGCGTATATGCCTATTTCGCGGTTCACAGTTCGATACCGTATGCTTCGAATAGTTGTCCATACCACACGACCACTCTTTTCGGCGCCTAGATTGTTTTCAAGTTCATTTGGCACTTGTTCACAATTCTAATTACTTGAGTTGATTACTAAACATTGTAGTATCACTACTTTTTCTGTTATGTATCAAGAATGTCATTTCACAATGTCAGTATCTTTATGACGGTGAATTACATAGAATTTATAAAGATTGTTACTCGCGCTTTATTACGAAAACTACTGTTCCGTTTTACGCTCTGAGTCTTATTCGCGCACTTCCATTTATTTGTAATAATGTCTTAATCGTCTCTATCGAAATACATTTTAACTTACGCACTGCATTAAGTTCTTGTGATTGAACTATTATGAAAATGAAATACAAGTTCAATAGACTGTTCGAAACTCTGAGTAAACCGAGTTAAGAATTATAATAAACTGAGGCAAAGATCTTAATGAACTGAGCCAAAAGTTGTAGTACACTGAGATACAATTTGAATTTACTGAGCGAAAAATTAGAATGAACTGAGCAAAATTTGTAGTAAAACTCCCTTCGCGTCTCCCTGTGTAAACGGTTTTTATTTCTTCTGCTGTTCCCACTCTTGGGATTCTGATGAACGCTCAAACTTCCCACCAAATCATCTTTGATAGGTTCATTCCATGGACCTCCCTGTGTCCCTTCGTCTCCAGTCTGTATTTCCAACGAATTCTCCACCCAGCGCCGTTTCGAGAGGGACGTTCATACACGAGATTCGCTCTCTGGTCTCAAGCTCTTCTCTGAACCATCCCCTACAGAAATTCCCTCCGGAATTCTCGTTCCTCATTGGCTAGTTGGCTTTTTCGACTTGAATTTGACGTAGTCCACGTGGACTAGATGAGTCGCTGTCTTATGTACGTTGCCCCGTTCCTGGAATCAGTGTTAAGGCTCTGTTTCAAAATCACATCTGCTACTTTTGGTGTATCATGTCGAATTCTCTCATTGTTGGTACGCTGACAATTTCCTTCATCGTCTTACGGGTGGCATAACATCTGTGCTCTTCACTAGCGTCACTTAGTCGCCTGTCCCATTGTCCTTGCATAAACCATTGTCTTTGAGAAGTCGCACACATGGTTATGAACAATACTCTCGCCGTTGGTTCTGTGTTTTTCTCGCTACTGGACAGATGTAAGGGTAGTCTCCTTTTGTCCTAATTGTGGAGTCGGGCATTCCCACGCATGGTCCAGATGGCTGCAACAAGTGCCGTACAGCTCATTGTTCGTGAATAGTTTTTACGACGTCTTAATGGAAAGGAAAGGTTTGTTCCTTTTCGTCGCCCACCCTCGAACAACGCTAACACGTGTCACTTTTGACGGGCTCTAATTGCTGGTGTACTTCCCTCGCAATAACCCAAAAAATTTAAAAAAAAATATATATGAAATATTAATTATATTACAGTGTCCCCAAATATGATTCGTCGTGCAGATTAATCGGAACGACTAATTCATATTTCGCCCTTACTAGAGTACGATCACTAAGTACATTGGCCATCTCCCATTGGAACGGGTATAGCTGACCTATATCTTCCTTTCGACTGACCTACTGTTGTTTAGAACCGTTTTCTCCCCTTTTTTTTATTCACCTGAGTGTTTAATTTATTGCTTATCAAATATAAATACGAATCCATTTACAAACTATACGCTCTAGTGCGTTCCTAGATCTGTCTATTCACATACATTACATAACAAATTGTAATTATTTTGTTTACAAGCTATCCTTTTACTTGCGTATACAATATAAACTATATAAATACTAGCAGTAATTTATTGCTTATGAATACTTCTAAAATTTTTATTATTACTTTCAAAATTAATTTGCGATTAAAAACATTTTTTAAGACATCATATACTTACTTACAAACATTCATCGTAATTCCTACCCTCTGGTACCTTGAATCTAAATTTCTGTTAAACACACGTATAATTATTTACAACAAATTAAATCGAATTTGTATAATTCTACAGGTCAAACAAACTTATTTTATATCCACTCTTTCTATGCTTATAATACAATCTTAAGTTCAATATTTAATTCTAACAATTTATTACAATGTTTAATTCTGTTATGCAACTCAGTTGCTTATATCTGTCCTTCAATAAACAAATTTCAATAGTATAACAAATACATCTGTTAATTAATTTACAATCTATACAATATATAAAAATCTGATGTTTTTAAATTTATTACAAGTTTAAAATTTTCGTCTAGACAATTCTGAATGAATTAACTAGTAGATTGCATTCGCGCCAACTACCGTTATTCTTTTTCATCTAGATCGGTCATTCTTCCTCCTATTCTGACGCTTAGCTCATTTCTCTTTCTGCTGTCTATTAGTGAAGTACATATAGTCCGACTACAACATTGTCTCGCATGGAGAGTGTCCTTACTAACTACAAATCTACCTGTTGTTGTCAGCCTCGCCAGCTGGGCTTACGTCACTACACACCTCCCTCTCTGTTTATTTACTACTTCGCATGATTTTCAACCTTACTCCTTACTTACTCGCTTTTCAACAAACACTTTTACCTCGCATACATGCTGATGCCGTGTTTCGCCATAGTTACTCTCCCCTTACATAATATGGTTTCAATAGTCTTACATTGAATTTGCCGCGTGTTTTAGTTTCATCGCAATTATCTACTAATATATACGTAGATTCGCCTACAATATCTTTAATCTTAAAAGGTCCCGTGTACAATTCACAAAACTTTTCGATTCTTCTTTGCGTCGCATCGGATTGGTAATGTGTCCACACTAACACCAAATCTCCTACCTGAAATTTCGTCATTTTGTTTGCTTCGTTCACGCGTTTTGCGTGTCGCTCTCATTTTCGTTTGATCCTAACGAATATCTGGTGGCTATCTACTGTCTCTTCTTTCGTATCACAGTTTTCCTTTATGAATTTCTCCCATACACGACTCGGCTTTTTTCCGTGATGCGCTTCATACGGTGTAACTTCTATTGTTTCATGGTAGACTTCATTAATGCAACATTCTATGGTATTTATGAATTTAGACCATTTTGTGTGTTGGTTCCCTACAAATATCCTAAATAGGTTTCCCAGTTGCCTATTTACGCGTTCGGCAAGGTTTGTTTGTGGGTTTCTTATCGCTGTGTATTTAGGTATAATTCCAAGTTCATCTAGTCCTTTAATCCATTGTTTGGACGTAAACTGCGTACCGTTATCAGTGAGTATTGCTTTCGGTTTTCCACACTCATTTACATATTGCCGGAGTCTACGAAGCGTAGCTACTGTTGTGGCTCTTCTAAGTGTATATAGTTTTACGTACTTGGTAAAGTTATCTATAATGACAAGGATATACTTTACTCCTGCTGCTGCTGTTGGAAGAGGTCCATAAAAGTCGCCACTAATCAATTCACCTTTACTCGTCGGTATAATTGGCTTCGTGCCACCAAATAAGTTACGATTGTTTGAATCCTTACATTTTTGGCACTTATCGCACGTCTTCACGTACGCCTGTACGCGCTTCGACATTCGGTCGAAAGTGAAATGTTCCTGCAGTAACTTTATACATTTCTTACTGCCAACATGACCGTACATTGTGTGTATTTCTTCGATGAGTCTCCCCGTAATGCTTTCTGGTACGTAGAGTTTCCATCGACCCTTACTTTTTCTGTATAATTTATCATTACTACACTTATAAAATTTACATAATTCATTCTTATCATCCATCGTCAAATCCTTCATTATTTGCTGTAGCTTCTTATCTTCTAACTGGTATGTCTCGAAGTTCTTTAACATCATGTTCATTTCTTTACTCATTTTAATTATTGTATGGTTCATTTGATATGCATAACTGTCGTCGAATGGATCTTCCTTCGTCATATCCTCTGGGTAATGACTCAAGATGTCGGCAACGATATTCTCCTTTCCCTTACAGTGAATTATATCAAAGTTATACTCTTGAATACTAAGTATCCAACGTGTGATCCTTGAGTTGTTTAGGTGACACTTACTCATGAAGATCAACGCCTTGTTATCTGTTATTATGGTCAATGGCTGTCCTAAAACGTAAATTCGGAATTTCTCCAGACATCTAACTATGCTTAGTAGCTCTTTTTCCGTAGTAAAGTAGTTTAGTTCTGCACCTTTGAACATTTTACTAGTATATGCTACCACGCAGATGTTTTTGTCGTCATCCAACTGGTATAATTGGCCTCCATAAGCGAAATTACTTGCATCACACTGCAAGAAGTACCTCTTATTTACCTGCGGAAAACTTAAGATAATAGTATTGATAAACAAGTCCTTGACCTGTTGGAAACACTGGTCAAGATCAGGCGTCCATTTAAATTTCTGACCCTTTTTAAGTAGACTTAACAAAGGTTGTGTGGATTCTGCATATTTGCTTGTAAATTTGTTGTAAAAATTAGTAAGTCCCAGGAATCCCTTTAACTGCTTTTGATTCTTCGGGGTCGGGAATTTCCTGATTGCTGCTACTTTCTCTTCGGATGCTCGTATACCGTTAGTAGTAAGCTGATAACCAAGGTGTGCGATCTCCTTGCGAAAAAATTGTGATTTTTCCAAATTTATTGTTAGGTTGGCTGCTAATAAATTCTTAAGTAATGCTTCTATATTCTCCAAATGTGTGCTTACATTAGACGAATAACAAAGACAATCATTGACGTAGATGATTGTATTCTCTTTCACTTCGTCGGTGAATGCCATATCCAAACCTCTCGTCAGGGCTGCTGAACTGGTACTAAGTCCAAATGGAGTTACGGTATATCTGTAACACTTTCCTTCATACAGAAATGCAGTGTAATCTCGGCATTGTTGTTTCACCGGAACCTGCCAGAAGCTACTCGTTAGATCTATTGTTGATAAGTACTTCATGTTACTGCATCTCGCCAGGATTTCTTGAATCGGAGTCGGTCCTTTGTAGTCTGGAACAGTGACACTATTTATCCTCCTCGCATCTAAACACAAACGTACGTTCCCATCCTTCTTTATTACGGTGACCATTTGGTTGACGTATGGACTGCTGCACCTTTCAATCATGCCATATCTTAGCATCTTGCTGATTTCGGCGTCCACCTTTTCCTTATACGCTATTGGGATTCGCCACCCGCGTTGGAAATATGGTGTTTTATCCGTCACTCGGAATTCATGTTCGTAGCAATCCATCCGTCCTGGACACTCCCGGAATACATTCTTATACTTTACCAAGATCCTTCTTAGTTCCTCCCTCGTCGTTTCATCTTCACACGTCACACTGTCGACCTTCTCATCAATCCTCCTCTCGATTCCGTCCCAGTCCTCTTCTAATAGTTCCATATGTATGATTGGTATCCGCAGTTCCTGTTCACCAGTCCTCCCTTCGAATTCGATGGTTCCCTTCTTCATATCGATCACACATCCCTCTTCTTTCAAAAAGCTGATACCTATTATGCAGTCCCTAATTAAATTCGGTATTACTAGGAAAACACAATCTAATCTAACATCATCAATATAAATTTCACACATAATTTGTTTCCTGATCAATTTAGACTTTCCGCCGACTGCACTTACGATTAACGTGTTGTTCATGCGGAGTTCTTCGTATGGACGCAGGCGTTGTTTATTTCTGTTAAACCATTCCTCTGATATCCCGTTAATGGCAGAACCTGTATCAATCAAGGCTAAAACTGTAACATCACCATTAAATTTTACCTCAATCTCTGGACATTTTGAGATTCGCTTTTCCAGTTGTGTTTGTTCATCCAGGATTAACTCATGTCGTAAGTCAGGTAACAAAATATCGGTCTTGTACTGTTGTAGTGTAGGTCGACGAACGGCTATCTTTTCATGTGACCCACTTAATTTTTTTTTTCTACTGTTCCACTAACCTTAGTGGCAGACGTTGAGGCACCATTGTTTACAAATTCAATGGTATTTATTGCCGACTTGTTACTGAAATGTTGGGGTTGTCGGTAGTTCCCTCCTTCCCCCTTTCTATGTTGCCAGTGTAAAGGTTTTTGCTCCGTAATCACCCTGTTTACGGTGGTGTTCTGTTGACCGTGAGGCGCCCCTCTCGTGTCTCGGTCGTTCAACTTGTCTGTCTGACGCACAAACCGATCATCTCTACTGTTTCTTTGCCGGATCATGGCATATTCAGAAATCAATGATTCAAGATTCTGTATTGTCCTTACGTCCCTAGTCACGCTCGCTATCTCTAATTCTCGTCCATAATGTCGCGTTATCTTCCTAATCAGTTGATAATCCATGAGCGGCGGTGTAAGCTGCCTGCTTTCCAGGAGCTGTCGTTCCATGTATTGGACAGCACTCATACTCCCACGCCAGTCGAAACGACCATACTCCAGCTTGTTTCGGACATCATCCTGCTTCTCCGGGCCCCAATACTTCTGCGTAAAGATTTCTTTAAATTCATCGAAGTTCTTGATTTGGTCACGTACCACGCGCCACCATATAGCTGCATCGGCCTCGAGATGTTTCCCTATCCACTTCACGTTATCCGCTGCGTAGTACATTAGCTGGTGCTCGGATAATTCCTTTAGGAACTCTATAGGGAAACGGTCTGTTCCGTTGTACTTGAGTTCGGAATTATTGTTTCCATTCGCTCTCGTGGACGGTCCTATCTCAGTTTCCGCTATCCGTCGCTGTAGTCTTTCTTGTCCACTTTTAATATGATTTATGTGACTTCTCAGCTCTTCAATTATCACGTCCTTCTCCTTCTCCGTCGTTGTGGTCTTCTGTTCCGCCGTGCGTTGACAGTCGTCCACTTCAACGATCTTCTGTTTTAACACTTTGACGGCTTCTCCTTGCTTTTGTTGTTGTTGTAAAATACTGTTCTGTACCTCTCTTCGCCACTCCTCGTTTCTATTGTTCGTCTCTTGGATTTGGTGATCTAATTTTTGATCGACTTGTTCGTTTGCCTTCTGTGTATTATTTATGGCTTCCTGCCACTCTTGACGGTCTTTCTCTCTCACTTCTTTATTCTCTTTTACCTGTTTCTTCAGTTCATTCTTCAACTCTTTTATTCCACTTTCACTCTTCTTTTGTAGATCGCTAATTTTATCATCCCACTTCTTAGCATAATCCTGCAGATCTAGTGTTATTTTGCTGATCTGTTCTTCATTATGTCTTTTTAATTCCTCCTGCATTTGTTTTTGTTCCCTACTTTGCTGTTACAATTTCTCTGTAATTAAATTTTGTTTTTCGTTTTGTTCTTCTCGCATCTGTTTCAGATCATCTCGCGTCTGTTGTTTAATTTCATTCTTTTGCTGGTCCATCTTCTCGGTCAACTTCTCAAGTAGCATTTGTAGATTTAATTCGCCGGGTTGGGACACCTGTCCCCCCGCCCTTATCTCAGATTCACACGCGCTGACGTCGTCGCTGGGCGTCGCGTTCTCCTCCCGTCCTTCTATGTTTAATTCATTATTAATGTCGAATTCTGGACTTTCGGAGTTATTATTATTAGTCGCCATTTTTGCTCGACTTCGTGTAATCATTCAGAGTTGTTTTACAAGTATTTGTTTTTATTCTAATGCTTATATTATACCTTATCAAACTACTAGCTATTCTACTATACCACTGGCTGCACTTAACCAGCTCGTTTAACAAGGATTATCCCTATTAAGCGGCCATCAGGTTGGGCGCCATATACGATGTTAATATTTATGCGTATTAATTGCATAAATTGATTAATTATTAATTATAAATTTATTGATCTGTAATTATGAAATTGTTGCCGGTACGAACTTTGTCGTACTTACATGTATCTACCCCCGTATTTGGACGCCATATACGATGTTATATATTTATGCAAATTTATTTGCATACATTAATTAATTATATAAAATTGATTGATTACTTTTATAGGTACGTATATCTTCACTTTATATTGCCCCGTGATGTTGAAGCACCATGTACCACATTAATAATATCTGTATGCAAATTTATTTGCATATATTAATTAATTATCTTTGTTATTAAAAATTTGATCTTGCATTGCCCCTCTTTGGGAAGCCATATACAACGATAATATTACCTGTATGCCAATTGGTACGTAAACTGATGTAATTATCTCTTTAATAAAGTTGTGATCAAAATGTATCTAACTCTGAGCTTGGGTTAGCATATACGATATAATTAATGTCATGTGTTGAACTCCCATATGCAAGGTTAACAAATTCATTTCTTTAAATAATGAATAATTGTATGAATTGAATTAGAGTTAATTAATTATTCACACTCAAACTTGCTACATATGAAATTACTTCTGACTTTAACTGTCTTCGAAACTTCTATTTTGTGCATCTTTCTGAGTAATTGAATTGATAATCGTTAACTTGAATTATTAATATAGATACTGTTTAATGAAAGGTTAAGTCGTGAGTCAGGGTTTTACATAAATCAATAGAATACTAACGAATCCATTGTAACTTACGTTTATTAAAATCATTTTCATTCTTATTCATGTCATAACATTAATTTAAGAGCACTTACAAATCTTCAACCAACAATAAAATTCTATGCCACATTTAATAATTCAATGAACAAATTTAAATAATTAAGTGAGCAATCAAATGTAGACGCTTCTTCGTCTGCAATGACGTTACTAACTAAAATGTGGTGTGCTCAAAATTCGTATTTAGTATTTTATGTTAAAACACATTAAACATTTATATGCATGAAATAATCATTATTAACAATACACATATCAATCATATACATAGCTAAAATCCTGTTCCTGCAACAGACACATCAAAATACATACATAGTACAAAATATATTAACAAGAAGACATGTATAATATTCTAGAACATAATATTCCCTACTTATGGATTCGTATCTATCTGACTCATATTTATATAACTTTCTCAGGTGGTTTGGTTCTAAGTGTCAGGTCAGTGGTATTTGATAAATTACTAATTATAAGAAGAGATTAGTTTTGTACTTTACTCGTTCTGCCGTGGTGTGTAGCTCCCATGATGTATCCTTGCGTTGATGGGTGAGGTTAATCCATATAACACTCGATCGCAAACACTTCCGCACAACGCGACAGTCACTTTGAGCTTTTGAGTTTATTATAATACACGTCGTGGCATTATACTCGTAATCGGTCGGCTACGTTTTACACGCGTATATGCCTATTTCGCGGTTCACAGTTCGATACCGTATGCTTCGAATAGTTGTCCATACCACACGACCACTCTTTTCGGCGCCTAGATTGTTTTCAAGTTCATTTGGCACTTGTTCACAATTCTAATTACTTGAGTTGATTACTAAACATTGTAGTATCACTACTTTTTCTGTTATGTATCAAGAATGTCATTTCACAATGTCAGTATCTTTATGACGGTGAATTACATAGAATTTATAAAGATTGTTACTCGCGCTTTATTACGAAAACTACTGTTCCGTTTTACGCTCTGAGTCTTATTCGCGCACTTCCATTTATTTGTAATAATGTCTTAATCGTCTCTATCGAAATACATTTTAACTTACGCACTGCATTAAGTTCTTGTGATTGAACTATTATGAAAATGAAATACAAGTTCAATAGACTGTTCGAAACTCTGAGTAAACCGAGTTAAGAATTATAATAAACTGAGGCAAAGATCTTAATGAACTGAGCCAAAAGTTGTAGTACACTGAGATACAATTTGAATTTACTGAGCGAAAAATTAGAATGAACTGAGCAAAATTTGTAGTAAAACTCCCTTCGCGTCTGCCTGTGTAAACGGTTTTTATTTCTTCTGCTGTTCCCACTCTTGGGATTCTGATGAACGCTCAAACTTCCCACCAAATCATCTTTGATAGGTTCATTCCATGGACCTCCCTGTGTCCCTTCGTCTCCAGTCTGTATTTCCAACGAATTCTCCACCCAGTGCCGTTTGGAGAGGGACGTTCATACACGAGATTCGCTCTCTGGTCTCAAGCTCTTCTCTGAACCATCCCCTACAGAAATTCCCTCCGGAATTCTCGTTCCTCATTGGCTGGTTGGCTTTTTCGACTTGAATTTGACGTAGTCCACGTGGACTAGATGAGTCGCTGTCTTATGTACGTTGCCCCGTTCCTGGAATCAGTGTTAAGGCTCTGTTTCAAAATCACATCTGCTACTTTTGGTGTAGCATGTCGAATTCTCTCATTGTTGGTACGCTGACGATTTCCTTCATCGTCTTACGGGTGGCATAACATCTGTGCTCTTCACTAGCGTCACTTAGTCGCCTGTCCCATTGTCCTTGCATAAACCATTGTCTTTGAGAAGTCGCACACATGGTTATGAACAATACTCTCGCCGTTGGTTCTGTGTTTTTCTCGCTACTGGACAGATGTAAGGGTAGTCTCCTTTTGTCCTAATTGTGGAGTCAGGCATTCCCACGCATGGTCCAGATGGCTGCAACAAGTGCCGTACAGCTCATTGTTCGTGAATAGTTTTTACGACGTCTTAATGGAAAGGAAAGGTTTGTTCCTTTTCGTCGCCCACCCTCGAACAACGCTAACACGTGTCACTTTTGACGGGCTCTAATTGCTGGTGTACTTCCCTCGCAATAACCCAAAAAATTTAAAAAAAAATATATATGAAATATTAATTATATTACAGTGTCCCCAAATATGATTCGTCGTGCAGATTAATCGGAACGACTAATTCATATTTCGCCCTTACTAGAGTACGATCACTAAGTACATTGGCCATCTCCCATTGGAACGGGTATAGCTGACCTATATCTTCCTTTCGACTGACCTACTGTTGTTTAGAACCGTTTTCTCCCCTTTTTTTTTATTCACCTGAGTGTTTAATTTATTGCTTATCAAATATAAATACGAATCCATTTACAAACTATACGCTCTAGTGCGTTCCTAGATCTGTCTATTCACATACATTACATAACAAATTGTAATTATTTTGTTTACAAGCTATCCTTTTACTTGCGTATACAATATAAACTATATAAATACTAGCAGTAATTTATTGCTTATGAATACTTCTAAAATTTTTATTATTACTTTCAAAATTAATTTGCGATTAAAAACATTTTTTAAGACATCATATACTTACTTACAAACATTCATCGTAATTCCTACCCTCTGGTACCTTGAATCTAAATTTCTGTTAAACACACGTATAATTATTTACAACAAATTAAATCGAATTTGTATAATTCTACAGGTCAAACAAACTTATTTTATATCCACTCTTTCTATGCTTATAATACAATCTTAAGTTCAATATTTAATTCTAACAATTTATTACAATGTTTAATTCTGTTATGCAACTCAGTTGCTTATATCTGTCCTTCAATAAACAAATTTCAATAGTATAACAAATACATCTGTTAATTAATTTACAATCTATACAATATATAAAATCTGACGTTTTTAAATTTATTACAAGTTTAAAATTTTCGTCTAGACAATTCTGAATGAATTAACTAGTAGATTGCATTCGCGCCAACTACCGTTATTCTTTTTCATCTAGATCGGTCATTCTTCCTCCTATTCTGACGCTTAGCTCATTTCTCTTTCTGCTGTCTATTAGTGAAGTACATATAGTCCGACTACAACATTGTCTCGCATGGAGAGTGTCCTTACTAACTACAAATCTACCTGTTGTTGTCAGCCTCGCCAGCTGGGCTTACGTCACTACACACCTCCCTCTCTGTTTATTTACTACTTCGCATGATTTTCAACCTTACTCCTTACTTACTCGCTTTTCAACAAACACTTTTACCTCGCATACATGCTGATGCCGTGTTTCGCCATAGTTACTCTCCCCTTACATAATATGGTTTCAATAGTCTTACATTGAATTTGCCGCGTGTTTTAGTTTCATCGCAATTATCTACTAATATATACGTAGATTCGCCTACAATATCTTTAATCTTAAAAGGTCCCGTGTACAATTCACAAAACTTTTCGATTCTTCTTTGCATCGCATCGGATTGGTAATGTGTCCACACTAACACCAAATCTCCTACCTGAAATTTCGTCATTTTGTTTGCTTCGTTCACGCGTTTTGCGTGTCGCTCTCATTTTCGTTTGATCCTAACGAATATCTGGTGGCTATCTACTGTCTCTTCTTTCGTATCACAGTTTTCCTTTATGAATTTCTCCCATACACGACTCGGCTTTTTTCCGTGATGCGCTTCATACGGTGTAACTTCTATTGTTTCATGGTAGACTTCATTAATGCAACATTCTATGGTATTTATGAATTTAGACCATTTTGTGTGTTGGTTCCCTACAAATATCCTAAATAGGTTTCCCAGTTGCCTATTTACGCGTTCGGCAAGGTTTGTTTGTGGGTTTCTTATCGCTGTGTATTTAGGTATAATTCCAAGTTCATCTAGTCCTTTAATCCATTGTTTGGACGTAAACTGCGTACCGTTATCAGTGAGTATTGCTTTCGGTTTTCCACACTCATTTACATATTGCCGGAGTCTACGAAGCGTAGCTACTGTTGTGGCTCTTCTAAGTGTATATAGTTTTACGTACTTGGTAAAGTTATCTATAATGACAAGGATATACTTTACTCCTGCTGCTGCTGTTGGAAGAGGTCCATAAAAGTCGCCACTAATCAATTCACCTTTACTCGTCGGTATAATTGGCTTCGTGCCACCAAATAAGTTACGATTGTTTGAATCCTTACATTTTTGGCACTTATCGCACGTCTTCACGTACGCCTGTACGCGCTTCGACATTCGGTCGAAAGTGAAATGTTCCTGCAGTAACTTTATACATTTCTTACTGCCAACATGACCGTACATTGTGTGTATTTCTTCGATGAGTCTCCCCGTAATGCTTTCTGGTACGTAGAGTTTCCATCGACCCTTACTTTTTCTGTATAATTTATCATTACTACACTTATAAAATTTACATAATTCATTCTTATCATCCATCGTCAAATCCTTCATTATTTGCTGTAGCTTCTTATCTTCTAACTGGTATGTCTCGAAGTTCTTTAACATCATGTTCATTTCTTTACTCATTTTAATTATTGTATGGTTCATTTGATATGCATAACTGTCGTCGAATGGATCTTCCTTCGTCATATCCTCTGGGTAATGACTCAAGATGTCGGCAACGATATTCTCCTTTCCCTTACAGTGAATTATATCAAAGTTATACTCTTGAATACTAAGTATCCAACGTGTGATCCTTGAGTTGTTTAGGTGACACTTACTCATGAAGATCAACGCCTTGTTATCTGTTATTATGGTCAATGGCTGTCCTAAAACGTAAATTCGGAATTTCTCCAGACATCTAACTATGCTTAGTAGCTCTTTTTCCGTAGTAAAGTAGTTTAGTTCTGCACCTTTGAACATTTTACTAGTATATGCTACCACGCAGATGTTTTTGTCGTCATCCAACTGGTATAATTGGCCTCCATAAGCGAAATTACTTGCATCACACTGCAAGAAGTACCTCTTATTTACCTGCGGAAAACTTAAGATAATAGTATTGATAAACAAGTCCTTGACCTGTTGGAAACACTGGTCAAGATCAGGCGTCCATTTAAATTTCTGACCCTTTTTAAGTAGACTTAACAAAGGTTGTGTGGATTCTGCATATTTGTTGTAAAAATTAGTAAGTCCCAGGAATCCCTTTAACTGCTTTTGATTCTTCGGGGTCGGGAATTTCCTGATTGCTGCTACTTTCTCTTCGGATGCTCGTATACCGTTAGTAGTAAGCTGATAACCAAGGTGTGCGATCTCCTTGCGAAAAAATTGTGATTTTTCCAAATTTATTGTTAGGTTGGCTGCTAATAAATTCTTAAGTAATGCTTCTATATTCTCCAAATGTGTGCTTACATTAGACGAATAACAAAGACAATCATTGACGTAGATGATTGTATTCTCTTTCACTTCGTCGGTGAATGCCATATCCAAACCTCTCGTCAGGGCTGCTGAACTGGTACTAAGTCCAAATGGAGTTACGGTATATCTGTAACACTTTCCTTCATACAGAAATGCAGTGTAATCTCGGCATTGTTGTTTCACCGGAACCTGCCAGAAGCTACTCGTTAGATCTATTGTTGATAAGTACTTCATGTTACTGCATCTCGCCAGGATTTCTTGAATCGGAGTCGGTCCTTTGTAGTCTGGAACAGTGACACTATTTATCCTCCTCGCATCTAAACACAAACGTACGTTCCCATCCTTCTTTATTACGGTGACCATTTGGTTGACGTATGGACTGCTGCACCTTTCAATCATGCCATATCTTAGCATCTTGCTGATTTCGGCGTCCACCTTTTCCTTATACGCTATTGGGATTGGCCACCCGCGTTGGAAATATGGTGTTTTATCCGTCACTCGGAATTCATGTTCGTAGCAATCCATCCGTCCTGGACACTCCCGGAATACATTCTTATACTTTACCAAGATCCTTCTTAGTTCCTCCCTCGTCGTTTCATCTTCACACGTCACACTGTCGACCTTCTCATCAATCCTCCTCTCGATTCCGTCCCAGTCCTCTTCTAATAGTTCCATATGTATGATTGGTATCCGCAGTTCCTGTTCACCAGTCCTCCCTTCGAATTCGATGGTTCCCTTCTTCATATCGATCACACATCCCTCTTCTTTCAAAAAGCTGATACCTATTATGCAGTCCCTAATTAAATTCGGTATTACTAGGAAAACACAATCTAATCTAACATCATCAATATAAATTTCACACATAATTTGTTTCCTGATCAATTTAGACTTTCCGCCGACTGCACTTACGATTAACGTGTTGTTCATGCGGAGTTCTTCGTATGGACGCAGGCGTTGTTTATTTCTGTTAAACCATTCCTCTGATATCCCGTTAATGGCAGAACCTGTATCAATCAAGGCTAAAACTGTAACATCACCATTAAATTTTACCTCAATCTCTGGACATTTTGAGATTCGCTTTTCCAGTTGTGTTTGTTCATCCAGGATTAACTCATGTCGTAAGTCAGGTAACAAAATATCGGTCTTGTACTGTTGTAGTGTAGGTCGACGAACGGCTATCTTTTCATGTGACCCACTTAATTTTTTTTTTCTACTGTTCCACTAACCTTAGTGGCAGACGTTGAGGCACCATTGTTTACAAATTCAATGGTATTTATTGCCGACTTGTTACTGAAATGTTGGGGTTGTCGGTAGTTCCCTCCTTCCCCCTTTCTATGTTGCCAGTGTAAAGGTTTTTGCTCCGTAATCACCCTGTTTACGGTGGTGTTCTGTTGACCGTGAGGCGCCCCTCTCGTGTCTCGGTCGTTCAACTTGTCTGTCTGACGCACAAACCGATCATCTCTACTGTTTCTTTGCCGGATCATGGCATATTCAGAAATCAATGATTCAAGATTCTGTATTGTCCTTACGTCCCTAGTCACGCTCGCTATCTCTAATTCTCGTCCATAATGTCGCGTTATCTTCCTAATCAGTTGATAATCCATGAGCGGCGGTGTAAGCTGCCTGCTTTCCAGGAGCTGTCGTTCCATGTATTGGACAGCACTCATACTCCCACGCCAGTCGAAACGACCATACTCCAGCTTGTTTCGGACATCATCCTGCTTCTCCGGGCCCCAATACTTCTGCGTAAAGATTTCTTTAAATTCATCGAAGTTCTTGATTTGGTCACGTACCACGCGCCACCATATAGCTGCATCGGCCTCGAGATGTTTCCCTATCCACTTCACGTTATCCGCTGCGTAGTACATTAGCTGGTGCTCGGATAATTCCTTTAGGAACTCTATAGGAAAACGGTCTGTTCCGTTGTACTTGAGTTCGGAATTATTGTTTCCATTCGCTCTCGTGGACGGTCCTATCTCAGTTTCCGCTATCCGTCGCTGTAGTCTTTCTTGTCCACTTTTAATATGATTTATGTGACTTCTCAACTCTTCAATTATCACGTCCTTCTCCTTCTCCGTCGTTGTGGTCTTCTGTTCCGCCGTGCGTTGACAGTCGTCCACTTCAACGATCTTCTGTTTTAACACTTTGACGGCTTCTCCTTGCTTTTTTTGTTGTTGTAAAATACTGTTCTGTACCTCTCTTCGCCATTCCTCGTTTCTATTGTTCGTCTCTTGGATTTGGTGATCTAATTTTTGATCGACTTGTTCGTTTGCCTTCTGTGTATTATTTATGGCTTCCTGCCACTCTTGACGGTCTTTCTCTCTCACTTCTTTATTCTCTTTTACCTGTTTCTTCAGTTCATTCTTCAACTCTTTTATTCCACTTTCACTCTTCTTTTGTAGATCGCTAATTTTATCATCCCACTTCTTAGCATAATCCTGCAGATCTAGTGTTATTTTGCTGATCTGTTCTTCATTATGTCTTTTTAATTCCTCCTGCATTTGTTTTTGTTTCCTACTTTGCTGTTACAATTTCTCTGTAATTAAATTTTGTTTTTCGTTTTGTTCTTCTCGCATCTGTTTCAGATCATCTCGCGTCTGTTGTTTAATTTCATTCTTTTGCTGGTCCATTTTCTCGGTCAACTTCTCAAGTAGCATTTGTAGATTTAATTCGCCGGGTTGGGACACCTGTCCCCCCGCCCTTATCTCAGATTCACACGCGCTGACGTCGTCGCTGGGCGTCGCGTTCTCCTCCCGTCCTTCTATGTTTAATTCATTATTAATGTCGAATTCTGGACTTTCGGAGTTATTATTATTAGTCGCCATTTTTGCTCGACTTCGTGTAATCATTCAGAGTTGTTTTACAAGTATTTGTTTTTATTCTAATGCTTATATTATACCTTATCAAACTACTAGCTATTCTACTATACCACTGGCTGCACTTAACCAGCTCGTTTAACAAGGATTATCCCTATTAATCGGCCATCAGGTTGGGCGCCATATACGATGTTAATATTTATGCGTATTAATTGCATAAATTGATTAATTATTAATTATAAATTTATTGATCTGTAATTATGAAATTGTTGCCGGTACGAACTTTGTCGTACTTACATGTATCTACCCCCGTATTTGGACGCCATATACGATGTTATATATTTATGCAAATTTATTTGCATACATTAATTAATTATATAAAATTGATTGATTACTTTTATAGGTACGTATATCTTCACTTTATATTGCCCCGTGATGTTGAAGCACCATGTACCACATTAATAATATCTGTATGCAAATTTATTTGCATATATTAATTAATTATCTTTGTTATTAAAAATTTGATCTTGCATTGCCCCTCTTTGGGAAGCCATATACAACGATAATATTACCTGTATGCCAATTGGTACGTAAACTGATGTAATTATCTCTTTAATAAAGTTGTGATCAAAATGTATCTAACTCTGAGCTTGGGTTAGCATATACGATATAATTAATGTCATGTGTTGAACTCCCATATGCAAGGTTAACAAATTCATTTCTTTAAATAATGAATAATTGTATGAATTGAATTAGAGTTAATTAATTATTCACACTCAAACTTGCTACATATGAAATTACTTCTGACTTTAACTGTCTTCGAAACTTCTATTTTGTGCATCTTTCTGAGTAATTGAATTGATAATCGTTAACTTGAATTATTAATATAGATACTGTTTAATGAAAGGTTAAGTCGTGAGTCAGGGTTTTACATAAATCAATAGAATACTAACGAATCCATTGTAACTTACGTTTATTAAAATCATTTTCATTCTTATTCATGTCATAACATTAATTTAAGAGCACTTACAAATCTTCAACCAACAATAAAATTCTATGCCACATTTAATAATTCAATGAACAAATTTAAATAATTAAGTGAGCAATCAAATGTAGACGCTTCTTCGTCTGCAATGACGTTACTAACTAAAATGTGGTGTGCTCAAAATTCGTATTTAGTATTTTATGTTAAAACACATTAAACATTTATATGCATGAAATAATCATTATTAACAATACACATATCAATCATATACATAGCTAAAATCCTGTTCCTGCAACAGACACATCAAAATACATACATAGTACAAAATATATTAACAAGAAGACATGTATAATATTCTAGAACATAATATTCCCTACTTATGGATTCGTATCTATCTGACTCATATTTATATAACTTTCTCAGGTGGTTTGGTTCTTAGTGTCAGGTCAGTGGTATTTGATAAATTACTAATTATAAGAAGAGATTAGTTTTGTACTTTACTCGTTCTGCCGTGGTGTGTAGCTCCCATGATGTATCCTTGCGTTGATGGGTGAGGTTAATCCATATAACACTCGATCGCAAACACTTCCGCACAACGCGACAGTCACTTTGAGCTTTTGAGTTTATTATAATACACGTCGTGGCATTATACTCGTAATCGGTCGGCTACGTTTTACACGCGTATATGCCTATTTCGCGGTTCACAGTTCGATACCGTATGCTTCGAATAGTTGTCCATACCACACGACCACTCTTTTCGGCGCCTAGATTGTTTTCAAGTTCATTTGGCACTTGTTCACAATTCTAATTACTTGAGTTGATTACTAAACATTGTAGTATCACTACTTTTTCTGTTATGTATCAAGAATGTCATTTCACAATGTCAGTATCTTTATGACGGTGAATTACATAGAATTTATAAAGATTGTTACTCGCGCTTTATTACGAAAACTACTGTTCCGTTTTACGCTCTGAGTCTTATTCGCGCACTTCCATTTATTTGTAATAATGTCTTAATCGTCTCTATCGAAATACATTTTAACTTACGCACTGCATTAAGTTCTTGTGATTGAACTATTATGAAAATGAAATACAAGTTCAATAGACTGTTCGAAACTCTGAGTAAACCGAGTTAAGAATTATAATAAACTGAGGCAAAGATCTTAATGAACTGAGCCAAAAGTTGTAGTACACTGAGATACAATTTGAATTTACTGAGCGAAAAATTAGAATGAACTGAGCAAAATTTGTAGTAAAACTCCCTTCGCGTCTGCCTGTGTAAACGGTTTTTATTTCTTCTGCTGTTCCCACTCTTGGGATTCTGATGAACGCTCAAACTTCCCACCAAATCATCTTTGATAGGTTCATTCCATGGACCTCCCTGTGTCCCTTCGTCTCCAGTCTGTATTTCCAACGAATTCTCCACCCAGTGCCGTTTGGAGAGGGACGTTCATACACGAGATTCGCTCTCTGGTCTCAAGCTCTTCTCTGAACCATCCCCTACAGAAATTCCCTCCGGAATTCTCGTTCCTCATTGGCTGGTTGGCTTTTTCGACTTGAATTTGACGTAGTCCACGTGGACTAGATGAGTCGCTGTCTTATGTACGTTGCCCCGTTCCTGGAATCAGTGTTAAGGCTCTGTTTCAAAATCACATCTGCTACTTTTGGTGTAGCATGTCGAATTCTCTCATTGTTGGTACGCTGACGATTTCCTTCATCGTCTTACGGGTGGCATAACATCTGTGCTCTTCACTAGCGTCACTTAGTCGCCTGTCCCATTGTCCTTGCATAAACCATTGTCTTTGAGAAGTCGCACACATGGTTATGAACAATACTCTCGCCGTTGGTTCTGTGTTTTTCTCGCTACTGGACAGATGTAAGGGTAGTCTCCTTTTGTCCTAATTGTGGAGTCAGGCATTCCCACGCATGGTCCAGATGGCTGCAACAAGTGCCGTACAGCTCATTGTTCGTGAATAGTTTTTACGACGTCTTAATGGAAAGGAAAGGTTTGTTCCTTTTCGTCGCCCACCCTCGAACAACGCTAACACGTGTCACTTTTGACGGGCTCTAATTGCTGGTGTACTTCCCTCGCAATAACCCAAAAAATTTAAAAAAATATATATATGAAATATTAATTATATTACAGTGTCCCCAAATATGATTCGTCGTGCAGATTAATCGGAACGACTAATTCATATTTCGCCCTTACTAGAGTACGATCACTAAGTACATTGGCCATCTCCCATTGGAACGGGTATAGCTGACCTATATCTTCCTTTCGACTGACCTACTGTTGTTTAGAACCGTTTTCTCCCCTTTTTTTTTATTCACCTGAGTGTTTAATTTATTGCTTATCAAATATAAATACGAATCCATTTACAAACTATACGCTCTAGTGCGTTCCTAGATCTGTCTATTCACATACATTACATAACAAATTGTAATTATTTTGTTTACAAGCTATCCTTTTACTTGCGTATACAATATAAACTATATAAATACTAGCAGTAATTTATTGCTTATGAATACTTCTAAAATTTTTATTATTACTTTCAAAATTAATTTGCGATTAAAAACATTTTTTAAGACATCATATACTTACTTACAAACATTCATCGTAATTCCTACCCTCTGGTACCTTGAATCTAAATTTCTGTTAAACACACGTATAATTATTTACAACAAATTAAATCGAATTTGTATAATTCTACAGGTCAAACAAACTTATTTTATATCCACTCTTTCTATGCTTATAATACAATCTTAAGTTCAATATTTAATTCTAACAATTTATTACAATGTTTAATTCTGTTATGCAACTCAGTTGCTTATATCTGTCCTTCAATAAACAAATTTCAATAGTATAACAAATACATCTGTTAATTAATTTACAATCTATACAATATATAAAATCTGACGTTTTTAAATTTATTACAAGTTTAAAATTTTCGTCTAGACAATTCTGAATGAATTAACTAGTAGATTGCATTCGCGCCAACTACCGTTATTCTTTTTCATCTAGATCGGTCATTCTTCCTCCTATTCTGACGCTTAGCTCATTTCTCTTTCTGCTGTCTATTAGTGAAGTACATATAGTCCGACTACAACATTGTCTCGCATGGAGAGTGTCCTTACTAACTACAAATCTACCTGTTGTTGTCAGCCTCGCCAGCTGGGCTTACGTCACTACACACCTCCCTCTCTGTTTATTTACTACTTCGCATGATTTTCAACCTTACTCCTTACTTACTCGCTTTTCAACAAACACTTTTACCTCGCATACATGCTGATGCCGTGTTTCGCCATAGTTACTCTCCCCTTACATAATATGGTTTCAATAGTCTTACATTGAATTTGCCGCGTGTTTTAGTTTCATCGCAATTATCTACTAATATATACGTAGATTCGCCTACAATATCTTTAATCTTAAAAGGTCCCGTGTACAATTCACAAAACTTTTCGATTCTTCTTTGCATCGCATCGGATTGGTAATGTGTCCACACTAACACCAAATCTCCTACCTGAAATTTCGTCATTTTGTTTGCTTCGTTCACGCGTTTTGCGTGTCGCTCTCATTTTCGTTTGATCCTAACGAATATCTGGTGGCTATCTACTGTCTCTTCTTTCGTATCACAGTTTTCCTTTATGAATTTCTCCCATACACGACTCGGCTTTTTTCCGTGATGCGCTTCATACGGTGTAACTTCTATTGTTTCATGGTAGACTTCATTAATGCAACATTCTATGGTATTTATGAATTTAGACCATTTTGTGTGTTGGTTCCCTACAAATATCCTAAATAGGTTTCCCAGTTGCCTATTTACGCGTTCGGCAAGGTTTGTTTGTGGGTTTCTTATCGCTGTGTATTTAGGTATAATTCCAAGTTCATCTAGTCCTTTAATCCATTGTTTGGACGTAAACTGCGTACCGTTATCAGTGAGTATTGCTTTCGGTTTTCCACACTCATTTACATATTGCCGGAGTCTACGAAGCGTAGCTACTGTTGTGGCTCTTCTAAGTGTATATAGTTTTACGTACTTGGTAAAGTTATCTATAATGACAAGGATATACTTTACTCCTGCTGCTGCTGTTGGAAGAGGTCCATAAAAGTCGCCACTAATCAATTCACCTTTACTCGTCGGTATAATTGGCTTCGTGCCACCAAATAAGTTACGATTGTTTGAATCCTTACATTTTTGGCACTTATCGCACGTCTTCACGTACGCCTGTACGCGCTTCGACATTCGGTCGAAAGTGAAATGTTCCTGCAGTAACTTTATACATTTCTTACTGCCAACATGACCGTACATTGTGTGTATTTCTTCGATGAGTCTCCCCGTAATGCTTTCTGGTACGTAGAGTTTCCATCGACCCTTACTTTTTCTGTATAATTTATCATTACTACACTTATAAAATTTACATAATTCATTCTTATCATCCATCGTCAAATCCTTCATTATTTGCTGTAGCTTCTTATCTTCTAACTGGTATGTCTCGAAGTTCTTTAACATCATGTTCATTTCTTTACTCATTTTAATTATTGTATGGTTCATTTGATATGCATAACTGTCGTCGAATGGATCTTCCTTCGTCATATCCTCTGGGTAATGACTCAAGATGTCGGCAACGATATTCTCCTTTCCCTTACAGTGAATTATATCAAAGTTATACTCTTGAATACTAAGTATCCAACGTGTGATCCTTGAGTTGTTTAGGTGACACTTACTCATGAAGATCAACGCCTTGTTATCTGTTATTATGGTCAATGGCTGTCCTAAAACGTAAATTCGGAATTTCTCCAGACATCTAACTATGCTTAGTATTATGCTTCTTTTTCCGTAGTAAAGTAGTTTAGTTCTGCACCTTTGAACATTTTACTAGTATATGCTACCACGCAGATGTTTTTGTCGTCATCCAACTGGTATAATTGGCCTCCATAAGCGAAATTACTTGCATCACACTGCAAGAAGTACCTCTTATTTACCTGCGGAAAACTTAAGATAATAGTATTGATAAACAAGTCCTTGACCTGTTGGAAACACTGGTCAAGATCAGGCGTCCATTTAAATTTCTGACCCTTTTTAAGTAGACTTAACAAAGGTTGTGTGGATTCTGCATATTTGCTTGTAAATTTGTTGTAAAAATTAGTAAGTCCCAGGAATCCCTTTAACTGCTTTTGATTCTTCGGGGTCGGGAATTTCCTGATTGCTGCTACTTTCTCTTCGTATGCTCGTATACCGTTAGTAGTAAGCTGATAACCAAGGTGTGCGATCTCCTTGCGAAAAAATTGTGATTTTTCCAAATTTATTGTTAGGTTGGCTGCTAATAAATTCTTAAGTAATGCTTCTATATTCTCCAAATGTGTGCTTACATTAGACGAATAACAAAGACAATCATTGACGTAGATGATTGTATTCTCTTTCACTTCGTCGGTGAATGCCATATCCAAACCTCTCGTCAGGGCTGCTGAACTGGTACTAAGTCCAAATGGAGTTACGGTATATCTGTAACACTTTCCTTCATACAGAAATGCAGTGTAATCTCGGCATTGTTGTTTCACCGGAACCTGCCAGAAGCTACTCGTTAGATCTATTGTTGATAAGTACTTCATGTTACTGCATCTCGCCAGGATTTCTTGAATCGGAGTCGGTCCTTTGTAGTCTGGAACAGTGACACTATTTATCCTCCTCGCATCTAAACACAAACGTACGTTCCCATCCTTCTTTATTACGGTGACCATTTGGTTGACGTATGGACTGCTGCACCTTTCAATCATGCCATATCTTAGCATCTTGCTGATTTCGGCGTCCACCTTTTCCTTATACGCTATTGGGATTGGCCACCCGCGTTGGAAATATGGTGTTTTATCCGTCACTCGGAATTCATGTTCGTAGCAATCCATCCGTCCTGGACACTCCCGGAATACATTCTTATACTTTACCAAGATCCTTCTTAGTTCCTCCCTCGTCGTTTCATCTTCACACGTCACACTGTCGACCTTCTCATCAATCCTCCTCTCGATTCCGTCCCAGTCCTCTTCTAATAGTTCCATATGTATGATTGGTATCCGCAGTTCCTGTTCACCAGTCCTCCCTTCGAATTCGATGGTTCCCTTCTTCATATCGATCACACATCCCTCTTCTTTCAAAAAGCTGATACCTATTATGCAGTCCCTAATTAAATTCGGTATTACTAGGAAAACACAATCTAATCTAACATCATCAATATAAATTTCACACATAATTTGTTTCCTGATCAATTTAGACTTTCCGCCGACTGCACTTACGATTACGTTCATGCGGAGTTCTTCGTATGGACGCAGGCGTTGTTTATTTCTGTTAAACCATTCCTCTGATATCCCGTTAATGGCAGAACCTGTATCAATCAAGGCTAAAACTGTAACATCACCATTAAATTTTACCTCAATCTCTGGACATTTTGAGATTCGCTTTTCCAGTTGTGTTTGTTCATCCAGGATTAACTCATGTCGTAAGTCAGGTAACAAAATATCGGTCTTGTACTGTTGTAGTGTAGGTCGACGAACGGCTATCTTTTCATGTGACCCACTTAATTTTTTTTTTCTACTGTTCCACTAACCTTAGTGGCAGACGTTGAGGCACCATTGTTTACAAATTCAATGGTATTTATTGCCGACTTGTTACTGAAATGTTGGGGTTGTCGGTAGTTCCCTCCTTCCCCCTTTCTATGTTGCCAGTGTAAAGGTTTTTGCTCCGTAATCACCCTGTTTACGGTGGTGTTCTGTTGACCGTGAGGCGCCCCTCTCGTGTCTCGGTCGTTCAACTTGTCTGTCTGACGCACAAACCGATCATCTCTACTGTTTCTTTGCCGGATCATGGCATATTCAGAAATCAATGATTCAAGATTCTGTATTGTCCTTACGTCCCTAGTCACGCTCGCTATCTCTAATTCTCGTCCATAATGTCGCGTTATCTTCCTAATCAGTTGATAATCCATGAGCGGCGGTGTAAGCTGCCTGCTTTCCAGGAGCTGTCGTTCCATGTATTGGACAGCACTCATACTCCCACGCCAGTCGAAACGACCATACTCCAGCTTGTTTCGGACATCATCCTGCTTCTCCGGGCCCCAATACTTCTGCGTAAAGATTTCTTTAAATTCATCGAAGTTCTTGATTTGGTCACGTACCACGCGCCACCATATAGCTGCATCGGCCTCGAGATGTTTCCCTATCCACTTCACGTTATCCGCTGCGTAGTACATTAGCTGGTGCTCGGATAATTCCTTTAGGAACTCTATAGGAAAACGGTCTGTTCCGTTGTACTTGAGTTCGGAATTATTGTTTCCATTCGCTCTCGTGGACGGTCCTATCTCAGTTTCCGCTATCCGTCGCTGTAGTCTTTCTTGTCCACTTTTAATATGATTTATGTGACTTCTCAACTCTTCAATTATCACGTCCTTCTCCTTCTCCGTCGTTGTGGTCTTCTGTTCCGCCGTGCGTTGACAGTCGTCCACTTCAACGATCTTCTGTTTTAACACTTTGACGGCTTCTCCTTGCTTTTGTTGTTGTTGTAAAATACTGTTCTGTACCTCTCTTCGCCATTCCTCGTTTCTATTGTTCGTCTCTTGGATTTGGTGATCTAATTTTTGATCGACTTGTTCGTTTGCCTTCTGTGTATTATTTATGGCTTCCTGCCACTCTTGACGGTCTTTCTCTCTCACTTCTTTATTCTCTTTTACCTGTTTCTTCAGTTCATTCTTCAACTCTTTTATTCCACTTTCACTCTTCTTTTGTAGATCGCTAATTTTATCATCCCACTTCTTAGCATAATCCTGCAGATCTAGTGTTATTTTGCTGATCTGTTCTTCATTATGTCTTTTTAATTCCTCCTGCATTTGTTTTTGTTCCCTACTTTGCTGTTACAATTTCTCTGTAATTAAATTTTGTTTTTCGTTTTGTTCTTCTCGCATCTGTTTCAGATCATCTCGCGTCTGTTGTTTAATTTCATTCTTTTGCTGGTCCATCTTCTCGGTCAACTTCTCAAGTAGCATTTGTAGATTTAATTCGCCGGGTTGGGACACCTGTCCCCCCGCCCTTATCTCAGATTCACACGCGCTGACGTCGTCGCTGGGCGTCGCGTTCTCCTCCCGTCCTTCTATGTTTAATTCATTATTAATGTCGAATTCTGGACTTTCGGAGTTATTATTATTAGTCGCCATTTTTGCTCGACTTCGTGTAATCATTCAGAGTTGTTTTACAAGTATTTGTTTTTATTCTAATGCTTATATTATACCTTATCAAACTACTAGCTATTCTACTATACCACTGGCTGCACTTAACCAGCTCGTTTAACAAGGATTATCCCTATTAATCGGCCATCAGGTTGGGCGCCATATACGATGTTAATATTTATGCGTATTAATTGCATAAATTGATTAATTATTAATTATAAATTTATTGATCTGTAATTATGAAATTGTTGCCGGTACGAACTTTGTCGTACTTACATGTATCTACCCCCGTATTTGGACGCCATATACGATGTTATATATTTATGCAAATTTATTTGCATACATTAATTAATTATATAAAATTGATTGATTACTTTTATAGGTACGTATATCTTCACTTTATATTGCCCCGTGATGTTGAAGCACCATGTACCACATTAATAATATCTGTATGCAAATTTATTTGCATATATTAATTAATTATCTTTGTTATTAAAAATTTGATCTTGCATTGCCCCTCTTTGGGAAGCCATATACAACGATAATATTACCTGTATGCCAATTGGTACGTAAACTGATGTAATTATCTCTTTAATAAAGTTGTGATCAAAATGTATCTAACTCTGAGCTTGGGTTAGCATATACGATATAATTAATGTCATGTGTTGAACTCCCATATGCAAGGTTAACAAATTCATTTCTTTAAATAATGAATAATTGTATGAATTGAATTAGAGTTAATTAATTATTCACACTCAAACTTGCTACATATGAAATTACTTCTGACTTTAACTGTCTTCGAAACTTCTATTTTGTGCATCTTTCTGAGTAATTGAATTGATAATCGTTAACTTGAATTATTAATATAGATACTGTTTAATGAAAGGTTAAGTCGTGAGTCAGGGTTTTACATAAATCAATAGAATACTAACGAATCCATTGTAACTTACGTTTATTAAAATCATTTTCATTCTTATTCATGTCATAACATTAATTTAAGAGCACTTACAAATCTTCAACCAACAATAAAATTCTATGCCACATTTAATAATTCAATGAACAAATTTAAATAATTAAGTGAGCAATCAAATGTAGACGCTTCTTCGTCTGCAATGACGTTACTAACTAAAATGTGGTGTGCTCAAAATTCGTATTTAGTATTTTATGTTAAAACACATTAAACATTTATATGCATGAAATAATCATTATTAACAATACACATATCAATCATATACATAGCTAAAATCCTGTTCCTGCAACAGACACATCAAAATACATACATAGTACAAAATATATTAACAAGAAGACATGTATAATATTCTAGAACATAATATTCCCTACTTATGGATTCGTATCTATCTGACTCATATTTATATAACTTTCTCAGGTGGTTTGGTTCTAAGTGTCAGGTCAGTGGTATTTGATAAATTACTAATTATAAGAAGAGATTAGTTTTGTACTTTACTCGTTCTGCCGTGGTGTGTAGCTCCCATGATGTATCCTTGCGTTGATGGGTGAGGTTAATCCATATAACACTCGATCGCAAACACTTCCGCACAACGCGACAGTCACTTTGAGCTTTTGAGTTTATTATAATACACGTCGTGGCATTATACTCGTAATCGGTCGGCTACGTTTTACACGCGTATATGCCTATTTCGCGGTTCACAGTTCGATACCGTATGCTTCGAATAGTTGTCCATACCACACGACCACTCTTTTCGGCGCCTAGATTGTTTTCAAGTTCATTTGGCACTTGTTCACAATTCTAATTACTTGAGTTGATTACTAAACATTGTAGTATCACTACTTTTTCTGTTATGTATCAAGAATGTCATTTCACAATGTCAGTATCTTTATGACGGTGAATTACATAGAATTTATAAAGATTGTTACTCGCGCTTTATTACGAAAACTACTGTTCCGTTTTACGCTCTGAGTCTTATTCGCGCACTTCCATTTATTTGTAATAATGTCTTAATCGTCTCTATCGAAATACATTTTAACTTACGCACTGCATTAAGTTCTTGTGATTGAACTATTATGAAAATGAAATACAAGTTCAATAGACTGTTCGAAACTCTGAGTAAACCGAGTTAAGAATTATAATAAACTGAGGCAAAGATCTTAATGAACTGAGCCAAAAGTTGTAGTACACTGAGATACAATTTGAATTTACTGAGCGAAAAATTAGAATGAACTGAGCAAAATTTGTAGTAAAACTCCCTTCGCGTCTGCCTGTGTAAACGGTTTTTATTTCTTCTGCTGTTCCCACTCTTGGGATTCTGATGAACGCTCAAACTTCCCACCAAATCATCTTTGATAGGTTCATTCCATGGACCTCCCTGTGTCCCTTCGTCTCCAGTCTGTATTTCCAACGAATTCTCCACCCAGTGCCGTTTGGAGAGGGACGTTCATACACGAGATTCGCTCTCTGGTCTCAAGCTCTTCTCTGAACCATCCCCTACAGAAATTCCCTCCGGAATTCTCGTTCCTCATTGGCTGGTTGGCTTTTTCGACTTGAATTTGACGTAGTCCACGTGGACTAGATGAGTCGCTGTCTTATGTACGTTGCCCCGTTCCTGGAATCAGTGTTAAGGCTCTGTTTCAAAATCACATCTGCTACTTTTGGTGTAGCATGTCGAATTCTCTCATTGTTGGTACGCTGACGATTTCCTTCATCGTCTTACGGGTGGCATAACATCTGTGCTCTTCACTAGCGTCACTTAGTCGCCTGTCCCATTGTCCTTGCATAAACCATTGTCTTTGAGAAGTCGCACACATGGTTATGAACAATACTCTCGCCGTTGGTTCTGTGTTTTTCTCGCTACTGGACAGATGTAAGGGTAGTCTCCTTTTGTCCTAATTGTGGAGTCAGGCATTCCCACGCATGGTCCAGATGGCTGCAACAAGTGCCGTACAGCTCATTGTTCGTGAATAGTTTTTACGACGTCTTAATGGAAAGGAAAGGTTTGTTCCTTTTCGTCGCCCACCCTCGAACAACGCTAACACGTGTCACTTTTGACGGGCTCTAATTGCTGGTGTACTTCCCTCGCAATAACCCAAAAAATTTAAAAAAAAATATATATGAAATATTAATTATATTACAGTGTCCCCAAATATGATTCGTCGTGCAGATTAATCGGAACGACTAATTCATATTTCGCCCTTACTAGAGTACGATCACTAAGTACATTGGCCATCTCCCATTGGAACGGGTATAGCTGACCTATATCTTCCTTTCGACTGACCTACTGTTGTTTAGAACCGTTTTCTCCCCTTTTTTTTTATTCACCTGAGTGTTTAATTTATTGCTTATCAAATATAAATACGAATCCATTTACAAACTATACGCTCTAGTGCGTTCCTAGATCTGTCTATTCACATACATTACATAACAAATTGTAATTATTTTGTTTACAAGCTATCCTTTTACTTGCGTATACAATATAAACTATATAAATACTAGCAGTAATTTATTGCTTATGAATACTTCTAAAATTTTTATTATTACTTTCAAAATTAATTTGCGATTAAAAACATTTTTTAAGACATCATATACTTACTTACAAACATTCATCGTAATTCCTACCCTCTGGTACCTTGAATCTAAATTTCTGTTAAACACACGTATAATTATTTACAACAAATTAAATCGAATTTGTATAATTCTACAGGTCAAACAAACTTATTTTATATCCACTCTTTCTATGCTTATAATACAATCTTAAGTTCAATATTTAATTCTAACAATTTATTACAATGTTTAATTCTGTTATGCAACTCAGTTGCTTATATCTGTCCTTCAATAAACAAATTTCAATAGTATAACAAATACATCTGTTAATTAATTTACAATCTATACAATATATAAAATCTGACGTTTTTAAATTTATTACAAGTTTAAAATTTTCGTCTAGACAATTCTGAATGAATTAACTAGTAGATTGCATTCGCGCCAACTACCGTTATTCTTTTTCATCTAGATCGGTCATTCTTCCTCCTATTCTGACGCTTAGCTCATTTCTCTTTCTGCTGTCTATTAGTGAAGTACATATAGTCCGACTACAACATTGTCTCGCATGGAGAGTGTCCTTACTAACTACAAATCTACCTGTTGTTGTCAGCCTCGCCAGCTGGGCTTACGTCACTACACACCTCCCTCTCTGTTTATTTACTACTTCGCATGATTTTCAACCTTACTCCTTACTTACTCGCTTTTCAACAAACACTTTTACCTCGCATACATGCTGATGCCGTGTTTCGCCATAGTTACTCTCCCCTTACATAATATGGTTTCAATAGTCTTACATTGAATTTGCCGCGTGTTTTAGTTTCATCGCAATTATCTACTAATATATACGTAGATTCGCCTACAATATCTTTAATCTTAAAAGGTCCCGTGTACAATTCACAAAACTTTTCGATTCTTCTTTGCATCGCATCGGATTGGTAATGTGTCCACACTAACACCAAATCTCCTACCTGAAATTTCGTCATTTTGTTTGCTTCGTTCACGCGTTTTGCGTGTCGCTCTCATTTTCGTTTGATCCTAACGAATATCTGGTGGCTATCTACTGTCTCTTCTTTCGTATCACAGTTTTCCTTTATGAATTTCTCCCATACACGACTCGGCTTTTTTCCGTGATGCGCTTCATACGGTGTAACTTCTATTGTTTCATGGTAGACTTCATTAATGCAACATTCTATGGTATTTATGAATTTAGACCATTTTGTGTGTTGGTTCCCTACAAATATCCTAAATAGGTTTCCCAGTTGCCTATTTACGCGTTCGGCAAGGTTTGTTTGTGGGTTTCTTATCGCTGTGTATTTAGGTATAATTCCAAGTTCATCTAGTCCTTTAATCCATTGTTTGGACGTAAACTGCGTACCGTTATCAGTGAGTATTGCTTTCGGTTTTCCACACTCATTTACATATTGCCGGAGTCTACGAAGCGTAGCTACTGTTGTGGCTCTTCTAAGTGTATATAGTTTTACGTACTTGGTAAAGTTATCTATAATGACAAGGATATACTTTACTCCTGCTGCTGCTGTTGGAAGAGGTCCATAAAAGTCGCCACTAATCAATTCACCTTTACTCGTCGGTATAATTGGCTTCGTGCCACCAAATAAGTTACGATTGTTTGAATCCTTACATTTTTGGCACTTATCGCACGTCTTCACGTACGCCTGTACGCGCTTCGACATTCGGTCGAAAGTGAAATGTTCCTGCAGTAACTTTATACATTTCTTACTGCCAACATGACCGTACATTGTGTGTATTTCTTCGATGAGTCTCCCCGTAATGCTTTCTGGTACGTAGAGTTTCCATCGACCCTTACTTTTTCTGTATAATTTATCATTACTACACTTATAAAATTTACATAATTCATTCTTATCATCCATCGTCAAATCCTTCATTATTTGCTGTAGCTTCTTATCTTCTAACTGGTATGTCTCGAAGTTCTTTAACATCATGTTCATTTCTTTACTCATTTTAATTATTGTATGGTTCATTTGATATGCATAACTGTCGTCGAATGGATCTTCCTTCGTCATATCCTCTGGGTAATGACTCAAGATGTCGGCAACGATATTCTCCTTTCCCTTACAGTGAATTATATCAAAGTTATACTCTTGAATACTAAGTATCCAACGTGTGATCCTTGAGTTGTTTAGGTGACACTTACTCATGAAGATCAACGCCTTGTTATCTGTTATTATGGTCAATGGCTGTCCTAAAACGTAAATTCGGAATTTCTCCAGACATCTAACTATGCTTAGTAGCTCTTTTTCCGTAGTAAAGTAGTTTAGTTCTGCACCTTTGAACATTTTACTAGTATATGCTACCACGCAGATGTTTTTGTCGTCATCCAACTGGTATAATTGGCCTCCATAAGCGAAATTACTTGCATCACACTGCAAGAAGTACCTCTTATTTACCTGCGGAAAACTTAAGATAATAGTATTGATAAACAAGTCCTTGACCTGTTGGAAACACTGGTCAAGATCAGGCGTCCATTTAAATTTCTGACCCTTTTTAAGTAGACTTAACAAAGGTTGTGTGGATTCTGCATATTTGCTTGTAAATTTGTTGTAAAAATTAGTAAGTCCCAGGAATCCCTTTAACTGCTTTTGATTCTTCGGGGTCGGGAATTTCCTGATTGCTGCTACTTTCTCTTCGGATGCTCGTATACCGTTAGTAGTAAGCTGATAACCAAGGTGTGCGATCTCCTTGCGAAAAAATTGTGATTTTCCAAATTTATTGTTAGGTTGGCTGCTAATAAATTCTTAAGTAATGCTTCTATATTCTCCAAATGTGTGCTTACATTAGACGAATAACAAAGACAATCATTGACGTAGATGATTGTATTCTCATTCACTTCGTCGGTGAATGCCATATCCAAACCTCTCGTCAGGGCTGCTGAACTGGTACTAAGTCCAAATGGAGTTACGGTATATCTGTAACACTTTCCTTCATACAGAAATGCAGTGTAATCTCGGCATTGTTGTTTCACCGGAACCTGCCAGAAGCTACTCGTTAGATCTATTGTTGATAAGTACTTCATGTTACTGCATCTCGCCAGGATTTCTTGAATCGGAGTCGGTCCTTTGTAGTCTGGAACAGTGACACTATTTATCCTCCTCGCATCTAAACACAAACGTACGTTCCCATCCTTCTTTATTACGGTGACCATTTGGTTGACGTATGGACTGCTGCACCTTTCAATCATGCCATATCTTAGCATCTTGCTGATTTCGGCGTCCACCTTTTCCTTATACGCTATTGGGATTGGCCACCCGCGTTGGAAATATGGTGTTTTATCCGTCACTCGGAATTCATGTTCGTAGCAATCCATCCGTCCTGGACACTCCCGGAATACATTCTTATACTTTACCAAGATCCTTCTTAGTTCCTCCCTCGTCGTTTCATCTTCACACGTCACACTGTCGACCTTCTCATCAATCCTCCTCTCGATTCCGTCCCAGTCCTCTTCTAATAGTTCCATATGTATGATTGGTATCCGCAGTTCCTGTTCACCAGTCCTCCCTTCGAATTCGATGGTTCCCTTCTTCATATCGATCACACATCCCTCTTCTTTCAAAAAGCTGATACCTATTATGCAGTCCCTAATTAAATTCGGTATTACTAGGAAAACACAATCTAATCTAACATCATCAATATAAATTTCACACATAATTTGTTTCCTGATCAATTTAGACTTTCCGCCGACTGCACTTACGATTAACGTGTTGTTCATGCGGAGTTCTTCGTATGGACGCAGGCGTTGTTTATTTCTGTTAAACCATTCCTCTGATATCCCGTTAATGGCAGAACCTGTATCAATCAAGGCTAAAACTGTAACATCACCATTAAATTTTACCTCAATCTCTGGACATTTTGAGATTCGCTTTTCCAGTTGTGTTTGTTCATCCAGGATTAACTCATGTCGTAAGTCAGGTAACAAAATATCGGTCTTGTACTGTTGTAGTGTAGGTCGACGAACGGCTATCTTTTCATGTGACCCACTTAATTTTTTTTTTCTACTGTTCCACTAACCTTAGTGGCAGACGTTGAGGCACCATTGTTTACAAATTCAATGGTATTTATTGCCGACTTGTTACTGAAATGTTGGGGTTGTCGGTAGTTCCCTCCTTCCCCCTTTCTATGTTGCCAGTGTAAAGGTTTTTGCTCCGTAATCACCCTGTTTACGGTGGTGTTCTGTTGACCGTGAGGCGCCCCTCTCGTGTCTCGGTCGTTCAACTTGTCTGTCTGACGCACAAACCGATCATCTCTACTGTTTCTTTGCCGGATCATGGCATATTCAGAAATCAATGATTCAAGATTCTTTATTGTCCTTACGTCCCTAGTCACGCTCGCTATCTCTAATTCTCGTCCATAATGTCGCGTTATCTTCCTAATCAGTTGATAATCCATGAGCGGCGGTGTAAGCTGCCTGCTTTCCAGGAGCTGTCGTTCCATGTATTGGACAGCACTCATACTCCCACGCCAGTCGAAACGACCATACTCCAGCTTGTTTCGGACATCATCCTGCTTCTCCGGGCCCCAATACTTCTGCGTAAAGATTTCTTTAAATTCATCGAAGTTCTTGATTTGGTCACGTACCACGCGCCACCATATAGCTGCATCGGCCTCGAGATGTTTCCCTATCCACTTCACGTTATCCGCTGCGTAGTACATTAGCTGGTGCTCGGATAATTCCTTTAGGAACTCTATAGGAAAACGGTCTGTTCCGTTGTACTTGAGTTCGGAATTATTGTTTCCATTCGCTCTCGTGGACGGTCCTATCTCAGTTTCCGCTATCCGTCGCTGTAGTCTTTCTTGTCCACTTTTAATATGATTTATGTGACTTCTCAACTCTTCAATTATCACGTCCTTCTCCTTCTCCGTCGTTGTGGTCTTCTGTTCCGCCGTGCGTTGACAGTCGTCCAATTCAACGATCTTCTGTTTTAACACTTTGACGGCTTCTCCTTGCTTTTGTTGTTGTTGTAAAATACTGTTCTGTACCTCTCTTCGCCATTCCTCGTTTCTATTGTTCGTCTCTTGGATTTGGTGATCTAATTTTTGATCGACTTGTTCGTTTGCCTTCTGTGTATTATTTATGGCTTCCTGCCACTCTTGACGGTCTTTCTCTCTCACTTCTTTATTCTCTTTTACCTGTTTCTTCAGTTCATTCTTCAACTCTTTTATTCCACTTTCACTCTTCTTTTGTAGATCGCTAATTTTATCATCCCACTTCTTAGCATAATCCTGCAGATCTAGTGTTATTTTGCTGATCTGTTCTTCATTATGTCTTTTTAATTCCTCCTGCATTTGTTTTTGTTCCCTACTTTGCTGTTACAATTTCTCTGTAATTAAATTTTGTTTTTCGTTTTGTTCTTCTCGCATCTGTTTCAGATCATCTCGCGTCTGTTGTTTAATTTCATTCTTTTGCTGGTCCATCTTCTCGGTCCACTTCTCAAGTAGCATTTGTAGATTTAATTCGCCGGGTTGGGACACCTGTCCCCCCGCCCTTATCTCAGATTCACACGCGCTGACGTCGTCGCTGGGCGTCGCGTTCTCCTCCCGTCCTTCTATGTTTAATTCATTATTAATGTCGAATTCTGGACTTTCGGAGTTATTATTATTAGTCGCCATTTTTGCTCGACTTCGTGTAATCATTCAGAGTTGTTTTACAAGTATTTGTTTTTATTCTAATGCTTATATTATACCTTATCAAACTACTAGCTATTCTACTATACCACTGGCTGCACTTAACCAGCTCGTTTAACAAGGATTATCCCTATTAATCGGCCATCAGGTTGGGCGCCATATACGATGTTAATATTTATGCGTATTAATTGCATAAATTGATTAATTATTAATTATAAATTTATTGATCTGTAATTATGAAATTGTTGCCGGTACGAACTTTGTCGTACTTACATGTATCTACCCCCGTATTTGGACGCCATATACGATGTTATATATTTATGCAAATTTATTTGCATACATTAATTAATTATATAAAATTGATTGATTACTTTTATAGGTACGTATATCTTCACTTTATATTGCCCCGTGATGTTGAAGCACCATGTACCACATTAATAATATCTGTATGCAAATTTATTTGCATATATTAATTAATTATCTTTGTTATTAAAAATTTGATCTTGCATTGCCCCTCTTTGGGAAGCCATATACAACGATAATATTACCTGTATGCCAATTGGTACGTAAACTGATGTAATTATCTCTTTAATAAAGTTGTGATCAAAATGTATCTAACTCTGAGCTTGGGTTAGCATATACGATATAATTAATGTCATGTGTTGAACTCCCATATGCAAGGTTAACAAATTCATTTCTTTAAATAATGAATAATTGTATGAATTGAATTAGAGTTAATTAATTATTCACACTCAAACTTGCTACATATGAAATTACTTCTGACTTTAACTGTCTTCGAAACTTCTATTTTGTGCATCTTTCTGAGTAATTGAATTGATAATCGTTAACTTGAATTATTAATATAGATACTGTTTAATGAAAGGTTAAGTCGTGAGTCAGGGTTTTACATAAATCAATAGAATACTAACGAATCCATTGTAACTTACGTTTATTAAAATCATTTTCATTCTTATTCATGTCATAACATTAATTTAAGAGCACTTACAAATCTTCAACCAACAATAAAATTCTATGCCACATTTAATAATTCAATGAACAAATTTAAATAATTAAGTGAGCAATCAAATGTAGACGCTTCTTCGTCTGCAATGACATTACTAACTAAAATGTGGTGTGCTCAAAATTCGTATTTAGTATTTTATGTTAAAACACATTAAACATTTATATGCATGAAATAATCATTATTAACAATACACATATCAATCATATACATAGCTAAAATCCTGTTCCTGCAACAGACACATCAAAATACATACATAGTACAAAATATATTAACAAGAAGACATGTATAATATTCTAGAACATAATATTCCCTACTTATGGATTCGTATCTATCTGACTCATATTTATATAACTTTCTCAGGTGGTTTGGTTCTAAGTGTCAGGTCAGTGGTATTTGATAAATTACTAATTATAAGAAGAGATTAGTTTTGTACTTTACTCGTTCTGCCGTGGTGTGTAGCTCCCATGATGTATCCTTGCGTTGATGGGTGAGGTTAATCCATATAACACTCGATCGCAAACACTTCCGCACAACGCGACAGTCACTTTGAGCTTTTGAGTTTATTATAATACACGTCGTGGCATTATACTCGTAATCGGTCGGCTACGTTTTACACGCGTATATGCCTATTTCGCGGTTCACAGTTCGATACCGTATGCTTCGAATAGTTGTCCATACCACACGACCACTCTTTTCGGCGCCTAGATTGTTTTCAAGTTCATTTGGCACTTGTTCACAATTCTAATTACTTGAGTTGATTACTAAACATTGTAGTATCACTACTTTTTCTGTTATGTATCAAGAATGTCATTTCACAATGTCAGTATCTTTATGACGGTGAATTACATAGAATTTATAAAGATTGTTACTCGCGCTTTATTACGAAAACTACTGTTCCGTTTTACGCTCTGAGTCTTATTCGCGCACTTCCATTTATTTGTAATAATGTCTTAATCGTCTCTATCGAAATACATTTTAACTTACGCACTGCATTAAGTTCTTGTGATTGAACTATTATGAAAATGAAATACAAGTTCAATAGACTGTTCGAAACTCTGAGTAAACCGAGTTAAGAATTATAATAAACTGAGGCAAAGATCTTAATGAACTGAGCCAAAAGTTGTAGTACACTGAGATACAATTTGAATTTACTGAGCGAAAAATTAGAATGAACTGAGCAAAATTTGTAGTAAAACTCCCTTCGCGTCTGCCTGTGTAAACGGTTTTTATTTCTTCTGCTGTTCCCACTCTTGGGATTCTGATGAACGCTCAAACTTCCCACCAAATCATCTTTGATAGGTTCATTCCATGGACCTCCCTGTGTCCCTTCGTCTCCAGTCTGTATTTCCAACGAATTCTCCACCCAGTGCCGTTTGGAGAGGGACGTTCATACACGAGATTCGCTCTCTGGTCTCAAGCTCTTCTCTGAACCATCCCCTACAGAAATTCCCTCCGGAATTCTCGTTCCTCATTGGCTGGTTGGCTTTTTCGACTTGAATTTGACGTAGTCCACGTGGACTAGATGAGTCGCTGTCTTATGTACGTTGCCCCGTTCCTGGAATCAGTGTTAAGGCTCTGTTTCAAAATCACATCTGCTACTTTTGGTGTAGCATGTCGAATTCTCTCATTGTTGGTACGCTGACGATTTCCTTCATCGTCTTACGGGTGGCATAACATCTGTGCTCTTCACTAGCGTCACTTAGTCGCCTGTCCCATTGTCCTTGCATAAACCATTGTCTTTGAGAAGTCGCACACATGGTTATGAACAATACTCTCGCCGTTGGTTCTGTGTTTTTCTCGCTACTGGACAGATGTAAGGGTAGTCTCCTTTTGTCCTAATTGTGGAGTCAGGCATTCCCACGCATGGTCCAGATGGCTGCAACAAGTGCCGTACAGCTCATTGTTCGTGAATAGTTTTTACGACGTCTTAATGGAAAGGAAAGGTTTGTTCCTTTTCGTCGCCCACCCTCGAACAACGCTAACACGTGTCACTTTTGACGGGCTCTAATTGCTGGTGTACTTCCCTCGCAATAACCCAAAAAATTTAAAAAAAAATATATATGAAATATTAATTATATTACAGTGTCCCCAAATATGATTCGTCGTGCAGATTAATCGGAACGACTAATTCATATTTCGCCCTTACTAGAGTACGATCACTAAGTACATTGGCCATCTCCCATTGGAACGGGTATAGCTGACCTATATCTTCCTTTCGACTGACCTACTGTTGTTTAGAACCGTTTTCTCCCCTTTTTTTTTATTCACCTGAGTGTTTAATTTATTGCTTATCAAATATAAATACGAATCCATTTACAAACTATACGCTCTAGTGCGTTCCTAGATCTGTCTATTCACATACATTACATAACAAATTGTAATTATTTTGTTTACAAGCTATCCTTTTACTTGCGTATACAATATAAACTATATAAATACTAGCAGTAATTTATTGCTTATGAATACTTCTAAAATTTTTATTATTACTTTCAAAATTAATTTGCGATTAAAAACATTTTTTAAGACATCATATACTTACTTACAAACATTCATCGTAATTCCTACCCTCTGGTACCTTGAATCTAAATTTCTGTTAAACACACGTATAATTATTTACAACAAATTAAATCGAATTTGTATAATTCTACAGGTCAAACAAACTTATTTTATATCCACTCTTTCTATGCTTATAATACAATCTTAAGTTCAATATTTAATTCTAACAATTTATTACAATGTTTAATTCTGTTATGCAACTCAGTTGCTTATATCTGTCCTTCAATAAACAAATTTCAATAGTATAACAAATACATCTGTTAATTAATTTACAATCTATACAATATATAAAATCTGACGTTTTTAAATTTATTACAAGTTTAAAATTTTCGTCTAGACAATTCTGAATGAATTAACTAGTAGATTGCATTCGCGCCAACTACCGTTATTCTTTTTCATCTAGATCGGTCATTCTTCCTCCTATTCTGACGCTTAGCTCATTTCTCTTTCTGCTGTCTATTAGTGAAGTACATATAGTCCGACTACAACATTGTCTCGCATGGAGAGTGTCCTTACTAACTACAAATCTACCTGTTGTTGTCAGCCTCGCCAGCTGGGCTTACGTCACTACACACCTCCCTCTCTGTTTATTTACTACTTCGCATGATTTTCAACCTTACTCCTTACTTACTCGCTTTTCAACAAACACTTTTACCTCGCATACATGCTGATGCCGTGTTTCGCCATAGTTACTCTCCCCTTACATAATATGGTTTCAATAGTCTTACATTGAATTTGCCGCGTGTTTTAGTTTCATCGCAATTATCTACTAATATATACGTAGATTCGCCTACAATATCTTTAATCTTAAAAGGTCTCGTGTACAATTCACAAAACTTTTCGATTCTTCTTTGCATCGCATCGGATTGGTAATGTGTCCACACTAACACCAAATCTCCTACCTGAAATTTCGTCATTTTGTTTGCTTCGTTCACGCGTTTTGCGTGTCGCTCTCATTTTCGTTTGATCCTAACGAATATCTGGTGGCTATCTACTGTCTCTTCTTTCGTATCACAGTTTTCCTTTATGAATTTCTCCCATACACGACTCGGCTTTTTTCCGTGATGCGCTTCATACGGTGTAACTTCTATTCTTTCATGGTAGACTTCATTAATGCAACATTCTATGGTATTTATGAATTTAGACCATTTTGTGTGTTGGTTCCCTACAAATATCCTAAATAGGTTTCCCAGTTGCCTATTTACGCGTTCGGCAAGGTTTGTTTGTGGGTTTCTTATCGCTGTGTATTTAGGTATAATTCCAAGTTCATCTAGTCCTTTAATCCATTGTTTGGACGTAAACTGCGTACCGTTATCAGTGAGTATTGCTTTCGGTTTTCCACACTCATTTACATATTGCCGGAGTCTACGAAGCGTAGCTACTGTTGTGGCTCTTCTAAGTGTATATAGTTTTACGTACTTGGTAAAGTTATCTATAATGACAAGGATATACTTTACTCCTGCTGCTGCTGTTGGAAGAGGTCCATAAAAGTCGCCACTAATCAATTCACCTTTACTCGTCGGTATAATTGGCTTCGTGCCACCAAATAAGTTACGATTGTTTGAATCCTTACATTTTTGGCACTTATCGCACGTCTTCACGTACGCCTGTACGCGCTTCGACATTCGGTCGAAAGTGAAATGTTCCTGCAGTAACTTTATACATTTCTTACTGCCAACATGACCGTACATTGTGTGTATTTCTTCGATGAGTCTCCCCGTAATGCTTTCTGGTACGTAGAGTTTCCATCGACCCTTACTTTTTCTGTATAATTTATCATTACTACACTTATAAAATTTACATAATTCATTCTTATCATCCATCGTCAAATCCTTCATTATTTGCTGTAGCTTCTTATCTTCTAACTGGTATGTCTCGAAGTTCTTTAACATCATGTTCATTTCTTTACTCATTTTAATTATTGTATGGTTCATTTGATATGCATAACTGTCGTCGAATGGATCTTCCTTCGTCATATCCTCTGGGTAATGACTCAAGATGTCGGCAACGATATTCTCCTTTCCCTTACAGTGAATTATATCAAAGTTATACTCTTGAATACTAAGTATCCAACGTGTGATCCTTGAGTTGTTTAGGTGACACTTACTCATGAAGATCAACGCCTTGTTATCTGTTATTATGGTCAATGGCTGTCCTAAAACGTAAATTCGGAATTTCTCCAGACATCTAACTATGCTTAGTATTATGCTTCTTTTTCCGTAGTAAAGTAGTTTAGTTCTGCACCTTTGAACATTTTACTAGTATATGCTACCACGCAGATGTTTTTGTCGTCATCCAACTGGTATAATTGGCCTCCATAAGCGAAATTACTTGCATCACACTGCAAGAAGTACCTCTTATTTACCTGCGGAAAACTTAAGATAATAGTATTGATAAACAAGTCCTTGACCTGTTGGAAACACTGGTCAAGATCAGGCGTCCATTTAAATTTCTGACCCTTTTTAAGTAGACTTAACAAAGGTTGTGTGGATTCTGCATATTTGCTTGTAAATTTGTTGTAAAAATTAGTAAGTCCCAGGAATCCCTTTAACTGCTTTTGATTCTTCGGGGTCGGGAATTTCCTGATTGCTGCTACTTTCTCTTCGGATGCTCGTATACCGTTAGTAGTAAGCTGATAACCAAGGTGTGCGATCTCCTTGCGAAAAAATTGTGATTTTTCCAAATTTATTGTTAGGTTGGCTGCTAATAAATTCTTAAGTAATGCTTCTATATTCTCCAAATGTGTGCTTACATTAGACGAATAACAAAGACAATCATTGACGTAGATGATTGTATTCTCTTTCACTTCGTCGGTGAATGCCATATCCAAACCTCTCGTCAGGGCTGCTGAACTGGTACTAAGTCCAAATGGAGTTACGGTATATCTGTAACACTTTCCTTCATACAGAAATGCAGTGTAATCTCGGCATTGTTGTTTCACCGGAACCTGCCAGAAGCTACTCGTTAGATCTATTGTTGATAAGTACTTCATGTTACTGCATCTCGCCAGGATTTCTTGAATCGGAGTCGGTCCTTTGTAGTCTGGAACAGTGACACTATTTATCCTCCTCGCATCTAAACACAAACGTACGTTCCCATCCTTCTTTATTACGGTGACCATTTGGTTGACGTATGGACTGCTGCACCTTTCAATCATGCCATATCTTAGCATCTTGCTGATTTCGGCGTCCACCTTTTCCTTATACGCTATTGGGATTGGCCACCCGCGTTGGAAATATGGTGTTTTATCCGTCACTCGGAATTCATGTTCGTAGCAATCCATCCGTCCTGGACACTCCCGGAATACATTCTTATACTTTACCAAGATCCTTCTTAGTTCCTCCCTCGTCGTTTCATCTTCACACGTCACACTGTCGACCTTCTCATCAATCCTCCTCTCGATTCCGTCCCAGTCCTCTTCTAATAGTTCCATATGTATGATTGGTATCCGCAGTTCCTGTTCACCAGTCCTCCCTTCGAATTCGATGGTTCCCTTCTTCATATCGATCACACATCCCTCTTCTTTCAAAAAGCTGATACCTATTATGCAGTCCCTAATTAAATTCGGTATTACTAGGAAAACACAATCTAATCTAACATCATCAATATAAATTTCACACATAATTTGTTTCCTGATCAATTTAGACTTTCCGCCGACTGCACTTACGATTAACGTGTTGTTCATGCGGAGTTCTTCGTATGGACGCAGGCGTTGTTTATTTCTGTTAAACCATTCCTCTGATATCCCGTTAATGGCAGAACCTGTATCAATCAAGGCTAAAACTGTAACATCACCATTAAATTTTACCTCAATCTCTGGACATTTTGAGATTCGCTTTTCCAGTTGTGTTTGTTCATCCAGGATTAACTCATGTCGTAAGTCAGGTAACAAAATATCGGTCTTGTACTGTTGTAGTGTAGGTCGACGAACGGCTATCTTTTCATGTGACCCACTTAATTTTTTTTTTCTACTGTTCCACTAACCTTAGTGGCAGACGTTGAGGCACCATTGTTTACAAATTCAATGGTATTTATTGCCGACTTGTTACTGAAATGTTGGGGTTGTCGGTAGTTCCCTCCTTCCCCCTTTCTATGTTGCCAGTGTAAAGGTTTTTGCTCCGTAATCACCCTGTTTACGGTGGTGTTCTGTTGACCGTGAGGCGCCCCTCTCGTGTCTCGGTCGTTCAACTTGTCTGTCTGACGCACAAACCGATCATCTCTACTGTTTCTTTGCCGGATCATGGCATATTCAGAAATCAATGATTCAAGATTCTGTATTGTCCTTACGTCCCTAGTCACGCTCGCTATCTCTAATTCTCGTCCATAATGTCGCGTTATCTTCCTAATCAGTTGATAATCCATGAGCGGCGGTGTAAGCTGCCTGCTTTCCAGGAGCTGTCGTTCCATGTATTGGACAGCACTCATACTCCCACGCCAGTCGAAACGACCATACTCCAGCTTGTTTCGGACATCATCCTGCTTCTCCGGGCCCCAATACTTCTGCGTAAAGATTTCTTTAAATTCATCGAAGTTCTTGATTTGGTCACGTACCACGCGCCACCATATAGCTGCATCGGCCTCGAGATGTTTCCCTATCCACTTCACGTTATCCGCTGCGTAGTACATTAGCTGGTGCTCGGATAATTCCTTTAGGAACTCTATAGGAAAACGGTCTGTTCCGTTGTACTTGAGTTCGGAATTATTGTTTCCATTCGCTCTCGTGGACGGTCCTATCTCAGTTTCCGCTATCCGTCGCTGTAGTCTTTCTTGTCCACTTTTAATATGATTTATGTGACTTCTCAACTCTTCAATTATCACGTCCTTCTCCTTCTCCGTCGTTGTGGTCTTCTGTTCCGCCGTGCGTTGACAGTCGTCCACTTCAACGATCTTCTGTTTTAACACTTTGACGGCTTCTCCTTGCTTTTGTTGTTGTTGTAAAATACTGTTCTGTACCTCTCTTCGCCATTCCTCGTTTCTATTGTTCGTCTCTTGGATTTGGTGATCTAATTTTTGATCGACTTGTTCGTTTGCCTTCTGTGTATTATTTATGGCTTCCTGCCACTCTTGACGGTCTTTCTCTCTCACTTCTTTATTCTCTTTTACCTGTTTCTTCAGTTCATTCTTCAACTCTTTTATTCCACTTTCACTCTTCTTTTGTAGATCGCTAATTTTATCATCCCACTTCTTAGCATAATCCTGCAGATCTAGTGTTATTTTGCTGATCTGTTCTTCATTATGTCTTTTTAATTCCTCCTGCATTTGTTTTTGTTCCCTACTTTGCTGTTACAATTTCTCTGTAATTAAATTTTGTTTTTCGTTTTGTTCTTCTCGCATCTGTTTCAGATCATCTCGCGTCTGTTGTTTAATTTCATTCTTTTGCTGGTCCATCTTCTCGGTCAACTTCTCAAGTAGCATTTGTAGATTTAATTCGCCGGGTTGGGACACCTGTCCCCCCGCCCTTATCTCAGATTCACACGCGCTGACGTCGTCGCTGGGCGTCGCGTTCTCCTCCCGTCCTTCTATGTTTAATTCATTATTAATGTCGAATTCTGGACTTTCGGAGTTATTATTATTAGTCGCCATTTTTGCTCGACTTCGTGTAATCATTCAGAGTTGTTTTACAAGTATTTGTTTTTATTCTAATGCTTATATTATACCTTATCAAACTACTAGCTATTCTACTATACCACTGGCTGCACTTAACCAGCTCGTTTAACAAGGATTATCCCTATTAATCGGCCATCAGGTTGGGCGCCATATACGATGTTAATATTTATGCGTATTAATTGCATAAATTGATTAATTATTAATTATAAATTTATTGATCTGTAATTATGAAATTGTTGCCGGTACGAACTTTGTCGTACTTACATGTATCTACCCCCGTATTTGGACGCCATATACGATGTTATATATTTATGCAAATTTATTTGCATACATTAATTAATTATATAAAATTGATTGATTACTTTTATAGGTACGTATATCTTCACTTTATATTGCCCCGTGATGTTGAAGCACCATGTACCACATTAATAATATCTGTATGCAAATTTATTTGCATATATTAATTAATTATCTTTGTTATTAAAAATTTGATCTTGCATTGCCCCTCTTTGGGAAGCCATATACAACGATAATATTACCTGTATGCCAATTGGTACGTAAACTGATGTAATTATCTCTTTAATAAAGTTGTGATCAAAATGTATCTAACTCTGAGCTTGGGTTAGCATATACGATATAATTAATGTCATGTGTTGAACTCCCATATGCAAGGTTAACAAATTCATTTCTTTAAATAATGAATAATTGTATGAATTGAATTAGAGTTAATTAATTATTCACACTCAAACTTGCTACATATGAAATTACTTCTGACTTTAACTGTCTTCGAAACTTCTATTTTGTGCATCTTTCTGAGTAATTGAATTGATAATCGTTAACTTGAATTATTAATATAGATACTGTTTAATGAAAGGTTAAGTCGTGAGTCAGGGTTTTACATAAATCAATAGAATACTAACGAATCCATTGTAACTTACGTTTATTAAAATCATTTTCATTCTTATTAATGTCATAACATTAATTTAAGAGCACTTACAAATCTTCAACCAACAATAAAATTCTATGCCACATTTAATAATTCAATGAACAAATTTAAATAATTAAGTGAGCAATCAAATGTAGACGCTTCTTCGTCTGCAATGACGTTACTAACTAAAATGTGGTGTGCTCAAAATTCGTATTTAGTATTTTATGTTAAAACACATTAAACATTTATATGCATGAAATAATCATTATTAACAATACACATATCAATCATATACATAGCTAAAATCCTGTTCCTGCAACAGACACATCAAAATACATACATAGTACAAAATATATTAACAAGAAGACATGTATAATATTCTAGAACATAATATTCCCTACTTATGGATTCGTATCTATCTGACTCATATTTATATAACTTTCTCAGGTGGTTTGGTTCTAAGTGTCAGGTCAGTGGTATTTGATAAATTACTAATTATAAGAAGAGATTAGTTTTGTACTTTACTCGTTCTGCCGTGGTGTGTAGCTCCCATGATGTATCCTTGCGTTGATGGGTGAGGTTAATCCATATAACACTCGATCGCAAACACTTCCGCACAACGCGACAGTCACTTTGAGCTTTTGAGTTTATTATAATACACGTCGTGGCATTATACTCGTAATCGGTCGGCTACGTTTTACACGCGTATATGCCTATTTCGCGGTTCACAGTTCGATACCGTATGCTTCGAATAGTTGTCCATACCACACGACCACTCTTTTCGGCGCCTAGATTGTTTTCAAGTTCATTTGGCACTTGTTCACAATTCTAATTACTTGAGTTGATTACTAAACATTGTAGTATCACTACTTTTTCTGTTATGTATCAAGAATGTCATTTCACAATGTCAGTATCTTTATGACGGTGAATTACATAGAATTTATAAAGATTGTTACTCGCGCTTTATTACGAAAACTACTGTTCCGTTTTACGCTCTGAGTCTTATTCGCGCACTTCCATTTATTTGTAATAATGTCTTAATCGTCTCTATCGAAATACATTTTAACTTACGCACTGCATTAAGTTCTTGTGATTGAACTATTATGAAAATGAAATACAAGTTCAATAGACTGTTCGAAACTCTGAGTAAACCGAGTTAAGAATTATAATAAACTGAGGCAAAGATCTTAATGAACTGAGCCAAAAGTTGTAGTACACTGAGATACAATTTGAATTTACTGAGCGAAAAATTAGAATGAACTGAGCAAAATTTGTAGTAAAACTCCCTTCGCGTCTGCCTGTGTAAACGGTTTTTATTTCTTCTGCTGTTCCCACTCTTGGGATTCTGATGAACGCTCAAACTTCCCACCAAATCATCTTTGATAGGTTCATTCCATGGACCTCCCTGTGTCCCTTCGTCTCCAGTCTGTATTTCCAACGAATTCTCCACCCAGTGCCGTTTGGAGAGGGACGTTCATACACGAGATTCGCTCTCTGGTCTCAAGCTCTTCTCTGAACCATCCCCTACAGAAATTCCCTCCGGAATTCTCGTTCCTCATTGGCTGGTTGGCTTTTTCGACTTGAATTTGACGTAGTCCACGTGGACTAGATGAGTCGCTGTCTTATGTACGTTGCCCCGTTCCTGGAATCAGTGTTAAGGCTCTGTTTCAAAATCACATCTGCTACTTTTGGTGTAGCATGTCGAATTCTCTCATTGTTGGTACGCTGACGATTTCCTTCATCGTCTTACGGGTGGCATAACATCTGTGCTCTTCACTAGCGTCACTTAGTCGCCTGTCCCATTGTCCTTGCATAAACCATTGTCTTTGAGAAGTCGCACACATGGTTATGAACAATACTCTCGCCGTTGGTTCTGTGTTTTTCTCGCTACTGGACAGATGTAAGGGTAGTCTCCTTTTGTCCTAATTGTGGAGTCAGGCATTCCCACGCATGGTCCAGATGGCTGCAACAAGTGCCGTACAGCTCATTGTTCGTGAATAGTTTTTACGACGTCTTAATGGAAAGGAAAGGTTTGTTCCTTTTCGTCGCCCACCCTCGAACAACGCTAACACGTGTCACTTTTGACGGGCTCTAATTGCTGGTGTACTTCCCTCGCAATAACCCAAAAAATTTAAAAAAATATATATATGAAATATTAATTATATTACAGTGTCCCCAAATATGATTCGTCGTGCAGATTAATCGGAACGACTAATTCATATTTCGCCCTTACTAGAGTACGATCACTAAGTACATTGGCCATCTCCCATTGGAACGGGTATAGCTGACCTATATCTTCCTTTCGACTGACCTACTGTTGTTTAGAACCGTTTTCTCCCCTTTTTTTTTATTCACCTGAGTGTTTAATTTATTGCTTATCAAATATAAATACGAATCCATTTACAAACTATACGCTCTAGTGCGTTCCTAGATCTGTCTATTCACATACATTACATAACAAATTGTAATTATTTTGTTTACAAGCTATCCTTTTACTTGCGTATACAATATAAACTATATAAATACTAGCAGTAATTTATTGCTTATGAATACTTCTAAAATTTTTATTATTACTTTCAAAATTAATTTGCGATTAAAAACATTTTTTAAGACATCATATACTTACTTACAAACATTCATCGTAATTCCTACCCTCTGGTACCTTGAATCTAAATTTCTGTTAAACACACGTATAATTATTTACAACAAATTAAATCGAATTTGTATAATTCTACAGGTCAAACAAACTTATTTTATATCCACTCTTTCTATGCTTATAATACAATCTTAAGTTCAATATTTAATTCTAACAATTTATTACAATGTTTAATTCTGTTATGCAACTCAGTTGCTTATATCTGTCCTTCAATAAACAAATTTCAATAGTATAACAAATACATCTGTTAATTAATTTACAATCTATACAATATATAAAATCTGACGTTTTTAAATTTATTACAAGTTTAAAATTTTCGTCTAGACAATTCTGAATGAATTAACTAGTAGATTGCATTCGCGCCAACTACCGTTATTCTTTTTCATCTAGATCGGTCATTCTTCCTCCTATTCTGACGCTTAGCTCATTTCTCTTTCTGCTGTCTATTAGTGAAGTACATATAGTCCGACTACAACATTGTCTCGCATGGAGAGTGTCCTTACTAACTACAAATCTACCTGTTGTTGTCAGCCTCGCCAGCTGGGCTTACGTCACTACACACCTCCCTCTCTGTTTATTTACTACTTCGCATGATTTTCAACCTTACTCCTTACTTACTCGCTTTTCAACAAACACTTTTACCTCGCATACATGCTGATGCCGTGTTTCGCCATAGTTACTCTCCCCTTACATAATATGGTTTCAATAGTCTTACATTGAATTTGCCGCGTGTTTTAGTTTCATCGCAATTATCTACTAATATATACGTAGATTCGCCTACAATATCTTTAATCTTAAAAGGTCCCGTGTACAATTCACAAAACTTTTCGATTCTTCTTTGCATCGCATCGGATTGGTAATGTGTCCACACTAACACCAAATCTCCTACCTGAAATTTCGTCATTTTGTTTGCTTCGTTCACGCGTTTTGCGTGTCGCTCTCATTTTCGTTTGATCCTAACGAATATCTGGTGGCTATCTACTGTCTCTTCTTTCGTATCACAGTTTTCCTTTATGAATTTCTCCCATACACGACTCGGCTTTTTTCCGTGATGCGCTTCATACGGTGTAACTTCTATTGTTTCATGGTAGACTTCATTAATGCAACATTCTATGGTATTTATGAATTTAGACCATTTTGTGTGTTGGTTCCCTACAAATATCCTAAATAGGTTTCCCAGTTGCCTATTTACGCGTTCGGCAAGGTTTGTTTGTGGGTTTCTTATCGCTGTGTATTTAGGTATAATTCCAAGTTCATCTAGTCCTTTAATCCATTGTTTGGACGTAAACTGCGTACCGTTATCAGTGAGTATTGCTTTCGGTTTTCCACACTCATTTACATATTGCCGGAGTCTACGAAGCGTAGCTACTGTTGTGGCTCTTCTAAGTGTATATAGTTTTACGTACTTGGTAAAGTTATCTATAATGACAAGGATATACTTTACTCCTGCTGCTGCTGTTGGAAGAGGTCCATAAAAGTCGCCACTAATCAATTCACCTTTACTCGTCGGTATAATTGGCTTCGTGCCACCAAATAAGTTACGATTGTTTGAATCCTTACATTTTTGGCACTTATCGCACGTCTTCACGTACGCCTGTACGCGCTTCGACATTCGGTCGAAAGTGAAATGTTCCTGCAGTAACTTTATACATTTCTTACTGCCAACATGACCGTACATTGTGTGTATTTCTTCGATGAGTCTCCCCGTAATGCTTTCTGGTACGTAGAGTTTCCATCGACCCTTACTTTTTCTGTATAATTTATCATTACTACACTTATAAAATTTACATAATTCATTCTTATCATCCATCGTCAAATCCTTCATTATTTGCTGTAGCTTCTTATCTTCTAACTGGTATGTCTCGAAGTTCTTTAACATCATGTTCATTTCTTTACTCATTTTAATTATTGTATGGTTCATTTGATATGCATAACTGTCGTCGAATGGATCTTCCTTCGTCATATCCTCTGGGTAATGACTCAAGATGTCGGCAACGATATTCTCCTTTCCCTTACAGTGAATTATATCAAAGTTATACTCTTGAATACTAAGTATCCAACGTGTGATCCTTGAGTTGTTTAGGTGACACTTACTCATGAAGATCAACGCCTTGTTATCTGTTATTATGGTCAATGGCTGTCCTAAAACGTAAATTCGGAATTTCTCCAGACATCTAACTATGCTTAGTAGCTCTTTTTCCGTAGTAAAGTAGTTTAGTTCTGCACCTTTGAACATTTTACTAGTATATGCTACCACGCAGATGTTTTTGTCGTCATCCAACTGGTATAATTGGCCTCCATAAGCGAAATTACTTGCATCACACTGCAAGAAGTACCTCTTATTTACCTGCGGAAAACTTAAGATAATAGTATTGATAAACAAGTCCTTGACCTGTTGGAAACACTGGTCAAGATCAGGCGTCCATTTAAATTTCTGACCCTTTTTAAGTAGACTTAACAAAGGTTGTGTGGATTCTGCATATTTGCTTGTAAATTTGTTGTAAAAATTAGTAAGTCCCAGGAATCCCTTTAACTGCTTTTGATTCTTCGGGGTCGGGAATTTCCTGATTGCTGCTACTTTCTCTTCGGATGCTCGTATACCGTTAGTAGTAAGCTGATAACCAAGGTGTGCGATCTCCTTGCGAAAAAATTGTGATTTTTCCAAATTTATTGTTAGGTTGGCTGCTAATAAATTCTTAAGTAATGCTTCTATATTCTCCAAATGTGTGCTTACATTAGACGAATAACAAAGACAATCATTGACGTAGATGATTGTATTCTCTTTCACTTCGTCGGTGAATGCCATATCCAAACCTCTCGTCAGGGCTGCTGAACTGGTACTAAGTCCAAATGGAGTTACGGTATATCTGTAACACTTTCCTTCATACAGAAATGCAGTGTAATCTCGGCATTGTTGTTTCACCGGAACCTGCCAGAAGCTACTCGTTAGATCTATTGTTGATAAGTACTTCATGTTACTGCATCTCGCCAGGATTTCTTGAATCGGAGTCGGTCCTTTGTAGTCTGGAACAGTGACACTATTTATCCTCCTCGCATCTAAACACAAACGTACGTTCCCATCCTTCTTTATTACGGTGACCATTTGGTTGACGTATGGACTGCTGCACCTTTCAATCATGCCATATCTTAGCATCTTGCTGATTTCGGCGTCCACCTTTTCCTTATACGCTATTGGGATTGGCCACCCGCGTTGGAAATATGGTGTTTTATCCGTCACTCGGAATTCATGTTCGTAGCAATCCATCCGTCCTGGACACTCCCGGAATACATTCTTATACTTTACCAAGATCCTTCTTAGTTCCTCCCTCGTCGTTTCATCTTCACACGTCACACTGTCGACCTTCTCATCAATCCTCCTCTCGATTCCGTCCCAGTCCTCTTCTAATAGTTCCATATGTATGATTGGTATCCGCAGTTCCTGTTCACCAGTCCTCCCTTCGAATTCGATGGTTCCCTTCTTCATATCGATCACACATCCCTCTTCTTTCAAAAAGCTGATACCTATTATGCAGTCCCTAATTAAATTCGGTATTACTAGGAAAACACAATCTAATCTAACATCATCAATATAAATTTCACACATAATTTGTTTCCTGATCAATTTAGACTTTCCGCCGACTGCACTTACGATTAACGTGTTGTTCATGCGGAGTTCTTCGTATGGACGCAGGCGTTGTTTATTTCTGTTAAACCATTCCTCTGATATCCCGTTAATGGCAGAACCTGTACCAATCAAGGCTAAAACTGTAACATCACCATTAAATTTTACCTCAATCTCTGGACATTTTGAGATTCGCTTTTCCAGTTGTGTTTGTTCATCCAGGATTAACTCATGTCGTAAGTCAGGTAACAAAATATCGGTCTTGTACTGTTGTAGTGTAGGTCGACGAACGGCTATCTTTTCATGTGACCCACTTAATTTTTTTTTCTACTGTTCCACTAACCTTAGTGGCAGACGTTGAGGCACCATTGTTTACAAATTCAATGGTATTTATTGCCGACTTGTTACTGAAATGTTGGGGTTGTCGGTAGTTCCCTCCTTCCCCCTTTCTATGTTGCCAGTGTAAAGGTTTTTGCTCCGTAATCACCCTGTTTACGGTGGTGTTCTGTTGACCGTGAGGCGCCCCTCTCGTGTCTCGGTCGTTCAACTTGTCTGTCTGACGCACAAACCGATCATCTCTACTGTTTCTTTGCCGGATCATGGCATATTCAGAAATCAATGATTCAAGATTCTGTATTGTCCTTACGTCCCTAGTCACGCTCGCTATCTCTAATTCTCGTCCATAATGTCGCGTTATCTTCCTAATCAGTTGATAATCCATGAGCGGCGGTGTAAGCTGCCTGCTTTCCAGGAGCTGTCGTTCCATGTATTGGACAGCACTCATACTCCCACGCCAGTCGAAACGACCATACTCCAGCTTGTTTCGGACATCATCCTGCTTCTCCGGGCCCCAATACTTCTGCGTAAAGATTTCTTTAAATTCATCGAAGTTCTTGATTTGGTCACGTACCACGCGCCACCATATAGCTGCATCGGCCTCGAGATGTTTCCCTATCCACTTCACGTTATCCGCTGCGTAGTACATTAGCTGGTGCTCGGATAATTCCTTTAGGAACTCTATAGGAAAACGGTCTGTTCCGTTGTACTTGAGTTCGGAATTATTGTTTCCATTCGCTCTCGTGGACGGTCCTATCTCAGTTTCCGCTATCCGTCGCTGTAGTCTTTCTTGTCCACTTTTAATATGATTTATGTGACTTCTCAACTCTTCAATTATCACGTCCTTCTCCTTCTCCGTCGTTGTGGTCTTCTGTTCCGCCGTGCGTTGACAGTCGTCCACTTCAACGATCTTCTGTTTTAACACTTTGACGGCTTCTCCTTGCTTTTGTTGTTGTTGTAAAATACTGTTCTGTACCTCTCTTCGCCATTCCTCGTTTCTATTGTTCGTCTCTTGGATTTGGTGATCTAATTTTTGATCGACTTGTTCGTTTGCCTTCTGTGTATTATTTATGGCTTCCTGCCACTCTTGACGGTCTTTCTCTCTCACTTCTTTATTCTCTTTTACCTGTTTCTTCAGTTCATTCTTCAACTCTTTTATTCCACTTTCACTCTTCTTTTGTAGATCGCTAATTTTATCATCCCACTTCTTAGCATAATCCTGCAGATCTAGTGTTATTTTGCTGATCTGTTCTTCATTATGTCTTTTTAATTCCTCCTGCATTTGTTTTTGTTCCCTACTTTGCTGTTACAATTTCTCTGTAATTAAATTTTGTTTTTCGTTTTGTTCTTCTCGCATCTGTTTCAGATCATCTCGCGTCTGTTGTTTAATTTCATTCTTTTGCTGGTCCATCTTCTCGGTCCACTTCTCAAGTAGCATTTGTAGATTTAATTCGCCGGGTTGGGACACCTGTCCCCCCGCCCTTATCTCAGATTCACACGCGCTGACGTCGTCGCTGGGCGTCGCGTTCTCCTCCCGTCCTTCTATGTTTAATTCATTATTAATGTCGAATTCTGGACTTTCGGAGTTATTATTATTAGTCGCCATTTTTGCTCGACTTCGTGTAATCATTCAGAGTTGTTTTACAAGTATTTGTTTTTATTCTAATGCTTATATTATACCTTATCAAACTACTAGCTATTCTACTATACCACTGGCTGCACTTAACCAGCTCGTTTAACAAGGATTATCCCTATTAATCGGCCATCAGGTTGGGCGCCATATACGATGTTAATATTTATGCGTATTAATTGCATAAATTGATTAATTATTAATTATAAATTTATTGATCTGTAATTATGAAATTGTTGCCGGTACGAACTTTGTCGTACTTACATGTATCTACCCCCGTATTTGGACGCCATATACGATGTTATATATTTATGCAAATTTATTTGCATACATTAATTAATTATATAAAATTGATTGATTACTTTTATAGGTACGTATATCTTCACTTTATATTGCCCCGTGATGTTGAAGCACCATGTACCACATTAATAATATCTGTATGCAAATTTATTTGCATATATTAATTAATTATCTTTGTTATTAAAAATTTGATCTTGCATTGCCCCTCTTTGGGAAGCCATATACAACGATAATATTACCTGTATGCCAATTGTTACGTAAACTGATGTAATTATCTCTTTAATAAAGTTGTGATCAAAATGTATCTAACTCTGAGCTTGGGTTAGCATATACGATATAATTAATGTCATGTGTTGAACTCCCATATGCAAGGTTAACAAATTCATTTCTTTAAATAATGAATAATTGTATGAATTGAATTAGAGTTAATTAATTATTCACACTCAAACTTGCTACATATGAAATTACTTCTGACTTTAACTGTCTTCGAAACTTCTATTTTGTGCATCTTTCTGAGTAATTGAATTGATAATCGTTAACTTGAATTATTAATATAGATACTGTTTAATGAAAGGTTAAGTCGTGAGTCAGGGTTTTACATAAATCAATAGAATACTAACGAATCCATTGTAACTTACGTTTATTAAAATCATTTTCATTCTTATTCATGTCATAACATTAATTTAAGAGCACTTACAAATCTTCAACCAACAATAAAATTCTATGCCACATTTAATAATTCAATGAACAAATTTAAATAATTAAGTGAGCAATCAAATGTAGACGCTTCTTCGTCTGCAATGACGTTACTAACTAAAATGTGGTGTGCTCAAAATTCGTATTTAGTATTTTATGTTAAAACACATTAAACATTTATATGCATGAAATAATCATTATTAACAATACACATATCAATCATATACATAGCTAAAATCCTGTTCCTGCAACAGACACATCAAAATACATACATAGTACAAAATATATTAACAAGAAGACATGTATAATATTCTAGAACATAATATTCCCTACTTATGGATTCGTATCTATCTGACTCATATTTATATAACTTTCTCAGGTGGTTTGGTTCTAAGTGTCAGGTCAGTGGTATTTGATAAATTACTAATTATAAGAAGAGATTAGTTTTGTACTTTACTCGTTCTGCCGTGGTGTGTAGCTCCCATGATGTATCCTTGCGTTGATGGGTGAGGTTAATCCATATAACACTCGATCGCAAACACTTCCGCACAACGCGACAGTCACTTTGAGCTTTTGAGTTTATTATAATACACGTCGTGGCATTATACTCGTAATCGGTCGGCTACGTTTTACACGCGTATATGCCTATGTCGTGGTTCACAGTTCGATACCGTATGCTTCGAATAGTTGTCCATACCGCACGACCACTCTTTTCGGCGCCTAGATTGTTTTCAAGTTCATTTGGCACTTGTTCACAATTCTAATTACTTGAGTTGATTACTAAACATTGTAGTATCACTACTTTTTCTGTTATGTATCAAGAATGTCATTTCACAATGTCAGTATCTTTATGACGGTGAATTACATAGAATTTATAAAGATTGTTACTCGCGCTTCATTACGAAAACTACTGTTCCGTTTTACGCTCTGAGTCTTATTCGCGCACTTCCATTTATTTGTAATAATGTCTTAATCGTCTCTATCGAAATACATTTTAACTTACGCACTGCATTAAGTTCTTGTGATTGAACTATTATGAAAATGAAATACAAGTTCAATAGACTGTTCGAAACTCTGAGTAAACCGAGTTAAGAATTATAATAAACTGAGGCAAAGATCTTAATGAACTGAGCCAAAAGTTGTAGTACACTGAGATACAATTTGAATTTACTGAGCGAAAAATTAGAATGAACTGAGCAAAATTTGTAGTACAACTCCCTTCGCGTCTGCCTGTGTAAACGGTTTTTATTTCTTCTGCTGTTCCCACTCTTGGGATTCTGATGAACGCTCAAACTTCCCACCAAATCATCTTTGATAGGTTCATTCCATGGACCTCCCTGTGTCCCTTCGTCTCCAGTCTGTATTTCCAACGAATTCTCCACCCAGTGCCGTTTGGAGAGGGACGTTCATACACGAGATTCGCTCTCTGGTCTCAAGCTCTTCTCTGAACCATCCCCTACAGAAATTCCCTCCGGAATTCTCGTTCCTCATTGGCTGGTTGGCTTTTTCGACTTGAATTTGACGTAGTCCACGTGGACTAGATGAGTCGCTGTCTTATGTACGTTGCCCCGTTCCTGGAATCAGTGTTAAGGCTCTGTTTCAAAATCACATCTGCTACTTTTGGTGTAGCATGTCGAATTCTCTCATTGTTGGTACGCTGACGATTTCCTTCATCGTCTTACGGGTGGCATAACATCTGTGCTCTTCACTAGCGTCACTTAGTCGCCTGTCCCATTGTCCTTGCATAAACCATTGTCTTTGAGAAGTCGCACACATGGTTATGAACAATACTCTCGCCGTTGGTTCTGTGTTTTTCTCGCTACTGGACAGATGTAAGGGTAGTCTCCTTTTGTCCTAATTGTGGAGTCGGGCATTCCCACGCATGGTCCAGATGGCTGCAACAAGTGCCGTACAGCTCATTGTTCGTGAATAGTTTTTACGACGTCTTAATGGAAAGGAAAGGTTTGTTCCTTTTCGTCGCCCACCCTCGAACAACGCTAACACGTGTCACTTTTGACGGGCTCTAATTGCTGGTGTACTTCCCTCGCAATAACCCAAAAAATTTAAAAAAAAATATATATGAAATATTAATTATATTACAGTGTCCCCAAATATGATTCGTCGTGCAGATTAATCGGAACGACTAATTCATATTTCGCCCTTACTAGAGTACGATCACTAAGTACATTGGCCATCTCCCATTGGAACGGGTATAGCTGACCTATATCTTCCTTTCGACTGACCTACTGTTGTTTAGAACCGTTTTCTCCCCTTTTTTTTTATTCACCTGAGTGTTTAATTTATTGCTTATCAAATATAAATACGAATCCATTTACAAACTATACGCTCTAGTGCGTTCCTAGATCTGTCTATTCACATACATTACATAACAAATTGTAATTATTTTGTTTACAAGCTATCCTTTTACTTGCGTATACAATATAAACTATATAAATACTAGCAGTAATTTATTGCTTATGAATACTTCTAAAATTTTTATTATTACTTTCAAAATTAATTTGCGATTAAAAACATTTTTTAAGACATCATATACTTACTTACAAACATTCATCGTAATTCCTACCCTCTGGTACCTTGAATCTAAATTTCTGTTAAACACACGTATAATTATTTACAACAAATTAAATCGAATTTGTATAATTCTACAGGTCAAACAAACTTATTTTATATCCACTCTTTCTATGCTTATAATACAATCTTAAGTTCAATATTTAATTCTAACAATTTATTACAATGTTTAATTCTGTTATGCAACTCAGTTGCTTATATCTGTCCTTCAATAAACAAATTTCAATAGTATAACAAATACATCTGTTAATTAATTTACAATCTATACAATATATAAAATCTGACGTTTTTAAATTTATTACAAGTTTAAAATTTTCGTCTAGACAATTCTGAATGAATTAACTAGTAGATTGCATTCGCGCCAACTACCGTTATTCTTTTTCATCTAGATCGGTCATTCTTCCTCCTATTCTGACGCTTAGCTCATTTCTCTTTCTGCTGTCTATTAGTGAAGTACATATAGTCCGACTACAACATTGTCTCGCATGGAGAGTGTCCTTACTAACTACAAATCTACCTGTTGTTGTCAGCCTCGCCAGCTGGGCTTACGTCACTACACACCTCCCTCTCTGTTTATTTACTACTTCGCATGATTTTCAACCTTACTCCTTACTTACTCGCTTTTCAACAAACACTTTTACCTCGCATACATGCTGATGCCGTGTTTCGCCATAGTTACTCTCCCCTTACATAATATGGTTTCAATAGTCTTACATTGAATTTGCCGCGTGTTTTAGTTTCATCGCAATTATCTACTAATATATACGTAGATTCGCCTACAATATCTTTAATCTTAAAAGGTCCCGTGTACAATTCACAAAACTTTTCGATTCTTCTTTGCATCGCATCGGATTGGTAATGTGTCCACACTAACACCAAATCTCCTACCTGAAATTTCGTCATTTTGTTTGCTTCGTTCACGCGTTTTGCGTGTCGCTCTCATTTTCGTTTGATCCTAACGAATATCTGGTGGCTATCTACTGTCTCTTCTTTCGTATCACAGTTTTCCTTTATGAATTTCTCCCATACACGACTCGGCTTTTTTCCGTGATGCGCTTCATACGGTGTAACTTCTATTGTTTCATGGTAGACTTCATTAATGCAACATTCTATGGTATTTATGAATTTAGACCATTTTGTGTGTTGGTTCCCTACAAATATCCTAAATAGGTTTCCCAGTTGCCTATTTACGCGTTCGGCAAGGTTTGTTTGTGGGTTTCTTATCGCTGTGTATTTAGGTATAATTCCAAGTTCATCTAGTCCTTTAATCCATTGTTTGGACGTAAACTGCGTACCGTTATCAGTGAGTATTGCTTTCGGTTTTCCACACTCATTTACATATTGCCGGAGTCTACGAAGCGTAGCTACTGTTGTGGCTCTTCTAAGTGTATATAGTTTTACGTACTTGGTAAAGTTATCTATAATGACAAGGATATACTTTACTCCTGCTGCTGCTGTTGGAAGAGGTCCATAAAAGTCGCCACTAATCAATTCACCTTTACTCGTCGGTATAATTGGCTTCGTGCCACCAAATAAGTTACGATTGTTTGAATCCTTACATTTTTGGCACTTATCGCACGTCTTCACGTACGCCTGTACGCGCTTCGACATTCGGTCGAAAGTGAAATGTTCCTGCAGTAACTTTATACATTTCTTACTGCCAACATGACCGTACATTGTGTGTATTTCTTCGATGAGTCTCCCCGTAATGCTTTCTGGTACGTAGAGTTTCCATCGACCCTTACTTTTTCTGTATAATTTATCATTACTACACTTATAAAATTTACATAATTCATTCTTATCATCCATCGTCAAATCCTTCATTATTTGCTGTAGCTTCTTATCTTCTAACTGGTATGTCTCGAAGTTCTTTAACATCATGTTCATTTCTTTACTCATTTTAATTATTGTATGGTTCATTTGATATGCATAACTGTCGTCGAATGGATCTTCCTTCGTCATATCCTCTGGGTAATGACTCAAGATGTCGGCAACGATATTCTCCTTTCCCTTACAGTGAATTATATCAAAGTTATACTCTTGAATACTAAGTATCCAACGTGTGATCCTTGAGTTGTTTAGGTGACACTTACTCATGAAGATCAACGCCTTGTTATCTGTTATTATGGTCAATGGCTGTCCTAAAACGTAAATTCGGAATTTCTCCAGACATCTAACTATGCTTAGTAGCTCTTTTTCCGTAGTAAAGTAGTTTAGTTCTGCACCTTTGAACATTTTACTAGTATATGCTACCACGCAGATGTTTTTGTCGTCATCCAACTGGTATAATTGGCCTCCATAAGCGAAATTACTTGCATCACACTGCAAGAAGTACCTCTTATTTACCTGCGGAAAACTTAAGATAATAGTATTGATAAACAAGTCCTTGACCTGTTGGAAACACTGGTCAAGATCAGGCGTCCATTTAAATTTCTGACCCTTTTTAAGTAGACTTAACAAAGGTTGTGTGGATTCTGCATATTTGCTTGTAAATTTGTTGTAAAAATTAGTAAGTCCCAGGAATCCCTTTAACTGCTTTTGATTCTTCGGGGTCGGGAATTTCCTGATTGCTGCTACTTTCTCTTCGGATGCTCGTATACCGTTAGTAGTAAGCTGATAACCAAGGTGTGCGATCTCCTTGCGAAAAAATTGTGATTTTTCCAAATTTATTGTTAGGTTGGCTGCTAATAAATTCTTAAGTAATGCTTCTATATTCTCCAAATGTGTGCTTACATTAGACGAATAACAAAGACAATCATTGACGTAGATGATTGTATTCTCTTTCACTTCGTCGGTGAATGCCATATCCAAACCTCTCGTCAGGGCTGCTGAACTGGTACTAAGTCCAAATGGAGTTACGGTATATCTGTAACACTTTCCTTCATACAGAAATGCAGTGTAATCTCGGCATTGTTGTTTCACCGGAACCTGCCAGAAGCTACTCGTTAGATCTATTGTTGATAAGTACTTCATGTTACTGCATCTCGCCAGGATTTCTTGAATCGGAGTCGGTCCTTTGTAGTCTGGAACAGTGACACTATTTATCCTCCTCGCATCTAAACACAAACGTACGTTCCCATCCTTCTTTATTACGGTGACCATTTGGTTGACGTATGGACTGCTGCACCTTTCAATCATGCCATATCTTAGCATCTTGCTGATTTCGGCGTCCACCTTTTCCTTATACGCTATTGGGATTGGCCACCCGCGTTGGAAATATGGTGTTTTATCCGTCACTCGGAATTCATGTTCGTAGCAATCCATCCGTCCTGGACACTCCCGGAATACATTCTTATACTTTACCAAGATCCTTCTTAGTTCCTCCCTCGTCGTTTCATCTTCACACGTCACACTGTCGACCTTCTCATCAATCCTCCTCTCGATTCCGTCCCAGTCCTCTTCTAATAGTTCCATATGTATGATTGGTATCCGCAGTTCCTGTTCACCAGTCCTCCCTTCGAATTCGATGGTTCCCTTCTTCATATCGATCACACATCCCTCTTCTTTCAAAAAGCTGATACCTATTATGCAGTCCCTAATTAAATTCGGTATTACTAGGAAAACACAATCTAATCTAACATCATCAATATAAATTTCACACATAATTTGTTTCCTGATCAATTTAGACTTTCCGCCGACTGCACTTACGATTAACGTGTTGTTCATGCGGAGTTCTTCGTATGGACGCAGGCGTTGTTTATTTCTGTTAAACCATTCCTCTGATATCCCGTTAATGGCAGAACCTGTATCAATCAAGGCTAAAACTGTAACATCACCATTAAATTTTACCTCAATCTCTGGACATTTTGAGATTCGCTTTTCCAGTTGTGTTTGTTCATCCAGGATTAACTCATGTCGTAAGTCAGGTAACAAAATATCGGTCTTGTACTGTTGTAGTGTAGGTCGACGAACGGCTATCTTTTCATGTGACCCACTTAATTTTTTTTTCTACTGTTCCACTAACCTTAGTGGCAGACGTTGAGGCACCATTGTTTACAAATTCAATGGTATTTATTGCCGACTTGTTACTGAAATGTTGGGGTTGTCGGTAGTTCCCTCCTTCCCCCTTTCTATGTTGCCAGTGTAAAGGTTTTTGCTCCGTAATCACCCTGTTTACGGTGGTGTTCTGTTGACCGTGAGGCGCCCCTCTCGTGTCTCGGTCGTTCAACTTGTCTGTCTGACGCACAAACCGATCATCTCTACTGTTTCTTTGCCGGATCATGGCATATTCAGAAATCAATGATTCAAGATTCTGTATTGTCCTTACGTCCCTAGTCACGCTCGCTATCTCTAATTCTCGTCCATAATGTCGCGTTATCTTCCTAATCAGTTGATAATCCATGAGCGGCGGTGTAAGCTGCCTGCTTTCCAGGAGCTGTCGTTCCATGTATTGGACAGCACTCATACTCCCACGCCAGTCGAAACGACCATACTCCAGCTTGTTTCGGACATCATCCTGCTTCTCCGGGCCCCAATACTTCTGCGTAAAGATTTCTTTAAATTCATCGAAGTTCTTGATTTGGTCACGTACCACGCGCCACCATATAGCTGCATCGGCCTCGAGATGTTTCCCTATCCACTTCACGTTATCCGCTGCGTAGTACATTAGCTGGTGCTCGGATAATTCCTTTAGGAACTCTATAGGAAAACGGTCTGTTCCGTTGTACTTGAGTTCGGAATTATTGTTTCCATTCGCTCTCGTGGACGGTCCTATCTCAGTTTCCGCTATCCGTCGCTGTAGTCTTTCTTGTCCACTTTTAATATGATTTATGTGACTTCTCAACTCTTCAATTATCACGTCCTTCTCCTTCTCCGTCGTTGTGGTCTTCTGTTCCGCCGTGCGTTGACAGTCGTCCACTTCAACGATCTTCTGTTTTAACACTTTGACGGCTTCTCCTTGCTTTTGTTGTTGTTGTAAAATACTGTTCTGTACCTCTCTTCGCCATTCCTCGTTTCTATTGTTCGTCTCTTGGATTTGGTGATCTAATTTTTGATCGACTTGTTCGTTTGCCTTCTGTGTATTATTTATGGCTTCCTGCCACTCTTGACGGTCTTTCTCTCTCACTTCTTTATTCTCTTTTACCTGTTTCTTCAGTTCATTCTTCAACTCTTTTATTCCACTTTCACTCTTCTTTTGTAGATCGCTAATTTTATCATCCCACTTCTTAGCATAATCCTGCAGATCTAGTGTTATTTTGCTGATCTGTTCTTCATTATGTCTTTTTAATTCCTCCTGCATTTGTTTTTGTTCCCTACTTTGCTGTTACAATTTCTCTGTAATTAAATTTTGTTTTTCGTTTTGTTCTTCTCGCATCTGTTTCAGATCATCTCGCGTCTGTTGTTTAATTTCATTCTTTTGCTGGTCCATCTTCTCGGTCAACTTCTCAAGTAGCATTTGTAGATTTAATTCGCCGGGTTGGGACACCTGTCCCCCCGCCCTTATCTCAGATTCACACGCGCTGACGTCGTCGCTGGGCGTCGCGTTCTCCTCCCGTCCTTCTATGTTTAATTCATTATTAATGTCGAATTCTGGACTTTCGGAGTTATTATTATTAGTCGCCATTTTTGCTCGACTTCGTGTAATCATTCAGAGTTGTTTTACAAGTATTTGTTTTTATTCTAATGCTTATATTATACCTTATCAAACTACTAGCTATTCTACTATACCACTGCCTGCACTTAACCAGCTCGTTTAACAAGGATTATCCCTATTAATCGGCCATCAGGTTGGGCGCCATATACGATGTTAATCTTTATGCGTATTAATTGCATAAATTGATTAATTATTAATTATAAATTTATTGATCTGTAATTATGAAATTGTTGCCGGTACGAACTTTGTCGTACTTACATGTATCTACCCCCGTATTTGGACGCCATATACGATGTTATATATTTATGCAAATTTATTTGCATACATTAATTAATTATTAATTATATAAAATTGATTGATTACTTTTATAGGTACGTATATCTTCACTTTATATTGCCCCGTGATGTTGGAGCACCATGTACCACATTAATAATATCTGTATGCAAATTTATTTGCATATATTAATTAATTATCTTTGTTATTAAAAATTTGATCTTGCATTGCCCCTCTTTGGGAAGCCATATACAACGATAATATTACCTGTATGCCAATTGTTACGTAAACTGATGTAATTATCTCTTTAATAAAGTTGTGATCAAAATGTATCTAACTCTGAGCTTGGGTTAGCATATACGATATAATTAATGTCATGTGTTGAACTCCCATATGCAAGGTTAACAAATTCATTTCTTTAAATAATGAATAATTGTATGAATTGAATTAGAGTTAATTAATTATTCACACTCAAACTTGCTACATATGAAATTACTTCTGACTTTAACTGTCTTCGAAACTTCTATTTTGTGCATCTTTCTGAGTAATTGAATTGATAATCGTTAACTTGAATTATTAATATAGATACTGTTTAATGAAAGGTTAAGTCGTGAGTCAGGGTTTTACATAAATCAATAGAATACTAACGAATCCATTGTAACTTACGTTTATTAAAATCATTTTCATTCTTATTCATGTCATAACATTAATTTAAGAGCACTTACAAATCTTCAACCAACAATAAAATTCTATGCCACATTTAATAATTCAATGAACAAATTTAAATAATTAAGTGAGCAATCAAATGTAGACGCTTCTTCGTCTGCAATGACGTTACTAACTAAAATGTGGTGTGCTCAAAATTCGTATTTAGTATTTTATGTTAAAACACATTAAACATTTATATGCATGAAATAATCATTATTAACAATACACATATCAATCATATACATAGCTAAAATCCTGTTCCTGCAACAGACACATCAAAATACATACATAGTACAAAATATATTAACAAGAAGACATGTATAATATTCTAGAACATAATATTCCCTACTTATGGATTCGTATCTATCTGACTCATATTTATATAACTTTCTCAGGTGGTTTGGTTCTAAGTGTCAGGTCAGTGGTATTTGATAAATTACTAATTATAAGAAGAGATTAGTTTTGTACTTTACTCGTTCTGCCGTGGTGTGTAGCTCCCATGATGTATCCTTGCGTTGATGGGTGAGGTTAATCCATATAACACTCGATCGCAAACACTTCCGCACAACGCGACAGTCACTTTGAGCTTTTGAGTTTATTATAATACACGTCGTGGCATTATACTCGTAATCGGTCGGCTACGTTTTACACGCGTATATGCCTATTTCGTGGTTCACAGTTCGATACCGTATGCTTCGAATAGTTGTCCATACCGCACGACCACTCTTTTCGGCGCCTAGATTGTTTTCAAGTTCATTTGGCACTTGTTCACAATTCTAATTACTTGAGTTGATTACTAAACATTGTAGTATCACTACTTTTTCTGTTATGTATCAAGAATGTCATTTCACAATGTCAGTATCTTTATGACGGTGAATTACATAGAATTTATAAAGATTGTTACTCGCGCTTCATTACGAAAACTACTGTTCCGTTTTACGCTCTGAGTCTTATTCGCGCACTTCCATTTATTTGTAATAATGTCTTAATCGTCTCTATCGAAATACATTTTAACTTACGCACTGCATTAAGTTCTTGTGATTGAACTATTATGAAAATGAAATACAAGTTCAATAGACTGTTCGAAACTCTGAGTAAACCGAGTTAAGAATTATAATAAACTGAGGCAAAGATCTTAATGAACTGAGCCAAAAGTTGTAGTACACTGAGATACAATTTGAATTTACTGAGCGAAAAATTAGAATGAACTGAGCAAAATTTGTAGTAAAACTCCCTTCGCGTCTGCCTGTGTAAACGGTTTTTATTTCTTCTGCTGTTCCCACTCTTGGGATTCTGATGAACGCTCAAACTTCCCACCAAATCATCTTTGATAGGTTCATTCCATGGACCTCCCTGTGTCCCTTCGTCTCCAGTCTGTATTTCCAACGAATTCTCCACCCAGTGCCGTTTGGAGAGGGACGTTCATACACGAGATTCGCTCTCTGGTCTCAAGCTCTTCTCTGAACCATCCCCTACAGAAATTCCCTCCGGAATTCTCGTTCCTCATTGGCTGGTTGGCTTTTTCGACTTGAATTTGACGTAGTCCACGTGGACTAGATGAGTCGCTGTCTTATGTACGTTGCCCCGTTCCTGGAATCAGTGTTAAGGCTCTGTTTCAAAATCACATCTGCTACTTTTGGTGTAGCATGTCGAATTCTCTCATTGTTGGTACGCTGACGATTTCCTTCATCGTCTTACGGGTGGCATAACATCTGTGCTCTTCACTAGCGTCACTTAGTCGCCTGTCCCATTGTCCTTGCATAAACCATTGTCTTTGAGAAGTCGCACACATGGTTATGAACAATACTCTCGCCGTTGGTTCTGTGTTTTTCTCGCTACTGGACAGATGTAAGGGTAGTCTCCTTTTGTCCTAATTGTGGAGTCGGGCATTCCCACGCATGGTCCAGATGGCTGCAACAAGTGCCGTACAGCTCATTGTTCGTGAATAGTTTTTACGACGTCTTAATGGAAAGGAAAGGTTTGTTCCTTTTCGTCGCCCACCCTCGAACAACGCTAACACGTGTCACTTTTGACGGGCTCTAATTGCTGGTGTACTTCCCTCGCAATAACCCAAAAAATTTAAAAAAAAATATATATGAAATATTAATTATATTACAGTGTCCCCAAATATGATTCGTCGTGCAGATTAATCGGAACGACTAATTCATATTTCGCCCTTACTAGAGTACGATCACTAAGTACATTGGCCATCTCCCATTGGAACGGGTATAGCTGACCTATATCTTCCTTTCGACTGACCTACTGTTGTTTAGAACCGTTTTCTCCCCTTTTTTTTTATTCACCTGAGTGTTTAATTTATTGCTTATCAAATATAAATACGAATCCATTTACAAACTATACGCTCTAGTGCGTTCCTAGATCTGTCTATTCACATACATTACATAACAAATTGTAATTATTTTGTTTACAAGCTATCCTTTTACTTGCGTATACAATATAAACTATATAAATACTAGCAGTAATTTATTGCTTATGAATACTTCTAAAATTTTTATTATTACTTTCAAAATTAATTTGCGATTAAAAACATTTTTTAAGACATCATATACTTACTTACAAACATTCATCGTAATTCCTACCCTCTGGTACCTTGAATCTAAATTTCTGTTAAACACACGTATAATTATTTACAACAAATTAAATCGAATTTGTATAATTCTACAGGTCAAACAAACTTATTTTATATCCACTCTTTCTATGCTTATAATACAATCTTAAGTTCAATATTTAATTCTAACAATTTATTACAATGTTTAATTCTGTTATGCAACTCAGTTGCTTATATCTGTCCTTCAATAAACAAATTTCAATAGTATAACAAATACATCTGTTAATTAATTTACAATCTATACAATATATAAAATCTGACGTTTTTAAATTTATTACAAGTTTAAAATTTTCGTCTAGACAATTCTGAATGAATTAACTAGTAGATTGCATTCGCGCCAACTACCGTTATTCTTTTTCATCTAGATCGGTCATTCTTCCTCCTATTCTGACGCTTAGCTCATTTCTCTTTCTGCTGTCTATTAGTGAAGTACATATAGTCCGACTACAACATTGTCTCGCATGGAGAGTGTCCTTACTAACTACAAATCTACCTGTTGTTGTCAGCCTCGCCAGCTGGGCTTACGTCACTACACACCTCCCTCTCTGTTTATTTACTACTTCGCATGATTTTCAACCTTACTCCTTACTTACTCGCTTTTCAACAAACACTTTTACCTCGCATACATGCTGATGCCGTGTTTCGCCATAGTTACTCTCCCCTTACATAATATGGTTTCAATAGTCTTACATTGAATTTGCCGCGTGTTTTAGTTTCATCGCAATTATCTACTAATATATACGTAGATTCGCCTACAATATCTTTAATCTTAAAAGGTCCCGTGTACAATTCACAAAACTTTTCGATTCTTCTTTGCATCGCATCGGATTGGTAATGTGTCCACACTAACACCAAATCTCCTACCTGAAATTTCGTCATTTTGTTTGCTTCGTTCACGCGTTTTGCGTGTCGCTCTCATTTTCGTTTGATCCTAACGAATATCTGGTGGCTATCTACTGTCTCTTCTTTCGTATCACAGTTTTCCTTTATGAATTTCTCCCATACACGACTCGGCTTTTTTCCGTGATGCGCTTCATACGGTGTAACTTCTATTGTTTCATGGTAGACTTCATTAATGCAACATTCTATGGTATTTATGAATTTAGACCATTTTGTGTGTTGGTTCCCTACAAATATCCTAAATAGGTTTCCCAGTTGCCTATTTACGCGTTCGGCAAGGTTTGTTTGTGGGTTTCTTATCGCTGTGTATTTAGGTATAATTCCAAGTTCATCTAGTCCTTTAATCCATTGTTTGGACGTAAACTGCGTACCGTTATCAGTGAGTATTGCTTTCGGTTTTCCACACTCATTTACATATTGCCGGAGTCTACGAAGCGTAGCTACTGTTGTGGCTCTTCTAAGTGTATATAGTTTTACGTACTTGGTAAAGTTATCTATAATGACAAGGATATACTTTACTCCTGCTGCTGCTGTTGGAAGAGGTCCATAAAAGTCGCCACTAATCAATTCACCTTTACTCGTCGGTATAATTGGCTTCGTGCCACCAAATAAGTTACGATTGTTTGAATCCTTACATTTTTGGCACTTATCGCACGTCTTCACGTACGCCTGTACGCGCTTCGACATTCGGTCGAAAGTGAAATGTTCCTGCAGTAACTTTATACATTTCTTACTGCCAACATGACCGTACATTGTGTGTATTTCTTCGATGAGTCTCCCCGTAATGCTTTCTGGTACGTAGAGTTTCCATCGACCCTTACTTTTTCTGTATAATTTATCATTACTACACTTATAAAATTTACATAATTCATTCTTATCATCCATCGTCAAATCCTTCATTATTTGCTGTAGCTTCTTATCTTCTAACTGGTATGTCTCGAAGTTCTTTAACATCATGTTCATTTCTTTACTCATTTTAATTATTGTATGGTTCATTTGATATGCATAACTGTCGTCGAATGGATCTTCCTTCGTCATATCCTCTGGGTAATGACTCAAGATGTCGGCAACGATATTCTCCTTTCCCTTACAGTGAATTATATCAAAGTTATACTCTTGAATACTAAGTATCCAACGTGTGATCCTTGAGTTGTTTAGGTGACACTTACTCATGAAGATCAACGCCTTGTTATCTGTTATTATGGTCAATGGCTGTCCTAAAACGTAAATTCGGAATTTCTCCAGACATCTAACTATGCTTAGTAGCTCTTTTTCCGTAGTAAAGTAGTTTAGTTCTGCACCTTTGAACATTTTACTAGTATATGCTACCACGCAGATGTTTTTGTCGTCATCCAACTGGTATAATTGGCCTCCATAAGCGAAATTACTTGCATCACACTGCAAGAAGTACCTCTTATTTACCTGCGGAAAACTTAAGATAATAGTATTGATAAACAAGTCCTTGACCTGTTGGAAACACTGGTCAAGATCAGGCGTCCATTTAAATTTCTGACCCTTTTTAAGTAGACTTAACAAAGGTTGTGTGGATTCTGCATATTTGCTTGTAAATTTGTTGTAAAAATTAGTAAGTCCCAGGAATCCCTTTAACTGCTTTTGATTCTTCGGGGTCGGGAATTTCCTGATTGCTGCTACTTTCTCTTCGGATGCTCGTATACCGTTAGTAGTAAGCTGATAACCAAGGTGTGCGATCTCCTTGCGAAAAAATTGTGATTTTTCCAAATTTATTGTTAGGTTGGCTGCTAATAAATTCTTAAGTAATGCTTCTATATTCTCCAAATGTGTGCTTACATTAGACGAATAACAAAGACAATCATTGACGTAGATGATTGTATTCTCTTTCACTTCGTCGGTGAATGCCATATCCAAACCTCTCGTCAGGGCTGCTGAACTGGTACTAAGTCCAAATGGAGTTACGGTATATCTGTAACACTTTCCTTCATACAGAAATGCAGTGTAATCTCGGCATTGTTGTTTCACCGGAACCTGCCAGAAGCTACTCGTTAGATCTATTGTTGATAAGTACTTCATGTTACTGCATCTCGCCAGGATTTCTTGAATCGGAGTCGGTCCTTTGTAGTCTGGAACAGTGACACTATTTATCCTCCTCGCATCTAAACACAAACGTACGTTCCCATCCTTCTTTATTACGGTGACCATTTGGTTGACGTATGGACTGCTGCACCTTTCAATCATGCCATATCTTAGCATCTTGCTGATTTCGGCGTCCACCTTTTCCTTATACGCTATTGGGATTGGCCACCCGCGTTGGAAATATGGTGTTTTATCCGTCACTCGGAATTCATGTTCGTAGCAATCCATCCGTCCTGGACACTCCCGGAATACATTCTTATACTTTACCAAGATCCTTCTTAGTTCCTCCCTCGTCGTTTCATCTTCACACGTCACACTGTCGACCTTCTCATCAATCCTCCTCTCGATTCCGTCCCAGTCCTCTTCTAATAGTTCCATATGTATGATTGGTATCCGCAGTTCCTGTTCACCAGTCCTCCCTTCGAATTCGATGGTTCCCTTCTTCATATCGATCACACATCCCTCTTCTTTCAAAAAGCTGATACCTATTATGCAGTCCCTAATTAAATTCGGTATTACTAGGAAAACACAATCTAATCTAACATCATCAATATAAATTTCACACATAATTTGTTTCCTGATCAATTTAGACTTTCCGCCGACTGCACTTACGATTAACGTGTTGTTCATGCGGAGTTCTTCGTATGGACGCAGGCGTTGTTTATTTCTGTTAAACCATTCCTCTGATATCCCGTTAATGGCAGAACCTGTATCAATCAAGGCTAAAACTGTAACATCACCATTAAATTTTACCTCAATCTCTGGACATTTTGAGATTCGCTTTTCCAGTTGTGTTTGTTCATCCAGGATTAACTCATGTCGTAAGTCAGGTAACAAAATATCGGTCTTGTACTGTTGTAGTGTAGGTCGACGAACGGCTATCTTTTCATGTGACCCACTTAATTTTTTTTTCTACTGTTCCACTAACCTTAGTGGCAGACGTTGAGGCACCATTGTTTACAAATTCAATGGTATTTATTGCCGACTTGTTACTGAAATGTTGGGGTTGTCGGTAGTTCCCTCCTTCCCCCTTTCTATGTTGCCAGTGTAAAGGTTTTTGCTCCGTAATCACCCTGTTTACGGTGGTGTTCTGTTGACCGTGAGGCGCCCCTCTCGTGTCTCGGTCGTTCAACTTGTCTGTCTGACGCACAAACCGATCATCTCTACTGTTTCTTTGCCGGATCATGGCATATTCAGAAATCAATGATTCAAGATTCTGTATTGTCCTTACGTCCCTAGTCACGCTCGCTATCTCTAATTCTCGTCCATAATGTCGCGTTATCTTCCTAATCAGTTGATAATCCATGAGCGGCGGTGTAAGCTGCCTGCTTTCCAGGAGCTGTCGTTCCATGTATTGGACAGCACTCATACTCCCACGCCAGTCGAAACGACCATACTCCAGCTTGTTTCGGACATCATCCTGCTTCTCCGGGCCCCAATACTTCTGCGTAAAGATTTCTTTAAATTCATCGAAGTTCTTGATTTGGTCACGTACCACGCGCCACCATATAGCTGCATCGGCCTCGAGATGTTTCCCTATCCACTTCACGTTATCCGCTGCGTAGTACATTAGCTGGTGCTCGGATAATTCCTTTAGGAACTCTATAGGAAAACGGTCTGTTCCGTTGTACTTGAGTTCGGAATTATTGTTTCCATTCGCTCTCGTGGACGGTCCTATCTCAGTTTCCGCTATCCGTCGCTGTAGTCTTTCTTGTCCACTTTTAATATGATTTATGTGACTTCTCAACTCTTCAATTATCACGTCCTTCTCCTTCTCCGTCGTTGTGGTCTTCTGTTCCGCCGTGCGTTGACAGTCGTCCACTTCAACGATCTTCTGTTTTAACACTTTGACGGCTTCTCCTTGCTTTTGTTGTTGTTGTAAAATACTGTTCTGTACCTCTCTTCGCCATTCCTCGTTTCTATTGTTCGTCTCTTGGATTTGGTGATCTAATTTTTGATCGACTTGTTCGTTTGCCTTCTGTGTATTATTTATGGCTTCCTGCCACTCTTGACGGTCTTTCTCTCTCACTTCTTTATTCTCTTTTACCTGTTTCTTCAGTTCATTCTTCAACTCTTTTATTCCACTTTCACTCTTCTTTTGTAGATCGCTAATTTTATCATCCCACTTCTTAGCATAATCCTGCAGATCTAGTGTTATTTTGCTGATCTGTTCTTCATTATGTCTTTTTAATTCCTCCTGCATTTGTTTTTGTTCCCTACTTTGCTGTTACAATTTCTCTGTAATTAAATTTTGTTTTTCGTTTTGTTCTTCTCGCATCTGTTTCAGATCATCTCGCGTCTGTTGTTTAATTTCATTCTTTTGCTGGTCCATCTTCTCGGTCAACTTCTCAAGTAGCATTTGTAGATTTAATTCGCCGGGTTGGGACACCTGTCCCCCCGCCCTTATCTCAGATTCACACGCGCTGACGTCGTCGCTGGGCGTCGCGTTCTCCTCCCGTCCTTCTATGTTTAATTCATTATTAATGTCGAATTCTGGACTTTCGGAGTTATTATTATTAGTCGCCATTTTTGCTCGACTTCGTGTAATCATTCAGAGTTGTTTTACAAGTATTTGTTTTTATTCTAATGCTTATATTATACCTTATCAAACTACTAGCTATTCTACTATACCACTGCCTGCACTTAACCAGCTCGTTTAACAAGGATTATCCCTATTAATCGGCCATCAGGTTGGGCGCCATATACGATGTTAATATTTATGCGTATTAATTGCATAAATTGATTAATTATTAATTATAAATTTATTGATCTGTAATTATGAAATTGTTGCCGGTACGAACTTTGTCGTACTTACATGTATCTACCCCCGTATTTGGACGCCATATACGATGTTATATATTTATGCAAATTTATTTGCATACATTAATTAATTATTAATTATATAAAATTGATTGATTACTTTTATAGGTACGTATATCTTCACTTTATATTGCCCCGTGATGTTGGAGCACCATGTACCACATTAATAATATCTGTATGCAAATTTATTTGCATATATTAATTAATTATCTTTGTTATTAAAAATTTGATCTTGCATTGCCCCTCTTTGGGAAGCCATATACAACGATAATATTACCTGTATGCCAATTGTTACGTAAACTGATGTAATTATCTCTTTAATAAAGTTGTGATCAAAATGTATCTAACTCTGAGCTTGGGTTAGCATATACGATATAATTAATGTCATGTGTTGAACTCCCATATGCAAGGTTAACAAATTCATTTCTTTAAATAATGAATAATTGTATGAATTGAATTAGAGTTAATTAATTATTCACACTCAAACTTGCTACATATGAAATTACTTCTGACTTTAACTGTCTTCGAAACTTCTATTTTGTGCATCTTTCTGAGTAATTGAATTGATAATCGTTAACTTGAATTATTAATATAGATACTGTTTAATGAAAGGTTAAGTCGTGAGTCAGGGTTTTACATAAATCAATAGAATACTAACGAATCCATTGTAACTTACGTTTATTAAAATCATTTTCATTCTTATTCATGTCATAACATTAATTTAAGAGCACTTACAAATCTTCAACCAACAATAAAATTCTATGCCACATTTAATAATTCAATGAACAAATTTAAATAATTAAGTGAGCAATCAAATGTAGACGCTTCTTCGTCTGCAATGACGTTACTAACTAAAATGTGGTGTGCTCAAAATTCGTATTTAGTATTTTATGTTAAAACACATTAAACATTTATATGCATGAAATAATCATTATTAACAATACACATATCAATCATATACATAGCTAAAATCCTGTTCCTGCAACAGACACATCAAAATACATACATAGTACAAAATATATTAACAAGAAGACATGTATAATATTCTAGAACATAATATTCCCTACTTATGGATTCGTATCTATCTGACTCATATTTATATAACTTTCTCAGGTGGTTTGGTTCTAAGTGTCAGGTCAGTGGTATTTGATAAATTACTAATTATAAGAAGAGATTAGTTTTGTACTTTACTCGTTCTGCCGTGGTGTGTAGCTCCCATGATGTATCCTTGCGTTGATGGGTGAGGTTAATCCATATAACACTCGATCGCAAACACTTCCGCACAACGCGACAGTCACTTTGAGCTTTTGAGTTTATTATAATACACGTCGTGGCATTATACTCGTAATCGGTCGGCTACGTTTTACACGCGTATATGCCTATTTCGTGGTTCACAGTTCGATACCGTATGCTTCGAATAGTTGTCCATACCGCACGACCACTCTTTTCGGCGCCTAGATTGTTTTCAAGTTCATTTGGCACTTGTTCACAATTCTAATTACTTGAGTTGATTACTAAACATTGTAGTATCACTACTTTTTCTGTTATGTATCAAGAATGTCATTTCACAATGTCAGTATCTTTATGACGGTGAATTACATAGAATTTATAAAGATTGTTACTCGCGCTTCATTACGAAAACTACTGTTCCGTTTTACGCTCTGAGTCTTATTCGCGCACTTCCATTTATTTGTAATAATGTCTTAATCGTCTCTATCGAAATACATTTTAACTTACGCACTGCATTAAGTTCTTGTGATTGAACTATTATGAAAATGAAATACAAGTTCAATAGACTGTTCGAAACTCTGAGTAAACCGAGTTAAGAATTATAATAAACTGAGGCAAAGATCTTAATGAACTGAGCCAAAAGTTGTAGTACACTGAGATACAATTTGAATTTACTGAGCGAAAAATTAGAATGAACTGAGCAAAATTTGTAGTAAAACTCCCTTCGCGTCTGCCTGTGTAAACGGTTTTTATTTCTTCTGCTGTTCCCACTCTTGGGATTCTGATGAACGCTCAAACTTCCCACCAAATCATCTTTGATAGGTTCATTCCATGGACCTCCCTGTGTCCCTTCGTCTCCAGTCTGTATTTCCAACGAATTCTCCACCCAGTGCCGTTTGGAGAGGGACGTTCATACACGAGATTCGCTCTCTGGTCTCAAGCTCTTCTCTGAACCATCCCCTACAGAAATTCCCTCCGGAATTCTCGTTCCTCATTGGCTGGTTGGCTTTTTCGACTTGAATTTGACGTAGTCCACGTGGACTAGATGAGTCGCTGTCTTATGTACGTTGCCCCGTTCCTGGAATCAGTGTTAAGGCTCTGTTTCAAAATCACATCTGCTACTTTTGGTGTAGCATGTCGAATTCTCTCATTGTTGGTACGCTGACGATTTCCTTCATCGTCTTACGGGTGGCATAACATCTGTGCTCTTCACTAGCGTCACTTAGTCGCCTGTCCCATTGTCCTTGCATAAACCATTGTCTTTGAGAAGTCGCACACATGGTTATGAACAATACTCTCGCCGTTGGTTCTGTGTTTTTCTCGCTACTGGACAGATGTAAGGGTAGTCTCCTTTTGTCCTAATTGTGGAGTCGGGCATTCCCACGCATGGTCCAGATGGCTGCAACAAGTGCCGTACAGCTCATTGTTCGTGAATAGTTTTTACGACGTCTTAATGGAAAGGAAAGGTTTGTTCCTTTTCGTCGCCCACCCTCGAACAACGCTAACACGTGTCACTTTTGACGGGCTCTAATTGCTGGTGTACTTCCCTCGCAATAACCCAAAAAATTTAAAAAAAAATATATATGAAATATTAATTATATTACAGTGTCCCCAAATATGATTCGTCGTGCAGATTAATCGGAACGACTAATTCATATTTCGCCCTTACTAGAGTACGATCACTAAGTACATTGGCCATCTCCCATTGGAACGGGTATAGCTGACCTATATCTTCCTTTCGACTGACCTACTGTTGTTTAGAACCGTTTTCTCCCCTTTTTTTTTATTCACCTGAGTGTTTAATTTATTGCTTATCAAATATAAATACGAATCCATTTACAAACTATACGCTCTAGTGCGTTCCTAGATCTGTCTATTCACATACATTACATAACAAATTGTAATTATTTTGTTTACAAGCTATCCTTTTACTTGCGTATACAATATAAACTATATAAATACTAGCAGTAATTTATTGCTTATGAATACTTCTAAAATTTTTATTATTACTTTCAAAATTAATTTGCGATTAAAAACATTTTTTAAGACATCATATACTTACTTACAAACATTCATCGTAATTCCTACCCTCTGGTACCTTGAATCTAAATTTCTGTTAAACACACGTATAATTATTTACAACAAATTAAATCGAATTTGTATAATTCTACAGGTCAAACAAACTTATTTTATATCCACTCTTTCTATGCTTATAATACAATCTTAAGTTCAATATTTAATTCTAACAATTTATTACAATGTTTAATTCTGTTATGCAACTCAGTTGCTTATATCTGTCCTTCAATAAACAAATTTCAATAGTATAACAAATACATCTGTTAATTAATTTACAATCTATACAATATATAAAAATCTGACGTTTTTAAATTTATTACAAGTTTAAAATTTTCGTCTAGACAATTCTGAATGAATTAACTAGTAGATTGCATTCGCGCCAACTACCGTTATTCTTTTTCATCTAGATCGGTCATTCTTCCTCCTATTCTGACGTCTCTTTTTGCTCATTTCTCTTTCTGCTGTCTATTAGTGAAGTACATATAGTCCGACTACAACATTGTCTCGCATGGAGAGTGTCCTTACTAACTACAAATCTACCTGTTGTTGTCAGCCTCGCCAGCTGGGCTTACGTCACTACACACCTCCCTCTCTGTTTATTTACTACTTCGCATGATTTTCAACCTTACTCCTTACTTACTCGCTTTTCAACAAACACTTTTACCTCGCATACATGCTGATGCCGTGTTTCGCCATAGTTACTCTCCCCTTACATAATATGGTTTCAATAGTCTTACATTGAATTTGCCACGTGTTTTAGTTTCATCGCAATTATCTACTAATATATACGTAGATTCGCCTACAATATCTTTAATCTTAAAAGGTCCCGTGTACAATTCACAAAACTTTTCGATTCTTCTTTGCATCGCATCGGATTGGTAATGTGTCCGCACTAACACCAAATCTCCTACCTGAAATTTCGTCATTTTGTTTGCTTCGTTCACGCGTTTTGCGTGTCGCTCTCATTTTCGTTTGATCCTAACAAATATCTGGTGGCTATCTACTGTCTCTTCTTTCGTATCACAGTTTTCCTTTATGAATTTCTCCCATACACGACTCGGCTTTTTTCCGTGATGCGCTTCATACGGTGTAACTTCTATTGTTTCATGGTAGACTTCATTAATGCAACATTCTATGGTATTTATGAATTTAGACCATTTTGTGTGTTGGTTCCCTACAAATATCCTAAATAGGTTTCCCAGTTGCCTATTTACGCGTTCGGCAAGGTTTGTTTGTGGGTTTCTTATCGCTGTGTATTTAGGTATAATTCCAAGTTCATCTAGTCCTTTAATCCATTGTTTGGACGTAAACTGCGTACCGTTATCAGTGAGTATTGCTTTCGGTTTTCCACACTCATTTACATATTGCCCGGGTCTACGAAGCGTAGCTACCGTTGTGGCTCTTCTAAGTGTATATAGTTTTACGTACTTGGTAAAGTTATCTATAATGACAAGGATATACTTTACTCCTGCTGCTGCTGTTGGAAGAGGTCCATAAAAGTCGCCACTAATCAATTCACCTTTACTCGTCGGTATAATTGGCTTCGTGCCACCAAATAAGTTACGATTGTTTGAATCCTTACATTTTTGGCACTTATTGCACGTCTTCACGTACGCCTGTACGCGCTTCGACATTCGGTCGAAAGTGAAATGTTCCTGCAGTAACTTTATACATTTCTTACTGCCAACATGACCGTACATTGTGTGTATTTCTTCGATGAGTCTCCCCGTAATGCTTTCTGGTACGTAGAGTTTCCATCAACCCTTACTTTTTCTGTATAATTTATCATTACTACACTTATAAAATTTACATAATTCATTCTTATCATCCATCGTCAAATCCTTCATTATTTGCTGTAGCTTCTTATCTTCTAACTGGTATGTCTCGAAGTTCTTTAACATCATGTTCATTTCTTTACTCATTTTAATTATTGTATGGTTCATTTGATATGCATAACTGTCGTCGACTGGATCTTCCTTCGTCATATCCTCTGGGTAATGACTCAAGATGTCAGCAACGATATTCTCCTTTCCCTTACAGTGAATTATATCAAAGTTATACTCTTGAATACTAAGTATCCACTGTGTGAGCCTTGAGTTGTTTAGGTGACACACATGAAGATCAACGCCTTGTTATCTGTTATTATGGGCAACGGCTGTCCTAAAACGTAAATTCGGAATTTCTCCAGACATCTAACTATGCTTAGTAGCTCTTTTTCCGTAGTAAAGTAGTTTAGTTCTGCACCTTTGAACATTTTACTAGTATATGCTACCACGCAGATGTTTTTGTCGTCATCCAACTGGTATAATTGGCCTCCATAAGCGAAATTACTCGCATCACACTGCAAGAAGTACCTCTTATTTACCTGCGGAAAACTTAAGATAATAGTATTGATAAACAAGTCCTTGACCTGTTGGAAACACTGGTCAAGATCAGGCGTCCATTTAAATTTCTGACCCTTTTTAAGTAGACTTAACAAAGGTTGTGTGGCTTCTGCATATTTGCTTGTAAATTTGTTGTAAAAATTAGTAAATCCCAGGAATCCCTTTAACTGCTTTTGATTCTTCGGGGTCGGGAATTTCCTGATTGCTGCTACTTTCTCTTCGGATGCTCATATACCGTTAGTAGTAAGCTGATAACCAAGGTGTGCGATCTCCTTGCGAAAAAATTGTGATTTTTCCAAATTTATTGTTAGGTTGGCTGCTAATAAATTCTTAAGTAATGCTTCTATATTCTCCAAATGTGTGCTTACATTAGACGAATAACAAAGACAATCATTGGCGTAGATGATTGTATTCTCTTTCACTTCGTCGGTGAACGCCATATCCAAACCTCTCGTCAGGGCTGCGGAACTGGTACTAAGTCCAAATGGAGTTACGGTATATCTGTAACACTTTCCTTCATACAGAAATGCGGTGTAATCTCGGCATTGTTGTTTCACCGGAACCTGCCAGAAGCTACTCGTTAGATCTATTGTTGATAAGTACTTCATGTTACTGCATCTCGCCAGGATTTCTTGAATCGGAGTCGGTCCTTTGTAGTCTGGAACAGTGACACTATTTATCCTCCTCGCATCTAAACACAAACGTACGTTCCCATCCTTCTTTATTACGGTGACCATTTGGTTGACGTATGGACTACTGCACCTTTCAATCATGCCATATCTTAGCATCTTGCTGATTTCGGCGTCCACATTTTCCTTATACGCTATTGGGATTGGCCACCCGCGTTGGAAATATGGTGTTTTATCCGTCACTCGGAATTCATGTTCGTAGCAATCCATCCATCCTGGACACTCTCGGAATACATTCTTATACTTTACCAAGATCCTTCTTAGTTCCTCCCTCGTCGTTTCATCTTCACACGTCACACTGTCGACCTTCTCATCAATCCTCCTCTCGATTCCGTCCCAGTCCTCTTCTAATAGTTCCATATGTATGATTGGTATCCGCAGTTCCTGTTCACCAGTCCTCCCTTCAAATTCGATGGTTCCCAGCTTAATATCGATCACACATCCCTCTTCTTTCAAAAAGCTGATACCTATTATGCAGTCCCTAATTAAATTCGGTATTACTAGGAAAACACAATCTAATCTAACATCATCAATATAAATTTCACACATAATTTGTTTCCTGATCAATTTAGACTTTCCGCCGACTGCACTTACGATTAACGTGTTGTTCATGCGGAGTTCTTCGTATGGACGCAGGCGTTGTTTATTTCTGTTAAACCATTCCTCTGATATCCCGTTAATGGCAGAACCTGTATCAATCAAGGCTAAAACTGTAACATCACCATTAAATTTTACCTCAATCTCTGGACATTTTGAGATTCGCTTTTCCAGTTGTGTTTGTTCATCCAGGATTAACTCATGTCGTAAGTCAGGTAACAAAATATCGGTCTTGTACTGTTGTAGTGTAGGTCAACGAACGGCTATCTTTTCATGTGACCCACTTAATTTTTTTTTCTACTGTTCCACTAACCTTAGTGGCAGACGTTGAGGCACCATTGTTTACAAATTCAATGGTATTTATTGCCGACTTGTTACTGAAATGTTGGGGTTGTCGGTAGTTCCCTCCTTCCCCCTTTCTATGTTGCAAGTGTAAAGGTTTTTGCTCCGTAATCACCCTGTTTACGGTGGTGTTCTGTTGACCGTGAGGCGCCCCTCTCGTGTCTCGGTCGTTCAACTTGTCTGTCTGACGCACAAACCGATCATCTCTACTGTTTCTTTGCCGGATCATGGCATATTCAGAAATCAATGCTTCAAGATTCTGTATTGTCCTTACGTCCCTAGTCACGCTCGCTATCTCTAATTCTCGTCCATAATGTCGCGTTATCTTCCTAATCAGTTGATAATCCATGAGCGGCGGTGTAAGCTGCCTGCTTTCCAGGAGCTGTCGTTCCATGTATTGGACAGCACTCATACTCCCACGCCAGTCGAAACGACCATACTCCAGCTTGTTTCGGACATCATCCTGCTTCTCCGGGCCCCAATACTTCTGCGTAAAGATTTCTTTAAATTCATCGAAGTTCTTGATTTGGTCACGTACCACGCGCCACCATATAGCTGCATCGGCCTCGAGATGTTTCCCTATCCACTTCACGTTATCCGCTGCGTAGTACATTAGCTGGTGCTCGGATAATTCCTTTAGGAACTCTATAGGAAAACGGTCTGTTCCGTTGTACTTGAGTTCGGAATTATTGTTTCCATTCGCTCTCGTGGACGGTCCTATCTCAGTTTCCGCTATCCGTCGCTGTAGTCTTTCTTGTCCACTTTTAATATGATTTATGTGACTTCTCAACTCTTCAATTATCACGTCCTTCTCCTTCTCCGTCGTTGTGGTCTTCTGTTCCGCCGTACGTTGACAGTCGTCCACTTCAACGATCTTCTGTTTTAACACTTTGACGGCTTCTCCTTGCTTTTGTTGTTGTTGTAAAATACTGTTCTGTACCTCTCTTCGCCATTCCTCATTTCTATTGTTCGTCTCTTGGATTTGGTGATCTAATTTTTGATCGACTTGTTCGTTTGCCTTCTGTGTATTATTTATGGCTTCCTGCCACTCTTGACGGTCTTTCTCTCTCACTTCTTTATTCTCTTTTACCTGTTTCTTCAGTTCATTCTTCAACTCTTTTATTCCACTTTCACTCTTCTTTTGTAGATCGCTAATTTTATCATCCCACTTCTTAGCATAATCCTGCAGATCTAGTGTTATTTTGCTGATCTGTTCTTCATTATGTCTTTTTAATTCCTCCTGCATTTGTTTTTGTTCCCTACTTTGCTGTTACAATTTCTCTGTAATTAAATTTTGTTTTTCGTTTTGTTCTTCTCGCATCTGTTTCAGATCATCTCGCGTCTGTTGTTTAATTTCATTCTTTTGCTGGTCCATCTTCTCGGTCAACTTCTCAAGTAGCATTTGTAGATTTAATTCGCCGGGTTGGGACACCTGTCCCCCCGCCCTTATCTCAGATTCACACGCGCTGACGTCGTCGCTGGGCGTCGCGTTCTCCTCCCGTCCTTCTATGTTTAATTCATTATTAATGTCGAATTCTGGACTTTCGGAGTTATTATTATTAGTCGCCATTTTTGCTCGACTTCGTGTAATCATTCAGAGTTGTTTTACAAGTATTTGTTTTTATTCTAATGCTTATATTATACCTTATCAAACTACTAGCTATTCTACTATACCACTGCCTGCACTTAACCAGCTCGTTTAACAAGGATTATCCCTATTAATCGGCCATCAGGTTGGGCGCCATATACGATGTTAATCTTTATGCGTATTAATTGCATAAATTGATTAATTATTAATTATAAATTTATTGATCTGTAATTATGAAATTGTTGCCGGTACGAACTTTGTCGTACTTACATGTATCTACCCCCGTATTTGGACGCCATATACGATGTTATATATTTATGCAAATTTATTTGCATACATTAATTAATTATTAATTATATAAAATTGATTGATTACTTTTATAGGTACGTATATCTTCACTTTATATTGCCCCGTGATGTTGGAGCACCATGTACCACATTAATAATATCTGTATGCAAATTTATTTGCATATATTAATTAATTATCTTTGTTATTAAAAATTTGATCTTGCATTGCCCCTCTTTGGGAAGCCATATACAACGATAATATTACCTGTATGCCAATTGTTACGTAAACTGATGTAATTATCTCTTTAATAAAGTTGTGATCAAAATGTATCTAACTCTGAGCTTGGGTTAGCATATACGATATAATTAATGTCATGTGTTGAACTCCCATATGCAAGGTTAACAAATTCATTTCTTTAAATAATGAATAATTGTATGAATTGAATTAGAGTTAATTAATTATTCACACTCAAACTTGCTACATATGAAATTACTTCTGACTTTAACTGTCTTCGAAACTTCTATTTTGTGCATCTTTCTGAGTAATTGAATTGATAATCGTTAACTTGAATTATTAATATAGATACTGTTTAATGAAAGGTTAAGTCGTGAGTCAGGGTTTTACATAAATCAATAGAATACTAACGAATCCATTGTAACTTACGTTTATTAAAATCATTTTCATTCTTATTCATGTCATAACATTAATTTAAGAGCACTTACAAATCTTCAACCAACAATAAAATTCTATGCCACATTTAATAATTCAATGAACAAATTTAAATAATTAAGTGAGCAATCAAATGTAGACGCTTCTTCGTCTGCAATGACGTTACTAACTAAAATGTGGTGTGCTCAAAATTCGTATTTAGTATTTTATGTTAAAACACATTAAACATTTATATGCATGAAATAATCATTATTAACAATACACATATCAATCATATACATAGCTAAAATCCTGTTCCTGCAACAGACACATCAAAATACATACATAGTACAAAATATATTAACAAGAAGACATGTATAATATTCTAGAACATAATATTCCCTACTTATGGATTCGTATCTATCTGACTCATATTTATATAACTTTCTCAGGTGGTTTGGTTCTAAGTGTCAGGTCAGTGGTATTTGATAAATTACTAATTATAAGAAGAGATTAGTTTTGTACTTTACTCGTTCTGCCGTGGTGTGTAGCTCCCATGATGTATCCTTGCGTTGATGGGTGAGGTTAATCCATATAACACTCGATCGCAAACACTTCCGCACAACGCGACAGTCACTTTGAGCTTTTGAGTTTATTATAATACACGTCGTGGCATTATACTCGTAATCGGTCGGCTACGTTTTACACGCGTATATGCCTATTTCGTGGTTCACAGTTCGATACCGTATGCTTCGAATAGTTGTCCATACCGCACGACCACTCTTTTCGGCGCCTAGATTGTTTTCAAGTTCATTTGGCACTTGTTCACAATTCTAATTACTTGAGTTGATTACTAAACATTGTAGTATCACTACTTTTTCTGTTATGTATCAAGAATGTCATTTCACAATGTCAGTATCTTTATGACGGTGAATTACATAGAATTTATAAAGATTGTTACTCGCGCTTCATTACGAAAACTACTGTTCCGTTTTACGCTCTGAGTCTTATTCGCGCACTTCCATTTATTTGTAATAATGTCTTAATCGTCTCTATCAAAATACATTTTAACTTACGCACTGCATTAAGTTCTTGTGATTGAACTATTATGAAAATGAAATACAAGTTCAATAGACTGTTCGAAACTCTTGAGTAAACCGAGTTAAGAATTATAATAAACTGAGGGAAAGATCTTAATGTACTGAGCCAAAAGTTGTAGTACACTGAGATACAATTTGAATTTACTGAGCGAAAAATTAGAATGAACTGAGCAAAATTTGTAGTAAAACTCCCTTCGCGTCTCCCTGTGTAAACGGTTTTTATTTCTTCTGCTGTTCCCACTCTTGGGATTCTGATGAACGCTCAAACTTCCCACCAAATCATCTTTGATAGGTTCATTCCGTGGACCTCCCTGTGTCCCTTCGTCTCCAGTCTGTATTTCCAACGAATTCTCCACCCAGTGCCGTTTGGAGAGGGACGTTCATACACGAGATTCGCTCTCTGGTCTCAAGCTCTTCTCTGAACCATCCCCTACAGAAATTCCCTCCGGAATTCTCGTTCCTCATTGGCTGGTTGGCTTTTTCGACTTGAATTTGACGTAGTCCACGTGGACTAGATGAGTCGCTGTCTTATGTACGTTGCCCCGTTCCTGGAATCAGTGTTAAGGCTCTGTTTCAAAATCACATCTGCTACTTTTGGTGTAGTGTGTCGAATTCTCTCATTGTTGGTACGCTGACGATTTCCTTCGTCGTCTTACGGGTGGCATAACATCTGTGCTCTTCACTAGCGTCACTTAGTCGCCTGTCCCATTGTCCTTGCATAAACCATTGTCTTCGAGAAGTCGCACACATTGTTATGAACAATACTCTCGCCGTTGGTTCTGTGTTTTTCTCGCTACTGGACAGATGTAAGGGTAGTCTCCTTTTGTCCTAATTGTGGAGTCGGGCATTCCCACGCATGGTCCAGTTGGCTGCAACATGTGCCGTACAGCTCATTGTTCGTGAATAGTTTTTACGACGTCTTAATGGAAAGGAAAGGTTTGTTCCTTTTCGTTGCCCACCCTCGAACAACGCTAACACGTGTCACTTTTGACGGGCTCTAATTGCTGGTGTACTTCCCTCGCAATAACCCAAAAAATTAAAAAAAAAATATATGAAATATTAATTATATTACAAACAGCATGAAGAATCCCAAAAGTGTTTACTATTAGTCGCCAATCGACTACTTGTAAGTTTTTTATTATAATGAATTGACAGTAGACATGTTCCAGCAATCATTTTCCTGAGCAGACGGTACGTCCCTCTAGTCTCAGAAGGTGTAAGGATGGACAGCGGAGTAATGGACCCAAAAGTGGCCACCCGAACTGAACCGCCGCACAGGATAGGGAAAAATGTTAGGGAAATTGAATATTTAAGGGATAATAAAATAGCTGAAAAGATTGATATTAGATTCCAGAAGTATGAAGGAAAAAAACAGAAGGAAGATAGCAGACAGAAGCTTAATTCAGAAAGCACATTTATAAAGTAAATAGAAATATGAGTGTTAAAACAAGTTTTTAAAAGATTAGTGTGACCAGTCCTTATCAAGTGATATGTGAAAGACCACTACCCAGAGAAATTAAATCGTTAATGAATTTGCCTCCAAGAGAGAGAGAGTTGAGTATGAAATCAAGCCTATTACCATTAACCGAATAACAGGTGTATAACCGTTCAGAAATAAAGAGATATTATGAAGAATGATGAAAGAATCCGAAGATTGAAGAGTTCAACGATTATTTTTAAAACAAGTTAATAACAATAAATCTGTTCTAGTGGGGGAGCTTTATGTAACGTTACATAACCCCAGCCAAAATATGATAACATAATCACCAGAGTTAAAACCAGTAATCACCCATTTTTAAAAGTCAGAAATGGGAATTAGGTACCAAGCTATGAAAAACTTTGTACTCCAAAAACACTGTAAAAAATAATAATAAAAGTGCAGTGTACAAAGTGGAACATAGTGTACTCGGTGAAAGTGTAAACCTTTAAAAAGAGCATCTCACAGATTTGTGCTGGAGATGAAAAAACAATCAATAGTAGCAGTGGACTATATTGCTGTTGACAAGCTTTGAATTTTTTGTAATTTTATATTGTGTAGGCCACAAAGGTCTTGTACCTAGGAATAATATTTGTGTTTAATATAATTATTCTGTTTAAATATAAGATAACCCAGGGTTACATATAAAATGATAATAATATATCAAATAATACTATGTTAGCAAGATGGCATGTAAAAAAATAGTTTAGAGTAAGGATACATTAAGTGAATTATAAATCATAAATAAATCAAAATAAAAGGGATTAAAATATAAAATGCCAGTGTACAAGTTTAAGGAAAAATATAAAGAAAAACCTTAAATAAATTAAATTTGATTATAAATAAAATCTATGAAGGATTATTTTTCTAAAAAGAAGAAATGAAATTATAATAATTATTAATAGCTATATACTAAAAGGTATATAGATTAGCCAATAAAAAACCATAAAAATTCTTGGTTACTAAGAGTAACTAACTAACAAGAATAATGTTAATTGTTCAAACATATTGGAAGTGAGCAGTTTAAAAAGTGTAATGTCTAGAAAAATTTAAGAAATTTATAAATACCATTCGAAATAATCAGTGTTAAATTAATAAAATTAATGAGTGATATCCACTACATCTTAGACCTCCTTCGAACAGAATAATTCACGCCTGCAAATTGATGAAAACTTGAAAAAATCAGCTTCAATTTCCAAGCTTAGCTTACCGAAATTCGACATTGTTGGTGAGATCGTTACCTATTAAAATTTAACTAAATTATATCTCAACTATAAACTTATAACACTAGAAACAGCACAATTTCTTTAAATACTTCTGGAAAAGAGGTGAACATAAACTTTATTATTTTGTTAACCCAAAAAACAGCAAAACGTCGTTTTGTTATTAACATTACCGCAGCCATGATGTTTATTATTTGTTGTCATCTGTGAAGAAACGTAATCTGCGCTCTAGCGGTCAACAAATCAACTGCATAATATAAATAGTACAAAATTTTAAAATCATTTATGTAAAGCTTGGTACTGACCCATATACATTTCTGACTTTCTCAAAGTACAAAGAACTCTAAAATAACCCTGGGAAATTAATTCATTATTTCTTTATTGTTATTAAAATTGAAATAAAAATATTTGTTATATGCTATATGTTTGAAAAATAAGATCGAACTAACTCTGTGTTTTATGTAAGAATCGATTATCCCTTTATGTTTTGGGAGACCATAAAAAATGCTAAATAAATTCAAGGAATGCCTTGTTGTTTGAATAATAAAAATGTGTATTATTTTCAGTAGATGGTAGTTAGTTACAGATTGTTAGAAGACCCAGAAGAGAACGGACACCCAGAATTTATTACATACCATTTGGAGTCACTTTAACCTCAAATGTGTTCGTAAACGTAGCAGTCAGCTGGTACCACGAGCGGAAAAATTTGAAATAATTAATCGTATAGTAAGAGAGTAATTCTCTTTGCACTCTCTCTCCTAACTACTGTCAAACAACGGTATTGATTTCACATAAATAAAATTTAAGAAAATCTTTGCATAATCACACACACTCGATTTTGAAATCATATAACATAAAGATAACAAATTCTGTGACTCTCAATTAAGCGAGATTTTCGAAGAGTACAAATAGACGTAATTTAAAATTACTACTGCTAAGGAGGAGAGACTCGTGAGACGTTACAATATTATTTATCATACATAAAAATTTAGATTACACTTTTTTCTTACTTGAAAGAGTAACATCATTTTCAATATTCAAAGGTGTCTCTTCAGTTACAGTATTGTTAGGTACTGCAGTTGATAATAATCTTTTTAAATATGTATAACCATCAGTTTGGTGATAACAGGATTCTGCAAAGTGATCGCTACAAACTCTTGAATGATTATTAATTATTGATGATAATTCAAGAATAGAAATCCATTTTTGTCTTAGTCCGTAATCCTTTGGAAATCTGAATTAAAAAATGTATATTAAGTACATAAAATTACATAAAATATTATAATGACTGTACAGTACGTAGAAATGAACCTTTTTTTATATATTCCATTTTAAAATGCTCAACTTAAAAGCATTTTTATTTTACAAAATTTAATATTCCAACCATGACAGTTATTAATACTTATTAAATAGTTAAATTCGCAGTAAAAATCTATAGTTTACACGCATTAAAAAACGGAACTGTAAAATGTTCATTAATGAAAATATAAAGTTTTCTAAATTTTCTACTTATCGCCAAAAATGAAAATATTTTGAATTCTCATTTATACAAATTTAGAAAATATAATAATATTAGAATAGTCAAAATTTGTAAACTGAAACATTACAATATATATTCACTTACTTATGAAAACTGCGACTTCCATCACCTGGGTTGGGTTCTTTTTTCCACACTACACACCTTATTGTCAAAATATTATGTTTAACAACAAATAAAAGCAAGAATCTCCACGAATGCGAGTAACACAGCTTGACAAACACACGAGTAACACAGCTGTTCACGTTCGAAAAGCCGTTAACCTTAGCGATGACCGGTTCGTCGCTTCCGAGCATGCGTCATTAAACAAGGCGAGGTAGGGCTCTCTCATCTTCTCTCTCTGTTTAGCTGCAGGACGTTCTCACTTACGCACGCTCCTATGTCTCCCCACCTCTATTGTAATACCTCTATGCCTTTTTCACACAAAATTTCTTTGTAGCAAGCTAAAATATTTTTGTATTCCTTGCCTTGTAGCTCTAATAACTCTCATCTTCATTAGAGTCTATATCCTCCAAGATTTGTAATCCTTTTTCAACTGAGTTGAGATCTTCTGTCAAACTTGCAACTGTCATGTGCTTTTCTGATAGAATTGCGTCTGAGGTTTAGCTTTTTCACCAGTGTTTTGCTCACACATTTGCTCACTCATCAATTGTCAGCTCCTTCCTATATGAGTCCAACAGCTCGCTGACATCATCACTATCGACTTCCAAGTCTAATTGCCTGGTAAGATTGACAACTTCTACTGTACGAGCGACTACATGAGCAACTTCATCAGTTTTAGGCGTTATTTCCATTTTGCTTTTGAAAAAGAATGGACAAATTTTCTTCCAGACATCATTCAAGGCTTTTTGGGAAATTTCATCCCAGGATTCTCTAATGATTCCTACAGTGTCTAAAATTTTGAATTGTCGCCCAAAATCTTTTACAGACAGCTGATTCTTTTACTCATAGCTTCATTCAGATATGTAAATGAACATCTCGTATAGTAAGCCTTGAATGTTTTGATAAGCCCTTCCAAGAATTTGGTGCCTTCATCCAAAGTGTTAATCTAAAACACTTTACTGATAAAAATATTTATTTTTGAGTGCATTTCATGTTTATAATTTGTATTGACTGAAAACCATAAAACATTTGGAAAGACAATCCTACTTCAAACGTGCATTCAGTATCAACAAACTATCAGTAAAATGGACGTTCTAAAGGAAGTATATCATCAATCGGCTGAAGCAAGCAGATTGTGTTTGGAGGTAAAAAGACAACTTTCACACGTAGGTTGAAATCAATTAGAGTGGCAGGAGGGCGACCGGGTACATTATTGATAAGAAGCAGCACATTAAACGGAATTTGTTTAGACTGGCAGTAATGTTCGACTTCGGGTATGAAGTGGTGACCAAACCAGTCCTCAAAAATGAAAACTGTCACCCAAGCTTTAAGATTTGACTTCCAAATCACTGGGAAACCTACTTTAGATTTATTTTTTAAAGCTCTTGAATTTTCAGAGAGATAAACTAAGAGGGGTTTTAACTTGCAGTCACCAGCTGAATTCCCACCAGTCATCACTGTCAATTGATCTTTTGAAATCTTAAAGCCTGAAAAGGTTTTTTCTTCACGTGCAATAAAAGTTCGTTTAGCCATCTTCTTCCAGAATAGGCCAGTCTCGTCCACATTAAATATGGTTTGACTACTGTAGCCACCTTCCTCTATCATAGCCTTGAATGTGTCAGGAAAAGAAGATGGCATCTGTTTATTGGCACTTGCTGTCTCTCTACTCCCCACGATGCTGTGCCAATTGCAGCAAGCTTTAAATCAGCTGAACCAACTGTTATTGGGTGCAAAGTTTTCATCTTTGGCCATCTCCCCAGCTTCTTCTTTCAACCTCTCAAAAATCAATTTAGCTTGATAACACACGGTGTTCTGATCGACTGGTCAATTCTTCACTCGTACTTTTATTATGACACCATAATTTCAGCATTGTTTTCATCTCAGCAGTAATGCCATGACGCTTACGAATTATGCTTGAGTTCAAGAATTGGGCATTTTTCACAGCTGCGAGAATTCTTTCTTTATCTCAAACTTCTTTGCTAATTCACAAAGAATGCCCTAATGCATCAAAATCTATAATGTTGTTAAGTTTCCATTCCAGAGTTAACGTTTTCCTTTTCTTACTAGGTGCAGAAGAATCAGTTTTATTTCATTTAGATGACATAGTTATTTTTTACATGTCACGCACGCATGCACACACACAGACAAACATAACAAATACAACACTTAATAAACACAACATGTAACTGTAATACGTAAATGTAACAGAAAACAATCCTTAGTTTTTCTTCTATTGTAGAGGGAATAATCATCTATAGATTTAGCATGAAACATGTCCGTGCGTATTTATGTCCTGTACTGCACTCTACAACAGTGACAAACAATGGTGAAATGAACCGAGGTTTGGTGGGGGACGAAGTGGAAGGAGAGATGAAGAACCACGTAACTCCAAATTCGCGGAAGTCAGGGTAGCGTAAGTGGGGGTATTACCGTACTTGATATCTTTGTATTCAGCAGTTTATCAAAGCCTTTGTTCCATCTGACTTTATTTTTAATTCAACCCCTATGATATTACCTTCTTCATCATAACAAAAGATTTTGTTGGTTATAAAGCCTTCTTTAAGATTATTGATTTTCTGGTAGGCCAATTTGGTATTATAATTTGTCAATTCCTATTTAATTCTATTGATTTCCTCCATTAGGGCTGTCCTTTTCTTTTTCTTTTTACAGACGTTATTAACCTCTGTTCCTTCTTAATTCTTCATATTCTTCCCTTTTCTGTCTAGTTGGTCTGTTATGATATTGTTCATATAAATTTTTAAATTACAAGTTTTTAGATATTACTGTGTGAATTTGAAAAGTAAAGAGAAAAATTGTGAAATGTGTGTTTTACATGAGAAAAAGAAAAACAATGTAACATCCACAAAATTCTTCTGCTAGACCAGTGCTTTAGGCAGCTAGCATTAGTTTTTATGTGAGTTTATATAATGTGAAAAATTTGAATTCCATAAATGAATTTTTTTTTACATTATCAGTAAATACGAGTATGTAGGCTTAATATAATACTATTATTTGATGTAAAAGTACCCTTACCATTTTGCCTTGAAGAGGTGGCACAATATATTTCATTTTGTATACAGATTTGATCAAAAAGTTTGTGCAGTTTTTAAATTTCCCACATTAGACTTATCTAATTTGAAAAAACATTCTTTCATATGTTGGCATAACTGTTTCTAACAATTGACAAAAGGTTTGGAACCATATTGGATGCAAAATTTAATTATAATAGCTAAATGAGTGAGGTGTGTTTTGACTTCTTGGGAATTTTGTAATGTTTTACAGTGCAGGAACAAAAACCTCAAGTCTTGTGTATAAAATTTAATAAAGAGCTGTGATGTGGTGTAAATGCACAGAAAGCTTTTGGCGAGTCTAGTGTGCATGATCAAAGAGTTTATAAACAAACAAAATCTTCAAGGACAGTTGTGAACAAGTTAAATAGTGTGATATTAAGATGAAGATTGTGTTTATGAATTTTCACCATTACATGCTACAGTCAATAAAGAGTGTTATCCCTTAAGTACCTTTGTGGGGTTGATTTATTTTGTTTAATATTGTGGCCCTACTGGAACCTTGCCGATCCCCTTCCATGTAATCTCAGTAGTGACTGTGCTCTTGCAATGAGCAGAAGCCAAGTGTGCTGTGACCAATAGTACTGGAGGTATGTATGTAGTGGGGTAGAAATATGCCAAGTGTGCTGTGACCAATAGTACTGGAGGTATGTCCGAGGGGGTATCCAAAAATAACCGGAATTTTTTTTTAAAGCTATGTATTTCATTTTTTTTACAAAACATCCTTATCATCTTCAAAGTACTCTCCATTACACATAATACATTTGTCCAATCTGCGATCCCATTCCTGGAAACATTTTTCAAACTCGTCTGTTGTGATGGCCGACAGCTCCTGCCTTATTTTTTTATTTACCGCTTCCACGTCGTCAAAACGTTGTCCTGTCATGTCCCTCTTCATTCGCGGAAACAAGAAGAAATCGCACGGAGCGAGGTCAGGTGAGTAAGGGGCGTGGGGCAAGGGAATCATGCTGTTTTTTGCTAAAAACTGTCGCACTGAAATGGCTGCGTGAGCAGGTGCATTGTCATGGTGGAAAAACCAGTCCCTCGTCTGCCACAAATCGGGCCTTTTTTGTCGCACATTGTTACACAATCTTTTTAAAACCTCCAAATAGAAAGCCTGATTAACAGTCTGACCTGGTGGGACGAATTCAGAACGCACTACCCCTCTCACAACGAAAAAACAAATGAGCATCGTCTTGATGTTTGATTTCACTTGACGAGCTTTTTTTTGGGCGAGGCGACAATGAAGTTTTCCACTGGGTTGACTGTTGTTTAGTTTCGGGATGGTAACAATAGCACCATCACTCGTCACCAGTAATAACCTTGGAAAAAAAATCTGGGTTGGTTCGGAGCTGGTCTTTCAATGCACGGCATGTTTCAACTCGATTCTCTTTTTGCTGTTCAGTCAGGACCCAAGGCACAAATTTTGCAGTGACTCCTCTCATCCCCAAATCTTCTGACAAAATTCGCTGAACCGAGCTCCAAGTTATTCCAGATAACTTACTAATCTCTTCAATGGCCTGCCGTCGGTTTTCAAGCACGATTGGATCAACTTTTTCAAAATTTTCGTCAATTCTGGAAGTTGACGGACGTCCAGAACGAGGTTTGTCATCAATTGATATTTCACCTTTATTGAAACGAGAAAACCATTGGTACACTTGAGTTTTTCCCATACCACTATCCTTGTAAGCTGTTTTCAACATCACAACAGTTTCTGCGGCGTTTTTCCCAACAGGAAGCATGACAAAAAACGAGGAGCTAGCGAAACTGCTTTTACAAAATGAATTACTGTGACCGGACACAACCTTCCCAGGCGACAACAATGACGGCACTGAACTCAGAACGAGTTGCGCTACGCTCGTCTAGCAGGAGAAATGCGTACTACGTAAGCTCCGCCAATCGCAGCGCTATTCCGGTTATTTTTGGGTACCCCCTCATATGTAGTGGGGTAGAAATATACCCCGTAAAGCCATTTACATTTATTTTTTTTTAGTCTTATATTTCTTTGTTTTTTATTTCATTTAGGTAAAATGGCATGATATTTGACTGAAAAAGAAATTGTTGACTTATTGGAAGAAGAAGATGTGTCAGAGCAACCAGATACACTAGATTTTTCAAGGTGACAGTGAATTTAGCGATGCTCCTACTGAAGTATCTAAGCACAATATGGAAAGTGAAATGGAAGATGATGGTAAAGAAGAAGAGAATGGAAATGAAGGAGAGCAAGAAATAGTAAGAGAGTCTGGTTATTTTTATGGGAGAAACCATTACAAATGGTTGAAATTTCCACCAGCACATTCAAGAACTATGTCGCATAATATCATTTTACATTTTACCTGGTATCAAAGGCCCGGTAACAGTGAAAATAAATTGTTTTTCCATGATTTTATAAAAGAACTAGTCAAACCTCAGGTTGAGGAGAGAAAAATTGAATATAGAAATTTCTCAAGAGATTTGAAGAGTATAACTGATCAATTTCGCCTGGATGTAGTCAATCAAAGAAACCAAAGACTTCTCGTTGCTACATATGTCCATGCAGTAAAGACACAAAGACTACCAAGACATGTTCAAACTGTGGGAAATTTATTTGTAAGAATCATTCCATAGAAAAGAAAGTATGCGTAAGCTGTGATGACTGAAAACACGTGCCTTCTTCACTTATAGGCTCACTTATTGTTTATTAGTGTGTACTAATGATAGAACCAAAAGACCCTATGTCAGAATTTTTCCATAAAAGTAAAGAAGAAATGTGTTTTTATTTGATGAAAATTTGTACCTTCAAGTATTTCATATTATATTTAATTTTTATAACGCAGTAGTTTAAGGCAAATTTCTGTGTGCTTAGATAAAACTAGTTTTTATGTTTTGAAAAGTAAGGACTGATAAATGAAGTGCCATTTTTGTAAAGATGTAATATTTTTTCTTGATATTTAATTTTATTATTGTTTACCTTACGTACTAGCAAATAGGCATGTTTACTTTTGAATTGCAGACGCCATCTTTGCGTACTGCCAACTGCGAAATTTCCAACTTACCAGGGTTCGGATCAGCAAACTAGGAGAGCAGATTGGTTATTTAAAATAAATAAAGAATCTAGCCCAGTATTAGTTTAACTTTGTCATACTTTTATTAATTAATGACGACATCAGAAATCAAATTAATTTCATTTGTTCTCAAAACATTACATTTCGTTTAATTGCCCTCATAAAAGAAACAAATATTTTTCTCTTTCCCTTATACATGTGCTTTAATAATACTACCCTATGTTGGTTAACAGACAGATATTGAGATATAAACTTAAATTTAACTATTGCAAACCAGCGCTTACTTGTATGACATAATTTTCACTCACTCACATCCACGCACACGCCCGCTACCCATGCCCTTAGAGATCTCAGTTTAATGATAAAATCAAAAGAATGATATTAATTTGTCAACCCTGATTAATTTAGCTTTACCCTCCCCAATGCTACTTAGCTGTTTATATGTCCGAAAGAGTTCCACATCCTGGCGTAGTTTGCATCACTCCGCACATTTTTTTTTTACTTTCACTTTTATTCTGAAACTGTTAGTTCATTTAAACTATCTTTTAAAAACCGATTTCTTCATATTTACATTTTATTTAATATATAGTTACATTATTTATACGGGCGCCCTTAAATTTGTTTTATAACAAATTTCCTTTCGTGACCGGCCGGCACGAGGAGCAAAGTTTTACTGGGGCGAGGCGAACTGGACTATTTTCTGAAGTGGTCGTGGGTTACATGACCAAATCTTATTGTTCTGGTTCGTATTCCTCCGCCAGTATGTGAGATTGGTCAGAACACTCCCTAACATTCCAGCGTGACGTATGAACTGACGTAATATCGTATGATTTCATGTTACATAACTTGTAAATCCCGTATCTCAAAATAACTGTTCTACTAGCGTCTGGAGCTGACCTTGACACAATTTTGCATGTTTGTCTATTGTGTTGTATAATTCATGAAATAAAGTTTGTTTACTTTTCCCCAAATTATTATTACATACAAAATATTATTTTTATCAAAATACAATAATTTTTTATATTATCCCAGGTAGGCCTAAATGTCCCGTTACAATACCCCCTCAATGAGAGGTTTTATGCCGAAGCATAAAAACTCTCATTGACACATTCATACTTCCTAAAGGAATCAGTCAGGATATGTCGCCACAACCCCCTTTATGGTTTATATAAAAAAAATATCTAACTTACTCTTGGTCCAGTGACCGTGACCGCACCTGAATGACCTTACTGGACTTCTCTCTCGAGATCCCAACACCGCAAGGCCAGTCAGGCACTTAACACTCCTGTTCTGATGCACTGGCCAGCTCAGGACCGCCACCACAGCATCACCAAACACTGAAACATCAAATCAAAAATATCAAATGGTGGCCTTGTATAATACCATATCCCTAACTGATCTGTTTCCCCTTAGCTGTGCTGGTTTGCGTTAAGAAGCACTGGTTTTTCTTAATTCTTAACACACATGTATATATGAACACTTAAAATAACATGATACATTTATCAACTTCCTTAACATCATTCTGTATACCCTTCTCTTATTTACTCTTATCTCAAAATTCAAAATTATTGCCCTGATTCCCATCAGAATTTAAATAAACATTTCCCATTACAATATTACAAATACCTTCCATTATATAATTCCCATTTCAAAATACTTATTTCATTAGTAAAATTCTTACATCGAGTAAATCATATTAAATCAACTACATAATAACAACTTATTTACTCATATCTTTCTCAAACTTTACTAACCATCTCCATCAAAACATCTCAAATCAACACAAAATCATTTAAGTACATTATAAAATCAACTACATATTCTACATCATTGACATAATGCAATCTAATATTCAATATCTCATTACTAACAGTTTAGTAACCTCCTTTTACATCAAAATCTAATATCCCCCCCTTTATCCCAGTTACAATTAGGTAAATCACCTCACGGGTAAACCGTGCAAGGCATTGACCTGGTTGCATAAACACTCTATTGTTTATGCCCCTGGCTTGTAACTGCCAGCTCCATTTCCACACACTCTATTGTTGATTGATGGTGGACTGTAGCACCCATTTGCATCCACAAGAACTGCAATTTTAATTAGGGTGTATACGCTGCCTACCCCGTTCTTGCTTCAGCGTTATATAAAAATTCGGCATTACTGATGTCCGAGGACACCAGTAATCCTACTATAATTATTCACACACCCTTAATACGGCACTATCACCACCTTTGATGATAGCCGCTGTTCCATAGTTGTGTAGATTCCCCTGAGTTGCCCCCCGGTTAATTTCTAAGTTCACCAATTTAGAATATATTTACATTATAAATCCACGGTCAGGGTTGGGTGAAGCCGTGACCGCCCGAAATGTAGGGGAACTACTAAAAAGACATACAAGGTTTACACTTACACCGTTACTGCAATTCTCAGATGGTAAACTCTTATATGTTTGGTTATATTATTATTTAATGTTTTACTGTCCACTAAACAGTTCTGTATTTTCATCATATCTTTACTATGTCCTTGGAATTAATTCACTTCCATATAGATATTACACTTTACATTTGATCTATTCACAATCACATCATTTTCTTTTTTACTATTACCAGACACTAATCTACTCTTCTCTACTTCTGATATTTACGTTACTATCTCCCATGGAGTTAAACTAGGTACACATAACTTATTTTCCTATAATAGTCTCTAACAAGTGCGACAACTATACTGTACCGCTAAACTGCCAATTTGGTCACCTTAAATTTCTACATTTTAAATCTAAATTATAACTAATTCTTTCACCTGATTTAGGTGTTTGGTACAAGTTTTACAAATATTATGTTTATTTCGTTACCGAAGAGTATCGTTACTTCTCTCTGAACGATACTCTTAGGTAACGAAATGACTCCTCACGAGCCGCACTTGTTAGTCACATTAATTTTGGATCGTTTTATTTAATAAAATAAAACTATTATTTGTTCGTGGATAATTGCCAATTGTAAGTTTTTTTTAATTTTTTTTTTAATATATATATTCCATCCACGAACTTTAGGGGTCCCCCTCCCCGTTCAACAACAAGATTAAATTTCTACTTGCACCAATTTGTGGAGTAGGACCATCGTTGCTTTCACCCCAGATGGAAGTTCCGCCAACCATGGTCTGCCTCCAAACAGCCAAAATCCACGGTCAGGGATGGTGAAGCCGTGACCGCCCGAAAATGTGGGAGAGTCCCTTCTGAAAACATAAAATAATATATTAAAATTCAAATGTTTATTGTGACCGATACAACTTCAAATTCGTCGCATTTTGTGTACCTACTATCTCCTGCGTTGCTTGGTTTCGTAACACGTACGCATTATTCATCTTTACTTCTACAATTTCATATGGTCCCTCATATAATAGAAAAAACTTCTTTATCTCTTTATCCTGTGCACTAGACAAATCATGTCTCCTTACCAGCACTAATTGCCCTACCTCATATCTAGTCCACTTACCTTTAGCATCATGTCTCTGCTTTCTCCTTTCCCCTTTTGTGAGTAAATTTTCATTCGCTAGTCGGATCTTCATATTCACATCTATAGTTTGATTTGATTTTCTGGTGGATACTCAAAAAGCTGTTCTAATATTCTAGGTGGCCTTTTTCCCTTTATTAATTCATACGGCGTAAACCCGGTGGATTCGTGGGTGGTACTATTCAACCATTCTTCTACTTTCTTAACGTAGAATGGCCATTCCGTATGCTTGGCATGACAATATGCCCGAAATATCCTACCAATCTATCTCATCACCCGCTCTGCTTGGTTGGATTGTGGATGGTATACTGCCGTATGTTTGGGTATGATGCCTTCCCATCCAAGAGTTTGTCTCCACCTACCGCTTATAAACTGAGGTCCATGATCGGATAAAATTACCTTCGGCTTACCTACATTTACCATATAATCTCTTCTTATCTTTTCACTCAGCACCCTCCTCGTCGCTCTCTTCACACTATATAACCTAACAAACTTAGAAAAGGTGTCTAAAACAACAAAAACATACATTACTCCACCCCTACCCTTGGCCAATGGCGCATACAAATCTACAGCAACTAAATCGAACGGTCTCTCCACCTTAATATAATTCAACTCCCCTTCTACCCGATAATTCACTACCTTAGACCTCTGACACAAATCACATACCCGTAATAACCTTCGTACTCGCCTCTCCATATTCTTAAAAACACATGACTCTTTTAAAACATTCGTACACTTTTTCACCCCAAAATGCCCATACCTTATATGGCAATCCCAAATAATTCTATCAATTCTTCTGGTACAACTAAACTCCAATCACGTTCACCCCTTCTACTTTTTTGAACAGAATTCCCTGATATATCTGGAAACGTGTGTTATATTCCGACCCCTCTACATCCACTTCTAAACTAGCAATTATTTTACCCGATTTATTTTCAGATCTTTGCATGCTCTTAATATCCCTTAATTCCTCACCAAAAACTCTATCTTCCCTTGTTAATCGAAAAATTTCTATCTCCTTAAGATCCCTCCTTGTTTTATTTTCTATATCTACCCTGGAAAGAGTGTCTGGTACTTTATTGTCTGTCCCCTTAATATACTCCCATGAAAAATTGTATTCCTGTAAGGTTAGTACCCACCTGGTAAAAACGGCTATGGGTTAATCTGCAGGAGTTCAAAAATGATAGTGCTTTGTGATCCGTCCTGATAACTGTCTTGTTCCCCAAGATGTATGTGCGAAACTTCCCTACAGCAAACACGATACTCAGCAACTCCTTCTCCGTAGTTGTATAATTTCTTTCAGCTGCCAAAAGAGATCTGCTGGCGAAAGCTATCGTGTGGTGCTCTTTGTCGCTATCCTCCTGATACAACTCCGCTCCCAGGGCGACGTTACTGGCGTCAGTCTGTAAATAAAAGGTTTTCAAGAAATCAGGATGATTCATCATTATCATATTTTTTCTTTATCTCCTCGAATGCATCCCTTTCCTTCTCTCCCCATTTCCATTGTTTATTTTTCTGTAAAACAGCACTTAACCTTGATGTCGTCTGTGCGTAATTTTTCTGGAATTTTCTATAGAAATTACAAAGACCCAAAAAACTTTGTAGCTGTTTAATGTTCTTTGGTTCTGGAAAATGCATAATAGCTTCTACTTTATCAGGGTTATCTAAAATTCCCTCTGGAGTAATAATAAAACCTAAAAAATGGATTTCAGTTTGTAGAAACTTCGACTTCTCCCAATTTACTGTTAAACCCCCATTTTGCAATTTATCTAATACATATTCAATATGTTCTAAATGTTCCGAGAATGTTCTTGACGCTATTAATATGTCATCAACGTATACAGTCAAAAAATCTAAGTCCTTAGGTTGTAATATCATATCTAAACATTTTATAAAACTTGCTACACTAGTGTTAAGCCCAAATGGCAAACGCTTGAACTGATAATTCTTACCATTGAAGAGAAATGCAGTATACCTCCGACTTTCTGCTGCTAGCGGCACCTGCCAGTATCTTGCTGTTAAATCCAAAGATGTCATGTACTTGACCCCACTAAATTTCTGAAAAATCTCATTTATAGGTTCCGGTGACTCCCGGTCAGGTATAATAATCTGATTTATTTTCCTAGCATCTAAACATAATCTTACCTTTCCATCCTCCTTTATCACTACCACTAATGGGTTCGAGTAAGGCGATATCGATCTCTCAATAATATCTCCCTCCATCATTCTATCCAACTCCTCTTGCACTGCTCTCCTCTTTGAAAACGGCACTGGATAACTCCTCTGCATGTAGGGTGGGTGTTCCCGAACCTTCAGCTCACATACATAGTCCCTGGCTTTTCCAGGCAACTCCGCAAACACATCTCTAAAACGCTCCACAACTGCCCACAACTCCTGTCGTTGGGGACTCCCTACAACTCCACCGTCATTAAAAAATTTATCTGCCCTATTTTCCCATACTCTCTCATCACTCACATGCATCTCTCCCTCCACGCTTTCTACAATCTCACTCTCTCGACATATATTCACTTTGGTTTCTATATCTCCAGCACCTACGCGCTTTTGTATCATTTTTACTCCCGTAACTCTAATCTCATCTAACACCCTCTTAAAATTAACCCTGACTGGTTCTCTCCCACTATTAAATTCTACTATCCGTTTATTAAAATCTATTACTGCCCCATTTCTCTCCAAAAAATCATTTCCTAAGATTACATCTAAACTCAGTCCCTTAACTACTAGAAAGGTATTTTCAAATTCAGTTTCATTAAGGAATATATTTAGATGTACTTGTTTAGTAACTCTTTTACTCCGTACTCCGGTTACCCCCACTACTGTTACGCCCGCAACTGGTAATGATGGTATATTTTTATTTATTTCTTTTAATTCTCCCATTACATTTTCAGAAACTACCGATATCTCACTTCCTGTATCGATTAATGTTTTATAATTCTTACCTTCTATGGTGACGACTACCTCCGTCAATCCGGTTTTGGTTTCCATAACTCCTGTATCATCTTCTTCAACAACTCCTTCGTCATGTCCATTTGTATCACATTATTATGATATTTGTCGGTTACCTGGACCCTGTTGTTCCCTGTGGACAATGGTGGGGTCCTTGCTTCCATTGTCGGCCTCAGTTTTCCGTTCTGGCGGTGGTACTGCTCTGCCGGTACCCCTTCTCATGCTGGTTATGAATTCCATTGTTCCTCGATGTTCCCCTGCGGTCATCTTCAGCCCGCTGCTGTATGTTGTTATGTGATGACGTATTTCCGCTCCGCTGATTTGGCCTTGGTTTCCTACACCTGAAACAAAAATCTCTACCTACGTAATTCTCGCCCGAACATCCTGTACATTTCCATCCCACGTCTCGACTATGATTTTCTTGTTTATTGTATGCATGCCCCTGTGGTGACCCTCTTTGTGGCGTATAATGACTGTTATTGTTCATACCTGACTGGTTGGGACGCCTACCCACTTCACGGTCCCTAATGTTCTGAAATACGTCTAATATATTTTTCAACTCATTTATATCCACTACCTCTCTAGTCATTAATGTAATTTGTACCTCCCTAGGCAGGTGCTTACTAATATGTCTGACAAACGATCGAAACAGCAATGGCGGTTCTAAGTATTTCGCCTCGTTAAATATCTTCATTACGTATATGGTTATGTTGTTGTTATGACCCCCAAAATTCCCTGTACCCATGATTTTACTACGTAAAATTTCTTGGTCCTCTTCACACCAATATTTATTTCGGAACACTGCCTCGAAATTCTCATAACTACCTCACTCTGTTCTATGTACTTCAGCCCATATTTCAGAACTGCCCTTAAAACATTTTAAAATCTTTAATAACTTGATTTCCCAACTACTGCTATTAAAACGGTTTAAATTCTCTTACCCTACTCAAGAACTGCATCGGGTGTACTCTCCGGTTATCACAACAAAACTGTTCAAGTTCAATATCATCTTTTGCTTCGCGAGTATATAATATTCGCTCCGCAACATTATTTAAATTTTGGCTCACTGCCACATGTAATTCGTCTTTAATTTCTACTATATCTTGTTCTATTATGCTAAATTTATTATCATATTTACTTTCGTATTGAAGGTTATGTTTATTCATAACCCCCACACTCTCTTGAATTGATTGTTTACATACATTCTCTACCTCCATTATCTTATTTTTTATGTCATTATTATTGTCATTAATTTTATTAATACACTTACTTTCTATCTCTACACTCTGTTCTTTAACTTGAATTTTAATGTGATTTGTCATTTGTTCATTTACATAATTTATTTTGCTTTCAAGATTTTCTGTTAATTCATGTATTTGTTCGTTAATTTTTTCTGTCATTCTATCATCTCTTTCATTAAATTTAATATCTATATTTTTTACTGAATTATCTAATTTGGTATTTAATTCGCTAAACTTACTGGCAAATTCTTCATTAGTATTTTCAAAACGTTTATTGATTTCATTAATATCGTTTTTCAAATCACTATTTTGCTCTTTCAATTCAAACATTGTATTTCCCTCCAAAAGCGTTTTAAGACTATAAAACAGGTTAATTACCTACTGTCACGCTTTTTGAAATCCGAAAACAGGATTACTCGAGTTTCGACACATTAAGTGTCATCTTCAGATCCTTGATGAATATAAGTTAAAAATACATTTGTTGATGTATGCACATCCCGTCAGATAATAAAAACAACACAAACATAACAACAAGAATACTTAAATAATTTAACACATATTAAAACCGAGACAAAACAGAACGAAAACACGATCCACGCGGCCGACGCGGACCTGCGCAGGAACACGTTATGCGATAAAATCAATCGATACCGATTTGACCTTTGATAAATTTTATCGATCTGACACAGCTAGTATCTCGTTCGATATCGTTTACTCTGTTAAATAGAATATTATTTTTATGGATCGATTTTTCATTAAAAGATTTGTATAGTTTAATATGTAGTATGAAAGAAAGTTCAGAAAGGCAACACAATGAAGTAAATAATAAATTTGATAAATTAAGCAGTGAGCTACATGAACAAAAAATAAAATGTGAAAATAATTTCGTGAATTGAAAGACTATAAAACATCGATTATATTTTTGGTTTTTACATATATATTTTTGGATATATTACATAAATGCAGGAAATCTCTTAAACTGGACACTCTTGAAAGGTTTGAAATATATAAGGCCACTAAAGATAATTACGATCGCATCTTAAATGAAAAATCGATCCATAAAAATAATATTCTATTTAACAGAGTAAACGATATCGAACGAGATACTAGCTGTGTCAGATCGATAAAATTTATCAGAGGTCAAATCGGTATCGATTGATTTTATCGCATAACGTGTTCCTGCGCAGGTCCGCGTCGGCCGCGTGGATCGTGTTTTCGTTCTGTTTTGTCTCGGTTTTAATATGTGTTAAATTATTTAAGTATTTTTGTTGTTATGTTTGTGTTGTTTTTATTATCTGACGGGATGTGCATACATCAACAAATGTATTTTTAACTTATATTCATCGAGGATCTGAAGATGACACTTAATGTGTCGAAACTCGAGTAATCCTGTTTTCGGATTTCAAAAAGCGTGACGGTAGGTAATTAACCTGTTTTATAGTCTTTCAATTCACGAAATTATTTTCACATTTTATTTTTTGTTCATGTAGCTCACTGCTTAATTTATCAAATTTATTATTTACTTCATTGTGTTGCCTTTCTGAACTTTCTTTCATACTACATATTAAACTATACAAATCTTTTAACATACCACTGTCATCAGCTTTCTTATTTTGATTAATTGGAATAGGTGTTGAATGAATCTCAACTTCATTCATTATTTTCGACTCATCAAAATTACTTTCACTTGTTTGAATTCCTGAGTCGCTATTTATTTGACTTTCTGTCTGGCTGTCAGTGAAGCTGACTTCATTGTTAATATTTTCATTAGTATTCATCATTTTGCTTATTTAATTCTTACTTATTTACAATACACATTCATCAATCATATTATAACCTTACTACCTATGTTTACATATTTTTTAGTTACCTCGAACAACCATTCCGCTCTCCCAAGTAGGCCTATATTTATATAAAATTTCTTTATATAAATGTCCCTGTTTGGGCGCCAATTGTAATATTATTTTTTCTTGATATTTAATTTTATTATTGTTTACCTTACGTACTAGCAAATAGGCATGTTTACTTTTGAATTGCAGACGCCATCTTTGCGTACTGCCAACTGCGAAATTTCCAACTTACCAGGGTTCGGATCAGCGAACTAGGAGAGCAGATTGGTTATTTAAAATAAATAAAGAATCTAGCCCAGTATTAGTTTAACTTTGTCATACTTTTATTAATTAATGACGACATCAGAAATCAAATTAATTTCATCTGTTCTCAAAACATTACATTTCGTTTAATTGCCCTCATAAAAGAAACAAATATTTTTCTCTTTCCCTTATACATGTGCTTTAATAATACTACCCTATGTTGGTTAACAGACAGATATTGAGATATAAACTTAAATTTAACTATTGCAAACCAGCGCTTACTTGTATGACATAATTTTCACTCACTCACATCCATGCACACGCACACGCCCGCTACCCATGCCCTTAGAGATCTCAGTTTAATGATAAAATCAAAAGAATGATATTAATTTGTCAACCCTGGTTAATTTAGCTTTACCCTCCCCAATGCTACTTAGCTGTTTATATGTCCGAAAGAGTTCCACAACCTGGCGTAGTTTGCATCACTCCGCACTTTTTTTTTTTTTTTTTTTTTTTTTACTTTCACTTTTATTCTGAAACTGTTAGTTCATTTAAACTATCTTTTAAAAACCGATTTCTTCATATTTACATTTTATTTAATGTTTTAGTGGATGGTTAGTGAGGATCGGTCAATAATACAACTTTTAGTTATTTTGCGTTGACGTTTTGACAATATTTATTGTCATCTTCAGGACCTGTGTATGAAATACAATAGAAATATCAAACATAACGAAACAATTAAATATTTGGGTGAACGTGTTGGTGATGTGAGTGTGTGCGTGCGTATGTATGTATCATTTTTTATGTGAAGACTTATGATAGTTTGTTTACATCTTCAAATTGTAGAATTTCTCTCATACTATAATTTGCTCGGTTTCTTAAAGATAATTTGAAGATGTAAACAAACTATCATAAGTCTTCACATAAAAAATGATACATACGTACATACGCACGCACACACTCACATCACCAACACGTTCACCCAAATATTTAATTGTTTCGTTATGTTTGATATTTCTATTGTATTTCATACACAGGTCCTGAAGATGACAATAAATATTATCAAAACGTCGACGCAAAATAACTAAAAGTTGTATTATTGACCGATCCTCACTAACCATCCACTAAAACATTCACTGATTGACGGTCACTAAAAATTTAAGGATTTTATTTAATGTATAGTTACATTATTTATATGGCACCCTTAAATTTGTTTTATAACAAATTTCCTTTCGTGACCGGCCGGTATGAGGAGCAAAGTTTTACTGGGGCGAGGCGAACTGGACTATTTTCTGAAGTGGTCGTGGGTTACATGACCAAATCTTATTGTTCTGGTTCGTATTCCTCCGCCAGTATGTGAGGTTGGTCAGAACACTCCCTAACATTCCAGCGTGACGTATGAACTGACGTAATATCGTATGATTTCATGTTACATAACTTGTAAATCTCGTATCTCAAAATAACTGTTCTACTAGCGTCTGGAGCTGACCTTGACACAATTTCGCACGTTTGTCTATTGCGTTGTATAATTCATGAAATCAAGTTTGTTTACTTTTCCCCAAATTATTATTACATCACAAAATATTATTTTTATCAAAATACAATAATTTTTTATATTATCCCAGGTAGGCCTAAATGTCCCGTTACAAAGAAAAGTACAATTCTAGTCCAGTCAGTAGCTAGGTGTAACCTCGCAAAAGGTCGAGGAAAGTTTATATTTGGTATAATTGTTAAGTTTGACATATAAATTAATATTCTGAGTTTCGACCTTGAGGCGTTACTGCTCGCGACGCCATATTGGAAAAATGGTGTCAAAATTCATTTTTTCGCGAATATTTCGTTTCTGGTACGAATTACTTAAAAAATAGTTATTATCAAAAATGTAGATTGTTCAATTTCCTACATTTTTTGTATAAAACTTTTTTCTCAGATAAATAGTTTTTGAGGTACACGAGGGTAAAGTTCGACTTTTTTTGAATCTGTTGAAATATTTTATTTTGCTCCTTGAATTTTATTAATTTAGTTGTATTTGTATGTTGTAACCTCGGCAGAGAATTAGAAGGGAGGGGCGCTCACAGTCAAACATCTGTTGTACATCAGTCAATACGAAACGTCCGTTGAGTCATAAACTTTAGTGTGTTGAATGCCTGCTTCAACATAACACGTGCGTCATGGCTACTTCAAGTGATATTTGTTTTATCTGTGAACATACTTTAAATGAAGTTGTTTTAGTGACTGTAAAAGAAAGAGGTTTGAAAACTATTAAGGAATCAAGCATCAAGCGTAATGACGGTAAGAGTGAGCGATTTTTAAAAGGTTTATTATCCATTGTCGTGCATGATTCTTGACGGAAAAATTACACCAACGAAAAATTAATTTCCGCATCAATCCACCGAGGAAGCAACGTTCCCCCCTTACCGTCTCCCTCAACATCTTTAAGATCAGCTGTACCTTTTGATTTCCAAGGGAATTGTTTCATGTGCAACGACAAAATAGATGAAGCATTTCTACAGAAGCAAAAGAAAACTCGATTTCGCGACCATGAAATAGTTTTCAATGTTCAAGAAGTTCAAGAACTGTCGATGAAAGGAACTATTTTGGCAGTAGCAAAAACTTGAAATGATGAGTGGGGTCAAATAATAATTGAGCGAATTCAACATGTCGCGGATTTAGTTGCAGTCAATGCTAAATATCATAACACATGCATGCAAAAAATGTTATTCTTCACCATCATCTGGAAAAAAATGAGGTTATCGACCAGCAACAAATGCAGATGAAGCTATGGAATAAATTTATTTATACCTAGAAGAAAATGCCGAAGAATGTCAGTTTTCTCTGGATGATTTGTTGAACCAAATCGAGGGGGAATATCGTCCGGATATTCGTACCGTGAAAACTAGATTACTTAAAAAATATGGAGATGACATTCTGATTGTAGAGTCTGCTAATAAGCCCACAATTGTGTGTTTTCGCAACAGGCTATAAATTAATCACTGATACATGGTACACTAATCGAAAATCAAATTTAGAAGAAGAGCGAATGCGAATTGTTCGCGCAGCAGCAATGATTGTTCTGGAAGACATAAGATCTTGAGTATATGAGATAAAGCAGTATCCACCATCAGATAATTTTCTGCACGTAGATACAGTTGTGCTAAAAACATTAAAAACGTTTTTAGATGACATAATATTGAAAAATAAACGAGTCTCACTAGAAAAATGGAAAATAAAATCCACGGCTTTATCCCATTCTGTAATATCTGCTGCATGACCATGCTCTTTTATATCGCCTTTGCAACTCAGTGTCAGAGTATTTTTATATAAAATATTTGGCTCCCGGCAGTTACTGAATACCAGTATGTTATTGTCACTTGGATTTTCATCGTCTTATAATGAATCCATGCTTTTCGAAATATCTCCAGTCATGCGTCCGGGAATTACTATTGATTCATCATTTTCTCAGTTTGTATTCAACAACACTGATTTGAACTCAAACACCTTAGATGGTCTCAATACTTTTCATTTCACGCTATGGGAGGCATCCATTGTGTGACACCTAAAACTGCAATTGCACCAGACCAAATTATTCCTCGTTTAGCTAGAATGCCGTCAGCAAAAGTCATTGGAAAATATAGATCGATGCCGATGCAAATTTATCAGCGAAATAAGGAATCAGCAGGCTTGAAGGCCATTGTAATTGCGGAATTGGAATCTATGCATCCTGTCTCCAGTGATGTAGTGCCATTGTCTTACGATTTTCTTTGGTTGTATGGAAAATGGGCAAGTTATCCATCAATACCTGGCTGGAATGGCTGTATGGAGCAAGTTACAATGACAAAACCATACGAAGTGTCAAAGGTACTATGTCTGCCGTTCAGCGGCGGATTATCCATTAGGTCCAGGCTTAAGGGGGCCTTTTTTTTGCTTAAATTATTTTTATAGATTCTTATTTTTCATAATGTTTAACAAAAGCATTTTACAGTTGCAAATCGCAGTTTCGATCTTATGTTAATTTATAAATTATATAAAACTAAATTAAATGTCTCAAATTCTTCCCATCATTTAAACAACGTTCTCTATTGCATCACCAGGTGCCACTAGCTGCTAACAGTCATCGAGTATGACGCATGGCATCATTCTCCAACCCTGGTCCCGACCTGTATGTACGACCGTGTGCCTGAACAACAAAGCAGCTGTTTGTTTTGAGGTTATTGTTACTGGTTAGCCTAGAAAGTTGGGAAAGTTTTAGTCCTACAAGTCTACAAGTGACAAGTGCGTTGTATTAACTAGTGTTGAATGTTTTTGTGTGCGAAGTGCGACTCTGTGTGAGGCTAAACGCTTACAGTAGGCATCTTAATCAATCTCAAACATGAGTAAAAATTTACACACCGCAAGTGGAGCTTACAAACGTAAGTTAAAAAAAGCTAAGGACGATGCTCATTTGAAATCTTTGCAAAAAACAGTTAAGTTAGATAAGTTTTTTACAACTTCAACGATTTTGCAAAGTATTGATTCTGAAAATACTGTTTTAAATGATAGGCCTAGTTGTAGCGTTAACGAATCTGAAGGTACAGATTCTGTAACGGTTTTGCAAAATACAAGTACTGATCCTGAAAATACTGTTTTAAATGATAGGCCTAGTTGTAACGTTAACAAATCTGAAGTTACAGATTCTGTAACGGTTTTGCAAAATACAAATCTGAAGTTACAGATTCTGTAACGGTTTTGCAAAATACAAGTACTGATCCTGAAAATACTGTTTTAAACGATATTCCATTAGATTCAGAAGCACGAGCACAGTCTAACTGTAATGTGCAAGGACAAATTCTTGAATTTGATTTAACGGACCCAAATTTTTGGGGACCATTAACAAATGAGCTAAAAGATAAAACTGTTAAAAGCCTACAACAGGACATGTCAAAAATAACTGACTGTGATTTTTCGAAATCTAAACGCGTTTATATGTTTGAAATCTGTAAATATGAAATCTAAACAAGACAAGATATGCCAACACAACTATGTTATTTACTCGTTTGCAAAATGGATAATTACAAAAAAGAGTGGTTAATGTATTCGAACTCTAAAGGCTGTTTTTATTGTGTACCGTGCAAGCTTTTCCATACAAATGAAAATGATACTGAAAACGCATTTATTCATGGTTTTAACGATTGGAAAAATAGTTCTAGACTTTTACAACATGAAAAAAGTTCTGAACACAGAGTTAACACGCAATCTTACGTTATGAGAGGCAATGTACTTGGAAAAATTGATTCTGCTCTTCATCAAAAGTATTTAATAGAAGTGCTATTGGCACAAGGTTTTAACTCGGGTTGTTCATGTAACTAAATTTCTTGGTGCTCGTGGACTAGCCTTTTGGGGTTCTGAAAATGAAGTTTTTGGATCTCTATCAAATGGCAACTTTCTAGGAATTCTTGAGGTAATAGCTGAATACGATGATTTTTTAAAGATCCACATACAAAACCATGGCAAACCTGGGCAAGGAAAGATAAGTTATTTGTCAAAAACAATCTGTAATGAATTTATTGAAACAATGTACAATAAAATTGTTTCAACAATTGTCGAGGAGTTAAAATCAAGGAAATACTACTCTATAAGTGTTGATTCAACACCTGATATAACTCATCATGACCAATTAACTTTTATTGTTCGCTATGTTTTAAATAATGGATGTCCAACAGAGAGATTTCTTAAGTTTATTAGAATCAAAAACCACACTGCTGCTGAAATGGAAGCATTAATTTTGAACACGCTTTCGTCACTAGATATTTCTGTTGACGATATGAGAGGTCAATCGTACGACAATGCCGCAAAGATGTCTGGGCAAAATTCAGGACTTCAAGATCTAATTAAAAGTCGCAACCCTCTTGCAGAATTCATTCCATGTTCAGTACACTCACTGAATTTGGTGGACACGCACGCAGCTAACTGCTGCCTTCAAGCAACCAAACTATTTATGTTTATGCAAGAGTTATATGTGTTTTTCAGCGCATCAACTTCAAGATGGGCAATAATTGAAAACATGATAAAAGACAGTAACATCAAGAAAAAACTTACTTACTTACTAGCCAACGCCCACCCTTGGCTGTTGGGCCATTAGGCGGCGCGCTGACCAGTAGAGACGTGAGAGCCTTGCCGTACCATCTTCGTCTTGGACTTCCGTGTCTGAGATCAAGGCTGGACATGCAATTAGGTGATCCGCATTCATGGAAGCGTATCCACAGAGAACACATTCAGGAGACGACAACACGCCAATGCGGTGCAGGTGGGAGGCCAGGTAGTCATGACCGGTTGTAGTTCTAAAAAGAGAAACACTAGTTGCTCGGGGTAGAGTTCTGTTGATGGGGCCGTCCGTAACCAATGTTGCCCATCTTTTTCCCACACAGGCTTTTAATTGTTTTTCTTTTAGCCATAGGCTTATTGAGGAATTTATTCGTGCTTTCGCAGATGCATATGAGCTGGGGGTCTCCGGCTGAGGTAGTGCTGCGCCCATTTTGGCGAGGATGTCGGCTTTTTCATTTCCCATGATGTTGACATGGCTGGGTACCCATTGCAGTTCAATCTGCCAGCCTAATTGTACAAGGTTCTGCAGTTTTCGCCTACACTCAATTGTCAGGGAGCAGTTTGTATCACCATTTGAGGTCACGTTTTGAATCGCTGCAGTCGAATCTATGAGGAAGACGGCTTTGTTAGGTGGTGAGATCTTGGCAAGCTCAATAGATGCTGCCTTTATGGCTGCTACCTCTCCGTCATAGTTGCTTAGCCGGCCTCCTACAGCGAGGTGGCCTTCAAATAGAGAGCTGTAGAACCCAGCCCCTGTTGCCCCTGTAGATGGTATAGAGGATCCGTCTGTGTAGATTCGTATCCACTGCTCAGCGGGAAAATGTTTTTGTACAGTGTGTAAGGCTGCTTGACGAAGCTCGGCTTCATTCGACTCAGTTTTGGTCTTATTATGGTCGAAGAGTTTCAAGTTAGCATTTGGGAGTTGGCTAAAGAATTCACGGTGATGTATAAATGGTGCTGCCTCATTTGGTTCTATGTCATATTTGCGTTGGAGTTCTTCATAGATCGCAATCGGGCATTTCTGAGTTTTCAGCCTTTCTGTCGCTGTTTTATAGTTATTCCACCGTTGTTGGTAGGCTCTTTTACATCTCTCCCAGGATATGAGGCACAGCTTTTCCCGTCTTACTTGGATAGGTTCGACTTGCAGTTGTGACTCCATGGCAAGTATAGGAGTTGATTTTGGCGCACCAGTTATCGTTCTAAGGGCTGCATTTTGGACCAAGTGAAGTTTCTGGCATGCTGCATTGGAGGCAGTAATAGTTGCTTCTGCGCCATATTCCAATAGCGGCCGAATGTAGCTCTTATATGCAGTTGTCAGAACATCTTGATTTGCTCCCCATGTAGTCGCAGTGAGTCGTTTAAGTAGCCGGCAGCGCCTAGACGCACTGTTCGCGGACTGTTCTATATGGTGCTTCCACGTAATTCTGGTGTCTATATTAACATCCAGGTATTTAGACATGTTCACCTCTTTGAGTTCCGATCCACAATAGCGCAGATTGACCGTAGGCCGCCTTGTTGATAGAGAGAAAAGTTGGTATGTCGTCTTGGTGGTATTTACCGTCATGGCATTTAGTTTGGCCCACTCTTCTAGTTTAACAAGTGCACTATTAATAGTTGCTTCAAGACCCATGATATGGCTGCTAGTTGCCCAGATGATAAGGTCATCGGCATACAGGAGCGCTTGTACTCCCGGCACACACCGAACAGCCACCAGAATGTCATTGACCATAAGGTTAAATAGGCTGCAGCTGATAACAGCACCTTGGGGTAGCCCTTGGCGTTGAATTCGGTACTCTGAAAGGCAATCATTATAGCAGACACGAATTTGTCTTTGACTCAGGAAGGACGCTATCCAGTTAAAAAGGTTACCTGCGACGCCACTCAAAGCAAGTTTGTGAAGCAACATGGGTCTCCAGACTGTGTCGTACGCGTTTTTTAGGTCAACCATTACTGCCAGGGAGGACATTTTCTTGTGGTACCCATCCTTAACACTTTGTGCAAAGTAGACGACTTGGTCCATGGTGCATCGGTGCGCTCGGAAACCTGCTTGGCATTCATCAATAACCGCATTCATTTCAAAGAACTGGTTCAGACGCCGCACAACCATTCTTTCGGCAACCTTGCAGCAAGCACTTGTTAATGTGATGGGGCGGTAGCCCTCAGGTGTATCACTTGGCTTTCCTTTCTTGGTAATAGGTATAATCTCCCCTTTCCTCCATTGCTGGGGGACGCGTGTTTTCCACGTTAGATTAATGAGATTGAGCAAGGCTAGTTTCGCTGTGTTACCAAGATTTTTTAGGAGTTCTGGGTAGATTGCGTCGGCTCCTGCTGCCTTCTTGCCCTTTGTGTTTGATAGTGCAAATTCAAGTTCGGAGAGGCTAAAATCGCTTAGGCAAATTTTTTGTTCGGTTTTGTTGAGGCACTGCATTAGAGGTTTTTTATTCAGGTGTCTGTGTTCGTTTCTTGTCTTTCGGGTTCGGCTTATATTTGCGTAGTACTTGCAAAAGGTGTTAGCTATTTTTTTGGGATCTGTGATAAGATTGAGTCCGTTTTTGAAAGGTTGTTGTCCTCTGGCTTCAGTGTCATTATTTAGCCTTGAGACAAAACGGTGTGCTTTTGCTCCATCGCGCCGGAAATCCAGCTCCGATAAGAAGGTTTTGAAGGCCGATCTTTTAGATTGTTTAATTTCTTTACATAGTATGGCCTGGGATTTTTGGAGTTGGATACAGTCAGATAGTTCTTTAGATTTCTCTGCTTTCCTTCTCAGAGAGTCTCTTGTTTTCTTGAGGGATGAAAGTCTTTTATTCCAGAACGGTCGAAAACCCTTTACTTGACCCCTTGGTGCACATAATAGAGCAGATTTCAGTATAGCATAGTTCAGGGACTCTATAGCTGTTTCAGGTGATTTCCAATTTATTTCGTGTGGTATAATATCATTTGTCATCCTGCCGTATTCGCTCCAGTCGGCTTTTCTAAAGTTCCACCGGGGGGCACGTTTGTTAATGTATGTGGCTTTTCCTGTCGCACATTTGATGAGAATGGAGCGGTGTCCACAGCCTCCTGCGTCATCCATCAAGTGAACTTTTGTCCTCTGTGCGATGTTAGGGTGCGCAAGGACGAGATCTGGTCGGGAAGTCTGTCCAGCAAATGACAGGAAGGTTGGTGGCGTGTCTTTCAGGTCAAGAAAATTTTCGTCGATGAAAAGTTCTATGCGTCTTCCTGCGGGTGTTAACCTGTCATATCCCCATCTCGGTGATTGGCTGTTAAAATCACCTATGATTATGCTATTTGCTTGGATCATTGATTCAATTGCATCAAGGGATGGAATATTGCCAGGAGGGTTGTATAATCCTATGACTGTGAAATGTTTGTTATTTTTCCATATATGGGCTAGAATTATTTCCACTTTGTCATCGTCTTGCATCTCATGGATTATCTCAAATTTAGAGCAGAGATTATTTTTAATTCCAACAATTACCAACAATTCCAAACAAGAAAAAACTCTTGCCCAAAAGACTAAATATAACCAGATGGTCAGCCAAATGGCATGCGTCAAGAGCTTTACTACTTCATTACTGGGAGTTTTATAAAGCACTTCAAGATATTTCTGAAAACCCACAAGAAAAGCCAGAATCCAGAGCTGCAGCAGAAGGATTATGTCATTTTTTTGGAAGAATAGAAATAGCGATATTACTTGTATTATGGAATGATATTCTGGAGCGCTTTAATGTGATAAGTAAAACTATGCAAAGCATTAGTACTGACTTAGGAATTATTTGCAATCTATACAATCCCTTTCAGAATATGTACAAGGATTACGAGAACGATTTGACTATTACGAGATGAAGGGTATGGAATTGTGCAAAAGTGATGCTGACTACGATCTAGATTCAAAGAGGACAAGAAAGAGAAAAACATTTCATGATGAATCAAAGAATAATAATGATACCTGCAGCACCTGCAGACTTGATGGGAGACAAGACATGATTGTAAATAAATTTTATCCCATATCGACAACATTTCCAGTGAGCTAAACAACAGATCGAAAATTTATTTAGATCAGAATGATTTTTTGGTTTCATATACAAACTTTTTACCTTGGAAAATGAAGAAATTCGGGAAAAAGCTTCCGTTTTGGCCCAGAAATATCCTGCTGACCTTACCTCAGATCTTGGTGGAGAATTTGTTCATTTTAAGGTGTTTATCGAGCCTCTTAACTTAAATGTAAAGTATCACCATTTGCCTGCTGAGTTCTTGAAGTTTATACGTGAAAAACAGTTGACAACTCTTTTCCCCAATATTGACACAGCTTTGAGAATTTTTTTGTGTATGATGTCAACAAATACATCTGGTGAAAGATCTTTGAGTATTATGAAACGAGTAAAAAATTATCTTCGTAACTCAACCACAGATTCCAGACTTTCAAGCTTAACCAGTTTCACAGCAAATGCAGAAATATTGTCAGAAATGAACATTGATGATATTATTAAGGACTTTTCTTTAATGAAAGCACGGAAAGTTAATTTGTAGTGTATTATTATTTTTTAATAAATTTTAGCACATTAACTTCAGCTATTGCTATGTACTTTTGATTTCCTTATTGATCTTATAATGAATTATTAATTAACTGTCTTTACATTTCAATAAAAATATCTTTTATTTAGCAATGATTAGGCTATTTTTTATATCCAATCCAAAAACTATGCTTCAAAGGAAAGTTTCATGATTTGTATAACTTAAATTAATAAATAATTGATTTTTTTACATAATTTCATAATACTGATCAAATTTTTATTCAATTAACATGTAAACTATTTCCTTGAAACTTAATCTGGTGTTGTAATTTTTTAAAATATTTTTTTATTTTTGTTTTCATTTCAAATTTCTATTTTTAAAGGTCAATGTAAAAACCTTGTTGTACATGAGGTTGTTTGGGGGGGGGGCAGAGCAAATCGGGCCTAGGGGCCCAAGGGCGTCTAATCCCCCACTGCTGCCATTCATAAATGCTCGACCTGGAGACTATGATACTATTGTCACCACTCTTCATTCTGCTTCTGAGACATGTAAATCATTAAATCAAAAGACTTGCTTCGTCACATTTGATCAGCCTTTATATCAAAAAGCAAGAGATATCATTTCTACCTGCGATCAAGAGTCTTCTCTGAATAATGTCGTTGTGAGACTTGGAGGATTTCACTTGTTGATGTCCTTTATTTGTTGTATTGGATGTATTATGGCTGGTAGTGGGCTGAAAGAACTCTTAAGTATTATTTATGCGCAGAATTCTATAGAAAAGATGTTGACAGGGCATGCGTAACCCGAGCTGTCAGAGCTCATATCCTAACTCATCTTGTGTTGGCACAAATAATCTTAGAAACGATTGAGTTAATGAAAGAAGATCGTCATACTATGACCGCTTTAAACAGTTCTGCTATAAACAGTTCGCGAAATCTGTAACAAAAAATAAATTTCATTTAGCCTCCTTACCCCCTACAAGCGATGCTGCACAATTACATTCGCTTCAAACCTACCATCAAGTTCAATTATGGTACAACGAGTCGAAAAATCCACTAGACTGGGGATGGAAAAAGAGTAAAATTGGCCTTACTCCGTTAAGTACCATGAAAGATCCTGCTCCTGAAACACTGTTGAAATTTATCTCATGCAAATGTAAAAAAGGATGTGGTCGAGCTTGCAGATGTAGGAAAATGGGGTTGAAGTTCTCTGTATTATGTTATTTTTGTAATTGAGACTCTTGTGACAATATTCCCGAAGTTTTATCAGAATCAGATGATGAATATGAGGAAACTACTGATGTTGATCAATTTTTTACTATTACGATGAAGATGATGTTGCTCAGAAGATGAGAATGAGGATGAAGAAGATATCGATCAACCTGGTCCATCTACGAGATCAAAAAACTGAAATCCTGAACTTAAAGCGATAAAAAGTGGATTAGGCCTACTGGGGAAACCACTTAAAAAAAAACACGCCTTTTACTCTACCTCTGTGGTGGTGTGGAAATGAGTGAAAGACAACAAAATTTTAATTATCTTAAATACCAAATAGGAAATATAATATTTTAACAGATTCAAAAAAATATCCAACTTTACTCTCGTGTATCTCAAAAACTATTTAAGTTATCTAAGAGAAAAACGTTTTATACAAAAAATGTAGGAAATTGAACAACCTACATTTTTGATAATAACTATTTTTTACATAATTCGCACCGGAAACGAAATATTGGTGAAAAAATGAATTTTGACACAATTTTTCCAATATGGCGTCGCGAGCGGCAATGCCTCAAGGTCGAAAATTCAGAATATTAATTTATATGTCAAACTTCACAATTATACCAAATATAAACTTTCCTCGACTTTTTGCAAGATCAAGGTCATATTTTGGTATTATTGACTGGACTATTCTTGTTTATAATAAAGTTAGTTTTGATTAAAGATATGCCCTTTGTTTATTTTTTGATAAAACATCATTTTCATAATGCCACTTTTAAAATTATTTGCAACTTTAACTGGGGTAGAGATTTACCCCACGAAGCCATTCATGTAAGTCTAAAAAGCGAAAGTAGTTAAGGGTTATTTATGCATTTTACTACATTTGCATGAAACCTTTCATAGAAGGCAACCAGATTAATGGAAGAATAATTTATAGAAATTGTACACCCATAGTATATCAGTACACACATTATTACTTGTTCAACAGTATTAGACAAAAAATGTTTTAATTATACTTCAACTGCTGAATTCACTAGATATTGTGCCATGCAACTTTTCCCTCTTCCCAAGAGTAAAATCAATGAGAAAGGACGTTTTGCTACTACTGAAGATATAAAACAAAAATCACTAAGTAAGCTCAATGGTGTAGCACAAAATGCATTCCAGATATGTTTTGAGGACTGGAAGTCGATATTGTTTATGTCTTATATGTTAGGGGATTACTTAGAAGGGGACAATATAAATACAGAAAATAAAGACAATTTTTTAAAATAAACAAAAACTATATGAACTTTTTGATCAAACCTTGTACCATTGAATTTCTATAAACCTTATCATCAAGGTACAGTCAAAAGTAAACACTGAGAATATGCTATATAAAATTTACATGAATTCATATACCTACATGAATAAAACATTTTGTAGAATTGTCTTTGTCTAGGTAAAATTCCATATTAGAGAATGTTATAGTAGAAGTGCAGTTATTATTCAGCTGAATTATTACTGGGCTTATATATACTCCAATGTTACAGGTCATACTGTATATGAAGTACAGTATGACCAAAAGTCAAATTATTGTACTTTTTAGCCACAAATTGTATAGACTATAACCACAATTTGGTTAATTGAGTTGTACGTGGCCTATTGTATTTAGTCAAGTTAACAGTTACAGAGGTGAAAATGTAGTATGATTTAAATGTGCTTCCAGTCTGATTTAAATTGGAAAGGGATTGAGCAATGTTCGGCAGTGTTACAATTTGTCCACACTAATACATGCAATTTGACTGCAAAATAACTCTATAGTTTTCCTGCAGTGTTACTAGTAATGTAGGCTATATCTAATTTATAGAATGTACAGCAGAGTCTTGATTATCTGAGCTAATGTGGGCCACAACTACCTTGGATAACTGAGAAAATAAACAAACATTTTTATTTAACTAGTGTACTATGTTTGTTTGTTAGTCAATAAAATGCATTTTATTAGTTAAGATAATTATATCTTAATTATAAAATCTGTCTCCGAAATTCTATAAACTAGTAGGCCCACAGTTTAAAATAAATACGCAAGGACACGAAGAAAAAGAATTTATGTACATATGTACATAAAATTATAATTATCTTGTTGATCCATCCTCTTCGTTCACTTTATAAAATATTATTATATATATAAACTTTCACAATATGAACTTACTTTCTTTACACTTTCCCAAACGTTTCGAGGTGTTGTTCCTCTTCCTCAGTGGGATAAATACATTGAGTATTTATACATTGAGTATATTGAATTATACATTGAGTATTTATACCACTGAGGAAGAGGAACAACACCTCGAAACGTTTGGGAAAGTGTAAAGAAAGTAAGTTCATATTGTGAAAGTTTATATATATAATAATAAAATTATAGTATCAAATTGCCAAAATAAGTTTGTAGAAAAGATTGTGTTGGTTAGCTGCTTCTGAGTAGTATTTGGTATTTGCTCTTTTCCTTGCTGCAATGTCTCCATCTTTTTAACAAAATTAAATAAATATGTTCTTGTGATTCGGGTTGCTGTTCTTTGTATTGTAACTCCAGTTCCAAGGCAGCCAATCTGTCTGCATGTGAAACTGCAGACACCCAGTTGAATTTCTTTCATTTGTACAGTTACGTTATTTTTGAATTTATAAATACGATATATCTCACAAATGTGGTTATGTATACAAAACTAGGACGCCATCTTTTACTACCTAAGTCATGGGCCAGAAGTTCGTTACGCGAAGTCATAGGAAACGGAAATTGCTTGAAATAACAAAACAGCTGTTCTAATTGTTACCAATGAAATACCCCTTTTTATTCCTTACTTTGTTACATAACATTTTTTAAAACCAACTGTAACCCTTCCAAAAACATAATGTGTAATAATAACTTTGATTAAGTTTAATGATTATATGTTTAAATGATTATACAATAATAACATGTATATATTTATATTTATATAGTGGTGCTCAACCCAGCACTTAGAATAATTACGCACGCACACAACCACTCACCCTTTCATTATCATGGTACAAACTTATTTAAATTTTGGAGCTCCTTAAATTTTGATTGAAATTTTGAATAATTTGTTAAATGATTGATTTCTACAATAACATATATTGGGAAATAAAGGATTCAAAATATATAAGGAACGCTCTCACCAATGTAGTGTTGCTGGTTGTTCTCGGTTTGCACGAACTTCGCGCACCGCGAGTTCGGCGAGTTTTTCCCGGTCACATCTTGAAGTTGGCGCACTGTACTTATTATATTTATATTGTTTATTAACCACCTACAGTGGTCTAAAAAGTTAAAATTCACTCGTAAGTGAATGGGCGGCCGGCCGGCTCAAATCAGAGCTGCAGATGAAATGACGGCAATTTCTGGTTGAAATCTGCGGAAGTGGGGTGTATTGACGTCACATTCCTTTGTCTAAGTTGTTGACATCGCCGTTTGTAGTTGTCAACACATTCTCCGCCTCTGACGTAACGAAGGCTTGGCTCTGCTTATCTCAATAACTGCACACTGTTTTTGTGATGTGACACCGTTTTTTGTCATGAATTAGTTCAAATCCTGGCAAATACTGTAATATAGTCCACTCACCGTAAATTCTATATAGGGTGTTTGAGGTTGGGTTGGGTATGTCAAAAAATAGGAAAATACAATATTTATGATCTCGTTACCATATTTTATGTAATTATACAATGTACCATGATTGTACCATCACACATTAGACAAATCTTCTGTTCTGTGATCTGAATTTGTCTTACGAATTGTGCTAACAATTTCTTCACCACTTGTTTCTTCCCTAATTAACCCATTTCTCAATACAGTAGAAACCCGATATAGCACGGTTGTCGGGTGACATACTTTCCCCCGCACTATAGGCGTAACCGCGGTATATCGGAAGGTGACCTGTACAGTGACAAATGATGGGGAGGGAGAACCGGGAAAAAGGCTACAGCATAATGCACTACTATATACTGTACGTAAATTACGTCACCAAATGTAGAAATAAAAAAATAAGAAAACTGTATTTTAATCCAATATTTTAATCTATTTTAATCCAATGGAATATAAAATACACTATTTATACATTGCTCACTCGACCTACTGTAGGCCTAATTGTTGGTCTTAAAAAAGTCCGTAATTGTTGTTTGACGGGATAATGCACAGTGTTTTTTTTCCGCGTATTGTTTTATAATCGCGAGGTGCAGCAGATGAACATTATTAGATTGACTTTGCCTCTCCATCCACGAAATTACTTTGTTTATGTGTATTATCACTTCACTAACATTTGGAATAACTTCTTTCACTTCCACCTGATTTTCATTTCCATCATCGTCATCGTCTTCTTTTTCTTCGCAATTTGCATTTCGGACTGCATCGATGATATCTTTATCTCCTATACATTCTGTAACAGGCTCACCGTTGTCAACTTCTGCCCAGTCATTCAAGTCATCTAGAGTGAAGTTGCAATGCAGAGCACTACTCGCAGACTGTACATCACTATTAGTGAATCCGGCAACAGAGCAATTTCCATCGGCGATGTTTTGTTCAAAGGAACATTTCTTCCAGCAATTCTGAATCGTAGCCGTACTAATACTTTCCCATGCAAGACCTATTGAATACGCAACTGTTTTCAGGTTTATTGACTTAAGGTAAATTTCCATTTCCTCATCAGAATTCACTATAGCACTCAGAAGTTCACGGCGGTAATGCGCTTTAAATGCTTTTATGATGCCTTGATCTAATGGCTGGATCAGTGCTGTAGTGTTTTTCGGCAAGAACATGACTCCGATTTTCCCATCTCTTGACTGTAGCATATCAGCAGGTGGATGTGCTGGACAGTGGTCAAGGGTCAGTACAGCTTTTTCTTCGAGGTTGAGTGACCGCAGGTGGCTTCTCACAGATGGAACAAATTCTTCATGGAACCATTTACCGAAAATATCACTTGTCATCCAAGCATTTTTTGTATTACGATATGTGATGGGTAATGACGTCATGTTAACATGTTGAAAACATCTAGGATTTCGGCTTTTCCCTATACAGAGAGGTTTAACTTTGTGGCTGCCTGATTTATTTGTGGCAAACAGGAGGATAACTCTATCCTTATTTATTTTTAATCCAGATTTATTTATTGAATTATTCACATCCAGAGTTCTGGTAGGAAGCATTCGAAAATACAGAGCAGTTTCATCACAGTTATACACTTGATGGTCATTTAAATCGTTATCGATCATTACTTTGTTTAATGCCCGAGGAAAAAGTGCTGCAGCTTCACTGTCACATGATCGTGCTTCCCCTTCAATGCTTATCTGGCTTATACCATGACGAGATTTCCATCGCGAAAACCACCCATCAGATGCATTAAAGTCACTGTTGCCATGTAAATCACTATGGAATTTCACAGCTTGAGCTCTAATAACTGGTCCTGACAGTGGCACACCTTCACTTCGTTTTATTAAAAACCACCTGTACAGACACTCATCTAGTTCACTATCCTTACCTACTTTAGTCTTTTTTCTTTGCAACCCCACTTCACTTTCAACTGTGTTCACAAAACTTTTAAGTTTATCTTCTTCTTTCATCCACCCTCTAATTGTTCCTTCTGGGATGCCACACTCACGTGATAAACTTGCCTTTGACTCTCCATTCTTCACACGATCAATTATTTTGAGTTTATCACTCACAGAATATGCTTTTCTTTTCTGCGACATCACAAAACTCTACACTATGCAAATTTATGACAAAGACTATACACTTTGATAAGATAATATCAGAGTATGATCTTATAATATAAGAGTATGAGGGAGAGAAGGGATTTAGTTGGCTGCTTGCCTTGGCATGAATTCTTAGAAACGTAGAGACTGTAAATACGGGGCAATTGTTTATGTCTACAGGCACACTTGAACTGGCAATTCTGGCTATTGTTTACAACGCCGTTTCCAACAACAAGCCTTTGTTTACAATAAACGCAACGCATTCCAATGTGGCTACGGAAGTCACGATAAACAATTCATAATTTACTCACTCTCTACAAGTAAGAATTTTCGCTAATAACGGGCGACATACTCTTCACTGCGTTATATCCGAATCCGCGGTATATCGGACCGCACTATATCGGGCTTCTACTGTATGTCTTTTTGTGACATCTTCACACCTAGGAATACTATGGACTATTTCATGTATGGTTTTGTTGGTACAGTCTTCCTCACCATTATCATTTTGTGGTAGATTTAATTGTTCTTTTGTTTTCCATGAAGTATATTGAATTATACAAATGGAAATTAACAAAGGTTCCATGAAACCTTTCAACAAATTATGTCGGAAATGGAAAGTTATTCTGGAACCTTTGAGGGATGTGTGTAAGCATCAGCAGCCGGTATAGCAGTTAGTTTCACCTGGTGACATTTTAGGGTGCAATTCAAAGTTATTGTAATGGTTAAGTAAAAAGTGTTAATTAGTGTGAACTGTAATAAGGTACATTTATTGTTGTCTGTTGGACAAATTTAACTTGAATTATTAGATAAGTTTATTTGTAACTACTGTTTGTGATTAATTAAATTTTGTAATTATTGACTTCAGAAGTGTCAATATTATTCTGTTTCCGCTGAACAAGACGATCGGTGTGACTGTCGTAAAAATATTTATAATAATAATAATAATAATACTATTAAATATAAGGTAGTACATAATAATTAAAAATATTATACTGTTATTTAATAATAATAATTGTTATTGTTGTTACAGCAAAAGTGTCAAGGCATAGGCATAATTGATGAAGTTGGAAAAATGGAATCTTATAGTAAACCGTTTATACAGAAATTTACAGATATGCTGAAAGATGAAAAAAGAATCATTCTAGCCACTATACCCATGAAGTCTACAATACGTTTTATTGAAGACTTACGTAATCATCCTACAACAATACTTATAAAAGTAAGTTGACACCAAATGTGTGTGTGTGTGTGTGTGCGCGCGCGTGCGCGTGCGTGCATGCTTGCATGTGAGTATAAGCTAAGGTACAGATGACTACCAGCAATCATAAAATCATACATAGTGACCCAAAAAGTATCATAACTGATTTTATTGTGAGTTTAGCAGCTGAATTAGGGAATAGTGTGTAGTACATCAGTTGACCATGAAGTGTTGCGAAGGTGAACTATTCATACTGTTTAGCCAGCTTATCTCCTCACTCCTTTGTTACATGCTATTAAGTGAAATTACCCATCCATTTGAAAAAAAAGTGTTGTATGCAGTTATACATGTCATTTGTTGACAGTTATATTTTTCTGAAATACATAAACGGCAATGATTTTTATATTTCACTAAGCTAGCGGGAAGCAAACTGATTGATGATTTTAATTTAAGACATAGTGTGGGTTCAGAATATCTGAACTCACTGCAGTGCTGGCTAAGATCTGAAGGAAGGGATTAATTAGCCTTACTATGTGACTGTTGGGCTCTATTTTTCTACACGTACAGTATTCTTCTATGCCTACAGAGCTGCTATACCAACTCAGTACCGTACATCTACTTTTCAAATCTGTTGATTTTTTTTTTTAATTATTCATTTAATATAAAGTACGTATTAATTGAATAAATATTATTATGTGATCCAATATGCAATGTACAGTACATAGTATTTGTTAACTAATTATGTAACACTCAAATCATCTATTATGCTTACTAAATAAGTAATTTCTACCATGGAGTCTTCTTTTATCAGCAACCTTAATTTTTGAATGGATATTATTAAAACAAAAGGCCCTCTCTGACAGACACACAGAAGTTGTTTGGGGTGTCTTAGCATCCTGACAATGCCCACTCTGTAGCCCAGAGAACATGACACAAGAAATTTTAACCTTTCTTTACACAAAAATTATCAGCCCATGCAGTTGTGAGGTAATAAAGTATTTTGTATTCATCAGTCACTGATAAGAGGTCAATAAATAATAACCATTTCAGTTATATTAGGTTAGAGGACTTTATATTACTTTGTTACACTCCCCTCCTCCAATTTACAAACGTTTTCCAAGCCTTCCCAAACTCAGAAGTTACCAATCCCACTGTTCTATTTTAAAATAAACTATTATTTTATTATCTTGTACAAAGATTATAATGCTGTTTCAGTCAGTGTAATGTTTCTTAAAGAACATCTTGTAATCAATGAGACAATCAATTTAAATATGGAACTTGAAAAGTGCATTAATTTACAAAAAAATAACAAAAGCTGAAACAAATGTAGAAGTTAAGTGTAGGCAATTCAAACTCTGATTCATTATTAAAAAATCAGTATGGAAACCATACATGACTTCCATGTTCTAAGATTTGTATTTAAAATAATTTACTTGAATTTGGTTCGATAATTTCTAAAAAAATATCCCCCACCTAGTAAACAGTGTTTTATGTTTGACAAATTGAAATAACTAGCCATCAGGGAGGTCAAAATATTTTCCAGGAGGGGCAAACAATTTTCCAGAGGAGAAAAATATTTATATATTTTTCATACAAACACACATGCACATGCATTAGTTTGTAATTCTTATATCATAACAGAAATAAGTACACAGATTGTATTAATTTATTAAAACATTTATTGATTCAAAATATGCATAAAATTAATGGCTTGTAAAGTTAATGTTTGATCTCCATAAGTAGTGCTCAAGTTTCCAAAACATTAATTTCACAAAGGATGAAATGGATTTATTAAACAAAGGACTGAAACATAATTTGAATAACAATACAACTAACATCAAAAATCACAATAGACACATACGTGACATAATCATAGACGCAGAAACAGCTGTACAAAACACGCACTTTAACGACCAGGACCCGATACGTCACGACTTAAAACGAAAGCTCCAAAACACACATACAAAACCAAAAATACACAACAATGAAATAAAAACACTTAACAATGTAAAACACAAGTTACTTGAACACAACATAACAATCCTAAAAGCTGACAAAGGTAACATAACAAACACCAATTAAACACTAAAATCGAAAATTTCTTCAACGAAAATAATATAACGGAAATAAATAAAGACCCCACACTAAAATTTCATAAACAGATTAACAAATTTATAAACAACACAAAACATATAATCAAACCAGAAAGCGCCAAATACCTTAAACAAATAAAACCTAACCCCCCTAAACTAAATGCATTACCAAAAATACATAAACCTAACATTCCCATCAGACCATTAATAAACAACACACAGGCCCCCTCCCACAAAATCGCAAAACAACTAGACAAAATAATCAGAGAAAACATTAATCTCAGTAACAACACATCTATCAAAAACAACATCGACCTAGTCAGGAAAACTGAACACATCCACATCCCACATAACTCAACTCTGGCATCTTTTGATATAACCAATCTATACACTAATGTCCCCATCAAAGAAACCATCCAAACACTAGAACAACTACTCAGACAAAACAACACGCCTGAAACACACATACAAGAAATCATCACACTTACCAAAATAATAACTGAACAAAATTACTTTACATACAATAACAAGATATACACACAAACAGAAGGTCTCCCGATGGGATCCCCCATATCAGGAATACTAGCAGAAATATATATACACAACATAGAACAGAACCACATAATAAACAACAACAAATACACTAACAAAATTATATACTGGCACAGGTATGTAGATGATATATTACTTTTATACAAAGGCAACACAAGACAAGTTGAAAACTTCCACAAATACATAAACACTATACACCACAAATTAAAATTTACACTGGAAATTGAACAAAACAATAGTATAAATTTTCTAGACCTAACAATTAACAAAACTAACAATACACACACGTACAAAATATACAGGAAACCAACCACAACTGACATGGTTCTACACAACACATCAAACCACCCAACACAACATAAACATGCGGCCTTCAACCATATGCTCCATAGACTAACTAAATACCCTTAAATAAACAAGATTACACCGACGAACTCAACACAATAAAATACATAGCAATCAAAAACGGTTACAACCCTAATTTAATAAACACACTACACAAACGCATCAAAAACAAAAACAAAAAACACAAAATACCATCAACACACAACACAATAAATACATCACACTCACATACCACAACTCCTACACACACAAAATCGCCAACACATTCAGAAAACACAAATACAAAATAGCATACAGAACAACCAATACCATCAAAAAACACATCAATAATACAAACACAGACATAGACAAATATAACAAAACAGGTGTATACAAATTAAATTGTAATGACTGCAATAGTTTCTACATAGGCCAGACGGGAAAATCTTTTTCATCCCGTTATTCTGAACACTTAAAAGCTTTAACCAACAACAATATACACTCCGCATTTGCCACACACATACACACAGAAAACCACAGTTACACCAACATAGACACTAATCTTGAAATTTTACATTACTTACCCAAAGGTCGAAAACTCAACACAACTGAACAATACGAAATATATAAACACCACACAACACAACCAAACAACATACTTAACGATCAATTACAATATAAATCACATACACTTTTTGACAAAATTATACAAAAAACAAACATTAAGTTGAATCCCCGCGCCAATCCCCTTCCTCCACGCACCAACCCCACTACACCTACCACACAAGAACCGTTACAAAATGATGGCAGTCTGTCTCAAAGCTGAAGAAGGCGAATACATACGCTGAAACGCGTTCAACGAGAAGATAATAAACAGTAAGTTTCACAAGTAAAAGTTTCATTTTTAGATAAGTGCTTGAAATTTGGAACGTAGTCACTGCCATTGGTGAGAAAGGCCTACCTTCATAAACTAAAAAACTACACATCATCACCAAGTAACAAACACTAGAAACCAGTACAAAATAATTAAATCTATAAGAAAACTTAGTGAGAACGTTTTAAACTTTATTTATTTAATTCAAAACAGTAAAAATATAATCTCATTAAAACAATCACAGCGGCCGTGTTTCTTGGTTATCAGCTGTGTGAATTCATGTATTCTGCGCTCTGGTGTCTAAAAAACGAACTCTTTGACCTAGTCTTTAAGAATAAAATATTTTTCTTGTAAAGTATGATACTCTTATCAAAGCATTTCTGACTTTCTTACAGCTCAAAGAATCCCCAAAAAACCCTGAGATAAATAATTTATTAATTTTGTTTATAACTATAATTGAATATATCTGTTGTATGATAGAAATACATGTATCGAAAGTTGTTATATTTTCGATAATAGTTGATTTGACAATCGATGAACTGAATTTAATAGTTTCAAAAAATATACCAATATTAGATAATAAATACCTTTTTGAGGGAACTGACTTTGTGTTATTCTTTGTAGATAGCAAATTTGTTACAGGAAACTGGTAAATAGCAGAGAAGAGTGAGAAAACTAACGCTGTCATCATAGTGTACGAGGTATAAATGGCGAACATAACCTGTCGCGTGTTGCCGCCTTGAAAACAGCTGTTACAAAATACGCTTAATAAAACGATAACAGTACACAAGGAGAGGAACTAACTATCTCTCTCTCTCTCTCTCTCTCTTTTTCTCTGTCTATCAACTGAACTGTAATACCTACAAGGAGTAAAACCGCAAAGGATCCCGTAAAGTAATTGTTTGTTACAAATGACGATCCCAAAGTGGGGCTATAATTAAAGAAGACGTAACATTCGCGAGTTGTTATAACATATAAAATTGTTTGATGATCGTCACTTTATTTTTCCTTTTTTATGCCTAGCAATTGGATTATAATACTTGAACAGCCTACGTTACATTGTACACAGTATTCTAAAAAATGATATAACAAACTGAATTATAAAATATAGGTCAACTATAACATGATAGATTCTTTAGTCCTCTTATCTTGATTGTGAGTTAATGCATTCAGAATTGTATGTATATGTAATGTACTAGATTACTTGGTGGTGAGTGGGCTCTTTTTGTGTGCCTTACCTTAAACTTTTTTTTTTTTTTTTTTTTTTTTACTTTCATATTCCATAAGGAAATAGAAGTATGGTCATGGCGAAAAAAAATAAAAAAATCGTGTTTGAGATAAGGTCTGATTCTGATTGTACTACTCTCAAAACATGAAGAAAAGTCATTTTTCGAAAAGTGTCTGTCTGTGTAGAATTTTTTCTATGGCAAACGATAACTGCCGCAAATTCGAACAGAATCAAATAATTTTTTGTGTATGTGCTGAGTTTTAGAGGATTCATTGATTGAGTTAGAGGCCTATTGATTTTGGTGAAGATTGGTTAAGGGGAAGGGGTAGTTAACCTGCAACGTTTTATGTTTTAACAAGAGTAAAGTACTTAATTTTGATAAATAAAGTATCCTGAAAAGAAGGTCATAACAATCCACTGTAGAAAGGTAGATGAAATATCTATAAATGAAAAGGGTAGTTGAAGGGGGAAGAGGTAATTTTCTATAAATGAAAATGATAGTTAAAGGGGGAGGGGATAATTTTTTACTTCCATGTTCCATAAGGAAATGGAAGTATGGTCATGGCGAAAACAATCGTGTTCGAGGTAACGGCTGATTCTGATTGTACTACCCTCAAAACATGAAGAAAAGTCATTTTTCGAAAAGTGTCTCTGTGTGTGTCTGTCTGTCTATGTGTAGAATTTGTTTTATGGCAAACGATAACCCCCACAAATTCAAACAGAATCAAATAATTGTTTGCATACATCCCTGAATTGTAGAGGACTCAAGGCCTATTGTTTTTGGTGAAGATCGGTCAAGGGAAAGGGGTAGTTTACCTGCAATATTTTGTTTTGAACCAGGGTAATTTTTTCTATGACGAACGATAACTGCCGCACATTCAAACAAAATTTCGTCTTATGTTCAGAATTAAGTCTATGTGCTTTTGAACATCCAAACTGAATAATACTGGTGTTCCCTTTCTCTTTCCTTTTATTACCATGCGTTTTCACATGTCTAGGAAAATGGATCAATGTAGGCAAAATGATCCATTTTTAAGGGAAAATATGGACACTCAATGATAATTGTAATTGTATATTCCAAGACCTTACAAGAAAATTTCTGGGGGCAGGATAACAGATCTAGATATATGAATTATTCAGCTTTGGTTTTACTGTAATCCGGTGTGAAGAATTCATTATATCGTAGATAAACACGTGTAGTCGGGAAGAACTCTTGCGTCAGCATTCAACATAACTCGATGATAACACAAACACAACTGAAAATATGTGCATACAGACATTCGAATGCCGCAGCGTTACCAGTTTTCGGCCGCGAAATGTCGTAAAACATGCCGCAACATATACATATCAAGATATACACAGGTGATTGTCACGCTGCCAACAGTTATACCGTGAACTTAAAAAATATAAAAAATTACAAGTTCTACATAAAATTTGGCGGCCAACATTTTTTCGAAAAATTAATTTTTTTGTGGTCTTGGGAGGTTAAGAATATGAAATAACTAGACATGATCATTCAGCTGCCATATATGGCAGCCAAATACACCCGGCCACCGAATTTTATGCAATCAGTGCAATGTACGGCCGCCGAATATCTGCAAAAATATTGTAACGGTACATAACCCAGTCCCCATAAATGATAACTTTTGTAATACCATCAAGGTCAGAAATGGGTAAACTATAACGAGCTCAAAATTAAATTGTATCACTAAACATTATAAACGATTAAAGTGATATACAGTGACAAGTGAGTTATAGTGTACCCAATGAGGTAATATGTGAAGGTGAAGGGAACTTTTTACAGAATTGTGCTGTAGATGTGAGAATTATAAACTATGATAGTAGACTATGATGCTACTAACTAATTATGTATTTTGTTAAGTTATTGTAGTATTTATATTGTGTAGACAACAAAATTTAATACCTAGGTTAATTTTATATTTTTTTAAATAATTGTGTTATAGTATAAGATAACCCAGGGTTTTGTTTTTAAAACATAAAAGATTTAAATATCAGATGATAATAAAAATTTAAATAATACTGTATGAGGGAAATGGCAGAAGGAAGTAGTGCAGTGTAGGAATACTATAAGAGATTAATAAATAATATATAAATTCATTTAAAGTTAATAATAATAATAAAGACTTATATACAAAGTTATAAGAAAATAAACAGAACAGTATTATGTAAATCAAATTGGGAAAGAAACCAAGATTAAAAAGAATTATTTTTCTGTAAATAAAAAATAAATTTATAATAATTACAAACTGCCTATATACTAAAAAGTAAATAGCAGAACCAATAAAAAGATATATAAAAATTATGGGTTACTAAGAGTAATGAAAATAACAAGTATTGTTTAATCGAATTTGAAATTTAAACCTGTCCGGTTGACAAAATGATGAGACAAAAATTTTATTAAAATATCCTTTCGAAACCTTTTGAAAAGCACAAAATTGTTACAAAATTAAACAACAGTATACACATTATGTACTACTACCTTAATTATTAAAGTTAACTTGCTATACTCCATAAGAAAAGTGAAAAAAACCATTTCTGGACAATTAGGCATCGCCTAGCCGAGTTTTGAGTTTTGACGAGATTGTATGTGACAAACGGTTATGAAATTATAACCAAATACGAACACCACCTGAGAAACGGCTTCACCCAAGTAAGAACTTCAAGAAGAGAGGTAATATAAACATTTCTTTTAATATTTAACGAAGAAAACTCAAACCGAATGGTCGTGTAGTACAGAAACGATTAAAGTGTAACCACATGTTTTAATAAAAACAAACGCAATCTGCTCTCTTACGGACATTTCCGGAACTACGTACTAAGCGAAATAAACAAATTTTTGAATATTTTTTCTATATTTGTAAAGCGTAGTATAATTATCCATTTCTGACCATCTCATAACAAAAAGAACTTATCCTTAACCCTGGGGAAAATAACTCAAAGAATTATATGTTGATTGATGTTTAAACAAAAGATAAAATTGTAAAAAATCGCTCAAAACTGTATATTTTTTATGACAATTCCTTGCTACTCAATGAAGTCGATATCATGTACTAGTTAATGAAAATATCGATTGTAATATTTGTATTTTGGCGGAAGGGAAAAAACCAATAATATAAACAATAAATATTATTGAGAAAATGATATTGAAAAATAAAAATGTGTTTCCTTTCTTGTAGTGGGTAGTTGTAGTAGGTTTCAGAATAAATAAGAAGAGGACGATCCACCGGGTCGTATTCTGCCACAGTGTCGTCTGGTTAACCTATATTTGGAGACTAGTGTCAAAATCAGCTGATTCGGTTCACGGCGAATATTTGAAAAAATTTAGAAATCGTCCAAACCGAGGGTAAACAAACGGTACTTGCTCTCTCTTCAAAATAAGGCTAAACAACTTCCCTACTTGACCCAAATCACACACACTCGATTTCTGCTTTGTTTGAGTAACATTACCAACAACTTTATTTAAACTTCAGTCTTCATAATTCATAAGTGGCGACTGCAAAGAGGTGTTCTGACCAAGTAGAGACTGTAAAAAAGACGGACGTTTCGCTGGTACCTCATAGGCGGGATGTTACAGATTGACGCTAACAACGTGGGGCAAATAAAACAAAGTTTCCATTAAGTAAAGTACTATTTAAGGATCGGAGAGACACACTCTAACCGCAACGTTACAATATGCATAATGGTACATTTTATAATTTACAAGATCTGTCTTGAAAAGTATCTGGTCATTTTGAATATTATGGGAACAGGTCATGCAACAGTATTGTAACTCGGTAGCCAATCAGATGGAAACTTTTGATTCATCCGTGAACATTCATTAACATATTGGACTATTCAGTTAGCTATAAGACTCTATTGTGTAAACACATGTTCTGTGTGACTGTCATATTTGTAATTTTCTTCCACAGTGGGTAGATTGGGCTTTCTTTGAAGGTCATAGCCATTAACTCATGACTCATCTCCTTCTTCAGCACTACATCCCAATGTTGAGCCCTGGCTTCAAACATCATTCTTCTCTAATGTCTCCTATCCATTGCCATCTCAGTGTAACACCTCACATCCATTCTTCTGAGATCTGCCAGTACAAAACTAAATAAAAACAATTGCATTTTGAGATAAGCAAGTATTTGTGCCTAATTGATGTTTCTTACAATTGTTTTTTTTTTAAGTGTGAGTGGAATTGGCATAGGTAATACCCTCACCTATTTCTGCATGAACGTGCACAAATTTACATCTGTGGAAGTAAGTTTTGTACAGTTTTAGTTTTGGCAATGACATTAATGATTTCAGTATTCGAAGTGAGATGTTGGTGGTCGACGGACATTGTTATGTTTAATAATATATATAAAACTTTCACTAATGAACTTACTGTTGTCACTTCCCAAACGTTTCGAGATGTTGTTTCTCTTCTTCAGTGGGTGTAATACTGACTGTCGATTACAGAATAACCGTTACGGAAAAATGGTGTGTGTGGTGGGGGTTGATGGTGGGAAGGGATTGGCGCTGAGGTTTGAATTGTGTGTGTGGATCAGTGTGTCGAATAGTGTATGTGATTTATAATGTATTTGTTCATTTAATATGTTGTTTGGTTGTAGTGTGTGATATCTGTATATATCAAATTGTTCAGCTGTGTTTAGTTTTCTACTTTTACGTAAGTAGTGTAATATTTCCATGTTGTGTTCTATGTTTGTGTAACTGTGGTTTTCATTTTGTAAATGTGTGGCGAATGTGGAATGTATGTAGTTTGTGGTGAGGGCTTTTAAATGTTCAGAAAATCTGGAAGAAAAAGATCTTCCCGTTTGGCCAATGTAGAATTATTGGCAATCATTACAATTTAATTTATAAACCCCTGTTTTGCTGTATGTGTCAATGTCTTTTTTAGTATTATTTATGTGTTTTCTAATGGTGTTGTTGGTTTTATAGGCTACTTTATAATTGTGTTTCCTAAATGTGTTTGCAATTTTATGTGTATTGGAATTGTAGTATGTAAGTGTTATGTACAACACCCTATTTCGAACAATTTTTGCTACTGAAGATGGCCACCGGTGGTGTGGCCGAAACGTCTAGCTGCAGAACATCAAGCATTCGACCACGGCCTTTCAGCCCGGAAGTTTTAAATAATTATAATTGCACTGAATTATTCTTCAATTATAAAATTTGGTAACCTCAAAACTGCACTTTACACATTTTGGACAAGAACTTAAGTGAAACAGTATTCAGTCATAATTTACTGTTGTGCTATATAAAAGTATTGTATTAGAGTTCACTTATAACTGTTCAGTGTGAAAAATTGTAATATTTAAATTTTCATTCAAAATGTTTAAACTAACAAGACAAATAGTAAGCCTGACTAAATCAGGGAGGGTGCTCAGAAAGGAGAAAAGTCCCACAAACAAAAGTATAGCTGCAGGCCCGGATTTAGGCGTCCTGCCGCCCCTAGGCACTATTGTTAGTGCCCCCCCTGCCCAACAAGTAATTTCTATATATTCAATTCTCCTTGACTGCTGAAAAAAAGTTGCTGAAAATATTCATTTCATCTATCTCTATTGCAAATATCTCATTTGGTCTTAAATCTAAAAGGAAAATGTGATGGAATTGTGAAAAAGACTACATTTTTTAACTTTTATTAATATTTATTTATGTGTACACTTTAGTAACACATAGATTAGTTTTATGACAAGTGAGATACATAGGCCTACTTTCTTTTTATAGGTTTATTTATAGACCTACATGGGTTGGTTTTATCATCAAACGTAGTAAAATCAATGAAAGTAATGTATATTGGATAAATAGAACAAATAATTTAAGAGTGATTGAGTAAGATCCCAAATTACACTAATGGCTTGAATTTACATTGGCTTTTGTCTTGCTTTGATCTTAAGCACTGTTCAAATATCTTAAACACTAATGACACTGTTAGTGATGATCCTATTGAGTGCACAGTTGATACGACAATTGAAATACTTTTACGCAAAGGTATTAATCAGAACAAGGAATGTGACTTTCAAAATTCCAAAACAGTTTTTGGCAGTAAGACCAGATATTTACATAAAGAAATCTTTAACCGAAAATTATTAAATAGGGAATCAACTTCAAGAGACTATTTAGTTTACTCAAAGAGTACAGGCTCAGTATTTTGTGCTTCGTGCAGGTTATTTAGAAAATCAAACACAGCTTCTAAGTTAGCCACTGAAGGCATATCGGACTGGAAAAATATTGGGAGAATATTAACTGCTCATGAAAATTCTCAAGAACATATGAATTCTGAACTGACATTGTTAACCCAGAGAAAAGGCCTAGGAACTCTAGAAAAGCACTATGAATCGTATGTGGATAGCGAAAGAAAGTACTGGAGAAATGTACTGAAAAGAGTATTTGCTGTTGTAAAAAAGTTGGCAAGTTGAGGACGTCCCTTTCGAGGAGATGATGAAATATTTGGTTCTCTGCACAACAGTTCTTCCCTTCTGAAGGGAAGAACTTGATACATTTAATTTAGTTAATATAAAACTAAATTAAATGTATCGAGTTCTTCCCTTCATTTAAACAACATTCTCTATTATGCTTTGAATATATGATCATGCGCAGTAGGGATTGAAATCTAGTTCAAGGCGCCCCAAGCGATATCGAAACAAATTATTTTATTCTTCGTATTGTTTAGATTAGCAGCCATCCTTACTATTACTTTTATGAAATTGCTTTGTCTAAACAATAAAAATTGTAGCAGTTAGCAATTTCATAAAAGTAATAACAAACTATTTTAGTCGGCAAAAAGCAGACAAGAATTTCAACGGAGTGTCCAGACCTGTATATACGACCGTGCTCCGCTCCGACCACCGCTATTGACAGGCCCAGTGTCAATACCGTGTTATTCAATGATATAATTCAATGTTATTTCAAAACCATTTTCTTTAATTTGGCCATAATGCAAGTGCCCAATACAAATACTGTAATTAAAAAACCGAAAACATGAAATTTTAACAAATAATTTTTCACCTCATGCCACCCCCTGAGCCTGCCACCCCTAGGAACGTGCCTAGTGTGCCTAGTGGGAAATCCGGGCCTGTATAGCTGCTGAATTTGACAAAAGCATTAGAGGCCAGACCAGGGGGGGGGTGCTTAATAAAGAGAACAGCGATTGTTAACATTATTTTGTATTAGAGTCAGCTGCATGGAAGTAGTATCGTCAAGGTCACTCACTTTCACTGCTTCTCCCTGTCACCTCCACGCCCCTCGCCCAGCGTTATTGCCGGCTAGTACAGTGTGTAGCGTTTTAGCAGTGTTACGAAAACAAATTTCATACATCCACATTATATTCTTCGTTTCAAATTTATTTATGCGTATCGCGTAAATGAATTTGTTTTATCAGGAATAATTAGTTGTGGGTAACACTACTCAGTTAAATTCTGGGCGCCAGTATTTGAGCTCTAAAAATTTGTGTGAGTCGGCAACATATTTTTTGTTGTCGCGTAAATATCTACAGAATTTCTATCTTTGCGTTTCTTCTGTTTCTTTGGCTTTTTTTTTGTTACGATTTGCAGTTCTCTGAAACTACTATTTATACTGCGCTGGTTTTTCTTATGTTAGAATCTAAACCTTTTAGCAATACACACCCTAACTTTACGAAGTACCATTAGGTCAGTTATTTTGTGATTTCCGTACAGTGCACTTACTTATTAAAGTTTTACTGTTTTCTTCATGGGCGGTTATCCTACAGACTGACAGTTGTCTGAGAACGCTGACCTTGCCTGCTGTTGTCGCTTTAATTTTTTCATACTCACGGTCTTTTCCCTTTTGTAAATGAATCTGTTTTTGTTCTCTACACGGTCATTCCTAAGCCATATGGTTCGGAAGTTCTGTTAGGTATATGTACACATTTGGTATGCACATTGCGTATACCCTGTCGGCATGTCTTTTCGGTAAATATTGCTGTCTGACACTTTTATGAATGCCTTTGTCATTTTATAATCCCCTCAAAAATGTGTATGTTTACTGCCTGCGCTACTACCTTTCTTCCGTTGCACAAAGATAAATAGGACTGAGCAATTTCTGTAAACAAAATTGTCGCTGTTGTGACAAAAGCCAATCCCATTTCAGTTACAGTACCCCATTCCAAGTAGGTTGGGTGGACGAGGTGAGGAAGAGACGAACATCCAAAATATTTATCGTCCTTAGTATTGTTGACAGACATTTTGTGCGTTTCATGTGAACGGTTGACGTCTTTATTGTAGACAGTATGTGTATTAGTTTATTTCAATAATTTGTATTTATTATGAGTGATATTGAGGAACAGTATCCTACATTTAGTTCGAGTACAAGCAGCGGTGGTGTACGTGCGGGCCGAGAGGACATTAGAAAACAAAGTAAAGTCATCATAGCAAACGTTTACAAGTTTTTTAAAAATCTTGCATATAATGAAGAAGCCAGGAGGAACATAAACTTTGCACAAGTTCGAAAATTGACAGCGGAAGCTTGTGGCATTTCTGAACAGTCGGTGCAACGTATTAGCAATACCGTTGCTTCGGCAGATGATCAAGGCGTGAGTGTTGTGTTCAGTTCTCCAAGGAAAGGGTATAAACGGGAACACAAAAACACTGAACTGGACGATTTTAATAAACAAATAGTCCGCAGGACCGTACTAGAATATTACGACCGAGGGGAATACCCCACTGCAAGCAAAATTCGAGCTGATCTCTGTCAGAAAATCAATTATTCTGGTTCAGAAGCCTCCGTACTTCGCCTTCTGAAAGTGCTTGGTTTTAAATTTAAGAAGTGCAACGATGGACGAAAATTTTTAATGGAGCGCAGAGACATTGCTGCCTTGAGAGCGAAGTTTTTGAGAACCATGCATATACATCGTACGGAGGACAACAGGCCTATAATTTATTTGGATGAAACCTGGATATCACAGAATCATACGAATAAATACATCTGGCAAGACTCCAGAGGGAACGGTGGGCTGAAAGTACCTACTGGTAGAGGTGGCCGGCTGATTATTGCACATGCTGGATCCGCAAGTACAGGTTTCATAGCAGGTGCCAAACTTGTCTTTCGTGGCAGTAAGCATTCAGGTGCATCTGACTACCACACAGAAATGAATGCTGAAGTTTTTAAGACCTGGTTTGTTGGTATGTTGCGCTCCTTGGAAGAAGGCTCTGTCATCGTGATGGATAATGCCAGCTATCATTCTGTACAAATAGATAAACCACCATGTTCAAACTGGCGTAAAGCGGATATCATGGAGTGGCTGCGTAAGAAGAGAATTTCATTTTCCACAGCTGAAACCAGGGATGAACTTCTTTCTAAAGAAGAGATCCGAACGGCCAAGAAGACGTACGAATTGGATCAACTGGCAAATGAAATGGGACATACAGTAGTGCGCCTGCCACCATATCATTGTCAGTATAATCCGATCGAGCTGATATGGGCCCAAGTTAAACGGTATGTTGCAAACAAGAATACGACTTTCAGATTGGCCGATATTGAACAACTTGCACACGAAGCTTTGGACAGGATAACTCAGGAAGACTGGGAGAAGTGCGTAAGACATGCGGAGGCACTACAAGAAGCCGATTACTCAAAGCAGTGCACGAGAGACACCACAGTGGAGCCCTTCATCATACACTTACGTGTGAGTAGTGACAGCGAACCTGAGTCCAGTGAATCCGAAGACGAATAAGGCAGGAGTGTTAAAAAGTGTATATAGGTGGTAAACGTGTCTATAGCGAAGCGTAGTATTTTCTATTTTTATTGAAACATAAAAAACCGTGTGTGCGTGTTTTCTTCAGGAGTGTTATGAATGTGCTCTGTGCTATCACTTTGCAAAGTGATAATTGTGTGACTAACCCTATTTAAGGTGAGTTTTTCAACATACTGCTTATTTATAATAGTCATAAGGAATTCTATAGTTCATAAAATAAGGAAAATTTTAATTATAAAATTAGTAAGGACAATGCATAAAATATAGAATTATAAATTTAAATTCTATATTTAAATATTTAAGTTAAAAAATATATATATATATATATATATATAAATAAATAAGGAATTTTAAATTTATTTCATGAGACATTTGTATTTGTTGTTTATAAAATTATCCTTATTTTCTTAAGAAATCCAATTCGTTTCACGTTTATACATACCATTATTTTTATGCTACTTGTGCATGTAACATCTTATAGTATAGTTCTAATTTTTTTACTTAATTAATAAGCAGCGCAGGAAATAAAAATAGAATATTTTTCTGAGTCACGAATAGTGCGGTGTCTTCAATAATTAAATGGGGCAAGCTTAAGACACAGGATGCGTATAAAATTCGTTCAAACAAACAATAGCTGACGCGTCGAATTGAATGTTATGTATAAGATACGGAAATTAATTGTTAATTAATTATTAACAATATATTAATTGTGATGTAATTATTATTAAGAATTATTGACAATGTAACAATGTACTCTAATGCATGTATTACAAACTTTCTCACTTTGTTATATTCTTTACATTAAGTAGGCTTACTTACTAGTGTAGCATTTTTCGGAAGAAAGGGAAACTGTTGCTTAGTGGCAACGCTGTAAGTAAGCGGTGTGACCTTGACGATACTAGTTCCATGCAGCTGACTTTAGTAATGTAATTTAATTTTATTTGTATGTGCTGGCCTTGAGATTAAGCATGTGTTATGTTTATGCAATAAAAAAACCCTGTTTGTATTGAGCATATTTTGTTGTCTATTTCCAAAAGGAAATAATAAGTAGCAGGACAATATGAATTTGCAGTATGTTAATATGAATCATGTTGTTAACAATTAAAATAATATTTACAGTTCAGAACAGATACAATAGTAGTGTGTTGGTAGGAATACTAAAACAGTCGATTGGGGGGGGGGGGTCAGCTGCGCTCGTGACCTACCTCAACAGTCAGTGACATCACTGAAACAACAATGGGGTCATTGTTTTAGTAGCGCCTATTGTTTCAGTGTTGAAACAATAGTGGCATTGTTTTCTGTAGCGCCTATTGTTTCAGTATCATCTATTGTTTTAGTATTGTCATTGTTTTAGTAGCGTCGGTCTCATTCACTTTGGTCTCGGTCTCGTTCATTTCGATCTAGGTCTTGGACATCTCGGGGTCGATGCCGGGGTCAAGCTCGGGCTCCGGACGATGCGTCACTCGCGACTCTCAAGACAAGACTGAACGGGGTAGCGAACGAGCTTTGTTTATATAGACGGACAATCCCCCTCTTGTTCTACTAATGAGTGTAACTACACAACACGTATTGAACCATACTGTTTCATGGTGATAAGATGGAACAGTTCTAACAAGTGGATTGCACAACAACGCGTAACTAATTAAGCAATAACCAGCAACAGATTTTCATATAAACAGTGAGCAACCGGGAAACGAACGAGGGAAGGGAAATTAATGTGCATACCAAAAGAAAAACATACGTACACATAGAAAATTGTAGGAAGTGTATCGTTAGGAATTGTACAACCCGATTATCGAACGAGCTCAAAATAATTGAAAACAAGCAATATTTTATGTAACATAAACAAACAAGGTAGCACCATTTAAGGCATTAACAAATAAGTAATAAATATAATTAAGCAATAAACACCAATTTAAGATTACAAAACGTGCATTATGTCATATCAAAAGACCCACCTACTCGGAAACATCGATAGAATTGCACGACAACGCGTAAATAATTAACGGGACGAGAAGGGAAAAAACCTGTTAATACCAAAATATATCTGCATAATTTAATACAAACAATATTTTATATAACAAGTCGACAGTACCAACAAACATCTCGAATCAAATCTGTAAAACTTGTTAGCACCATGTAATTTATAAACAATAAAAATAACGAAGCAATAAACCGCAACTTGAGATCATAAAACGTGTATTATGTCAACCCTTAAGACTACTGAACCAGTACTCCCTCCCCACAAAAGTTAGTTTCATGCAACTACTAGCTGTATAGCCATGCTTCGCTATGGTTTTTACTGAATAAACACATTGGTTCGGTGTTTTTTTTTTTTTTTTTTTTTTTTTTTTTAACCTTGGGTAACCAAGCACATTGTATAAATGTAATATTTACACATTTTTAAAAGCATAAATGGGTGCTAATACTAAGTCTACTGAAATCGTTTTGTGAAACGAAATACGGCACTTATAAAACTTCCTTGTAGACAACGTTCTTTGTTTGACCCTGTGGCTGAAGGATAGTTAAACTCTCAGAAGAGCTAACTCGTGAGCAAGCAACATACAACTGGCCATGGGAGAAGCAGTCTTCCCTCAGATCAACACCGGCCATTTTCAAAGACTGCCCTTGTGATTTATTTATTGTCATAGCAAAGCAGAGCTTGACAGGGAACTGGAGTCTTAAACTGAAAATGGTAATCTGATGGAATTAAGGGAATGTGTGGAATGAAGACTGCTTCCCCCGACCACATCCAGTGAACATTGTTGCTTCTATGACGTTGTTGTGCAACGATTTAAACTGCAGCCTAGTACCGTTACAAAGCTTAGGCGGTACCAGGTTTCGTAGCAGCATTATTGGAGCCCCAACTTTAAGGCAAAGATTGTGCGGTGGAATGCCTGGAGGATTAAGCGTGTGCAAGAACTCTACTGGGTAATGGACCGCATCTTCTACTTCCACCACAGAGTCCACGGATTGGTACTGGACAATCTCAGTTGGCAGTTTTTCCAATAATGTGTTATTGATATTTGCAGCAGTGTCATTCTTTGGAGTAAGGATAGCTCTTTCTTTCAGCCAAGATACATCTTTCAAGTAAAAATTAGTTAAATCTGGGTAAATTTTTTCAGCCAACGTTGTCAAGTCGCATACAACTTCACATAAGTCTTTTGTAATATTGACTTTGCCATTTTCTTCAGGTAGATTTCCATTACCGATCTGTAAAAGTAAACTTGAAAACTCATCTGCCTTTAAACTGCCTTTAAGATGCACCCGCATGTTGACTCTCAAGGAACGAACTTGGACTTTAGGCCACAGGACAGAACTCTTTAGACAGGCTTTAACTTCATCTGCTCGAGTTCCCCTAGGTACAACAGGTAAAGTCTGTCTGAAGTCTCCGGCCATTAGAAGTGTGACTCCACCCATCAGGTTTTTATTGCTTCTAATGTCCTGCAGAGTTCTATCCAAAGCTTCAATTCCTCCCTTGTGAGTCATGGTGCACTCGTCCCAAATTATCAACTTACAATCCTTAAGTACCTTCGCTATGTCGCTTTGTTTTGATATGTTGCAAAATGGGGTGTCAGAGTGGTTTAAGTTGAGAGGCAGTTTGAAGGCAGAATGAGCTGTCCTCCCTCCATCCAACAACGTTGCTGCTATACCTGACGAAGCCACAGATATAGCAATTTTCCTATCTTGTCTTACCGTGGCTAATATTAAATTAATCAAAAAGGTTTTCCCTGTACCACCTGGTGCGTCAAGGAAAAATAGTCGTCCAGCCTCTAATTCAATGCTCGCAATTACTTCATTGTAGACATTTTTCTGCTCGTCGCTCAGTTTAGACACGTTTTCAGCAACCAATTCAGATAGATGGACCGTGTTGTAAGAGAGTTCTTTCAGGTACTCGCGGTTGACTGCAGAACTGTTGGGCTCTTGACTTGGAGAAGGAAGACCGAGTTGTTGGAGGGATTGATTGGACATTGAAGAGACTAAGTTTTCTAATGAATGTAGGCATTTGTTGTAAATGATGTTGTTCCGTAGTTCAAGCTCTAAGCCCGGACATTCATACTCCATCTGTCTCTTGAAGTCCTCTGACATACTGTCTCTGTGTTTCTCCCACAGCACTAAGGGATCCGCTGCTTGACAAAACACCAAAATGACAGCGAACAGTTGTCTGATTTTCTGTGGTGACTCCAACAGAGCAGCTTCCTCCAAGGTAATGTCCCAATGATTGTCATCTTGAAGTAAACCCAACGCTCTGCAGGCAGATTGATAAGTGGAGTGAACTATGCCAGATACCCTCTTAAGATCATTAAAACTCGTAGGCCCTTTAACTTCATGAAGGAGAAGACGTAGGTAGTAACATTCTGCATTGTTAGGGTGAACAGTATAAACCCGACCGAGCACTTGATCTTTTTTCACTCCTGGATGTCCGGGAACGGCTTTGCCTTGTTTCCGCCGACTAAACTTATTGTTTTCCAGGTGTAGTAAGCAGGGACTTCACTGTAGATTATGGTTCTGGCAAAATTGTCTGATTTGCAAAGTTCAAAGAATGCCAGTAGAGTGGTTTTGGGTGGATTTTGAACTTTGTCTTGAACGTTTCCGGGATTAAAATAAATTCTCTGGCCATTTTCAAGATGTACAGCCAAATGCATTACGGGAGGATATCTTTCATGGATTGGGAAGCAAAATATACGCCATGCCGCTTCGGAACTACTTATGTAACGGCCTGCTTCATATTTGGACACTTCGTCCCACTCATTTTCCAACACAAAAGCTGCTTGATCACTGCCCTTGTTCACGTATTTGCAAATATACTTTATTGATTTGACAGAGTTACACAACTCGACATTGATATGTGCCAAAAAGGTACGTGACAGAACAGGATTGTACGGTACCACCCACCGACTGTCTAGGTCTACTCCATTGATGTTGACTTTAAAACCACCATCAGCAGGAGACCTTCGACGGTACTGGGGATAGCCATCGTCAGCAGTTTGGGTTTCTTTAGATAAGGGACGTGGATATCTTTTAGAGCATGAGCCGTTAACCATGCAGGGCGAGTTCCTGTTTAAGCTTCCGCAAGGGCCATGAATCATTGTCGACTTAATAATTTCATGAAGTTCAGGGTCCGTTTCAGGGTCAGGTACCTCTGTGCTTATGACACTGTCAGTTTGGTTGGCCATGATCCTGTCCTGCAGCCATAGCAAGATGTGTGCGTGAGGCAAGCCACGCTTCTGCCACTCCACAGTATACATGTAACACCTACTTTGACCGAAAATGGAACCTTTAGTTAAAAGATGAATAAGTTTTTTAACTTTCAAATGAAACACTCGAGCTATGATGTCATGTCTGTCTTGAGGCTTTTGTCTGTCTCTTAAGGCAGCTCCAATTTCAGACCATTTCGGGTTACATGTAAATGTGATAAACAAATCAGGACGACCATAGTGACGAACATATGTCATGGCGTCCTGAGTTCTCTCGTGCATATAGCAGTGCCCACCAGTAAAACTGAATGGTAACACGACCCTCTTTCCCATATCTGAAACATTAGCATCCCCCTTACACATGGCGTCTTTAAGATGAACATAGTTTTCCGCTCGCAGCTTACTCTGGTTGAATCTTATAAAGTTAAGCCTTTCTGTCTCTATCTTGGCATACATATCAACCAAAAACTGGTTGAAAAGACTACGATACAGCAATAGGTAACTTTCTTCACCTTGTCTTTCCATTATTCTGTAAGCGTAGAAGTCTGAAGCAGAAACTGTTTTCTTGAGAGATGCTTTAGATATTGGATCATATTGTGGAATATTGATAGAGTAGCCGTCTTCTCCATGGCAGAACATAAGAGGGTACTGGAGAGCGTCGTATGCATGATGAGTTTCGCTGATCCGTACCAACTTTGTGTCTTTGCTGTGAAGAATTATGTATCTCTTTTCAAACTCCTGTTCCACAATAACCAAAGCTACCTCGCTTGTTGCTGGCGCGTTGTAACGACCCCTATGTTCAACTGCAGGCTTCCTGTCTGCATGAATAACAACTTTGAACTCCTGCCCCTCCGGAACATTTTCCATTGCGGTTTTAAAATCTCGTTTGTAGGGATTGTTATCATGCAGACATTTTTGAAGTTGGCCAACTAACCAAGGCCTAACCACAGTAAAGAGGTTGGATCTGATTTCTGTTTCTTTTTCATCGTTTCCAACAAAATAAATTTGTAGAAAAGAGGGGTCTTGCTGGGGAGAAGGTAACAAACTTCCTATTCTATGGTAAACCTGCCCTTGGACCTTAAAAGTTGGCATGAAATTTCCTTCGTGCACCTCTTTAGCTCCAAATGAAGTCATTTGAAAACATCCGTTATACTTTCTGGTATTTGATAAAAAATGCTGAGACTGACGGTGACTGTAAGTAAGAAGACTATGGAGCGGCTCAGGAAGGTGTTGAGTAGAAGGAAGACGAACCTTGCCATTGCTGCAGCATAAGCCAGGGCTCTCTTCTTTCCACTTTTTCGCATGGCACCACTTGCATTCAATGTGGTGACCAAGAGAAACAACCTTGTCATTATTGTAGTCTGTACTACGGTCATATTTAAATCCTGATAAAGACTTTGTTTTCCATGGGATCAGTTGCCTCTTCTCAGTGTACCTTCGAACAGCTTCCTGATTAACTTCCGGATGTTTCTTTGAGTATCTAGAAACTGAATCCCTGTTAACGTCAGGGTTTGCCTTGTTGTATCTTTTAACAGCCTCTCTATGAACTTCAGGATTTTTGCTATTGTATTTTCTTACGGACTCCCTATTTTTGTGTCTTTTGATTCTGTCATTAACTCTTGAACGTCGATTTTTTCTTCTTTTCGAAATTAGGTCAGTAGGGGGCGTCACACAACGGTTCTGGATATCACGTTTACCAGAGTTTAGCAAATAAATAAGTGGTATATCATCCTCGGATTGGTCTTGGGCAGTTTGCTCGACAACAAATTTTTGTAGGCTCTCAGTACCAAGCGAGGTGCAGATGGGACGGTTAACAACAGTAAGTGGTATATCATCGTCGGATTGGTCTTGGGCAGTTTGCTTGACAACGATTTTTTCTAGGCTCTCAGTACCAAGTGAGGTGCAGATGGGACGGTTAACAACAGTTGATGTATGAGGAGGAATGCATTGAGGACTAAGAGGTTCAAAGTGGGCATTCATCATGGGTCCAGAACACTTGAATCGCAATATGGGCTTTCCCTCCTCATACTCATCAGGATGGTTGTTTAAGACCTGAAGATGTCAGTGATGACGAAAAGCTTAGTCGAACAGTAAAAATTATAGCAGTTAGCAAATTCATAATAGAAATAGTAAGGATGGCTGCTTTTAAACAATACGAAGAATATTAATGTTTTAGTTCAAAATTGATTATACTATGTTAATACATAATTTACTTATTTCTATGTTTTAATATAATTCTGCCATGTTATTTTTGTTAGTTGTTGGTAATTACACAATTTACCTTGTTTTGTTATTTAAATATAGTCTTCAATTGTTTGCAACTGGGTTTCTTAACTTAGACAGCTATGTCCTGTATGGGCATAAGTTGTTACATCTTATAATTTCTTATTTTATACATTACTTTCAATTTATATTATTGTTATTATTTTGCTGTTTTTGTTAAATTTATGTCATTACTATTTTTCTCCCTACTCCCATTTCTCACCCACATCTTTAACACTTACATCTATTAATAAAACATAACATATAATTAAATTAATGGTCTGTACATAGTTCAGCCATGTTCCTTTTCATTACACATAATTATTATATTTTGCCTGTTATTTCTTATAAAGGTATTGCTATTATTTCCTTTATAAATTCCTTACTTACTTAAAACATATTACTGTGAAACTATTTCTTCTGGTATTTATTGCCTTAAACATTAAGCCAATAACTTCTTTCTTTAAATTAAAAAATGAACAAATTTGGTGAGTGTTATACCTACACCATCTCTTCTATAACAATAATCACCCTGGCGATTCTTATACTGACATAATATTTTTTCTATTTTTTACATTCACAATTATTCTGTGTCTTTCAGTCTAATATACTTAACTTAATTGCTCATTTATCATGTGCTTATGTTTTGGGTTTGTCACACTTGTTTAACTCTTTTTTCTTAAGATTATATGTTGTTTATTTTATTACACTTATCACTTCACTGTTTATCTTTGTTATTCCCTACCTATCTCTCACTCTTGGTTTCAAGGTTATTTTAGATGTACATTTACAACTATTCTTTAACATAATAAGCCTTATTTTCTTATTATTATAAGGTCTTTATCAATATACTTTATTTAACAATAATTGTCTCATTTATTTTTGGGGGTTAGTGTACTTTATTTACTACCATTTTATTCATTATTAATTACATATTTTCGTTACTTATTTGTGTCTCTTATTATTGATTTGTCTTCTTAATCTCTGTGAATCTATCCTCATCTTTTTCGGTCTTTATCTGGTTTTAATAGGATAGCATAGGTGACTTTACCTATTATTGTACCTATTGAATTGAGCAGTTTTACTTCCATATTCCTTAAGGAATGGAAGTATGGTGATGGCAAAAAAAATCGTGTTCGAGATTATTGCAGATTCTGATTCTACTACACTCAAAACATGAAAAAAAGTCGTTTTCCGAAAAGTGTCTGTGTGTCTGTCTGTCTGTCTGTCTGCTGTCTGTGTGTCTGTCTGTCTGTAGATTTTTTTTCTATGGCAAACAATAACTGCCGCAAATTCAAACAGAATCAAATAATTTTTTGCATGCAGCCCTGATTTGCAGAGTACTCGCGACCTATTGTTTTTGGTGAAGATCGGTTGAGGGAAAGGGGTAGTTTACCTGCAACGGTTTTTTTTTAGCAAGGGTAATTTTGTTTGTTTGGCAAACGATAACAGCCGCAAATTCAAACAGAATCAAATAATGTTTCGCATACAGCCCTGAATTGTAGAGTTCTCAAGATCTGTTGATTTTGATGAAGATCGGTTAAGGGAAAGGGGTAGTTTACCTGTAACGTTTTATGTTTTAACAAGGGTATTTCCTATGGCAAACGATAACAGCCGCAAATTCAAACAGAATCAAAAGATTATTTGCATACAGCCCTAAATTGTAGAGTTCTCAAGACCTATTGTTTTTGGCGAAGATCGGTTGAGGGAAAGGGGTAGTTTACCTGCAACGTTTTTTTAACAAGGGTATTTTCTATGGCAAACGATAACAGCCGCAAATTCAAACAGAATCAAATAATGTTTTGCATACAGCCCTGATTTGTAGAGTACTCAAGACCTATTGTTTTTGGTGAAGATCGGTTAAGGGGAAGGGGTAGTTTACCTGCAACGTTTTTTTATCAAGCGTATTTTCTATGGAAAACGATAACAGCCGCAAATTCAAACAGAATCAAACAATTTTTTGCATACGTCCCTGAATTGTAGAGGTCTCAATGACTTTCGATTTTGGTGAAGATCGGTTAAGGGGAAGGGGTGGTTTACCTGCAACCTTTTACGTTTTATTTTCTATGGCAAACGATAACAGCCGCAAATTCAAACAGAATCAAATAATGTTTTGCATACAGCCCTGATTTGTAGAGTACTCAAGACCTATTGTTTTTGGTGAAGATCGGTTAAGGGGAAGGGGTAGTTTACCTGCAACGTTTTTTTATCAAGCGTATTTTCTATGGCAAACGATAACAGCCGCAAATTCAAACAGAATCAAATAATTTTTTGCATACGTCCCTGAATTGTAGAGGTCTCAATGACTTTCGATTTTGGTGAAGATCGGTTAAGGGGAAGGGGTAGTTTACCTGCAACCTTTTACGTTTTAACAAGAGTAAAGTACTTGAAAATTTATTTAAACTTTTTGAAACAATGGTAATTGTTAAAAATAAAATAATTTTGTTGCCAGGCAATAAAATTATAATTTTTTCATTTTAATGTAATATAATATTTTTCATTTAATACAGCAATAAAATATCGGTATGGAGAACCATACATGACTTCCATATTCTAAGATTTATATTTAAAATCATTTTCAGCCAAACAGCCAGGCTGTGTCTTACCTGCCTTTTTATTGCTGTATTAAATGAAAAATATTATATTACATTAAAATGAAAAAATTATAATTTTATTGCCTGGCAACAAAATTATTTTATTTTTAACAACTACCATTGTTTCAAAAAGTTTAAATAAATTTTCAAGTACTTTACTCTTATTAAAACGTAAAAGTTGCAGGTAAACTACCCCTTCGCCTTAACCGATCTTCACCAAAATCGAAAGTCATTGAGACCTCTACAATTCAGCGACGTATGCAAAAATTTATTTGATTCTGTTTGAATTTGCGGCTGTTATCGTTTGCTACAGAAAATATGCTTGATAAAAAAACGTTGCTGGTAAACTACCCCTTCCCCTTAACCGATCTTCACCAAACACAATAGGTCTTGAGTACTCTACTAATCAGGGCTGTATGCACAACATTATTTGATTCTGTTCGAATTTGCGGCTGTTATCGTTTGCCATAGAAAATACCCTTGTTAAAAAAACGTTGCAGGTAAACTACCCCTTTCCCTCAACCGATCTTCACCAAAAACAACAGGTCTTGAGAACTCTACAATTTAGGGCTGTATGCAAATAATCTTTTGATTCTGTTTGAATTTGCGGCTGTTATCGTTTGCCATAGGAAATACCCTTGTTAAAACATAAAACGTTACTGGTAAACTACCCCTTTCCCATAACCGATCTTCACCAAAATCAACAGATCTTGAGAACTCTACAATTCAGGGCTGCATGCGAAACATTATTTGATTCTGTTTGAATTTGCGGCTGTTATCGTTTGCCAAACAAACAAAATTACCATTGCTAAAAAAAAACCGTTGCCGGTAAACTACCCCTTTCCATCAACCGATCTTCACCAAAAACAAAAGGTCGCGAGTACTCTGCAAATCAGGGCTGTATGCAAAAAATTATTTGATTCTGTTTGAATTTGCGGCAGTTATCGTTTGCCATAGAAAAAAAATCTACAGACAGACAGACAGACAGACAGACAGACAGACAGACAGACAGACAGACAGACACACAGACACTTTTCGGAAAACGACTTTCTTTCATGTTTTGAGTGTAGTAGAATCAGAATCTGCGATAATCTCGAACACGATTTTTTTTGCCATCACCATACTTCCATTCCTTAAGGAATATGGAAGTAAAAATTACACTTGTTTAAAAAAAACCGTTGCTGGTAAACTACCCCTTTTCCTTAACCGATCTTCACCTAAAACAATAGGTCTTGAGTACTCTACAGATCAGGGCTGTATGCAAAACATTATTTGATTCTGTTTGAATTTGCGGCTCTTATCGTTTGCCATAGAAAATACCCTTTTAAAACTTAAAACGTAGCCGGTAAACGGGGCTTGAGAACTCTATAATGCAGGGCTGTATGCAAAAGAGTAGTTGATTGTGTTTGAATTTGCGGTTCTTATCGTTTACCAGAGAAAAAAATTACCCTTGATTAAAAAAAAACCGTTGCTGGTAAACTACCCTTTTCCCACAACCGATCTTCACCAAAAACTATAGGTCGTGAGTACTCTACTAATCAGAGCTGTATGCAAAAAATGTATTTGATTCAGTTTGAATTTGCGGCTGTTATCGTTTGCCATAGAAAAAAAATCTACAGACAGACAGACACGCACGCACGCACGCACGCACGCACGCACGCACGCGCACACACACACACACACACACACACACACACACACACTCACACACTTTTCGAAATATGACTGTTTTTCATGTTTTGAGTGTAGTAAAATCAGAATCTGCAATAATCTCGAACACTTTTTTTTTGCCATCACCATTTCCTTAAGGAACATGGAAGTAAAATTACCCCCGAAAAAAAAAGCGTTGCCGGTAAACTACCCCTTCCCCTTAACCGATCTTCACCAAAACCAATAGGTCTTGAGAACTCTATATTTCAGGGCTGTATGTAAAAGAGTAGTTGATTCGGTTTGAATTTGCGACTGTTATCGTTTGCCATAGAAATTAAGGAACATGGAAGTAAAAATTACACGTTAAAAAAAAAACCGTTGCCGGTAAACTACCCCTTTCCCTTAACCGATCTTCACCAAAATCAAGAAGTCCTGAGTACTATACAAATCAGGGTTACATGCAAAAAATTATTTGATTCTGTTTATATTTGCGACTCTTATCGTTTGCCATATAAAATACTCTTTTAAAACATAAAACGTTACCGGTAAACTACCCCTTCCCCTTAACCGATCTTCACCTAAAACAATAGGTCTTGAGTACTCTACAGATCATGGCTGTATGCAAAACATTATTTGATTCTGTTTGAATTTGCGGCTCTTATCGTTTGCCATAGAAAAATATCGGTATGGAGAACCATACATGACTTCCATATTCTAAGATTTATATTTAAAATCATTTTCAGCCAAACAGCCAGGCTGTGTCTTACCTGCCTTTTTATTGCTGTATTAAATGAAAAATATTATATTACATTAAAATGAAAAAATTATAATTTTATTGCCTGGCAACAAAATTATTTTATTTTTAACAATTACCATTGTTTCAAAAAGTTTAAATAAATTTTCAAGTACTTTACTCTTGTTAAAACGTAAAAGGTTGCAGGTAAACTACCCCTTCCCCTTAACCGATCTTCACCAAATCGAAAGTCATTGAGACCTCTATAATTCAGGGACGTAGGCAAAACATTATTTGATTCTGTTTGAATTTGCGGCTGTTTTCGTTTGCCATAGAAAATACGCTTGATAAAAAAACGTTGCAGGTAAACTACTCCTTCCCCTTAACCGATCTTCACCACAAACAATAGGTCTTGAGTACTCTACAAGTCAGGGCTGTATGCAAAACATTATTTGATTCTGTTTGAATTTGCGGCTGTTATCGTTTGCCATAGAAAATACCCTTGTTAAAAAAACGTTGCCGGTAAACTACCCCTTTCCCTCAACCGATCTTCACCAAAAACAATAGGTCTTGAGACCTCTACAATTTAGGGATGTATGCAAATAATCTTTTGATTCTGTTTGAATTTGCGGCTGTTATCGTTTGCCATAGGAAATACCCTTGTTAAAACATAAAACGTTACAAGTAAACTACCCCTTTCCCTTAACCGATCTTCACCAAAATCAACAGATCTTGAGAACTATACAATTCAGGGCTGTATGCGAAACATTATTTGATTCTGTTTGAATTTGCGGCTGTTATCGTTTGCCATAAGAAATACCCTTGTTAAAACATAAAACGTTACTGGTAAACTACCCCTTTCCCTTAACCGATCTTCACCAAAATCAACAGATCTTGAGGACTCTACAATTCAGGGCTGTATGCGAAACATTATTTGATTATGTTTGAATCTGCGGCTGTTATCGTTTGCCAAACAAACAAAATTACCCTTGCTAAAAAAAAACCGTTGCAGGTAAACTACCCCTTTCCCTCAACCGATCTTCACCAAAAACAATAGGTCGCGAGTACTCTGCAAATGAGTGCTGTATGCAAAAAATTATTTGATTCTGTTTGAATTTGCGGCAGTTATCGTTTGCCAAAAAAAAAAATCTACAGACAGACAGACAGACAGACAGACAGACAGACACACAGACACTTTTCGGAAAACGACTTTTTTTCATGTTTTGAGTGTAGTAGAATCAGAATCTGCAATAATCTCGAACACGATTTTTTTTGCCATCACCATACTTCCATTCCTTAAGGAATATGGAAGTAAAAGGCAGGTAAGACACAGCCTGGCTGTTTGGCTGAAAATGATTTTAAATATAAATCTTAGAATATGGAAGTCATGTATGGTTCTCCATACCGATATTTGGTTTTGGGATAGGGCTACTATTGTGTCGCATTACAATATATATATATTTCAATCACTTTCTGCTACAGTCCGTTTCTTGATGTATATAATACTATAATATTCATGACTAAATTTACCTCAAGATATATTTTTTTTCCTTTAGGAACATGTTTCGGGAGATCTTGTTCTCCCATCTTCAGCCTTCGCCATCTTGTTTCTGGTGAAGTATTTGTGTGTTGGCTTCTGGATGTTATTGAGGTAGTTTCTTGGTCTTTGGTCCTTTAAAGTTGCATTATTGTGTGTTGTGGTATCTATTTTTGTATTTTGTGTATTTTCGATGTTGAGTGCTAATAAAACATATACCACACAAAGGCACCATAATGAACATTTGGGAAAATTTACAGATTTACAAACATAAAACACAAAACAAATTAATACCAGAACAAATACAAATCAATACAAAACATGACACAATATTCAAAGCACTCAACATCGAAAATACACAAAATACAAAAATAGATACCACAACCACACACAATAATGCAACTTTAAAGGACCAAAGACCAACAAACTACCTCAATAACATCCAGAAGCCAACACACAAATACTTCACCAGAAACAAGATGGCGAAGGCTGAAGATGGGAGAACAAGATCTCCCGAAACATGTTCCTAAAGGGAAAAAAATATATCTTGAGGTAAATTTAGTCATAAATATTATAGTAATATATATATATATATATATATATATATATTTCAATCACTTTCTGCTACAAATACAAATACCTGAACAAATACAAATCAATACAAAACATGACACAATATTCAAAGCACTCAACATTGAAAATACACAAAAAACTAACACATACACCACAATCACACACAATAAAACCAACTTGAAATACCAGAAGCCAACAGGAAGCCACAATAGTCAACCAACAACACATATGTACTTCACCAGACAAAAAAACCGGAAGGCTGAGGATGGGTACAAGATAGTACCCGAAACATGTTCCAAATAGAAAAATAACATCTTGAGGTAAATTTATGTATAAATATTAAATGTAATATATATATATATATATATATATATATATATATATATATATATATATACATATACGGCGAGTGCTCAAAAGTGCTTATTGTAAAAATAATACATTTTTAATCCTACTTCGTGAAAATTGCGATAATATTTTGTACAAATAAATTAAAGATGCTCTAATAAGTAGCATAAAATTGTATTTAATTAAAATAATAAATACATTTTTTAAATGTTAAAGTTGTATTATAGCATGATCCAATAATATCGGAAAAATAGCTTGAAATGTAGAGTAAAAACAGAAATAAATTTATGTATTTTTGTCTTATATGCATTATAGATAAAGGTAATAAAAAAATACATATTGTATATATATATATATATATATATATATATATATATATTGTAACACCACAAAATGTTACATAACCTAGACACACACCAGAAGGGTAAATAATTACACTAAATTTATAGAAGTGAATCATTTGTAATGAATGTAGCAAAGAAGAGAAGGACCAGCAAAGAAGAAAGAAGAGAAGGATACCAAGAAGCAGTGATGAATACACTGCATGACGCTACAACAAACATAATGACTGACTTTAACTAATGGACATGCAAAGTTCACAATAAGCTGTCAAACGAGCCAGTTCATGACATTAATGTGTAGAGTCATGTAAAAGTAAAACTAACTAAATAATTATTGAAATAAAGTAATAATAATAACAGCATTTTGGCTGAAATTAGAAGAACCATGACAAATAAATAACAAAGCCTATGACTAGACTAGCTATAGCCATAATATATCTAAAAACTAGCTTTACAAGCCCAGATGTAACATTATTGGATAAAGATAGTTATAAAAGGAAGTCTTATATGTATGAGCAACTTCCTGATTAAACAAAATGTAATTAGTAATAATAATTAAGGAATAAACATGGTTCTATGAATGTGTCTAGACCATGCCTAAACGAATTTATGTCAGTAAGTTAATAAGCAAACAGGACTCCTAGTGAACATTAAATTTACTGAACAATAAATATAATCAAACGAGATGTGAAATACCACCACTCAATTATTATTGTATACCTTTAAATTGAGTAGGCCAAGTAAAATGTATTTAGAGAATAATGAATTTTCATAATAACGTCTTATCATAATTATGTTAAGAATTAATATTGTTCAGATATAAATAGCTTTTAATTGTAATCATTTATGTATTAGTATTCAAATAATGACGTTCTAAAGAGAACACAGTGTAAATAACAAAATGTAAAAAGATAGGAAATGGTCACATTATGCATTATTAGCAGACAACAGTGAGAAACCATGTTTCAAAACATTATTTGTATGCATTGTCAGAGAAAGCGAGGTTAAAACCAGCTTTAAGCCATATCAAATTAAAGAGCAGAGACTAAACTTTAATTTGATGATAATAACCTTGAGATCGGAATTATAATAAGTGCATAGTGAGGGTTAGCATCATTTTTTATCAAAATTAAGAAATTGTCATAGGAATACGGACAACAACGACAGTCGATTATAGTGAGAGCGCCGGTGGCGGTTAATAAAAACAATACGTCATCGTAACGGTTATCTGTGCCAATCAAAAAAGAGTTTACTCAGTGACTTTTGTCCCTAAACGCAATGAAGAGGAGAGGTATATAACCAGCGACGCGGAGAAATTCGTTAGATTCGCTACCTTCACCTCGAGCCATCCAGTTGCCGCTCGTCAGTATCATACATTTTAATGACTTAATACAGTATAATAGTAGTAAATACTTCAAAATTCATCAAAATAATCAACAGTACAGCGATTCATCACACGGAAAGTGCATTGACAAGTAATAAGTGAATATTTTTAATTAGTGCGTGTGTTCGGAACGAGCGAAAGCATTTTAACCTGTAAGTTAACTAACCCAGTTTTATTAAGAAGAGGGTATATTTCTCGTTCCAAGTGCGAATAAAGTGTAGTTAGCCAGTGATCATTATAATCCGATCACTGAAGTGTTTAATTTTTAATCTATGAGATTAAAAAGAAGTAAGGTAATACAGTGACCAATTTTATTGTTTATCTGTTTTCACTGATCATAATTATCAACACTATTGTACTGACGCAAAGACAACCAAACTTTTAATAACAAACACCGTATCAATTTATTTAGAGGATTGAATAATCCAATGTAAGAACATTTGTGTTAGAATTAAGCATCATAATATTTGTTAGGATATAAGCATATGAAACGATCGTTAACCTCAAAAATAATTGCGAGTTTTTTAAAAGAGGCCAAATATGAATTATCATCACAGTAATGTCTGTCAAGGCAATTAATAGTATTCTATTTGTATTTCCAAGAACCTACCTGTGAGGTAACTTATAAATAAAAATTAAAATTTGTTAATAATTATAAGAGTTTTATATTGTTCTAAATTGAGCTAGGCCAGATAGTAGATGGGCAACTTACCATCCAGATTGTATTAATATAATAATTGTATTTTTATTTTTTGAGTTGATTTTAAAGGGTAGAATAAACCCGTAATGTTATACAGTATAAACTTTGATTCCAATTATTTCATTTAGATAAGCAATACTCAGTATAGAGTACACTGAGATAACTTTGAGCAGAAATATTACAATACTATATCTGAATTATTGTAAATGCCCTAAGCATTTAAACGAGATATAAAGTGAACCTATACAATTTTAAACTTTAACAATTTGTTTTTTCATGGGAACCTTTCATAAAGTTAACCCATGTGGCGCCCACATTACATACAAGGAGTTGTATAACCTTGTTTATAAAGTATAAGCTGGTCATAAGAGAATCTTGACAGTTTATTCTGGGTAAGTGAACATCAGAACTTCAAGTACTACTAACAGGTACGTGAAAGTGTTTTTTTATGTTAAATTATTTGTCCAGACGATACTTGACGGTACTTACACTGACGACATTTAACCAAGAAGAGGAGTTCCACTACAAGATCGACGCTACGGTTACATTCATTTACCGACCAGCAATTATTATATTATCCATTAAAATTATCACACTTTAATTATGTAAATAATATTTACCAATTATCACAAAAGAAAATTACTGCATATAAAGTAGAGACTTCACTAAACATATTGACATTTTTTTTTTGTAACCAGTATTTAAAAGAATTTACACACCGGATAAACGGCACGTTACAAAATTGACGCATCCAACGTGTGGCAGAATAAAACGGCACGTTACAAATTGGCGACCAACAGAGTGCGGCTTTAAAAATATTAAATTATAAATTTTTAATATTAAATTAGCCCGGCAAATACAATAGAACAATCATGCCTCACACACACAGACACGATACTAGATACAAGGCCAGTCAAGGAGAAGGTGCACAAGCGAATACCGAAATAAATATAGAGATACAAGAGACGCAACCAACATCCGAAATGGAAGTCGCGACCAATAATAACTTGGAAACCCGACCAGAGGGAACGCCTCCTGCAGAACCCAAGCAACCCAGACGACCTGAGAAGCCCACGCAACCAGGGGAGATCAACTTCCAGGAAACCATGATGAGAGTGATGATGGAATTAAAGGAAGATAGTAGAAAATCTCGGGAAGAAAATCAGAACGAGTACTCTGCAAATCAGGGCTGCATGCAAAAAATTATTTGATTCTGTTTGAATTTGCGGCAGTTATCGTTTGCCATAGAAAAAAAATCTACAGACAGACAGACACACAGACAGACAGACACACAGACACTTTTCGGAAAATGACTTTTTTTCATGTTTTGAGTGTAGTAGAATCAGAATCTGCAATAATCTCGAACACGATTTTTTTTGCCATCACCATACTTCCATTCCTTAAGGAATATGGAAGTAAAAACATGAAAGCATTGAACAAGAAATTAGACGACAACAGTAAGACCTTGAAGGAAGACCTGAATAAAAAATTGGATGACAACAGCAACGCGTTGAAGGAAGATTTGAATACAAAATTAGATGATATCAGCAAGAAGATGGAGGAGAATAACGAGAAAATAAACACAAAAATAGACATGGAGATAACAGTAGTCAGAAGAGAGATTGCGAAAGTACACGAGAGGTGTGAACAACACAGCCAAGATTTACAACGTACTAGAGAAGAGGTTGATGGACGAATCAACAATATAGAAGAAATCAATGAAGCCCGAATTGAGTCTCTAAAGAAGATGAGCCAGGACGAGATCAAACGAGTGAGAACGGATGTGGGAGAAAGATGTGAAGAAATAGACGCATCAGTGAACACCATAAGGACCCTGACTGTTACCAATAAAGAAAAAAATAGAGGAACTACGTCAACGGGAGATCCTACAGATGCGCGAAGAAATAGAAATCATTTGTAATCGACCAGCACAGGGTCACTACCTACAACCAATGGATAACCGTGATGTTATCAACTTTAAAAATTACAAGAAAAACCCTACTGAATTTCTAGAACGAGTGGATGAAAACCTGACCAGAATCCGGGAGAGCAGATGGACAGTAATACGCAGTTTGATGGATGAATACTTCAAAGAGATCCACGATAATTGGTGGACTGCAACACGCCACGAGGTCCAGAGTTACGAGGAGTTCAAGACACTGTTCAAGGCCAAATACTGGTCGGAGTCTACGCAGAACATAGTGCGGGACGATATCTGTCACGGCAAATATGACGCCAGTCGAGGAACCACTCCAACTTCTTACTTCCTTGGTAAGGTATGTCTGGCGCGAAACCTCGAACCGAGGATACCAGAGGAGTGCCTGGTCACCAAACTTGCTTATCATTATGAGGAGGGAGTAGCCAGATCACGTCAATGGGGACAAATCAAGATGGTCCAAGCCATGGCAGCTCTGCTGGAGGATAGCGAACACGAGGGCTACTATAGAAGGAGCCGCAAGAGGAATGAGAACTTCCATGACAGAAGTGGTAACGCAAATAATAACAACACTAACTTCCGGAATTACCGAAGTAATTTTAACAATTATAATCATAATAATGTGAACCAAAATAACGAGAATTGTTATCGGCCAAATAATCAGGGTAATAATAATAATTACGCTGGTAATAATAATAATAATACGAGACGGCCGCAAAATCATAACAACAATCCCAACCGACCCCAGAACCAGGGTGGAAACAAACAACCGCAGCAATACCGGAGGGCCAACTATGTCCAGGCCAACCATGAGCAGGGAAGGAGGCGGTACTATCCAAGGCGCCATAGCTTCAACGGTCATGATAATGAGGAGTACCAGGATGGAGACAGAAGAAATTCGAGAGGCTGGCAACAAAGGAGCAGAAGTATCGAAGGCGACAGCCGAAATAATGATTACCAACCCCAAGTAAACTTCATACAAGCCCGTAACCAATCCAACCCCAGGAGACCCGATACCAGATCACAAACTGACATCACTAATAATAACGACGATGAGAATTGGGTAACAGTCTGTGACAGGCCTGGCTTTTCAATACTGCACAACCAAGCAAGTAGCGCGGGAGAATCCAGATCCGGGAGCGGAAACCAAGGACAGGACGATCCATCTATGAGGGTCCGAATGGCCTACAATCAACAGAACCCACCAGAACGCTGGATTCCCCTAAGAGGAGACGGCAGCCGACCCAGCACATCCCAAGACGTGAGACGACAGGAACCAGAATGTTCCGAATACCGAGCGAGATGGTAAGGCCATGAAAATAATAAAGGCACAATCACAAAAACCTCCGGAACTATGTGAACCTAATTAAAGAATATTGAACATATTATGTATATTGAGACTTATCATGAGATGTAGAATATCATGACGTTTACAGTACCGAGATATGTAATACTATAGGCAGAAATCAAAAAGGAATCCATGAAAATGTAATTGACCCATACTGAGCCCAATAGAATGGTGAAAGCACAAAGACCCCTTATATACTATTGAATGAACATATTTTACTATTGAATGAACGTAACATACTATAATAGCGAACTTAATATACTATAATGCTTCATCCTTCAACATTAATTTCAATAAATGAAATTAAACATCCAGAATAAGTGGTAAACATCTATCACTTGAAGGAGCAGAGAAGAAAAACAACAAAGCGAGTAATAAAGAAGAAGGCTATAACAAGGAATGAGAAAGAGAAAATAATAATATGAGAAGCAAACCACCAAAAAAGAATTGAGATAATAAAGATAAATGTGAATAAAAAACCAATACGAACAAACCAAACACAATGTGCTTCATCCTTCAACATTAATTTCAATAAATGAAATTAAACATCCAGAATAAGTGGTAAAAATCAAACACTTGAAGGAGCAGAGGAGCAAACCACCAAAGCGAGTAATACAGAAGAAGGCTATAACAAGGAATGCGAATGATGAAAATAATAATATGAGGAGCAGACCACCAAAAAAGAATTGAGATAATAAAGATAAATGTGAATAAAAAACCAATACGAACAAACCAAACACAATATGCTTCATCCTTCAATATTAATTTCAACAAGTGAAATTAAACATCCAGAATAAGTGGTAAACATCTATCACTTGAAGGAGCAAAGAAGAAAAACAACAAAGTGAGTAATACAGAAGAAGGCTATGACAAGGAATGAGAAAAGTAATTAAATAATAAAAAAAAAGTTGATCATATTGTATATACCAAGAATGTTTATCGAATATTGTGTACTACAAAATGTTTATCAAAGGAATATTGTAAACCCCTGATAATCAAAGAAGGTAATGAACAAAGTGTTAAAAACCCAGTGTATAAACAGTGTTAAGAGTGAACTATGGTGAACTAAAGAAGAATTTAAAGATCAACTGCATAATTATATAGTGATAAATTTAAGTGTGTAATTTAAAAACATTGAGATAACCAAAACAACTTACAAACTAGTATCGAAGAATAGCAACAAGGCTGATAAATAATATAGCCAATATGTCAATCAAGTCATAAATAAAATAATGACCTGTGAAGAGAAGTATGTTAGATAAAATATTAAAGCATGAACAGTGATAATAATGAAACCTCTAATACCTTGAATGTTATATTGTCTTATTGAAAAAATAAATGATATGTTATATTTTATGTGTTGTGATAGTGCAACTGTTGTTATGTGCAACTTTTTATTGTCCCAGACAGAGATGAGGATTCCTCTGATTCTGAGGATGTGTAGCTGAAGAACGGCGGAGAATGGAAGCCAAATAGAGCCCCTCTGATTCCGAACCCACTATAAATGTTAGGGAATTGAATTGTAATATGTCAAGGATTATAAATAAACCACTGTGAGGTAAAATGAAAGAACAAAAGAGTTTGTCACAACAATCAAGATGTGTTTAATGTAAAGAAAAATGTGTTATTGTAAAACAGGAAATTGTTAATTTAAGAACTAAGATATGTTATAACTGAATGACTAAGAGTGTAAAAAATTTTTTAAATACTAGTAAGCTAAAAATAATACTAGCAAAGAACTCAGTCTAGTGCAACACACCAACAGACTATTGAACTTAATGCAGATAGAAGCAGTAATATTATGATGAAACAAAACAAAGTGATAATTTCTTCAAACTATAAAACTTTTCTCAAATTATCAATTTTGAGAGGGGAGTATATGTAACACCACAAAATGTTACATAACCTAGACACACACCAGAAGGGTAAATAATTACACTAAAGTTATAGAAGTGAATCATTTGTAATGAATGTAGCAAAGAAGACAAGGACCAGCAAAGAAGAAAGAAGAGGAAGGATCCCAAGAAGCAGTGATGAATACACTGCATGACGCTACAACAAACATAATGACTGACTTTAACTAATGGACATGCAAAGTTCACAATAAGCTGTCAAACGAGCCAGTTCATGACATTAATGTGTAGAGTCATGTAAAAGTAAAACTAACTAAATAATGACTGAAATAAAGTAATAATAATAACAGCATTTTAGCTGAACTTAGAAGAACCATGACAAATAAATAACAAAGCCTATGACTAGACTAGCTATAGCCATAATATATCTAAAAACTAGCTTTACAAGCCCAGATGTAACATTATTGGATAAAGATAGTTATAAAAGGAAGTCTTATATGTATGAGCAACTTCCTGATTAAACAAAATGTAATTAGTAATAATAATTAAGGAATAAACATGGTGCTATGAATGTGTCTAGACCATGCCTAAACGAATTTATGTCGGTAAGTTAATAAGCAAACAGGACTCCTAGTGAACATTAAATTTACTGAACAATAAATATAATCAAACGAGATGTGAAATACCACCACTCAATTATTATTGTATACCTTTAAATTGAGTAGGCCAAGTAAAATGTATTTAGAGAATAATGAATTTTCATAATAACGTCTTATCATAATTATGTTAAGAATTAATATTGTTCAGATATAAATAGCTTTTAATTGTAATCATTTATGTATTAGTATTCAAATAATGACGTTCTAAAGAGAACACAGTGTAAATAACAAAATGTAAAAAGATAGGAAATGGTCACATTATGCATTATTAGCAGACGACAGTGAGAAACCATGTTTCAAAACATTATTTGTATGCATTGTCAGAGAAAGCGAGGTTAAAACCGGCATTAAGCCATATCAAATTAAAGAGCAGAGACTAAACTTTAATTTGATGATAATAACCTCGAGATCGGAATTATAATAAGTGCATAGTGAGGGTTAGCATCATTTTGTATCAAAATTAAGAAATTGTCATAGGAATACAGACAACAACGACAGTCGATTACACCGAGAGCGCCGGTGGCGGTTAATAAAAACAATACGTCATCATAACGGTTATCTGTGCCAATCAAAAAAGAGTTTACTCAGCGACTTTTGTCCCTAAACGCGATGAAGAGGAGGGGTATATAACCAGTGACACGGAGAAATTCGTTAGATGCGCTACATCCACCTCGAGCCATCCAGTTGCCGCTCGTCAGTATCATACATTTTAATGGCTTAATACAGTATAATAGTAGTAAATACTTCAAAATTCATCAAAATAATCAACAGTACAGCGATTCATCACACGGAAAGTGCATCGACAAGTAATAAGTGAATATTTTTAATTAGTACGTGTGTTCAGAACGAGCGAAAGCATTTTAACCTGTAAGTTAACTAACCCAGTTTTATTAAGAAGAGGGTATATTTCTCGTTCCAAGTGCGAATAAAGTGTAGTTAGCCAGTGATCATTATAATCCGATCACTGAAGTGTTTAATTTTTAATCTATGAGATTAAAAAGAAGTAAGGTAATACAGTGACCAATTTTATTGTTTATCTGTTTTCACTGATCATAATTATCAACACTATTGTACTGACGCAAAGACAACCAAACTTTTAATAACAAACACCGTATCAATTTATTTAGAGGATTGAATAATCCAATGCAAGAACATTTGTGTTAGAATTAAGCATTATAATATTTGTTAGGATATAAGCATACGAAACGATCGTTAACCTCAAAAATAATTGAGAGTTTTTAAAAGAGGCCAAAGATGAATTATCATCACAGTAATGTCTGTCAAGGCAATTAATAGTATTCTATTTGTATTTCCAAGAACCTACCTGTGAGGTAACTTATAAATAAAAATTAAAATTTGTTAATAATTATAAGAGTTTTATATTGTTCTAAATTGAGCTAGGCCAGATAGTAGATGGGCAACTTACCATCCAGATTGTATTAATGTAATAATTGTATTTTTATTTTTTGAGTTGATTTTAAAGGGTAGAATAAACCCGTAATGTTATACAGTATAAACTTTGATTCCAATTATTTCATTTAGATAAGCAATACTCAGTATAGAGTACATTGAGATAACTTTGAGCAGAAATATTACAATACTATATCTGAATTATTTTAAATGCCCTAAGCATTTAAACGAGATATAAAGTGAACCTATACAATTTTAACGTTTAACAATTTGTTTTTTCATGGGAACCTTTCATAAAGTAAACCCATGTGGCGCCCACATTACATACAAGGAGTTGTATAACCTTGTTTATAAAGTATAAGCTGGTCATAAGAGAATCTTGACAGTTTATTCTGGGTAAGTGAACGTCAGAACTTCAAGTACTACTAACAGGTACGTGAAAGTGTTTTTTTATGTTAAATTATTTGTCCAGACGATACTTGACGGTACTTACACTGACGACATTTAACCAAGAAGAGGAGTTCCACTACAAGATCGACGCTACGGTTACATTCATTTACCGACCAGCAATTATTATATTATCCATTAAAATTATCACACTTTAATTATGTAAATAATATTTACCAATTATCACAAAAGAAAATTACTGCATATAAAGTAGAGACTTCACTAAACATATTGACATTTTTTTTTGTAACCAGTATTTAAAAGAATTTACACACCTGATAAATGGCACATTACAAATTGACGCATCCAACGTGTGGCAGAATAAAACGGCACACGTTTTAATATATATATATATATATATATATATATATATATATTGTAACGTAACAGAAATGCGGTCCTCGACGTTGCATAAATAAAATATTAAAATTAGAATAGGGAAGAAAATATTTTAATTTTCCACACTTATAAAAAGGTCAGAAAATAAACTCAATTGTTTAAAAGTAAGAAGAATGCAAGGTAATAATAATAATAATAATAATAATAAAAGATAAGCATGTAATAATGATAATAGTGATAAACCTCAAGGTTCAGTGAGAGGTAAAAAAAAAAAATTGACAAATAATGTAAAAAAGAAAAAACTAATGTTGACTATTTCAGGGTAATTGATGTTTTTCAATAGATAAGAATAAGTAAATAGTGTACGACCTGATTTACAAAAAAAAATACTTGTTATGAATTGTATGATGTTATGTTGTTATCATAACTGTGATGTTATATTTTGTTTTCATGTGAAAGTTTTCTTGTTGATAGAATATCAAGTAATTAAGTAATATGTATTATTCATTTACTGTTGTAGAACTGTGGTTGAACTCAGTTATTGAGTATTAATTAATTTCATTTTTATGTGTTATCTATAGGTCAAGATAAAGTTGTTGTTAGATATTATAAGGATAATTATTTGTATACGTGTACGTAGATAAAAGTTGATTATAATTGTAAACTTGGATAAAAAGGCTATAATTGTTAACAAGTTAAATTCAGAAGTAGATCAAGATATAATAATAGGCCTAACAGCCAATAACATTATATAATAAATCAGATCAGAAAGGTTAGGTAAAGAAATTAGTAACAAATACTAAATATAATTAAATGAGTTAGTAGAAATTAATAATAAATAATAAACAAGCTCAAACTAAACAAATTATGGAAATGCCATAGTGCAATGATACCGATAGATAATGTTTGGTAACGGAAAAATAATATTTATTAAAAGAAACAGACTAAGAGTGAAAAACCGGCAAAATATATAGGAATGAGTAAACAAGCTATAAATAAGATTATATTCTGACATAATGAAAGTTTAGTAAGGAATTATTTTGATGAGTGGAAGAATATTATATGAAATGATTACAATATAACACAATATCGAATAAGAATAAAAAAGGTTGTTGCTATGGACGACAAGATGGATATAATTTGTTGATTGGATTATTGAATTTTATGACATGAACGAGAAGAGTTTAACTAAGAGAGATGCTCAATAAAAACTGGATTAATTTGGAATACTAACTACATCAAACGTTACAATAAATGAATGACAAATTGCAATAGTTTGGGTCAAATAACCATTAACCAAATTGTCTAATTGGATAGTATAAAACAATAATAAGTAACTAAAATTAAAGGAAGAATTTGGATTGCCCAATATCAGATCATGAACAGAATGTTAAATTAATGAAGTAATAAAACCAGATAAATAACTACCTGCTAAAAGATTTAATCCTCTAAAACAAATGAAACTAAAATAACCACCAAATCACATTGGAACTTGCAATTTACACCTTCCAATAGAAAAATGTATTTGGATTCGGAGTTTGTCGAAGCACGTAATCACAAGCTTGGGCATTGGTGAACAAAAGGAGCGGTATTTCTGCATCACCCAAGGACCAAGAATTCCATTTTTATTTACAACTTTGGAGACAAGACGGACGAAGATCGTTTCATCTGCTCTCGATACGGACCAAACAATAATAGAGGTTAGACGTGAACTGTGATGACTCCTCGAGTCACAACTCCTCGAGCTGTGATGTCCAGCGGACGGTAAAACTTCAATTACTTAAATAATATTTAATAAAATAAAACTTTATATTGTAATACCTTGTATTCCTATTTATGTATTTTCTGATCTTCCCAAAAGTTGAAAGAACCTTCACGCCCTGTATTTAAAATAATTATAAAAAAACCATAACTGAATTTAATATAAAACCTTGTCCCGATCGATAATCGATTAATTCAGACTTATAGCCTTTTCGTATCTAAAGTAAGAACAATCTTGTTGGATGTTAAATATTAGAAACTAATAAAGAATCATTGCATAATTTCAATATCTTCTCGTTTATATATGATTTAATGGAGTGTGAATAAAAAATAAAACAGATAGAGAGTATAACCAATAATCACCGTACACGGTGGGTGAACCTACAAAATTCCCTTGTCTGGGAACCACAGCGCTATTCGCGGACTTCTCAGGTATTAAAGAGAGGAGAATTCCATACAAAATTTCTCTCATTCTCTTCAAAGCAGAATAGGCTTGAGCTGAATTTTCGAATAACACCCTAACTACATAAGTTTTACTCACACCAACCCCCTTATATTAAATAGAAGGATAAGGTAGATATAATTGACAACATCACGACACCTAATAAATTGAAATTCAATATAAATTGTTATATTAATTAATTAGAATAGAGAAGAGAAACAGAGACGTACATACAAGGTAAGTTATAAATTGACGAACCCAACAGTGGGGCTTAAAACGACCACACAGTAGAAGTTATAATAAATATATATATATATATATATATATATATATATATATATATATATATGCAACCATACTTTACACTACACTGTTAAGAAAAACACAAAATTTTGGGTTAAAATCGAATAACACAATTTTTGTGTTATATTTCATTAAATTAACACAAAAATTTGGGTTGATTTTAGATTTTTGTGTTAAAATTTTAACACAAAAAATTAAAATAAAAGGATAGCCAGCAGCAGATGGTTACATGACAATTTGATTCGATTTTGTGTTATTATTTCATCTTACAATTATTCGAACACAGTGAATTTTAAAACCCTTATTTTTAATTAGTCACTATTTTCATATTAAGTGATTGTTTGTAAGTGATCTATTAATACAAAATTTTATAATTTGCCGATCTCAAAAACATCATGGTACCATTTTTTGAACGCGCCTTTTGATTATTTACTCTTACAGTAATTTATTTAATTTTAGTGGTGGCTTTTACCCTCAACTAGTGGATGAAAATCATTTCTGGCATCATATTGAAATGTGTCGACCTCAAAAACGCCCAGATACAAATTTTCAGCCGGTTTATTCAATTATTTATTTTAATAGTAATTTTTTTATTAATAGGGGTAGTTTTCACCCTGATATAGTGGATGAAAATTTTTTCTGGCATCTTATTTGAATTTATCGACCTCAAAAACATCCAGTAACAAATTTTCAGTCGTTTTCTTTAATTATTTATTTTCATTTTAATTTTTTAATTACAGGGGTGGTTTTCACTTTCTTACGTCGTCGCCACGCATATTTGTGTCTACCCTGGACATGGTCTTACATAGTAGCCTTTAATATTGCTCTAAAAACTAATTATACACCAAAACGCGGCATTAAAGCATTAAAAATGTGAATGTTCTTATAACCACCCCCGACAAATTGTCGATATCACCCCAAATATAGAATTAATGTTAATTATCATGTCATTTACATTCAGCACCCTTCAAACCTTACCCAAACAAATTTGCAGCCTCTAATTCCAATTATTCAGTCTCCCACGTATTTTTGTACTTTTGGGGGTGGTTTTCACCCTTTAGCGGTGAAAGCGTACAATTATTTTTTTTTTTTACTTTGATCTAGGACCCAAATGGAGTGTATAAACAAAATATCACGTTGATACATGTACAGTCAAAATTTTGTTACGTTTTGGCGTTTTTTCCGCTCTCCTTACTGGACTAATGTGGGAAGCCAACGACGAAGCGTGGACGCAACACCCTCCCCATCTGCCAGATTGTCATTACCTATTGTTGAAGAAGGGAAAGGATTTCATCGATTCCGTAAGAAATGCGGTGAGTCATAAACACACAAGCGTGAAAAAGAAGACGTTGAAGAAGAAGTAGAAGAACGTACGGAGACGTCCTAGAAACAAGACGAAGAACAGCGAATCCGGTCTGTTACGCGGAATCCATCTAAGTAGTGCTACTACCGTGTCGTCATTTCGTCGCCTGCACGTTGTGTACAGAACGTGTGCGGAAGTGCCCGTTATAAACGGGAGCTCGTTCGCTATACCCTTCACTCTTGTGTCGACAGTCGCAAGCAACGCATCGCAACCAGCAGACTTACTACGCAAGCAAAATGGATTCGCTTATACAGAAATTTGGGAGCGTCACCGTTTACGAATACGTACGATGTCATGACAAACGGGGACGAAGTATCCGATTCGCCTGTTGCAGAACGAGACGACGCGGTACGGACCTTCTCTGGCGGCCGTTATAACGAAGGGAAAGGACGGTACGGGACTACTAAAGTCTACCTGCCAAAGAAATACGCGAAACTGTTTACCGACGAGGAACTGCAAGGCGTACAACCGAACACGCTGTACAACGGACAAAAAGATCGTGTAGTGGACATTACTATTGCAAGATTGTAAAATATTGTTTGTCTGTATTTTTGTAACACTTTTTTATTTGTGTTTTTGACAATACATGTATTGAATAACATTATAAGCGTTATTCTTTTTCCCCCTCCTCGTTCTTTTGTTGTTGTCGTCGTCGTCGTTGTCGTTGTTGAGGATAAGAAAAACTATATCGTACATTACAGAACGCTGCACTCTACCTTAAACTCGGGATGGAACTGAAAGCCGGTAATCGCGTATTAGCGTTCCGTCAGAGCGCGTGGATGAAGTCGTTCACAGACTTCACTACGGAGAAACGCAAAGCCGCGGCGAACGATTTCGAAAAAGACTTCTTTAAACTGATGATCAACGCGATGTACAGCAAATCGATAGAAAACGTCCGGAAACGATTTCTCTTTTTAAAGTCCGCGTAAACCGTGTACGGTACTCTGTGACATTTTGTGTAGTCTTTAAAATACATGTGGCTGTATTTTCCGGTTGGAAGTTCAACTTTTTGCGCTGCGTGCAGAGTGCTCTTTCATCCGTTTCCGCGCCATTTCAGGATCCGTATTATCGCGAAATCGTTGCAAACAGTAATTGTTGAAGAAAACCGGACCGTTAGCACCCGTTGTGGTGTGCAGCAGTAGACGTGACATGTTTCTAATAACACAATAATGTTTGAGCCCTTCGTCGTTGACCAGTAATAGAAGATTCACGTGCGTCCTACCTTTGTGCTCGGTTATCCGAGTAGTGTACACTTCGTCTTTTCTGTAACCGGACTCGGTAATTTCGCTTTCGTAACCGAACACGTTCACGGAAATATTCGCGTTTTGTTTTTCAAATTTTTTAATTTGAGTCACCGGCACCGGATAGTCGATCCCCTCCATATTCAGCTCGTTTTCGTACTGTCTGTAGTGAGACACGCGGTGCGGGTTAGAAGCGATCGGATGTAACCCGGCTAGAACGGACCAGAGGAAGCATTTATCGTCGTATAGATTCTGCACGTTCACTAACGTTTCCTTCCTTAATAATTTCTTCGGAGTGGGCATGTAACTTGTCCGGCCAGAGGGCGATATTTTAACAAGTTCACTTCGACGGCTACGATCCCGTTCTCGACCCATCCGTTACCTTCGCGAGTAAACTTTGATACCGATTCCAGCACTTTTCCACGCGCTCCCTGTACTGATCGTTCACGTCTTCCACGTCTGCTGCCGTTGCGGGTAAAACGAGTTGCGTACGCGACCGAAACACTCCCGTCTGCTCCAGTTCGTGATCGGATACGAGTTTTTTGAATAAGACGCGTACGGCCAAGTACCACTTGAAACTTTCCCACATATCGCGTGATTCCGCGCGCACGTCTTCCGGAATAATGTCCTCCATTCTCTCCAACAATACGGATACCGTGTCCACCCCATCATCAAAGTCGTTATACTTTATTGTCCTTACACTCCCGTTAAGCGCGATTGTACGAGTTGCGTGTACAGACATGGTTCTGTACTCTGGAATACGCTATCTTAATTCGATTAAAGCACACTTTTTTTTAGGTTATACACGTACTAGTTTTTGTTCGAATCAAGCACACTTTTTTTTAGGTTAAACACGTAGGCCTACTAGTTTCCGTCAATGTCTACGGGCACTCGGGCATATTATTGCACAACCTTTGTAACTGTATTAATAAATAAAGTAAGGTTCGTTTACACCTTTTTGTTCTTCAACGTTACGCTCCACTGTGGGGAGCGTCAATTTGTAACAAGCCGCTGTTCCTCTATGTTAAGCCCCACTGTTGTGAGCGCCAATTTGTAACACACCTGTTTACACTGGTTACAAATAAATAATTTCTTTGTGTAGGTTCAAAGAAAAGATAAAAAAATTTTATTAAAAAAAAATTTTTGTTAAAAAAAAAAATGTTATGTTTGCTTGTTATTGTAATAATTTAGAAAAAATCCTGGTTCTGTTTTGGTTAAAATTTTAAAATTCTGTGAGTTTATTTTGGTTAAATTTTACACTTCTGGTTGATCTTAACTAAATCTGGAGTTAATCAGATTATCTTCTTGCTGTAATCGATTGATGATTTTCAGCGCTGCTCCAGTATATCCCTTTCAGTTAAGATTTATCGTCTTCCAGTAAGTCCTGTAGTTAGTTAAACTCTTAATTTAATATGTGAAATAAGTGTAAAATGCAGATAATTGAAACAATTTAATGTATTAATAATAATTCTTAACGATCGATTTACAATCGATTTTGAGCAATTGTTCGACTCTTTCACAGGGATATATCGATTTGCAATTACAGGTTATTTTTTATATAAATATTAAAAAAGAGGTTCTTATAACGATTATATTTATATAGTCAGGGAAGGGTAGGCCTAGAAAGTATAACATGTACAAAAATATAAGTCTTAAAAGTAAAAAATGACAATTGGTTAATAATATATGTTTGTAGTATACAATTTATACCCAATAGTTGACTAGACGACTTCGTTGTTGGCAGACGCTTTGCATCCTGGGAAGATCAAAATGGCGGCACATCTCGCTGTGGAATATTACTGCGAATTGATGGCTGGAAATTCTAATAATAAAATCCCCTTCACAACTGTTTTATTGATCTCCGTGATAGTGTATATTGTCTATTGTGTTGTTCTGGTATCCTGGATAAGTGTTCAGTGTTCACAGGTGTTAATTGTCTTATTTTAGATGTATTGAATGTTTGCTGGTTATGGCGAAAAATCGAAAAGTTGTTACGAGGTGAATTATTAATGTTAGGTTGTTTGACCGGTTGAACTCACTTGTATTGTGTTGTGTATTGTTTGTTTTCACTATTGTGGTAGAGTAATTCACTGATTTTAAGTCAAAAAGTGTCAATTTAGGTAACTCTCGTATTTCACTGATTTTCAACTTTTACTCCATTACAATTCGTTATACGGTTTTAGAACGCGATTGAGCATCAACCGTTCCCTTTGAATGTTAACAAAGAACTGTTTTACTTCCTTCGTCTTAGGAAATATCTTGCCAAGTTAATATTGGAAAAGTATTGTTAAAATAATTTTCATTTCCTATCTACATAATTATAAAGTACATTATATATGGAATATTTTTAGTTTATTGATTGCTTTCATGAACTATTAACCACATAATTGGTTTATTTATCTCATTCTGTTTAATTTGATATGTCATAGTCCATATTTGTTGAGATTTTTGTTAAAATAGCCATATTTCTGTCTTTTTGGAAATCTAGGCCCAAAATTCTGTTTCCTGTTCTTGTACACAATTACTGCCATTTTAGGTACTATTAATATAATTATAATAAATTTCAGGTGGTCACAAATCTTTCCCTTTCCTTAATCCCTTATAAATTTAACATTTGAACTGTCTTTTAGTGATAATTCATTAATTTACTATTTCTCCTCTGAAATAGTTAGTTTTTACATTTCGAAAATTTTTAATAATTTAAGACATTTTTCTATATTACTCTTTTAAATCATAGGATCATTTACAGTAGTTGTTTATCGATCCACCTTACATAAATCTTGTTAGTTTACATGTTCATTGGTGAATTAACTAGTTTATATTAATTTTTTGGGAATTCATTATTTGGCCTAGAGTTTAGTATTTTACATACATGGTTTTTTCAAATAAAGTTAATTCTACACCTCCTCTGACTTTTAAAAGTTAACATAACATGAAATAAAATTGTTTACATAATTATTGATACCAGTAGCATATAATTCATGCTACTTATACAAAAAATAATATTTGACATTAACTAGCAGTCTTCAAAGTTAGACATGTTTGTTGGAACTATTTTGAACATACATTTTAAACATTTTATAAATTGATACAGCATCCATACCTAAACATTTTAATCTGTAGCATGCTGTTATGTAACTCAAACATCTTACACTAAATATAAACCTTATTCTATTAGAACTCTTTAAAAGTGGAGTTCATAGGCTCTGAACATTATTAGCCATTTAAATTTCTTAATTTTATTTAAACTTAATTTATTTTCAGTCCTTTCTGATTATGTTGTATTATTATCTAACCCCTTGATACAGTAAACATTCCCCCACATACTTTCTTTATTATTGGCATTACTATGAATGTTTTGATATAAAAAAGTGACCTTATTTATGAAATATAGGAAATATTTTTCATTTCAATATTTCATCACCTGTTAATTATAAAATATAAAAGTTATTAAGTAGCACCTTGTTTAAGTTATAGTTACACAACAACTTGAAGTTTATTACATTTAAAAACACTACACTGGTACACATTCACTGTTGGTTCTGACTTATATTTGAGTTTTATTATATTCTCAGACCAGACCTTTAGTCATAATGGACTGTGAAGATTTGTTTATTTTACCATATAACAACTTTAGTTGGTGCACTTCTTATCATACTACTCAATACTTTTGTCTATAATTAAATTACAATTTTATAAGGTTTTGGGGTGTTATACTTTCTTTAATGGTATTAACATTTGGTTTGGGGTTCATGGTAGTTAATAATAGGTTTTCATTGTGGTTCTCCCATCCTATATCTTCCTTTCTTCTCTTCTTCCTTCTTGGGTAAACCAAGGTACTTAGTGTTATTTTGTCCGATGGTTGGTTCGGGGTATCTTCTTTATCACCTGCTTCTAAATTTCTTCTTCCTTCTTGGGTTCGGTGTATCTTCCTTATCATCTGCTTCTAATTTTACTCTTCTTTCTTGATTTCGGGATATCTTGTTTATCACCTGCTACTAAACTTCCTCTTCTTTCTTGGGTTCGGAGTATCTTCTTTATCACCTGCTCCCAATCTCCTGGGTATTCTCCTGATTTTTTAATATGAGTTCCTTTTAATTTATTTTCTTGAATTTTATTGTGGCATTTTTATTACTTAATTACCCTTTTACTTTTATAGTGGTGTTTTTCTTTGAAGTTTAATTTTATTTTCATTTGAAATTCTTGGTTATATGTATTTTAATTATTTTTATGCTCTTAATTGAATTAATTATTAGTGGAATATCTGTCATGCTACAGATTGCCCTCCTCCAGAAGTGATTTTTTCAGACTATACCTGGTTTGTCTGAAATAATTGCTTATGATAATTATAGTAGTTTTTTTAGTATTCTTGACTTCCTTCCATTTCAAAATTTTTTCTTATATATATTTGAGCTTACATCTTTTCATTCCTACTTGATCTTCCTTGATAGTAATAGTCATCTGAGTTTCATATTTATCATTATATTTTCATTTTTCTTCTTTGTACTTTATCCTTGGGATATTTATTCCCTATCATTCCCTAACATGTGAGCTGGTGCAGTTCAGAGAGGCACTGTACGCTACTTCCTCTGCTGTCAAATACTTCACTTCTATTTGAGTACAGAGGCAAATCATCTCTGCTCAAAAAAACATATTAATACTGCTGGAATTATCTACTGACAGTTATTAAAAAAATTACATCAGAATAGTACACTTTTGTTACTATTTAAAAAATATCTTTGGATACTTCACTTCTTATATTGCTCAGAGATTTTAATATTCCTATCTCAGTTGTTCTTCTGACTTGTTAACTTGATGGTTATTTCATTTGGTATTATGGTGGGAAGCTCTTTTATTAGTATAATTATCAATGGTTATTATCATATAAAGTTTTTTGGTTATTAATGCTTTATTCATTTCTGGTTTTTATTACAATCTGTTTTTGTTTATTGTAGCATATAATTCTGATATATTTGTTTGTTTCTCAGTTTTTATTTGTTCCACTTGTTCCATGTTTTAGAACTTTCTTATAATTGTCTTTATTACATTTGACACTTATTTCATGATCATTTCATTATTGATTTATTTAATTACATTTATAACTTTGATTCTATTCTTTAATTACTTCTCTCTTGTTTTTTATTCTTTCAAATGAATGTTTTAATTAATTTGTTAATGAGGTCATTGTTTCTCCTTATACCACTTCAAAGTTTTATTATTTTTATTTCCACATAAGTTTATTCAGTTAATTGTATCACTGGTTTTTTATTTCTTTTTATATCATTTCATAGAAGGTTTTTACACTTTATTGGTTGAAATTAGACATTATTATTCTTTTAGAATTGATTGGTTTAATTCTAAATTCTTTTTCTTTCATATATCTCATGATTTTCTATAAATATGGTAAATATATTGTATTAGTACCATAAATATGGTATGAATTCTCTTCTTTTTATTTCACCATAGGTTTTTCATTTCTAGATTGTAGTAAGGTGCACTTACTTAATTTTTTAATTTTGTAGGTGTTCAACCTCTCAAAATTCTTCTCTTTTTATTTTCTCAAATGGTTTCTTTCAAATTGTTTGTAGTAAGTTATTCTTACTTATATTTTAGAATTTTTAGGGTTATTCAAAATTCTTTTCTTTTTATATTTCCAAAGTTTTTATAAATAATTTGTTTGTAAGGTAATCTTACAATTCTTTTTGAATTTTTAGGGTTAAATTCAAAATTCTCTTTATATTTCTTCTAAATGGTTTTTCTTAAAATAATTGTAGTAAGGTGATCTTACAATGTTTTAGAATTTTTTATGATTTTTATTCAAAATTCACTCCTTTTCTTTTTGTTTCTAAATGGTTTTCTTAATAATGGTAGTAAGGTGTACTTACTTTGTTTTAGAATTTTTATGATTTTAAATTCAAAATTCTCTTTATATTTCTCCTAAATGGTTTTTGTTAAAATAATTGTAGTAAGGTGATCTTACAATGTTTTGGAATTTTTATGATTTTATATTCCAATTTTTTCTGTTTCACTCTTCATGATACTTCTTCATGGATGCCTGGTTATATACACCCTTAATTTTACCAGAACCCATCTCCTTGATTTCATAGGTGTTATTATTTTTGTCCTTGGAGACTATATAGGGTCCAGTGTATAAGAGTAATAATTTCTTAGTTATCCCTTCCAGTGAACTTGGTAACTCCCTATTTTTTAATAATACTTTTTCACCAATGGTATAGGTAATTGTTTTACCCATACCTTTATGATATTTAATTCGCCGTTTCTCCTGGTCTTCGGCCACCTTGTTATAAAATTTAATTCTATCAAAAATATAGTTATTTTCCGTTGGGAATTCCAATATTTCTTCGATCTCCCTTGGGGGTTGCCTTTCGTACATGGCGGAGTATGGGGTAATTCCTATGGCTGGGTGGTATGCCAGGTTGAGGAATTCTTCTGTGGCCTCTAGATATTCTTGCCATCTCCTCTGTTGATCGTGGCAATAAGTTCGTAATATTCGCCCCACCTCTTGCAATACTCTCTCTGCCGGGTTACTGCTCGGGTGGTATACCGAGGTTTTATAAGTATGAACCCCCATTGACAGTAGGGTATTCCGCCATTTTTTCCCCTTGAATTGGGTTCCGTGGTCGGTGATGATCGAAACTGGTTTTCCGACGTTTGGGAAGTACTGGTTGGTTAATATGTCGAGAATTTTATTTGTAGTCGCCCGATTTGCTGGGTATAGCTTGATGAACTTCGTGAAATGGTCCATCACGATGACTAGATACTTGTATCTGTGACGACCCCCACTGCGGGGAAATGGCCCGCAGATGTCCAAAAACACTTTTTCCAACTTCGCCTGAGATGTTATTGGAATCATTTGCCCTTCCTTTTTCTCGTTATTCGATTTAACGAGTTGGCAAATGTGGCAACTCTTTATATATTTTCGGACCTTCCGGTTAATATCTTTAAGGTGGCAGCTCTCTTCCAGGGCCTTTATCACCTTTAAGGCGCCCATATGCCCATATCGAACATGATAGTTATTTACTATCTCCTTTTCGATATGGGTTGGAATGATAACTTTCCATTTCTCCTTCTTCAAAGATGGTTGTATGAACAGTATATTGTTGTGAACTTTATAATATCGGGCGATAGTCTCGTCCCCTGCTTCCAATCTCGTCTTAATGGATTGTAATTTCGGGTCTGCTTGTTGGTGGGTGCTCAGGTTTTCCAATAATGATTCTAGATCGGCTCTGTTACTAAGAATGTGGTATACTTTAAGTACACTCTCTTTCTCCCCCACGAACGTTTGTTTATTAATGTCTATTCGAGACAACACGTCCGCAACGACATTCTTCTTTCCGGGGATGTACTCCCACTTAAGATCATACTCTTGTAGTAACAGTATCCACCGGGTCAACCTTCCGTGACTGAGTTTGCATCTCCTTAAGAACGATATGGACTTATGGTCTGTCCGGACGGTAACGGGGTAACTAAGGATGTATGTGCGGAATTTTCCACACGCGAACACTACACTTAACAACTCTTTTTCAGTGACGTGATAATTCTTTTCGCACTGATTTAATGCTCTACTGGCAAAGCAAATCACGAAATGTTCGCCCTCCTCATCCTCTTGATACAATGTTGTGCCGAGGCTAATGTCGCTGGCATCGCAATTCAGGTAGAACGGTTTACTGAAATCCGGATGGTGAAGTATGGTGGGTTCTAGGAACTTTTGTTTAATCAGCGTTAATGTCTTATTCTGTTCTATACCCCATATCCATTTATTCTTGGATGACAGCTGCGGCTGAAATCTGGCGGTCAATTCAGAATACTTTTCCTGGAACTTGCGGTAGTAATTACAGAGTCCCAGGAATGACTGTAATTGCCTTCGATTCTTCGGTGTTGGAAATTTCTGAATCGCTTCTACTTTTTCAGCCGATGGTGAGATTCCCTGGTCGTTCAATATAAAGCCCAAGAATTGAATTTCCTTGGCTATGAAGTGAGATTTTTCTAGCTTTAGCGTGATGTTATTCGCAGCTAATTTCCTTAACACATGTTCCACACGGTAGCAGTGTTCCTCCCAAGTTTCTGAGGACACTAGCAGATCATCTACGTACACGGTGGTGAATTGTAGTGCTTCCTGGCCAAGTATCTGGTCCATGCAGTGTACAAAGACTGCGACCGAATTCACTAGTCCGAAGGGCAATCTCTTAAACTGGTAGTTCCGCCCTTCGAATATAAAGGCCAGATACTGGCGACTCTGTGGATGCAATTCCACTTGCCAGTAGCCGCACACCGTGTCCCAGGTACTAAAGTACTTGGTACCGTGGAACCGTTTTAAAATCTCTTCAATCTCACCGGGCGAAGTCCTGTCATTAATAATCATTTTATTAATTTCCCGTGCATCTAGGCATAAACGGACTTGTCCGTTTTTCTTAGGAATAGCCACGATAGGACTTGTGTATGGGGATTGGCTACTCTCTATAATGTCACGGTTAATCATCTTTGTTATTTCAGCTCTTACTGCTTCCTTTCGTGATTGCGCGATGGGGTATGACTTCCGGTTAAAGTCCACTGTGTCTCGGAATTGTAGAGTACACTGGAAGTTTTTTACTTTACCGGGCTCGTCAGAAAATACTGATTTCTACTGTTCGTAAATGTTAATTAATTTGTTTGCTTGGTGTTGTTGCAACCTTTCCCCTGTTACACCGCTCCGGAAATCCCTGATTTCCTGGATCTTTTGGGACCATAAGTCCTCATTAGTGTTATCTTCCATCTTTTGTTCAATTATAGGATTTTTATGTATATAATTGATCTTACGAATCTGTTGGTGGATATTGTTAGGAATTACTTGGTCGCTACCAACCAAGTCAGCCGTCCGAGTGTGTCCGTTTGTAAATAGTGACAATTTCTCTGTTCGTAAATCAATTATGGGGAGTTCCGCCTGAGCACATCACACCCTACCAATATGTTAAATGGCAGCCCGCTCGCCACTAAGAATTCCATTTCGATAGCTATACCGCAGCTCATCACACTGGCGGAGACTTGCCTTCGTATTGTCTTATTTTGTCGGCCGGTTGCACCTAACAAAATAATATTGTTTAACAGCAACGTCGGTAACGTTCGTCCGCATTCTCTTTGTATTCTCTCCAACTCAGTAGTACTTATGGATATTTTGGAACCAGTATCGATCATTAAATTGGCGGGGATTCCTTCTACCTCCGCATTTATATGTATTATTTCATGATTAATTTTATTGGTGGGACTAGTATTGTCCTCTTCCTATAATTCATGTCGGATGTTCTTTAGGTAATTACAACCGATTATAGTGATACGATTATTTTCATTTGTATTTGTCAACTCATTTAAATACCCAGGGTTTAGGAGCAGCAACGGGTTTCGGTGATTTATTACTGCCTCCTCCCGTTTAAATGCTCGACATCATTGTTATGGTGTGTCGCGCTGGTAGATGCATCATTCGGGAGACCTAGGGTGGGTCCCTTCCGCTCTGTTCTATGATCTACCAGTTGTTCGCTGTTGGTCAGCAGTTCAGTGTTATCTAAACTGGTACTCCGTCTAGCAGGATTGTACCTTGGTTGATCACGTTCTCGGCTCCTCTGCCTATCTTCATATTCGTGATAGCTGTTGCGTCTCTGGTGGTAGTACCTACGTTGGCGACCATCTTCCGCTCGGATGAAATTTACTCGTGGTCGAGAGAACCTATTATTATTGGGGTTACTATTCTGTGGATTGCCCCGACTATTATTATTATTATAATAATGATCGTTATTGTAATTGGGGCTTCTCTGACTATTAGGGTTTGGGTCGTATGTGTTTCGGTTACCCTGATAACCATTATTTGGTCGATTATTGTTCGGATTATTCTGAACTTGATTATTGTTATTATTATTGTTGTTGGTTTGTGGATAGGCTCTATTTCCTTGGTATCCTGTGTTGTTGTTGGTCGTACCATGGTTGGTATTTGGATACGTTCTAGGTTCTGGCCGATCATTCCTTCTCCGGCTTTGTCGGTAGTATTCCTCATTTTCGTAGTTCTCGAGGAGTTCTGTCATGGCCTGTATGGTCTTAATTTGGCTGCCTCTCCTCGCTCGAATCACCTCCTCATCATAATGATACGACAGCTTGTTGATTGGGCATTCTTCAGGTATGGCTGGTTCCAAATGTTTGGCCATACATACTTTGCCGAGGAAGTACGCCGTTATGGAGCTACCCACTTGTGGTTTATAATGGCCGTGGCATATGTTGTCACGGATTAAATTTTGGGTCGTTTCAGACCAATATTTTGCCTTGAAGAGGCTTTTAAACTGCTGGTAGTTCTCTATGTCACTGCGGTTGGCCATCCACCAATGATCGCTCATTTCCCGAAAAGACTCGTCTAATAGTTCTCGATTATGGACCCATCTGTTTCCCCTATGTTTGTCCATGTATTCTTCAATTCGGGCCAAGAACTCCATTGGCTTTCGTTTATATTGTCTGAAGTTCAACCATTCTCTATGTTCGTTTATTGGGAAATTAGTGAAGCTAGTCGGCCGGTTCCGGATTACCTCCATCTCTTCCTGGCTCTGTTGCACTTGTCCAGTGATATTTGTCATCGCCGCTTCCATACCGTCGCATCTTTCTGTGACATGGGTTCGCACCTTATTTATTTCCTCCTGTGTTACTTTTTGGTTTTCTTCCCATTTAGTTTTCTGGTGTTCTTTGACCTGGGTAATTTCTGTATTTATTACCTCCCTGACTTCCTGTACTTCACATTCCGTCTGACGGCATCTTTCGTCCACCTCCCTGATCTGTTGGTTTACAACAACTACCTCTTGTTCAAATTTTTTAACTAACTATGGATTTCTTAGTGTCGTTTATTTTTCTATTCAACTTTTCCTTCGCTAACTCGATTCTCTCGTCTACCTTGTTCATATTTTCCTGGTTGACTTCTCTTAGTTCTTCTCTTAACCGTTGGTTATTCTCGTCCATTTTCTCCTCCATTTTCTGATTATTTTCCTCCAACTTTTCCTTCAGTTGCTGATTGTCGTTTTCCATCTTCCTACTTGTTTCCTCCATCTTCTCTTCCATCTTCTTGCTGGTTTCCTCAATTCTATTATTGGTGTTTTCAATCTTACGGCCCAATTCTTCCTTTGTAGATCGGTTGTCTTCCTTCAAATCTTCATTTAAGGAGTGGTTGCTTCCTTCAAATCTTCTAATTTTTCATTTAAGGAGTGGTTGTCTTCCTTCCTTTCCTTACTCGATTCTTCTCTTGTAGAATCTAGTTTCTTATTCAAATCTTCCTTTGTAGAATCCATTTTCTTCTCCATCTTCTTGCTGTTTTCTTCTATGTCCTTTTTCAAATCTTGACTCAATTTCTTGTTATTTTCTTCCATGTCCTTACTCAACTTCTTACTATTTTCTTTCATTGTCTCCATCATCTGCCTGAACATTTCTTGTGTTGTCATGTTCTCTGTTTGTGAGGGTTTCTCAGGTTGTTCCTGTGGTGGTACAGGTTGTTTAGGTTCCACTGGGTTTACTAACTCTTCCACACCTTCTATGGGTGTTGCCTCCTTATCTCCCATATCGATTTCTTGTTCGGCCTCTGCCACCCTTTTCTTCGAAGTAGCTCGTCATTGCATTTTGCCTCCTTCTCGACGGTATAATCGCTGCCAAGCTTAATTAATTAAGCCCTCTAGTTGGACGCCAATTTGTAACTGTATTAATAAATAAAGTAAGGTTCGTTTACACCTTTTTGTTCTTCAACGTTACGCTCCACTGTGGGGAGCATCAATTTGTAACAAGCCGCTGTTCGTCTATGTTAAGCCCCACTGTTGTGAGCACCAATTTGTAACACACCTGTTTACACTGGTTACAAATAAATAATTTCTTTGTGTAGGTTCAAAGAAAAGATAAAAAAATTTTATTTAAAAAAAAATTTTGTTCAAAAAAAATGTTATGTTTGCTTGTTATTGTAATAATTTAGAAAGAATCCTGGTTCTGTGTTTTGGTTAAAATTGTAAAATTCTGCGAGTTTATTTTGGTTAAATTTTACACTTCTGGTTGATCTTAACTAAATCTGGAGTTAATCAGATTATCTTCTTGCTGTAATTGATTGATGATTTTCAGCGCTGCTCCAGTATATCCCTTTCAGTTAAGATTTATCGTCTTCCAGTAAGTCCTGTAGTTAGTTAAACTCTTAATTTAATATGTGAAATAAGTGTAAAATCCAGATAATTGAAACAATTTAATTTATTAATAATAATTCTTAACGATCGATTTACAATCGATTTTGAGCAATTGTTCGACTCTTTCACAGGGATATATCGATTTGCAATTACAGGTTATTTTTTATATAAATATTAAAAAAGAGGTTCTTATAACGATTATATTTATATAGTCAGAGAAGGGTAGGCCTAGAAAGTATAACATGTACAAAAATATGTCTTAAAAGTAAAAAATGACAATTGGTTAATAATATATAATGTTTGTAGTATACAATTTATACCCAATAGTTGACTAGACAACTTCGTTGTTGGCAGACGCTTTGCATCCTGGGAAGATCAAAATGGCGGCACATCTCGCTGTGGAATATTACTGCGAATTGATGGTTGGAAATTCTGATAATAAAATCCCCTTCACAACTGTTTTATTGGTCTCCGTGATAGTGTATATTGTCTATTGTGTTGTTCTGGTATCCTGGATAAGTGTTCAGTGTTCACAGGTGTTAATTGTCTTATTTTAGATGTACTGAATGTTTGCTGGTTATGGCGAAAAATCGAAAAGTTGTTACGAGGTGAATTATTAATGTTAGGTTGTTTGACCGGTTGAACTCACTTGTATTGTGTTGTGTATTGTTTGTTATCACTGTTGTGGTAGAGTAATTCACTGATTTTAAGTCAAAAAGTGTCAATTTAGGTAACTCTGGTATTTCACTGATTTTCAACTTTTACTCCATTACAATTCGTTATACGGTTTTAGAACGCAATTGAGCATCAACCGTTCCCTTTGAATGTTAACAAAGAACTGTTTTATTTCCTTCGTCTTAGGAAATATCTTGCCAAGTTAATATTGGAAAAGTATTGTTAAAATAATTTTCATTTCCTATCTACATAATTATAAAGTACATTATATATGGAATATTTTTAGTTTATTGATTGCTTTCATGAACTATTAACCACATAATTGGTTTACTTATCTCATTCTGTTTAATTTGATATGTCATAGTCCATATTTGTTGAGATTTTTGTTAAAATAGCCATATTTCTGTCTTTTTGGAAATCTAGGCCCAAAATTCTGTTTCCTGTTCTTGTACACAATTACTGCCATTTTAGGTACTATTAATATAATTATAATAAATTTCAGATGGTCACAAATCTTTCCCTTTCCTTAATCCCTTATAAATTTAACATTTGAACTGTCTTTTAGTGATAATTCATTAATTTACTATTTCTCCTCTGAAATAGTTAGTTTTTACATTTCGAAAATGTTTAATAATTTAAGACATTTTTCTATATTACTCTTTTAAATCATAGGATCATTTACAGTAGTTGTTTATCGATCCACCTTACATAAATCTTGTTAGTTTACATGGTTCATTGGTGAATTAACTAGTTTATATTAATTTTTTGGGAATTCATTATTTGGCCTAGAGTTTAGTATTTTACATATATGGTTTTTTTCAAATAAAGTTAATTCTACACCTCCTCTGACTTTTAAAAGTTAACATAACATGAAATAAAATTTTTTACATAATTATTGATACCAGTAGCATATAATTCATGCTACTTATACAAAAAATAATATTTGACATTAACTAGCAGTCTTCAAAGTTAGACATGTTTGTTGGAACTATTTTGAACATACATTTTAAACATTTTATAAATTGATACAGCATCCATACCTAAACATTTTAATCTGTATGCATGCTGTTATGTAACTCAAACATCTTACACTAAATATAAACCTTATTCTATTAGAACTCTTTAAAAGTGGAGTTCATAGGCTCTGAACATTATTAGCCATTTAAATTTCTTAATTTTATTTAAACTTAATTTATTTTCAGTCCTTTCTGATTATGTTGTATTATTATCTAACCCCTTGATACAGTAAACATTCCCCCACATACTTTCTTTATTATTGGCATTACTATGAATGTTTTGATATAAAAAAGTGACCTTATTTATGAAATATAGGAAATATTTTTCATTTTAATATTTCATCACCTGTTAATTATAAAATATAAAAGTTATTAAGTAGCACCTTGTTTAAGTTATAGTTACACAACAACTTGAAGTTTATTACATTTAAAAACACTACACTGGTACACATTCACTGTTGGTTCTGACTTATATTTGAGTTTTATTATATTCTCAGACCAGACCTTTAGTCATAATGGACTGTGAAGATTTGTTTATTTTACCATATAACAACTTTAGTTGGTGCACTTCTTATCATACTGCTCAATACTTTTGTCTATAATTAAATTACAACTTTATAAGGTTTTGGGGTGTTATACTTTCTTTAATGGTATTTGGTTTGGGGTTCATGGTAGTTAATAATAGGTTTTTATTGTGGTTCTCCCATCCTATATCTTCCTTTCTTCTCTTCTTCCTTCTTGGGTAAACCAAGGTACTTAGTGTTATTTTGTCCGATGGTTGGTTCGGGGTATCTTCTTTATCACCTGCTTCTAAATTTCTTCTTCCTTCTTGGGTTCGGTGTATCTTCCTTATCATCTGCTTCTAATTTTACTCTTCTTTCTTGATTTCGGGATATCTTGTTTATCACCTGCTACTAAACTTCCTCTTCTTTCTTGGGTTCGGAGTATCTTCTTTATCACCTGCTCCCAATCTCCTGGGTATTCTCCTGATTGTTTAATATGAGTTCCTTTTAATTTATTTTCTTGAATTTTATTGTGGCATTTTTATTACTTAATTACCCTTTTACTTTTATAGTGGTGTTTTTCTTTGAAGTTTAATTTTATTTTCATTTGAAATTCTTGGTTATATGTATTTTAATTATTTTTATGATCTTAATTGAATTAATTATTAGTGGAATATCTGTCATGCTACACCTTATACAAAGCTTTGAATTCACTTCCGTTTACAGCGTGAGAAAGTTCTTTCTACTTCTGTTCTGCTTGAGAACAAAGGGGTTCTCTGTACATGCAGTGTGAGAGAGGTCAATTACACCGACCTATTGCACAATTGTTTATATTATTCATTCTCATTTCCACGAAATTAAGGCCATGTGGCTTATTTCAAACATCAACAAACATCTGGAGGATTGGGATGTATTTATAATGCAGCACAAGCGTGTATGCCTTCAGTAACCTACGTGTTATTCCTTCGATGAGTACTGTCGTGATTGCGCGTTGTTACCCTACATTCTTGGCTTCTTATCACTTCTACATGAGTTTCACGAACATCGGCCGGATTCGGTAAGTCGAACACACACACACACACACACACACACACAACTCGCTGTTGTTACTTTTATTTTATTTAACATAATTTTATTTCTTTTTTATAAATGATTCCTTTAACTGTTTTCCGTAGACATACAAAATTCAAGTTGTTTCGCTTCTAAACATGAGTGCACGCGCGTGTGTGTGTTTGACCATTTCGCTTGTAGAAATCGACCAAATCACGTCACATGCATCTCTGAAAAGTGTCTTTTTTGTGGTTAAGTTCAGGTTTATAATTTCTACAGAGAGCAGTCTGTCTCTCTCTCGCTTTCTCGCTCTCCCTCTCTCTTGGTACAAAGAAAGGATAAATCATGGTGATATTTGAAGCGTAGGAATGCCACTGTATGTCGCGAATAGACCATTAAAAATACGTTTACACAGACAGTATTAATTAGATACATGACCAGGAATCGTGTGTAGAGAAAGAGAAAGTGAGAGAGAGATTGAGGGTAGTAGGGAGAGTGAGGCTATGCGTTCACTTCCGTTAGGGTGAAAGAGGTCATTCGCCTGTTCTGGTTGAGACCACAGGGTACGCTCAGCGAGAGGTCATTTACATCGTGGTGTTGCACAATTGTTTACAGTATTTGTTCTCATTCCCACGATATGGTGAGCATATGTCTTTCATCAAACATCGACAAGTGAGTGGTTCACACAGGTCGAAATACCTATCGCTCCGTCCTCAGAAAGTATGAATACTCCGGTGGGTGCACACATCTTGCGCTGTGCTTTTTTAGTTTTTATTCTTGTGCGTAATGAATTCATATTTTTTGGCGACTGTGTTGTTGTCGGGTACAAACATCGTTGGGCTGAATTCCTACCTCGTAGGCTTCTTGGTGCATTTACAGGTAAGTCGAACACACACAACTTGCTGTTGTTACTTTTATTTTATTTAACACAATTTTATATTTCTTTTTTTAAGAGATTCCTTTAACTGTTTCCCATAGACATACAAATTACAACTTGTTTCGCTTCTAAACATGTGTTTGCGCGCATGCGCGCGCGTTTGTATGTGTGTTCATTTCGCTTGTAGAATTCGACTAAATCACGTCATGTGCACCTCCGAAAAGTGTCTTTTTCTGCTTCTTACTTTCTTTGTTTGGTGTAAGTTTTTTTTTTACATCACTTTTACTTAACTGTTTACGTAATGTTATTATTTTTTATGTTTTGTACTCTGTAGTGTATATAGTAGTGGTATGTAGTCGTAATAATTATACTGAATTTAGGCTAATGCTAGTAATAATTGTCCCTTGTTACAGATGTTTTCTAAATAACACACAGCACAGAATTATTTTATTAATTATTCGATATTGCTTGAAATTTTGGTAAATATAAACCAATTGTTTGATGGATATTTTGGTTAAGTGATGAGAAAGTTATATTTCCAAACGCCTGTTCGTGGAACTAGTTGCTGATTGTCCACACACACACACACAGTTAAGTGCGGTGTTCCTGGTTTGAGGTAATGTCAAATTGTAGGCTATAGGTGTCAACATATCGGTCGTGTTTTGTATTTATTTTTCATCATTACATTTTTAGTATTTTTTAAAATATTTTTTGTGTATATTATTTTTTGTAATATCTAAGATTGTTTTTCTTAATTATACTTTTCCAAGCTTACCACCTATTTACATTGATTAAACATTGTATTTTTGTTTATAGCCTATTACTTTTATAATATCTAAAATTATTTATTACATTTTTTATATTTTTCATCTTTTTAGTTATAAGAGGTTGGTATTACGTTTTACTATCTTTTAACAGGGTAAATTTTGTGTTTATTGCTTAATTAGTTACGTGTTGTTGTGCAATCCACTTGTTAGAACTGTTCCATTGTATCACTGTGAAACAGTATGGTGCAATACGTGTTGTGTAATTACACTCATTAGTAGAACAAGAGGGGGATTGTCCCTCGACATAAACAGGAGCTCATTGGCTATACCGTTCAGTCTTGTGTCAACAATCGCGAGCGACGCTTCGTCCGGAGCCCGAGCATCGACCCCGAGATGTCCGAGACCTAGACCGAAATGATACGTTCCAGTACCCACTTCTTTAGAGGTTTTGGCATTTTTTTAGCTTTGCATTTCTTACAGTTGGACTCATTTAATTTGTTTATAGTGGCATGAAACTAACTTTTGTGGGGAGGGAGTACTGGTTCAGTAGTCTTAAGGGTTGACATAATACACGTTTTACGATCTCAAATTGCGGTTTATTGCTTCGTTATTTTTATTGTTTATAAATTACATGGTGTTAACAAGTTTTACAGATTTGATTCGAGATGTTTGTTGGTACTGTCGACTTGTTACATAATATATTGCTTGTATTAAATTATGAACGAGACCGAGACCCAAGTGAACGATACCAAGACCGAAATGAATGAGACCAAGAACGAAATGAACGAGACCAAGACTGAAGTGAACGAGATCGAGGCCCCCCCCCCGAGATATTTTGGAGAGAATCCTAGGCCAGCGATGGCATGACCGAGAGACCCCCCCCCCAAGATATTTTGGAGAGAATTCTTGGCCAGCGTCATCATGGCCAAGACCAAGGCCCCCCCCCCCGTGATATTTTGGAGAGAATCCTAGGCCTGCGACGTCATGACCGAGACCCCCCCCCCACGAGACCAAGACCGAAATGAACGAGAGTGAAATATTTTGCAAAAAAATTCACACACACACACTCCCCGCCCCGCCCCAGTGGTACAACATGGTAGGAATACTGAAACAGTTGACCGGGGGGGTGGTGGTGGTGGTGGAGACCTCTCGATCGACAGCTTGTGACTACCTCAACAGCCAGTGACGTCACTGAAACAATGACGCTACTAAAACAACAGATGATACTGAAACAATGGGCGCTACAGAAAACAATGCCTCTATTGTTTCAACACTGAACCAATAGACGCTACAGAAAACAATGACAATACTAAAACAATAGACGCTACTGAAACAATAGGCGCTACAGAAAACAATGCCGCTATTGTGTCAACACTGAAACAATAGGTGCTACTAAAATAATGACCCCATTGTTGTTTCAGTGACATCACTGGCTGTTGTTTATTCAGGTAGGTCAAGAGCCCAGCTGATCGTGACGTCATCACCTCCACCCCGCTTCCACTGTTTTAGTATTCCTACCAACACACTACTTATAGTTTTTTGGGTTGTTAGTCCATGGTCCAGAAAATTAAACATTTGCAACAGGTATTTTGGTTATGACATCTTTGTTCCTGCACCATTGATGGCAGCCGTTGTGGGCATAACCAAAACATCTGGACATGCTAATGTTGGATCTTATGGACCACGACTATCTGTTCTGACAGTTGTGGCTGTGAGAGTTTGCGTTTTTCCTTAATCTTCATACAGTATTTATTTAAAAAAAAATATTATGTTTGTACAGTTTACATTAAAATGTAAAGCACATACGTGGCATGTATTGTTCAGTTATTAATGTACTACAATCAAAATTAATTACCTGTATAAATATTTGTTCGTAGTAACTTATTATTATACAAATTAAGATGCTATGAAGGTTATATGAGTTAAATTCTTGGATTTCGTTGTCCATGACGTGTCCGTTACTTAACTAAATATAATTATTTCACTACTGACTCGGAATATAAATTTGTATGGGTAAAAACGTAAATGTTTTACCTTATAACCTGAACCGGTTTTCGCTTTTCAAAAAGCTTCTTCTGAGGTTGCCGCTGGTAGCACTGTCCGTCTTGTTGTTGGCGACGGAATCGATTTTCGAAAGATCGATGTTGTGTGTGTGGGATGTGATATGTTCGAATAATGCGTGTGATTTGAATTGTCTCTGTTCATTTCGGATGTCGTTTTTATTTGTTTTCATGTGTTTGTATATTTCCAATTGTTCTAGAGTGTCTAGTTTTCGGCCTTTTGTGTGTACGTGTAGAATGTTCATGTTATCTTCGATGTTTTTGTATGTGTGGTTTGCTTCGAAGTAGATCTTTTTAGAAGTAGGTCTATTAGATCTTTCAAAAATCGATTCCGTTGCCAACAACAAGACGGACAGTGCTGCCAGCGGCAGCCTCTGAAGCTTTTTGAAAAGTGGAAACCGGTTCAGGTTATAAGGCAAACCATTTATAAGGTAGAACTAATGGCCCATTAGTATCAACTAACAAAAACAGATACACATAGAGCAAAAGTATTTATTAAACAACCCAGTTTTTATTACATATTAACACTCTTAATACGAAGGTACACGTTTTGTAATAATATTAATAGTCTTGGATTTCGTTGTCCATGACGTGTCCGTTACTTAACTAAATATCACTATAATATTGACGACTCGGAACACAAAGTTTTTTATAAGTAAAAACGTAAAGTTTTACCTTACAGCCTAAACCGGCTTTCACCTATAGAAGGCTTCATCAGAGGCTGTCGTTAGTAGCGCTGCTCGTCTTGTTGTTGGCGACGAGAAAGTGTTTCGAAAGATTGAAGCTGTGTGTGTGTGGTGAGATGTGTTCGAATAATGCGTGCGATTTGAATTGTGTCCGGTTTAGGCTGTAAGGTAAAACTTTACGTTTTTACTTATAAAAAACTTTGTGTTCCGAGTCGTCAATATTATAGTGATATTTAATATTAATAGCTTGTTACACTACAATTAGATTGTGATTTCACGTAACTATATCTAAATTGTAGTCTAGATGAGATCATCTGTTTGGAAAGTACATACCTTACAACACATATAAGTAAAAATGTAACTTAATCTGTCAACTGATTCAGTACCAATAAAATTTGATAATTGTTAGTGGCAGGATGATGTAAATTGAAGACTCTGGTCTTGATGTGCAGTAGACAAACACCTCGTTGCGAGGCTAACAAAATTTTCATTCACTTCGCATATGTGCAGAACAGTTTTGTGCAGTGTTTCATAGCGTGAACATCGGCTGCAACAAGACTTGCAAGAACAACGGAAGCACATGCGTGACAGAGATGGAAATAATATGGAAGTGAGACTGTGAACGTTATAGCGTGTCTCCCCTCTCTTCTCTCTAGATAACTTAGGTATACTTGAAAGTGGGAGTAATTCATGCATTGGGTCGGCGCAGGTTACTGTTCTGGAAAGGCTGGCTGGCCTATACCATCATATGTTGTGCATGATGTTTCCAAGTATTATTAATAATGAGTACACACTTTTCTGACTCAGAATTCTAGTGTGTGAGATAAAGTTTTATAACTATAGTTTTCAGTTATAGTCGCGATAAATTACAGTGCGGTCAGAGAGTTTATTGTCGGCCGATTACAAGTGATTATCGGGCGATATTACTGTGTGCGTTCAAATGGTTATTAGTGTTGTGTTTTACAATCTGGCGGTATATTGTAATACAATTGTGTTTTAATATTAGTTGACATTTAATTGCGTGTGAACAATTTTTATTTGATTTGTTGTAAGAGACTGCATTGTTAATTACGAACTGTTTAACTGTGAAGATTAAAGCTGGTGATTAGTGACTTAATTGGTGTCTTGTATTTTGTTTCCACTGTACCTACGACGATCAAGTAGACCGTCGTAACAATATAGTTACATATTAGAATAGTTACATACATAGTTACCATCTTCAGTTGCATATTAGAATAATATGCAAAAACATGCTGAACACAAACAATACTTGTGTAATAACGTGGAGAAAAATTAAACAAGTATACAGTTAATGCAAATGAAATACGGTAATAATGATGTACATGGTATATGGTAAATGATATACATCTTTATGGTAATGCAGAATAAGAGAAAGTATGTTAAAGTTAACAACTGATCATGTAGAGTGCAATGATAAGAGTGTTGTTATCATGCATACGTAGTTTTTTTATAATATGTTAGAAGCTTACTTTTGTTTGTTATGTATAGATTAGTTGTTTGTTTTATTTTAACGAAAGAAGGTTCAAATTATTGTGCTTCAGTCAAGTGAAAACCTAAACATTTTCTGCCAAATAATTTAAACATTATTCGAGAATAGGTTGAATTTCTCATTTGCCCTATCAGCTACTCCAGTGTTCCGCAACCTTTTTTTACTCACGGCACACCCCAGACGGGCCTAGACTCAACACGGCACACCAAAATGTCTGTCCCTCAAAATCATATGAATCTTAATATAATTACGAAATATTACGTCGTTATGTAATCAATTTTTATTATTATTATTATTATTATTATTATTATAAAACAGGAATAGACTCATGCATTTATTAACAATTTATTAACTTTAATTCACTGTAGAAAATACGAATTTTAAAGTAAATAACTCTACTCATACCTTCAATGTGATACTTGAGCCTGCTTAGCTGCACACAGACGGCTGATTCGTGGCGGAATCGTTGACAAAACAAGCCTCATTTCTTCATCGATGGATTTGAGTCTCTCTCTCTTTGATGTTTTAATTTCAGTCAACGTCGAGAAGCCCAGTTCACACAAATATGTAGTTGAAAATGGTAATAACACATTAACTGCCATCTCGGAGATAGCCGGGTGCTGCTTATTGACAACCAAAATGTTTCCAAAGGCACTTCGAAAAATTTTAATTTCAATGTTCTGTCTTCTTTCAAATCTGCCAGTTCCTCTTTTTAAGCCTAAATTATTCGGAATATGTTTCGAATCCATAATGAATGGATCACGAACCCAGTCAAAATCTTCAACACTCTCTCCAAAATATGTTTTGAAATTCTGCTGCAAGAGTACTGAATGTTCTTTAATTAAGTCCATCAACACCTTATTATCATCAGCAATTGGCCATACAGTTGGGAACATCTCACACGATCCATTTTCAATTGTCTGTATCCACAAATTTAACTTATTAATAAATCCTTGAATCTTATCCATACTAGTCAGAATATTTTCTTTTCTACCTTGCATTTTTCTGTTTAGTTCATTCAAGTGTACGAAAATATCGGAAAGATATGCCAACTTAGATACCCATTCATCATCTGCAAATAAATCCGCATACTCATGCCCCTCAATAGTCAAAAATGCAAGTACCTCCTCTTTAAGTTCAAACATTCGCGTTAACACTTCACCTCGAGATAACCATCGTACATCTGTATGTAGCAGAAGTGTAGTGTGCTCTGATCCCATTTCTTGACACAAAACGTTAAAAAGCCGCATATTTAGGGGCCGCAATTTGATGAAGTTCACGACTTTTACTACTTCGTCCATCACAATTTTCAGAGGAGATGGCAAAGACTTAGCAACAATGGCTTCGCGGTGAATGAGACAATGGTCGGTTCGTAAGTTAGGATTTACTTCGCGTACTTTACCCACGAATCCTTTCACTCGGCCTGTCATAGAAGCGGCTCCGTCTGTACAAACACTAACGCAATCCTCCCATGTTAATTCATTACGGGCCACATATTCATTAGTCGTACAAAATATTTCTTCCCCGGTTGCTCGCTCGGGTAGTTCTTTACAAAAAAAGAAATTAGCTGCAATTACATCCCCATCAACATACCTTATGTAGGAAAGAAGTTGTGCATGACCGCCAATATCGGTGGACTCGTTGATCTGAAGTGAGAACTTTCGACTGCTCTTTATTTTCTCCTTCATAATGTCTTCGATGTCACTGGACATGTCACTAACTCGGCGGCTGATTGTGTCAGCAGAGAGAGGAATTTTTGAAATTTCAGTACCAGCTTCTAAACCCAGGACTATTTTTACCATTTATTTACACGCGGGCATTAACAACGTTTCTGCTATTGTGTGTGGTTTTTTGGCCTTTACGATAAGTTCGGCTACCTTGTAGCTAGCTTCCTGTACTTTTTGCGCAACACGTACCGACGTAGTCATGAGCGTCACTTGTTTTTATTTTGTTCCAACAACCGACGAAAATAATTCACATCTTTACTTAACAGAGAGGAATGTTTTGTTGACAAATGTCGTTTCAATTTACTGGGAACCATAGCAGCATTACTGAGTTTTTCACACAACACACTCGGGGTTTGGGCATGTTTTATCACCACACCAAAAAAACCCGTAAGATAAATAATTATCACTATATTGCCAGTGAACTACTTTCTGTTTCTTTTTTTCGGGCTCGATGGTTTCACTACTTGCACTCGAGGATGGACCACTCTGTACAAGGAACTTATCCATATCGAAAAAAAAATTGTTTAATAACACTGTAATAGAAAATAGTAAGACTGGTGTAGCAATCACAATATTCGCACTACTGCAGAGCACAGCTGTGATAGAACTGAACTGAAATACTGTAACTGTTGTCTGACAATGTGTGGGTCCTTCGGCGAAGGAAAACAGCAATAAAGTTTAAGAAGCGCCGAAAAACAGGCACAAATATCAAAACAAGACAATAAAATAATAAAAGAGAGGGAAATTTTTGCTAATCCCCGCAATTTTAGTTAAAAGCACGTACAGCCAGCCGTACACAAAAGATGCGGTGTTACAAAGAACTCTCTTGAATAGAGTTTAGAACGTTTAGAGTTTTGAACGTAAACTCTATTGTATGATTGGTGCGAGCCGCTAAAAGGCTTGCTAAAAGTCTTACGCGGCTTTCTTTGCGGTGAACACAAAGCTTGCCGCCTGTAACCCATCAAACAGGCCCAATATTTCAGGCGAGAATACAAATAACTTAAGATAAGCAAACTATAACAACAATATTGAGTAAATAAGTTACATTTAATTTCTATGAAAATATAAGTTATCAGCATGTATTAAAGAATAAACAAGCACCTTCTTACTTAAAATCGACAATTAATTTATTACAATAATAGGTAAAAGTTCGCGTCACACCTTTCACCTTGTGACGGCACACTATTGTGCCACGGCACACCGGTTGCGGAACACTGAGCTACTCTCACAGAAAACCTGTCAGTTACTGTATATGGTCAAGTAGACATCACAGACAGAAATGTGCCCAACTGTTATGAGGTTAATGTTAAGTAATAGTGAAACATTTACAAAAATATTTCTCTTGTAGGGTTTTTAATTGATCAGATTTCACTACATGCTACCTGACTTAGTGATTTATTAACTGCTACAATTTTAAGTGTATTAGTATCAGTGACAGACAACAGTTTATATAAGTGTAACAAAATATGTACAGTACTTATTTAAAGTTCAAAGTTTTAGAAACCTATTCAATGTAAATAGCGCCTATTTATTTCTTAACAGTTTTAGTAAGTATGTGTATCAAATCCAATTTAAAGTGTGTAATATCTTCTGTGGGTACATATAAAACAGATACTTTACTTACAGTGTACTTCAGATATTATTATGTTAACGATTTTTGCCATACAGTTTTATTTTGTTGTATAAAGTTGTGTACACATTTTTTTCTTTTTTAGGTAAATGTGGATAATCGAGATGCTTTAGTATATCAAGTAACAGACACCATCACAGATATGTACTCCAAAATATAGATTGTGTTTATATCACATATTGGAAGAAAGTGTAAACCAGAATGTTAAGAAACAATACTTTATATCAATGTTTCACAACATATTTGTAGTTTCTTATGTGTGTTAATAATAAATGTATGCCTTTCATTTAATTAGTGTCATTTTGTACAGTGGTGGAGCGTGACAAAATAATTTGGGTAGACATTAAAATACCAGCCAAAAGCAACCTCTTACTAAAATTGTTGATGTTCCTAATGAACCAGTAAAACTATGGTAAATAGAGTTAATGCTACCTTTCTCAGATAATAGCTAAGTGTCTGTCTGAAACACATGCATTTCATTATATAATTTGGCCTAAATATCAAGAAAAACTATCGTATTGTTATTGATGTCGTTCATGAATCTTAATTAGAAAACATTGATAGAAAAAATATAAATTTCACTCACATTTTTTAATGATGACAAATCCGGATTACTGTAGGCATTACACAAATGTTTCACATTTTCTTGTAAATGAGATCTACACGCCGTGTCTTGAAGTTTGTAAAAATATCTAATACCCTTTCCTTGAAAGTTGGGTCCTTTGAGCACATAGATGTCATTTCTTTTTCAATGGACAAAATAGCCAATTGTGATAATCATTTATTTTTCATTGCTTTACAAAGGATGTTTTAATTCTCTTCATTGTACTCATTGAACGCTCGGTCAAGCCAATGTAACTGGAATACTTAGTACTAATTTCAGCAACTTTAATGTTTGTTCATACACACTATCAAGTGGATTCTCCACAATATATACTAGCATTTTATCATCACTGCTGTAGATGTCAATAATTCACTGCTGTAGATGTCAATAATTCATTGCGCAGTATTACCAGTCAAAAATTTTGGGAACAAATATTTCAGCATGTCAGACTGGAGATAAGAAAAATTCCAATGAAATTCAACAAATTTTTTCTCATATAGAAGTTCTACAAAAAATTTATTTTTAAATTCGCCGAATCAGGCATCTAGTTGCACTGTTACAGAATCAAGAATTTCATAAGCAAAGCGTTTGTGCACTTCATTTACAGATTCTTGCAATACATTCATTATTGGGATCAGCATTCAAGCACTTATATTCATCCATACAGTTTTACCGCACTTCATTTGAATGCAAGTGGTGCAATATTTTCTTTCATTGTCCTAATTTCATTTATGCAGAGGTTTACATCACTACTATATTTTGCCTGTGGTACATTAAACAATGTTGAGTAAGTATATAATTAATTCGATCACATACGTACAAGTAAAACATGAAAGATATCGACTTTAAAATATTTAGGAACCAATTGCAGCACTCACAGGCTCAGGATCCCAATCACCACATTTGATAATAATGTGAGAAACTGCATGATATAGTTCTTTGCTTGTTGAAACTGCCCATGAATCTTAATTCCAACAGGTTGATGTTAGGTGAGGAAGTTTAAACCCTTGTTCTCGGAGTAATCAGGTCTAACAGCAGATCTACTGAAGAAACTATGAAATGCAGTTAAATTACAAATAAACAATTTAACTTCTTTAATAGTTTTTGCACTGTGTAACAAGACTAAATCAAGTTGGTGAGCATAGCAATGCACAAATATTACCTGTTGACTTGTAAGGGTTTGTACACCACCGTGACAGCCAGCCATCAACAGAAGTATCATCATATGTTCAGATTACTAATTTATTTTGAATGTTATATTCTTTTAAAACTGAAATAATTTTATTAGCCAACCCTTCTCTGCTTTTGTTGGAAGAAACATCAAAAAAACCTAAAAAGCATTCTTAAATTTTCAAACTATTGTGACAGTACAAAATGGGTATAATCATTTTCATATTGTGCAATAATACGATCTATGTAAAACTGAATAAAATACGGCTTTAGCAATTGGAAGGGTATGAATCAGACAGTGTGATGTAGGCATTACCGTCTCGAAGACTATATAATTGAACCTTATAAGGAAAGGAATTTTGTATTCTATCTGACGTCACAAGAATATCACGGAGAGAGCACGTGTTTTCGAATGACAAAATGCAATTCTGAATTTAATAAACGTCTCAAAGGGGACCACGTGACCAGCTCATATAGTATACACTGACCGATTGCCATTAGCCCAGTCTATGAACAACTCAAGGCCGTGTAATAGTCAGGAGGCCTACGCAAACACAATAATCAGTGTAGGCCTACAAAATAGTGTGAAAATCAATATAAAACAGTGATAAATACATCCCTTTGAGTATAAAAAGTAATCATCAAAATTAATTAACAGTTTAGTGAGTGTTGGAAAAAAAGTGAACTGCAAGAACAATGACGCCACATGTGGAATAACTTCTACAGATAAGTACTTTCAGAAATAGGTCGACCAAACCACCGTAAATTACCATTTACCCAGTACTAATTATTATATTCAGATAATAATGAGATCTCAAAGTTAAGGGGGGTTTTTAAGAGAGTGAATGAGGGTGTGGAAGCGAAGTACTGGTTCGCCTTGATAGATTTCAGTAAATTAATCTTGATTATGTATGTTCAATGTTGGGTGATTTACTAATCACCAGATAAATAGGGGTAACTCCCGTTGAAGTTCTGAAATGAAAATAAAAACAAATTTCTATGTCACCATGACCACTTGTTCAATGTAATTATTGCGCTGAAACCTAGTCTGTTTGCTACATCCAAATCTCGCCTAATCGAGCTTTAGAATCCTGAGTCACGGGAAACAAAGTGTTTAAATTAAGCAAGCGTTATTCAATGCACAGAGTGAAATGGTTTGCATATGTTAACCTCAAATATGCTGGCAAACCTGTTATGTGCTGATGACATGGAAGGTAGGTACGAAGAATAGATCGTGGAGATAAGTGAGAATAAGGTGGGTATGGTTGGTAAGAAAAGTATATTAACGTTACACCATGAACATATCGCACAATTATACTCAGTTGTTCTGTAACAGATGTGTCAGTTGTTTTGTCAGCTTGAATGGAAACAAAATCAGCCTGGTTTATTTCATTGTGAGTTGTTTCATTAACAGCGATGGAAACAGGCTCAATTAAATTTAATCATTCTGAATTGGAAGATGTGCTTTTAAATACAGTGCTGGTTTCTATTTGTTTATTCATGAAAGACTCTTCTGTTGCCAGTAAATTTCAAGTTTCTAAATAATTACCCTTATTAAGAGACTTGAGAAGCTACAATTTCTTCAAATAAATAATAATTAACAAAAAATAAACATTTTCCAAAATTTCTTACTTTTATCGGGTCCCAGGATCCTTCACTCGAACTCGTGACCTATAAGCGTGATTTAGGGTTCATGTTATTAAGAAATTCGACTCTCATTGCATTTGTTAATTAACTCAATTTTTATTTAACATTCTTTTTAGTACTTTCTTTTTATAATTTACTTCTTTTCGCTTTTCTTTTCTTTACGAACAAATATTTATTCTTATGTGATATTGCTAAAATGCATATATTTATTTACTAGAACTAAATTAGATATATATGAATTTAGTTATAAGAAGATATATATGAATTTAGTTATAAGACAACCCAGTACCCGCTCACTCATTCATACTTGTCCTCTATTATATTTTATCTTCCCACTCCCATTATAATGGACTAATTTTCCAATTTAAAATGAAATTCTTTCTAGTTGTTGGCCAAATATTGAAATTAGTTATTCTTACTGCACGTGCTCACTGGTTCCACCGCATGTTGTCCTCCACTGTTTTGCGTGACTGTTCCAAAAGTTGTTTTATCAGGTTTTTAATTTTGACACTATCTTGTTGTCGACACTATTAATTTCACACTAACATGATTCCTGTATAGTTATAGACACATTTTGATGGATGATTACACTTTTGGCTCGCGAGCACTATTCCATTGGACCGGCCGGTTCCACAAGGTGACGCTCAGTAAAGTTTTTCAAGATGGCCAGCATCACCCTGCTCATGACAACTTGCGTTTTCATTGGACGAGAGCATTTAACATAGACTCGCACTCGCCGCTCAGCGAAAATGTACGTGATATTCACTCTGTAAGAACGGGCATCCACGCGTGCTGACAAATTCCAAAGCTTCAGGATTTGTCGCATGTTGATGGGCTTACAGGACAAATCGACAACTGGGTGTTTCAAAAGTACACACTGCTTATTAAACTGAAACTCTGTCTGGGCGATTCCCCGTTATTCCCAATGATAAAATAATAAAACAAACCCCATACTTCTGTACCATTACAATACCCCCCCAATGAGAGGTTTTCTGCCTAAACAGAAAAACTCTCATTGCTAAAACCTAAGAGGACCAGCGTGGATATGGTGCCAACAACCCCCCCATTTCCTTAATAAATCATGGGTAATCTATCCCCCTAGTTCGGTGACTACGGCGGTACCCGAATGACATTACTGGACTTCTCTGATCGAGATCCGAACACCGTAAAATCAGACAAGCGCTCACCACAGTATCACCTAACTCTATAACATTCCATAAAAATCAATAACTGGCTTTCTACCAAACCAGATCCTCAACTGATATATCTCCCCTTTATACGTACTGGATTGCCTTTAGCAAAGTACTGGGTGCGTACATATGTGCTTTACTATCTTAAAAATAATACACCTTAACTCAAATAAACATTCCCTATTTTACAAAACCCTAACCTCAAAACAAACATTATCAGTTTCACGTCAACATAATCTACAATTCATTAGGATTATACTTTTTCTTTTAACTTCTCTTAATATCATCTCAAATCAAAAATAACTTGTTTAAATTTCAATCATTTATCCAAACAAATCTAAGTTCATGACCAAAAAATTCACATTTTAATCTAATTTCAATCATCTCTTTCAGTTAATTATTTTAACTGCATTTTGTATTTATTAACTTCCATTAATTCTGTAACCTTCGTATCACTACTAGTTCAAACAATCTACTATTAACATTTCAAAATTTTAAAACTTATTACAGTAGAACTTGGCTAATTCGAAGCTGAAGGGACCAGTAAAAAATTCGAATTATCCAAAAATTCGAATTAGGAAAATTTTAATAAGGGTAGAAAAATCAAATCAAAAACTGAAATTCAGTAAAGCAATATGTTATTTTATTAAACAATTTCCTTATACATATGTATTACAAACGTATAAACACGTTTCAGTACAAAATATAGCATTTACAGTTTTTTAAAAAAGCTAGAAACTTTTGATTGCATTTTGCAGTTAATACACTGAGTTATAGTAAACTCTTCAAGTTTATTAAATGCTTGGAAAATAGTGTCACTTACGTTCTGCTGTCCTTCAACAAAGGATGCCAAGATCTCAAGTCTTGAATGTAATTTGATGCCTGTGAAGCCGTTGGAATCGGTATCTCTGGAAGTTTTAGCTGGTCCCCTTCTTCATCTGAAGATGCACCATCATTTCTTTTGTTCATAACATCAGCCACGATCTCCGCATCTGTCTGTTCACCGCACACCGCCAAGTCTTCATCCATGTTTACAAACTCTTCGTCACGAATGCCTGCGTCATGTCCAACATCTTCCCAGTTATCCGCAGTGGTACCGACTTCTCTAGCACCTTTATTCTCCTCTTCACCTTCAATGTGGCAGAAACCACCTTTACGAAAGCAATTAGCAATTGTTTTTTGCGTAACTTGGTCCCAAGCACTGTTGCACATGCGGGCAGCTTGAAGGATGTTAATCTTGATAGTATTTTCGTGCTCATCTAAATAAGCACTGACAGAATGTTTTGGACCACAAGCCGTCTGTAAAAATGCTTAAACTTTTTTATTACACCTTGGGCCATAGGTTGAACTACTGAAGTCATGTTTGGAGGGAAAACACAACCTTTACATTTTCAATCACAGGAATAGTGTTGTGCTCTGTACAGTTCTCAATAAACAAGACGATTCTTCTGTTTTGATTCCGAAATTTCCTGTTGATTTTCAAAAGCCATCTTTCGAAAATTTCACCTGTCATCCTAGCTTTATTGTTTGATTCATATTCAACTGGTTTTGTTTTTACATTTTTGAAACAATGTGGGTTGGCTGACTTCCCTATCATTAGCAAAGGCAGTTTTTCCGAGCCATCCATGTTTGCTCCGACTAAAAGTGTTATGCGCTCCTTGCTGTGTTTGCCGCCACTACAACTTTCTCCTTTAAAAGCAAGTGTTTTGTCGGGGGTGCATTTGAAGAATAAGCCCGTCTCATCTACGTTAAAAATGTTTTTAGCATCTCTATCAGAAATCATTTGCAACAAATCGTCTTTCCATGAATTTGCAGCTTCAACGCAACAGATCCACTTGCCCCACAAACAGTTTTGAAAGACATGCCGTTCCTTTCTTTAAAGCCATCGAGCCAACCAGTGCTGGCCTTAAAATCATTTTTCCCTAAGCTAGATGCGAATTCCCGCTCTGACGAGGGGCCCACTGACTGGAATTTTTTTGTCCCTTGCTTGCTTAAACCACTTCACTACACATTCATCCACGTCAGGATTTTCTGGTCCTCGCGCTCTTTTCCTATCTATGTCGCTGGCTTTACACACACTATTCAAAATCTTCTCTTTATTTTTTAGATACGTTGACAGTGTATTTGGCGGTATCCCGAATTCCTTAGCAATTTCAGATTTCCTTTTCCACTTCCCGAATAACTGCAACTTTTTCGGCAAATGTCAATGATTTGTATTGGGTCCGTGTTGGTTTTGAAAGGGCCATGATGAACACAACACAATAAAACTGCACACCAGTCACTAAAACACACCAGTCTGTATAAAGAAAGGAACGGTCTCTCACTACAGGACACAGCTTGCACAGTAGAAACTCAAAAAGACTTTACCCTTCCACGAATGCAGGCAGACTGAACTGAAAGCAACAGTGAGAGTGGCTGACTGACTAGGCGTGGAACAAGGGACAATGGCGAACGGTACCGTTACACGAGCCAGTCACGTGTCATCGCGAGATACTGGCGCCAATTCCACGAATTTGACACAAAGGACAAGCGTCTGTTCACAAAGGGCGATGCCTGCTTGTCTGTTTCAAGTCGTGTCTCTATTGTTACGTGGTCTAGCCCATACTGCAGGCGATTTTTTGTAGTTTGAGCAAAATTTTTATTTCGAATTAACCAAAATAAGTTCGAATTACAGACGATGTTTTCGCACGGTTTTACATAGGATATTCAACGGACCACGGTAAAAGTTTGAATTATCCACGAATTCGAACTATGCACGTTCGAATTAGCCAAGTTCTACTGTATTTATTTATTTATTTATTTTTCAAGAAATAAATGAATTTAATTTTCAGAAATATATATATTCTGACAATTAATAAAAAGAAACAAAATTATTATTACCCTAAATCCAACTGAAACTATAAATTGATTACCAATAACATATTATACATATAACACCATGCATCAGCTGATGTTCTATCAATAGGTAAACATAACCTTATTCTAGGTACACTGAGTACAAGTAAACCAAATACACAAAATTATCCATAAAATAAGTCATAAAATGTCCTTGTTAACTATAAAATTATTACAGTATTTAGTACAGCACTTCAAACCACTAATTCTCATAATTAAATGTTCATTAATAATCATTGAATCACAAAGCAAATAGTAACCATTACGGAACAATAATTGGGCCATCAATAACAAACTCTCTAGTCAGAGCAAAGTAAACTTGATTTTTTACCGTGATTACGGTTAGTACTTTTTTAACTGAATACTCAGTTACTTCTTCTACATCATTGTATTATATCCCCCCCTTTAACCCAGTTACAATTAGGTAAATCACCTGCCGGGTAAACCGGATCAGGTATTTACCTTGTGCATAAATGCTGTATTTACGCCCCTGGCTTGTAACGGCCAGCTCCTTTTCCACACATACTATTTTTTCCTGACGGTGGACTGTAGCGCCCATTTGCTTCCATAAGAACTGAAGTTTATTTAGGGTGTAGACGCTGCCTACACCATTCTTGTTTCAGCGGTATAAAACATTCGGCATTACTGATGTCCAAGGACACCAGTAATCCTACTAAAATTTACTTATATGCCCTTAACATGGCACTATCACCCCCTTTGATGATAGCCGCTGTTCCATAGTTCTGGTGATTCCCCTAATTTACCCCCCGGTTAATTTCTAGAGTCACCAATTTTGAAAATAACAAGTATGGCTAGGGTACAATATGCCTAACCACACTTGCTACCAATAATCCAAATCCACGGTCAGGGTTCGGTGACGCCGTGACCGCCCGAAAATGGGGAATCACATGTAAAATTCATAATACATATTTAAAATTCCTGCACACTAACATACTAAACATAATACAATATAAACATTCATAACGCACATAAACCTCACTCCATTAAAATAAACATCTCATTTGCATCTGAATAAAATTTACAAACATTCCAACTTCAATGTCAATTGAACCTTTTATTCCTCAACCTTTGATTATTTATCATTTATTGTACCATTAACATTTCAAATTCAGATTTTATTAAAAATTTCACATCTTGCCTAAGCTAAATTCTTTCAGACTCATTTAATGTCATTATAAGACTATTTTACTTTACTTCCACTTCATTATAAAATTCATACTTACATATGGTCAACTATAAACTCAAAACTACAAACATTCATTGCAACAAATATAATGTACATAACCATATGTACCTTCTGATACATTATAACAACCATATGACTCAACAACTAAACTCCTTCTACGTTTATTCATTTACTATAAAGTTCAAATCTCAGAAACATCATTTAAATTTATTACCAAAGTTCATTTATACAACATTATTAATTAATTAATTCATCTCGAATTTATTTAATTCAATCAGTTTCTTAAAACACAAAATTACTTTAATCGCCTTATTCCAAAACAATTACAATTCATTTGCATTATAAACTCTCGTTATTTATTTAGTCGGATAAAATATTATTATTATTAAACTCAGTTCCTACTTCATACATACATTGTTACATAACCTACTGAGTACACCATAACCTATTACACAAACACAATTAACCTCACTATAAATTTATCTACAATTTTTCGTCATATTATATTATTGTTTACCACACCTCATTACATAAGTTAGCCAAGTAATTACCATAAACTAAAATAATTAAATGTTCATTCACTTCCTCTAACCACCATCATCGAAAATTAGGCTTATTTTCACATAACAATTCTCATCTTTATTTACACTCATTACCTTATTATTATTTACATAATAACCATTATCATCAATTGTATCAACATAGTATATGACAACCTCATTGCCTACTATTAATTCATAAACCCTGTCAACATTTGTTCTTTTTGTCCAGTCTCCCTTAATATTATGCGTTATCCCCAGGTAAGTTATATCATCATATTCGTCTACTATATCCATTACATCACAAGGTAAGTGCTCATCATCGACAGTGGTATCATCAAAATAATCATCAATATCTATTGCATACGGTAAGTCTTTCATATCGTCTATTTTCTCAAATTTTAATCTCTCTCTTAACTCTTTATAACTTCTACTTAACTTAAACATCTCTATCATTCTCTCTCTCTCTCTCAAAATATTTCTCATCATAACATCTGTCACAACACCCATGAACTACTTCATTCCTTGCAAAGGGCACCACAAACTTACTATAACACTTCCTGGTTTTTCCAGGAACACTATAAAAAATTAAGGGACTATTTGAAGACACCTCGTCTTCCACATAACCTCTGGAGGAAACTCTGTCCCCGTAAAACATTTGTGAAAATTCTGTTTCACAATATACCCGGGGAAAATTGGCCCTTTGCTCGCCTAACCTCTCTTCAACTACTATCTTATTACTACTCTCTATTTCCACTAAAACTTCATCGCCACTATTATCATTCACTTTACTCTCTAACACCCCATTTTTAATTATATCGCTGTTATTCTCACTTACCTTTTCGACTACTACTATATTATCATCACCACTACTTGTTAACTCATTTTTATAGCTAACGCTTACCTCGTTAATTATTTCTTCGTTATTTTTGTTCTCATTACACTCACCTGTAATTGTACCATTTTCTACCACCACCACACTCTCATCTGTATCGACACCATTGTCGTCTGCTACTTTGTTATTTTCATTTGTACTTAGCTTACACGTATCTACTCTCCACACTCCCATACATACCCTCAATACTTTGTTCTAATTCGTTGAATTTAGTTTCAAATATCTCATCGGCTTTATCAAAACGTTTATTAACTTGTATTAGTACATTTCTAATTTCATTAAAATTACTTTCGTTTGTATCAAAACGATTATTTATCTTATCAAACTTTTCATTAAAATTACTACTCATTTCATCAAATCTGTTTTCAAACGCATCAAATTTGTTATTCTGAACATCAAATTTGCTATTCTGAACATCAAATTTTATGTTAATATTACTACTCACTTTATTGATATCACTACTCAGGTTATCAGATATTGTTCTCATGAAATTATATATATATCGTCCACTGACAATTCTTTTACTTTACTTATTACAGGAGTAGATTCTGCTTTTGCTTCACTCATTACTACAGATTGTGTCAAATTACTTTCATCTATTAGGCTTGGAGTTGTCTCCATTCCTGAATCATTTATATCATCTGATTCGTATATAACACTTCCTTTGACCACATTAGGGTCTGAATGAATTTCTACCTCCCCCGTGACAGTTACTTCAGCCATGCTGACTTTATTTTCATTATTTTCCATTTTTATATTATTTATGAGATTTTCCTCTACATAAAAAATCAATCTTAAATGTATTCAGTGTTATTCAATATAGTATAATATAAGTACCACCTAACTATAACATATTATAGCATAACATCGTTTTTTGTAATTTATACGTACTCTGCCTTAACCTCCAAATCACGCTTATACTCCTGAGTAAGTGTGGTTTTTATCAAATTTATTTGTACAAACAGTCCCTGTTCGGGCGCCATTGAGAAGCTACAATTTCTTCAAATAAATAATAATTAACAAAAAATAAACATTTTCCAACATTTCTTACCTTTATCGGGTCCCAGGATCCTTCACTCGAATTCATGACCTATAAGCATGATTTAGGGTTCATGTTATTAAGAAATTCGACTCTCATTGCATTTGTTAATTAACTCAATTTTTATTTAACATTCTTTTTAGTACTTTCTTTTTATAATTTACTTCTATTCGCTTTTCTTTTCTTTACGAACAAATATTTATTCTTATGTGATATTGCTAAAATGCATATATTTATTTACTAGAACTAAATTAGATATATATGAATTTAGTTATAAGACAACCCAGTACCCACTCACTCATTCATACTTGTCCTCTATTACATTTTATCTTCCCACTCCCATTATAATGGACTAATTTTTCCAATTTAAAATGAAATTCTTTCTAGTTGTTGGCCAAATATTGAAATTAGTTATTCTTACTGCACGTGCTCACTGGTTCCGCCGCATGTTGTCCTCCACTGTTTTGCGTGACTGTTCCGAAAGTTGTTTTATCAGGTTTTTAATTTTGACACTATCTTGTCGTCGACACTATTAATTTCACACTAACATGATTCCTGTATAGTTATAGACACGTTTTGATGGTTGATTACACTTTTGGCTCACGAGCACTATTCCATTGGACCGGCTGGTTCCACGAGGTGACGCTCAGTAAAGTTTTTCAAGATGGCCAGCATCACCCTGCTTGTGACAACTTGCGTTTTCATTGGACGAGAGCATTTAACATAGACTCGCACTCGCCACTCAGCGAAAATGTACGTGATATTCACTCTGTAAGAATGGGCATCCGCGCGCGCTGACACATTCCAAAGCTTCAGGATTTTTCGCATGTTGATGGGCTTACAGGACAAATCGACAACTGGGTGTTTCAAAAGTACACACTGCTTATTAAACTGAAACTCTGTCTGGGCGATTCCCCATTATTCCCAATGATAAAATAATAAAACAAACCCCATACTTCCGTACCGTTACAGACTGCTCATTTTCCTTATGACTCCTAAAAACTAACTCTTGCCTCCCTAAATAACAAACATCTATCAAACAGCCTAATATCCTTCGATTTTGTACCAGATGTTCATTGTGCTGTACTGTTTGAATTCTAGATGATTCGGACAATGTTCTATTCTGTTAAGTCCTAGCGTGTGAAACATCTCAGAATTTTTATAAGTTTTGCTACCAGCATGTTTAGCGGCTTTAGCTTCAAGATTTGTTATAGTGCCTATTCCAACTTTGCTCCATGGTTCCTCTCCATTAAATGTCAAATAATAATAGCAGTGTAAAGTTTTGTTTCGTTTACAACCACAGAGTCACCTACATTTACTACCTCAAACTTTCTGACAACTTTTCCATCCTTCTGTGACAAATCTAAAAGTGACCAAGATATTTTTGACTTTAGCAATAACTTTTCCTCTAAAGGCAACATACTGATTTTGTATTTTGATAAAACAAATTCTAGTGAATCAAAAATGTCAGAGTTCATATCAAATACGTCTGCAGTAGAACGGGTACTACCTGATTTTTATTTTGCTCCTTTAAACCAATTAAACAGTATCCTTAAAACACTTAAAGTATGGCACTTAAAACAATTAATTGTTTACAATTAAACAATTAGTATGTAAATGATTAGACATTTCTTAGTCTATAACACTATATACAAAATTAAAAATAATTTGTAAACCCTACAAAAACAAATACCGTACTCACTATGTGTACACAATAAAACAAACACAGGTGGCCAGGCGAGAATTCTGTGCTACTAAGTGTGGGGGAGACATGTCTTCTGATGTGATGTACTGGATACATTTTTCTGCTGCACACACAGGTCCTCTTCCATTGTCATCCACCAAAGCCCTGTTAAAAAGGACATTTCAAATAATGTCTATCCTGATATTCCGTGAACAGTTGCACCACCCAGCAAGGTTTCATGGATCATGCTCGCATTAAAGCTGTACGAGCTTAAAATAAATATTAAAAATCTAGAAATCTGTGTATACAACTGAAACTCTACTTGTTTAATGAAAAAAATTTAAATTGGTATCATTTACCTTCTTAGCGAATTATCAGGGTGTCGTCTGATGTACTTAGGCAGAGAAAAACAGGCAATGCAATGACAAACACACATTGATGTGGTTAATTAACTCTTTTTATTAACTTTTAATTTTTTAATATTAATTATTAAATTTTAACTCCCTCTTCATCAATTTCTTTTATACTACATCGTTAATAATTATTGGAATATCAGTTCAATTCTGATTTACTAGCTATTCATTCGAAAAACTTGGCTTGAAAACATTGATACTTGTTACACATGAAATAAAAATAGTTGTGATACTTATGACTAAACACTTACATTCTAACCATGGTATCTAAATTATGAAAGCGACCCATATTGCTCTCTCTCTCTCTCTCTCTCTCTCTCTCTCTCTCTCTCTCTCTCTCTCTCTCTCTCTCTCTCTCTCTCTCTCTCTCTCTCTCTCTCTCTCTCATACTATAAAATTCCCCATAATTTAGTTATAACCCCGTTTTTATAAATTTGAAAAATAATTGAAATTAGATTTGAGTCGACTACTTAACCAGCGTCCTTCTGCTGACCACGTGCGGCATCTCGCATGTATATGAATGTTCTGTTTATTTGTCACATTTTTCACTTTTGCTGTTCACTCCGCTAACTTCATTTAAACTGTCGGATTTAACTGTTTATCTTCAAATTTACTGTTACACTTTAGAATATGTTAAAATACAAAATTTAAGGTTCGCGAACTGCGAACCTTGCCCCGGCCGGTGGCGAGTGATTTCATCGACTGATGACGCTACAGGTGCGTTGGTCAAAAAACATTTCCGCCAGCTCGTGCTGTGATTGGCTGCGGCATATTACATGGCTGGTTCCGGTGATCGACTTTGGTGTCGAGAGTACAGATAGCGGCACACGTGCGCACACGCACTGCCACATTCCATTGTAGTTGAGCGTTATTCACCAAGTTTTTGTTACTCCTCCCCAACGGAGGATACACGCATGTGCGCACAAGCTGACATTCCACGGTGTTATCGTTGTGCACTAGGTACGGACCGGTACAGGATTGTATACAGGGTGTCCAAACAAGTGTTAGTGGTCTCGGTGGCCGTAAAGGGTGTCCAAACCGATTATTTCCCAATAATTGATATTAAATGAAATAAAAAACATACCTCCCTCAAAATTGTCCCATTACAATACCCCCCCAATGAGAGATCTTCTGCCGAAACAGAAGATATCTCATTGCTAAAACCCCTAAGAGGACCGGTGAGGAACTGGTGCCAACAACCCCCCTTTGTTCTTACACTTCATGGGTAAACGACCCCCCTGGCTCGGCGACTATGGACGCATCTGAACGAGATCACTGGACTTCTCCGTAAGAGATCCCAACACCGAAAAATCGAACAGACAAGTACCACAGCACACCTCACCTTCTAACATGCTACCCCCAAAATCCAACACCCTGGCTTAGACTAGGCCAGATCCTCCACCGATATGTTTCCCCTTGTATGCAAGCTGGGTCGCCTTCAGCAATACTGGGCGCATACATGTACTTGTTAATTCCTACCAACAAAATTTATCTTCAGATTTTAAAAGTTTCAGTTAAATTAACATCAAAAAATTTTTTTTTTTTTCAAAACAAAAAATTTAAATTTAAAAATTTACATTTTATAAAATTTTTTTCTCAATAGGAAATTTATTTGAATTTATTTAAATTAATGAATAAACAAAATTGGCATCGCTTCCTTGCCAAAACTGGTTTAGTATAGAACACCACCCATCAGCTGACCAAAACTGGGTCAAGTCCAGATCCTTGACCTACATACGTTATGTACAAGTTACATCTGTGAATACATTAAACTCCTGTAAAATTCTGTCTTGCAACGCAAAAACATAATAAAATACAACATTTAAAATTAACAAAATATTATTATAATTAACAATTGGATTGACATTTAAATTATTCAAATAAACACTTTATAATTTTACATTTTCAAATTCTACTAAAATTTTCCCTGGTTTCAATCAAAATTTTACCTTTTTACTATGAATCTCTTTTCTTAGATAATCTCATCTCCATTACTTTGGGTGATTTAGTTATTTATACTGGCTTGAACAAATTGCAAATCATTCCTAAGTGATATTCTACAGCTGATCAGCTGACATCCCTAGCTAATTGTAAACACATTTCAAAATTGAGCAAATTGCATGAAATATATTTTTATCAATTCTTATATCTAACCTACTACAATAAAATAATACATTTAAAAATATAGGATGGATACATTATACTGAATGTATGAGCATCTAGTTATTTAAACGGAACACAAGCATTTTTATTAGATCAACATGAGAGTTAGCAATTTTTATGATATAAAATTTAAATTCGTGGCTCATCTGAGTCACCTCCCATCCACACACTCTATTGCAAATTATGTAAGACTGTGGCGCCTTTTCGCTTCCACAAAGACTGTACAATTTGGAGAAATTTGACATCTCCGTGTCTTTGCTTCTGCAGTTACATTTTAACATTATTGAATATCAACATATTCGTGGTTGTATTTAAACGCCCTTAAACGGATCTACCACCTGGCCTTGCTGTTCCTACTCGAACAGAGTGGCAGCCGCTGTTCCATAGTACCTGGATTTCCCCTAAATTTCACCCCCCATTTAATTTCTACTATATACCAATTTCAAGTCAGCTATGGTCAAGGGACTTGATATGACCATAGCTGGCCGCTAGCCAAATCCACGATTAGTGCTGGTAAGGCAGTAATCGCCCGAAAAGTCGGGGAAATCTAACTTGCATTTCAATGCCTGTTACATTCATCATTGCTATGTGCGACACGAGCGTCTATCAGTGTGCAAATTGAATTTGCACGAAAAAGGTGTGTCGCACATTTTCGCCTCCGATGGAGGTAACACTCTCTGTTACCCCCAACCCATTTCACTATCTATGAGAGCACAGGCCACCCCCGCAATAGCACCTTAATAACTAGCTAAATAATTAAAAGTGATAAACTAAAACTTTCGACAATTGCAGTTCCACACTCCACTATTCTATCACTTCATTGAGCACCAATCTACCCCCCAAAATTATCCCCACATCTTGTATTGATAACAAGTTTTTATTTTATTTAACACATTTTTTACGCAGACACCTTTGCCAGTCCAAACTTTTTCTCTATGACCAAAATAGGAACTACAACAATGGATTATCTTACAGATCTACCTTAAAAGTACAATACACTTTGTTTTCTGAAGGAAAACAACTTCTTGAAAAGTTAAGTATTTAAGTTACCTAATTTCGGTTGTTTCATTTTGAAAATTTCAATTTCTAGAACAACCTACTGTAGTTCGTGGAAAATACTAAATTTTTTTTTTTTTTTTTTTTTTTAAACCTTTCCACGAAACTAGGGGTCCCCCTCCCCGTTCAATGATAATGTTAAATTTCTAGTTTACACCAATTTGCGGATTAGGACCATTGTTGGTTTCGCCCTTTGCGGGGCTATCGTCAACCATGGTCTGCCTCCAGAATGCCAAAAACCACGATCAAAGGTGGTGAATCTGTGACCGCCCGAAAATGGGGGAGGATCCCTTCTACTTTTAAAACACCATAATATGTATATAAATAATAATAAAAATTATAATAATAAAATATAAAAGGTCTGTCTATGTATGAAAATTTTAATATTTACAAATATATCTATCATCACTCAGCTAGATAATACTTTTTTAACTGGGTCACATTATAAGTTCCTTTTATTTCTCGAGTTTGCAAATCTACTAAAACATAAGCATTCTCCATTTTCACTTGGCTAACCTCATATGGACCGTCATACAATAGGAAGAATTTCTTAATTTCTTTGTCCAATGCTGATGATTGATCGTGATTTTTTATTAATACTAGTTGTCCTACCTCGTATTGTATGGGTGTTAAATTCCGGTCATGTCTCCGTTTCCGCTGTTCGGCCTTACTCAGCAGGCGCTCCCTAGCGATTACCAATTTCCTATCATGTGGTATTTCCGTCCGGGTTGGAAATTTTACTAGCTCTTCTAATATGCGTGACGGCCTTCTCTGAAACATTAACTCACATGGGCTGTAACTAGTGGATTCATGTAAACTATTGTTAATATACCCCTCTATTTTGCACACAAAAGTGGCCCACAAAGAATGTTTTTTATGGCAAAAGGTCCTAAACATTCTCCCTAACTCCCGCATAACACGTTCACTTGGATTTGACTGTGGATGATACACTGATGTATGTTTAACTAGGATATTTTCCCAACCTAAAGTTTACCGCCAGGTGTTGCTGGTGAACTGCGAACCGTGATCTGATAATACTACTTGAGGCTTACCTACTTCAACAAGGTATTCATTTACTATTTTCCTAGCCATTACTGATGAGGTTGCCTTTTTAATCGGGTACAATTTTACAAATTTGGTAAAAACATCTAATACAACAAATAAATAGTTTACCCCTCATCGACCTTTGGGTAAAGGGCCATATAAATCAACAGCAACTAATGCTAAAGGACGGTCTGGCATTACATGCTGCATTAAACCCTCCTGCTTACGATTGTTTACTTTAGCTTTCTGACAAATTTCGCATGTTTGTAACATTTTACGCACCGTTCTTTCCATATTATTAAATTTACATGACTCCTTTAATATATCACTACATTTCTTGGGGCCTATATGACCATACCTTAGATGGCAATCTCTCACTACTTCAGGTATTATGACTTTAGGGATACACACCTTCCAATCGTCTCCCTGTTCATTTGCCCGATGAAATAAGTGTTTATTAAACAAACTAAAATGTTTCTCCTACTTATGAGGTACGTTGGGTATTTGACTCAAAGCTAATATTATTTTATTAAGTTCGGTGTCTCTCTCTTGTTCTGCTGCTAAGTTACTTATTAATTTTTTCATATCTACTTCCCCCACTTCTTTTACTATGAATATTTTATATGTATTTGCTACGTCTACTTCGGTATTATTATCAAAATCTGTTCTGGATAGGACATCAGCTACTATATTTTCTTTACCCTTACAATACTCAATTGTTGTCATATTCTTGTAATATTAGCATCCACCGCACTAACCTACCATGTGTTAATTTACAGTTTTTTAAAAACGTTAAAGCTTGATGGTCGGATCTTATGATTACCTTATTTCCTAATAAGTACGTTCTGAACTTTCTACAGGCGAAAACTATTGATAACGCCTCCTTCTCTGTCGTAGTATAGTTCTTTTCACTAGTTAATAAAGATCTACTTGCAAAAGCTACTACTCTGTGGTAACCACTCCCATCTAACTGAAACAACTCTACTCCCAATGCAATGTCTGACGCGTCTGTGTGTACATAAAATGGTTCTGAAAAATTAGGATGAGCTAATATAACTGTGTTTAAGAATTTATTTTTTATCAGCTCGAATATATTTTGCTCTTTTAAATTCCATTGCCATCGATTGTCTTTATTTAATAAATGTCCCAATTGTACTGTTAAATATGAATATTTGTCTACAAATTGCCTATAATAATTGCACAAGCCTAAGAAACTTTGCAACTGTTTAACATTTTTTGGTATCGGAAAATTTTGTATTATTTCTACTTTTTTAGGGTCTGTACTGATACCCCTTGCTGAAATTATATGTCCTAAGAAATTAACTTGTTCTTTCAAAAATTCTGACTTCTTAAATTTAACTGTTATGCCATATTCATGCAGTCTACTTAATACCCTGTCTAACCTTTCACAGTGTGTATCTATGTCTGGTGACGTAATGACTATATCGTCTACATAAACGGTTGTGAATTCTAAAATCTCTCTCCCTAGCACATAATCCAGGCATTTGATAAAAATTGAAACACTTATGTTGAGTCCAAAAGGTAGTCTTCGAAATTGGTAATTCCTACCGTTGTATAGAAATGCCACATACTGTCGAGACTCCTCTTCCAGCTCTATCTGCCAGTAGCCTGCAGTCAAGTCTAAAGTGGTGATGTATTTGGTCCCACTAAAACGTTGCAGAATTTCGCTTACTGGTTCCGGTGATTCTCTGTCTGGAACAATTATTCTGTTTACTTGTCTAGCATCTAAACATAATCTTACCGATAAATCTTTCTTTGTCACCACTACTAAAGGATTGGAATATGGTGAGGTAGATTTCTCTATTATACCTTCCCTCAACATTTTATTTATTTCCTCCTGTACTAAACCCCTCTTGGAGTATGGTACCGGATAGGCTTTAGGTGCAAAGGGTGCTTTTTCTTTAACGACTAATTTACCTTTAAAATTCTTTACTAAACCGGGTTCATCTGAAAAAACTGATCTATTTTTGTTTATTATTAATACTATTTTTTCTCTATCTTGGTAGCTAAATTCCCCCTCTTGATATAGGATTTTATTCATTTTCTCCTCCCAATTATCTTCATTTTCAAATAATTCGTTACTATTTATTCTCAAGTTACAATAATTTATCATTAAGGGCCTACACTCGTTTATATCATTGTCAGAAATTAACATTCCCTTACTAATTATTTTTAAAGCTTTCATTCCTACAATTTTCTTTTGTATGAATGGTATTTCAATTATATTATTTTTATTATTTAATTTCATAGTCTGTGTGTAATAGTTTAACTCTACTTTGAAATTATTCAAGAAATCATTACCTATTATAGCTCCCATATTTAGTCCTGGAATAACTAAGAAAGGTACATTTATTGTGTTCTCATTTACTTTTAATTGTAGCATTATTTGTTTAGTTACCTTTTTACTGCGAACACCCGTTACTCCTATAACACTAATTCCCAGTACTGGTAATTGTGGAATTGTTTCTGTAGTCTGATTTTTGATTTTTTCAAACATTCTATCGTCTATAGCAGTCAGTTCACTCCCTGAATCTACTAGAAAAATATACTTAGAATTAAACACTTCGGCTTTAAATTCTGCCATCCCGAAAGCATTATTACTCTCTCCCACTTCTTCGTCAGATAAATCATTATGTATATTGGTAATTAGTGACCCTATTGTTAGGTGATTACTAGACCGCTGGGGGCTTTCTTTTTCAACCGCCCTGATTAGTTTAACGGTATTGGAGGTGGTGGTTCACTGTAAACCCCCCTACTGTTTTGATGATGAGCTGGTGCTTCCCCGCCCCGAGTTTCATTTGGGTTACTAACATATCCCCCTCTTCCTCTATGATTAAAATTTCCTGACACTCCCCGATTGCTGGTAAAACCTCTCCCTCTATGATTCCCTCTAAACTGATCGAAACCCCTATTATAATTCTCCCCCTCCCTCGGGCACTCTCCCTTGGACCCTGACACCGGTAACATTGATTCCGCGACCCATTATAATTACTAGCTCCACAACTAGGGTTTGGACACAACCACGCCCCCTCCCCTGATCTACTCACATTACTAATAAAATGATCTGGTTGTCTTGTTTCAGTATTTATTTGTTTTGATTCATTTATTCTAAACTGGTATTTATTATCTTCTTCTTCTTTCATGCTCTGGTATGCTTCTAATATTTTTTCTAACTCTGCAATATTAGCAAAATCTCGGGTTCTGATTGTGGACCGTATGTCCTTAGGTAAATGTTTACTAATGTATCTTATAAAAGATGAAAGAGGCATTGGTGGTTCTAAGTATTTAACCTGACTATATAGTCTTGTCACATATGATGTAATACTCATGTTTTTTATATTAAAATTGCCCCACCCCATTATAGTACTACGTAATCCCTCTTGTTTCTCTTCTGACCAGTACTTATTTCTAAATGCTTGCTCAAACTCATTAAAATCTACCCAGTTATCGTTATGAGCATCCGCCCATATTTTAGCATCCCCTTTAAAGTACTTTAAAATTCTTACTAATTTAATCTCCCAACTTTCTTGGTTATATTTATTAAAACTTTTTACAGAGTTCAAAAATTGTATGGGGTTCACTCCCCTACTTTCATTACTAAAGTACCCTAATTCTACTTCCACATTCACTCTCTCACTCATATTAGTTAATTTCTGATTAATGGTTACACTCAAGTCTTCTCTGACTTTAATTATTTCACGCTCATGTTCTGCTTGTTTATTTTTTAAACTAGTTACATTAATCTTAATTGCATCAACTTGTTCAAAGTTACTTCTGAATTCATCATTTATATTTTCTTGTATTTCACTTGCTCGTTTGATTTGTTCACACTCATTAGTTATAAATTGAACATTACTGTCAATTTTGTCATTTTGCTTTTTAATTTTATCATTAAATTTACTTGTCAACGTGTCAAATTTTTTATTTGTTTCTAACATTTTCTCTTTCTGTTTTTCATTAATTATTTTTACATCATTTTTCATCTCGGCTTGTATTTTATTTATATCTATAGTCAATTCATCTCTCACTCCAGCAATAGTCTTATTCTGTTCTTCTAACTTATTGTCTATTTCTCTTAATTTTTGGTCTTGTTTGTTTATTTCTGTTTTCAGTTCTATGTTACTAGCATTTATTTCTGATTTGATTTCAATCTTAAATTCATTCAAGCTCGTTTTCAAATTATCATTTTCTGATTTCATCTCATTTTTAAATTCATTTAAACATGTGTTTATATTATTATTTTCTGATTTCAACTCATTTCTCATTCCTGACATCATCTCCATCATTAACGCTAACTGATTAAATATATTTCCATTATCCCTTATTTTTGCGTCTACTGTCTCAATCGTTAATTCGTGTGTTGTATTGTCTACACTCTCGTTAATATTTGTCGATATTAAATCGTCTTGCGTGACATTTAAAATTGACCCTCCACAATATCTTCACATAAATTTGCACTCTCGCTTTTCTCTGCCATTTCGATCAGGTTGTAAATTAATTTATTTTAATTTTTAATTCACAACGTCCCTGTTCGGGCGCCAACTAAAGCTGTACGAGCTTAAAATAAATATTAAAAATCTAGAAATCTGTGTATACAACTGAAACTCTACTTTTTTAATGAAAAAAATTTAAATTGGTATCACTTACCTTCTTAGCGAATTATCAGGGTGTCGTCTGATGTACTTAGGCAGAGAAAAACAGGCAATGCAATGACAAACACACATTGATGTGGTTAATTAACTCTTTTTATTAACTTTTAATTTTTTAATATTAATTATTAAATTTTAACTCCCTCTTCATCAATTTCTTTTATACTACATCGTTAATAATTATTGGAATATCAGTTCAATTCTGATTTACTAGCTATTCATTCGAAAAACTTGGCTTGAAAACATTGATACTTGTTACACATGAAATAAAAATAGTTGTGATACTTATGACTAAACACTTACATTCTAACCATGGTATCTAAATTATGAAAGCGACCCATATTGCTCTCTCTCTCTCTCTCTCTCTCTCTCTCTCTCTCTCTCTCTCTCTCTCTCTCTCTCTCTCTCATACTATAAAATTCCCCATAATTTAGTTATAACCCCGTTTTTATAAATTTGAAAAATAATTGAAATTAGATTTGAGTCGACTACTTAACCAGCGTCCTTCTGCTGACCACGTGCGGCATCTCGCATGTATATGAATGTTCTGTTTATTTGTCACATTTTTCACTTTTGCTGTTCACTCCGCTAACTTCGTTTAAACTGTCGGATTTAACTGTTTATCTTCAAATTTACTGTTACACTTTAGAATATGTTAAAATACAAAATTTAAGGTTCGCGAACTGCGAACCTTGCCCCGGCCGGTGGCGAGTGATTTCGTCGACTGATGACGCTACAGGTGCGTTGGTCAAAAAACATTTCCGCCAGCTCGTGCTGTGATTGGCTGCGGCATCTTACATGGCTGGTTCCGATGATCGACTTTGGTGTCGAGAGTACAGATAGCGGCACACGTGCGCACACGCACTGCCACATTCCATTGTAGTTGAGCGTTATTCACCAAGTTTTTGTTACTCCTCCCCAACGGAGGATACATGCATGTGCGCACAAGCTGACATTCCACGGTGTTATCGTTGTGCGCTAGGTACGGACCGGTACAGGATTGTATACAGGGTGTCCAAACAAGTGTTAGTGGTCTCGGTGGCCGTAAAGGGTGTCCAAACCGATTATTTCCCAATAATTGATATTAAATGAAATAAAAAACATACCTCCCTCAAAATTGTCCCATTACAGCATCATGTCTCGTAATATTTAACTTCTTAAATTAGTTTTATACCCTTTCTGAGTAACTTATGCAACTTGATTCATAAAGAAAAATTAATATTTTAAGAATAAATTATTTGGGGAGACACTGTCTACCTTGTCTCCTCTGACACATCACCACTGATTTTGTATAATATTCTGAAAGTAATTTTATATCATCATGAATAAAATAGCTAACAATTTTCAACTGTTGCCAGACATGTCAAGGCTGATGGAATTGTATAGTCACTATTTGTCTTGAAATGATACTGTTATGATGGGTGCACAGATTTTCGTGTTTGAACACTGGAAATCAAATGACAGAGGATTCATTAATCAAAACTTTTATTAAAATTTAAGTACCCAAAATCACTCACATACTTAATACCTGTTCTTCAAGGTGTTGGTAGACCAACACACACTAATATAACAGGCAATAAATATTACCAAATTAATAGTATTATAATAAATAAATATCGGTATGGAGAACCATACATGACTTCCATGTTTTAAGATTTATATTTAAAGTCATTTTCGAAATGAAATATTTCCATAGACACAATTTCTTTCTTCAGCCTAAACCACAGTACTGTGGTCACTAACACATACCACCTCACATTAGGGCACTCGATTTTCACTGCCGAAACGTCTGATTTTGCAGAAAACATTGGACAACGGCCAATGCCGGGAAGGAATCTTAACAACAAACTAGAAATGTAAACATTACATAATTGAGGATATGCTTGCCTGCCACGAACGATATATTTTCTCTCATACATGATTAAAATTAAAAAATATAGAATTTTGTTAAAGTTAAATGAAATGTTTTCATAGAAACTACTTCTTTGTTGTCAATAACATAGTACACATATAAAACTTATAAAATATCGGTATGGAGAACCATACATGACTTCCATATTCTACGATTTAAATTTAAAATCATTTTCGAAATGAAATATTACCATAGAAACTACTTCTTTCTACTTACTGCTTCAGCCTTAACCACAGTACTGTGGTCACTAACATATACCACCTCACGTTATCGCACTCGATTTTCACTGATGATGGAAGTCGATGGCATTGCCGAAACGTCTGGTTTTGTAGAAAACATTGGACTACGGCCAAATATCCCGGGAAGGAATTTTAACAAAAACTACTTCTTTGTTGCCGATAATGTTGTACACATATATATAAAAAATATGCATAAAATTAATGGCCTGTATAAGTTAATGATTGATCTCCATTAAGTAGTGCTCAAGTTTCCAAAGTTTTAATATTATGATGTCCGTAATTAAAACATCAGAGCAGGTTTAGTGTGAATGAGGGTACACCGTGGACTAAAATTTTCAACATTTCCTATTGAGCGTTACTTAGAGTAAAGCTGCGAATCTACAGTGTATGTTTCACAGAACAAACACGCGAAAAAGAAGGAGCGCTCCGAAGTCACTAATGGACCCTCAGCGTCTTGCAGAGGGTTCATTCCCTAAAGACGAAAAGTCTATCTATGAATCGTTCCTCTGTAAACACGTGCAGTTACACTGCCCAGCGATCCACAGGAAGCAAATTGATGTCCATTTTTTCGGCTTGCACGCGTTATGTTGGTGTGGGTTTCGGCACTTTCCATTTAAAAAGCGTGCAAATGTAAGAAAATAAACATGAGTGAGGCCAGAAATAACGCGAATTTTGTGTGTGTGTGTGTGTGTGTGTGTCTTCCCTGCCTTTTTATTGCTGTAGTCATAATAATAAAATGGAAACGTAAACATTACATAACTGAGATATGCTTACCTGCCACGAACGATATATTATTTTATACATGTACGAGGTGTGTTCAAAAAAAGACCGAACTATTTGTGTAGCACGTCAACTAGCGCATAGAGCGAGCTGCAGAATTAAGTGCTGCTAGCGACAGGTTTTGACGCCTGAATGCCGTTTTCTCTGTTCCGTCACGATCTTCAGTCTTCAAGCTACACGCGCTGTAGTGGGCACGGGCACACACCGTCCGGCGGATTTATAATGAAGTGAGAATGAAGATCTTAACACAACGTGTGTGTATAAAATTTTGCTGCTGACTTCGTAAAATCTTTACAGAGCTATTTCCATTGTCTTCCAAAGTTTTCATTACCATTTGCATTGGTACGCAGTTGTTGACCGATTTCAAAACGGGTCTCTTTCTGATCGTCGTCAACAAACACAGTAAGAATTTTTCAGTGACACGATACATTTAAATTTTTCTATCAAAATTTAATTTTACGATCTTAAATGGATTCTGTCAGAAAGTATCGGCATTTAAACGATGATTTACAGTTACCACATCACGAGCTTTCTTCCCATGATCTTCGATATCGCTTTGATCTGCATCGACCATTGTTTTTCCCTCTTTAAAAATTTAGAAACTACTTCTTTCTACTTACTGCTTCAGCCTTAACCACAGTACTGTGGTCACTAATGTATACCATCTCACGTTATCGCACTCGATTTTCACTGATGATGGAAGTCGATGGCATTGCCAAAATGTCTGGTTTTGTAGAAAACATTGGACTACGGCCAAATATCCCGGGAAGGAATTTTAACAAAAACTACTTCTTTGTTGCCGATAACGTTGTACACATATATATCAGTGGCGAAGTTACATGGAGGCAATGCCTACCCTAAAAAATTCTGTAGAATAAAATTATAAATACGTATGAACTACATAACGTAAAGATTATACATTGTTACTGCGACTGTCAAATTTATTAAACCGAAACGTGCTTTATTGAGCGACCGCTAGATGGTGACAGGTGAGATTCGGCATAGTTCGTTTAAAGCGAATGAGGCAACCTGAACTTGCCTCAGCGTTTTTTGTATACATCGTATGTAAGCAATGTAGTGGTGTGATAGGGAAGTGTAGGGAGGGGGGATTGTCCCGCGCTGTACACATAGAGCGTTGAGGCATGCCTCACTTCTGTGGTCCAAACAGTTAAGTTAAAGCGCCTGTGTTGTTTCTAAGTGTTTATTTTATGCGGTTATTAAAAGTGTCACTGTTATTCCGCTGAACTAACAGATGATCAAGATTGTTATTTGAATTATTTGTAACATTAAACATATATATAGAAACTAATCAAGTTTAAAAATTTGAAGTTCAATCAGTTGTATTATTGTGTATGACTAATACAAGGATTGTTCAATAGACACACGTATAGAGCTGTAAAGCATTTTTTATTCAACGATTTTAAAAGAAGTCTCCAATAACATTAAGACATGAGTTCCACTGTTGCGCTAACCTGTAGATTCCCTGCTAGTAAAATTCTTACGGCTGTTTGTGGAACCATTCGGTTACAGCAAACTCTACCTCAGCGTCCGATTTGACCCACCGTCCTTTTAGTGATTCCTTAAAAAGAATTTAAGATAAGATTTTTGCCTACCCATTCATTAACTACTAGCTTCGCCAGTAAGCAAATTGATGTCCATTTTTTCGGCTTGCACGCGTTATGTTGGTGTGGGTTTCGGCACTTTCCATTTAAAAAGCGTGCAAACGTAAGAAAATAAACATGAGTGAGGCCAGAAATAACGTGACAAAAAACTTTAAATATAACGCCTCATCTATCCATGCTGATTTCTATGATACATGCTGTGCTGGAACGGCATTTAAATTGACATTTTTAAATCCTCTGATCTTAGCCGATTTTCCAACAACTAAAAGTGGGATTTTTAATTGTACCAGATGCATTACTGTATGTAAGCAGGGTTACTCTTTCCTTCTTTATTTGATGCCCTTTTGCAGCAGAATCCAATTTTGAGGCTAATATTTTTCTAGTAACAATTTGTAATTTAAGCTGGTTTCATTGGCATTAAAAATCTGGGCAGGCTCTAGTTTATCATCCCTCACAAGTTTTCTTTTAAATTCGTTACTGGCAACAGTGTTCCCCTTATAGAATTCTGTCACTTACACTAAGTTCATGAATGCTGTTCCTTTACTTCCATCTTGACAGCCAGCCTACACTTGCAGTAAAAGAAAGGTCACCATTTGATTTTTCAGTTGTTCTAGTGCCACTGGTTGTAATGTTAGGGCCGAGGAACACACATTCCTCATTGTTGGAAAAACCAATGTACAAAGCTTCATCTAAATTTTTCTTTTTAGTCTATTTCTAATACTCGCACATTTTCACACAAAAATATTCTAATTCCTTGTTTTTTTTTTCAATTTGATACAGTGTGTTTCCCCACTCCTAACTCGTGTATGATTTTTGTTATTGTTTCACATTTATTAATACGATATATTGCTTGAAGTTTGTGTTTCATTTCTAGTCACCTTCTTATGCTTAGTTGCCATACTGTACACAACACAAACCAGCAATCACTGTATCACAAATGACAGCGTTATTAGGTACAGTACACAACTAAATGAAGCAGCAAAAGAATATTGGCGGGACAAGTAACTCATTTCCAAGAAAAGAACACGTAGCAGGTTTCTGTTTTCCTTGTACAGTCTGCTGTATTATAGTAGCCCTAAATACAATCCACTCTACAAGGTTCAATATGTCACCAACAGTATGCTCACTGCAAGTAGGTCCTGACAATCTTAATACGGCACATTGAACTAATAAATTTTTAATTTTCTGTTACAATTTCATGAAGTAGTTGGTAAAAATTAATATTCACATGCACTGGCAAAACTCCAATTTTGTTCAGTGCCCTCTAGTATCTGTTGATTGTTTTGGCAGATTTTTTCTTTTGGAAATTTTCTCGTCGATTACCCAGAAGGCTGGAATAATAAGCCCCTACTGTATTTACTCCAGTATATTATTTCCAAGCACTTACATTTTTTATTTTTGTCCTCTTCCCTACCTTTGAAGTATGGAAGTCAGCAGTGAAAATGTCCAGAGCAGTACAAATGCCTAATAATAAAACACATTAAAATATATTCTATTTCCAGTCATGTTCAAATAGTCAGTTTTATTAAAACATATAATTCTCTTATTCCTATGGCTGACAACAGTAATATCTACTCAGGACAAGTTTTCAGTTGATTGCCTATTATTTCAAGCCAGACTGTTGAGCCACTCATCATATATTGTGTCCCTTAACAGGTTTCTGAACTTTCTGCAACCAAAAATGACCTCTCACAGGATACACTTCATATAGGAATAGTATTGACTATTTGTACCAACTTAGTACATTTCGATTAACGCTAATTTGACTTTTCAGTAGCTATAGTAGAGAAACTAACTTTTCATTTACTACCCTACTTTTCTTGCCATAACTGTAAATTGGATTCTTTAAGATTTTAATTTCACACATACAATTAACTTCTATCTGTTTTAACAAACCTACATGTATAAACGTTTTACTGATTGGCTCTAGACAACTTATACCTTTAAAAATGTCTCAATTGACACTGAAACATTTTTGAAGTCTTAGCTAATTAAACTAGAAATTTTGAATAAACTTTAGACCTGAAATGTGTAGAGATTACTGATTATGAATAGTTCAGATTTTTAAATCGGGACTAGATGAATTGGCAATGTGTTACTTTTTCTTGTACAGAACAGTCAGATGGGGATGTCAGAACTTATTGTTTTTATATGTTCAACACGTACATGCTTTAAAATTCATATTCCATTTAAACATCTATTCAAAGTTCTCCTGTGTAGTTTTAGGTAAGTTCATAGTACGGATTACATTGCAATTTTATTTTATACCTGAAGATAACTTATGCATCAGAAGGTAATTTTATAATCTACACTGTTATAACTTACGCATCTGACAACACACAATACTGAAACTTGCATAACAAACAAAAGTATAAGACCAATATAACCAGCAAGCATAGCACACTTCTAGTAACAGCCAATGATTCTTATCTGTGTGAGACTAGTATAGTTTATATTTATAAAAGGGCAGTGAAAATTTTATAGAACTTTATAACTCTCTTTGTAAAAAGAATTATTTTTTGGTTGAATTTTACTTTGAAAACGCATAACGATTAGGAGGATTACCACTCACTTTTTTAACACCCCCTGACTTCCTTCATCTTTTTTTCTTTAAAAAATTTTCATTTTTAAATTAATGTAATGAATAAAAACAACAAATTTAAATTTCTGTAATATCAATATCTTATTTAATTATTTTGTAAGATAATAAGGCTCATGTAATCATACAGTAACATTGCATTTTTTACTCCATTACGAAGAGTTACTCTTTGAAAAAACACATTTTTAAAATTAGATTGGTAACACTGACAATCATCTGTACTTGTAAAATGATCGTTCGATGAGACTTACAGTCCAGCCGAGCCAGGCTGGTGTAGTTGTTGTCTCAGGAGATTGGTGGCTTCGCTGTGTTGTCCTACATCCATACTGTGACTGATTGTATTAGCAGGTTGCTGAGCCGGCGCAGCATGAGACCAATCTTCAAGCCAACCAAGACAATCCAGCAGTTTCCGAGACCAGTGAAGGACATCAGGGACCCGCTCTCGTTGTGCGGAGTTCCTTGCTCGTGCGGCCAGTTAAATTTTGGAACTACAAAATGCAGTGTTGATACCCGCATGGATGAACACCGCCGCTACTGTGGTTTGAGGCAGCTGGAAAAGTCTGCTATAGAGGAGCACGCACTCGCCAATGGCGACCATTGCATACTCTTTGAAGAGACGAGGCTTCTGCCGTCGGTGAGTGCATTTTTTCCCTGCTTGCATATGGAGTCAATCCAGATTTAGAAACATAGATAAATTGCAATGAATCGTCGGGGTGAGTCCCTCTCATTGAGTGCTCTTTGGACGCGAGTTGTAGTGAACCAATAACAATTCGCCTTTCTTCTGATTGGCTGGTAGTGTCAGACAACACCTTCATACGGACTCCAAACGTTTATAAATACGGATGTCCTACTCTCAGCCACTAGCCTTAACCACTGTTCAGTGGTCAATGACTGCAAAACCTTGGTCAGTGTGTTCCAGCCTTCTGCACTGAAGATGGCTGTCAAAGGCACGGCCAAAACGCTTGCACTCAACAACCTTGGACCACAGCCTTACAGCCCAGCAAGCCAAAATTCTGATAACATTGAAGCCGGCCATGAAAGCCTCTGATAAAAAAGTTCACTGTTCAATGAATGATGAAATTAAATCTGTTTCTGGAAAAGGTTTCATAGATATTGGTATTTGCAATTTACACATAGTATATACTGCTTTGTCAAAGGCCTTGATTATCTCGAATGGATGTATGCCAGTTAATTATTAATGTTTACTATTTCTTAAAAGGGTGGCCTCTTCCTATTGAAGATTTTGAAAAATTCAAAATGAACTTAGTGTTAAAAATCACCATTTTACAAAACATTCTTTGATTAGATAGTTAACAATGATAGATACTGTTAATAGAGCCCTTGAGCAGTGGTCCTGTTTAATCTTTTTACACTTATTCCTCTTCATACACCCAACCTTAAATATGCTACTTATTTTTTACCAATTACGTTTGCTTTAAAACAACCTGAAATGGAAGCAAACTTCAACTTGTTGCTAATAGTAATAGTAATAGTTTACAGATTTTTCATGACTTTTCTTTAATTTTCCAATGCAATGATCTGTTTATTCATTTACTGTATTTAATGTGTAATGGTACATAAGACCGTGTAGGGATTTATTGGTACAGGAAAAATAATTTTATTGTGTTTTCATGTGTTAAAAATGGTTAGATTAACTTTTCCCAATATTTTACATACAACGCAGTTCGCCAGAGTAACTTGACACCAAGGTCATGGGCGTATGTGACTTTCAACACATATTTGGACCAAGCAGGCCTCGAACAATGTTAAAAAACGTCATAACCAATATGAAATCGCAACAACGGAGGCGTAAGACAATGCCGTCATCCGTTTTAAACAAAAGAATGATGACGGAATAACCCTTCCACCTGGGTGAAGTGTACAAAGATGTCTGCCCAGTCTGCAACATACACTCAGTGTGTTAGCACGCTAAAATATTCGCTGGCGAAGTTTTGCCAGTAAAAGTGTTTTTGAACAGTTAAAATGTAATCAACAGGTAATCAGTACCTGGTAATGTAACCAGTAACATACAATGTAGATATAAATTCAGTGTAACGAAAGGACAGAATAAACAGTAAAGTTCGCCGACCACCTGGCTTGAGATGGAGAACATCTGAGTGGAAACTACAGCTACAAACTCAGGAAAGTTTCAAATCCTATAACCATTATTCATTTGATCAAATTGAGCTCAAAATTCTAATTAAAATAAAAACAAAGAATGTACCAATAATTAATATATGGGGAAAGATAGAGTGTGTGTGCGTGCGAGAGGATGCCGGCATTGGTTTATGTTTTAAGAAACTTAGTAAATCAACTCAAAAATAACTGCAGTCTATTTAAAATATTCTTGTGGCAAATTAAGTACAAAAAATTGAATAATGAAAATTAATGAATAATTAGTTGAGCGGAAGTACGTAGCCGCCATCTTGTTTGGGTGTATAAGACTCCATTTTGATTTGTAAACGTATAATGACAATTTAGAAATATTAAAACAAAAGTTTATTTTACATACATGGTGTTAGATTCATTATTTCAAAAAATCCCAAACTGTTTCTGTTTCTCGCTTAATAAAGAACCCTAGACCCAAATAAGAAAGTAACGGTGGTTATAATGCCACGTCCACGAACCGGATGTGTTGTGAATCACATGGTAAGTACGATAATAAAATAATATTATTAATAAAAAAAGTATAAGTATAAGAATATTGTTACAATGGCGACCGAACTTGGGACTTTATATAAAGTTTTACTTATATGAATGAGCCAGAAAACAGAAGCAGATTGGGTAGTGAATTAGTATATAACATAACACGTGATTAAGAGGTTATAGTGATTGTTAGGTTATATTGTTGTAGGTTAAATATATATAGAATAACAGTTTGAAAGAACAAAAATTTTTTTTTCTTTTCTCAAAATGGCAAACAATTACGAGAATGTCAGCCTACCTGACACTGTAAATGAAAGCCAGATAAGCATGACTGAATCACAAATCATGAGTGAAGGAATGCACTCAACACCAGTCATGATTAAAAAGGCTGAAGATAATATGATAAAGATGATGAAATTGCTTTTTAATGAACAAAATGCAAAGTTTGATAAACTCGATGGAAAATTTAATGAACAAAATACAAAATTTGATGAGGTAAAAAATGAAATCAAAAAACGAAATGTTAACTTTGATAAACAAATTGATGAAGTGCATGCACGTTTCGATAAAACAAAAGAGAAAATAGTAGCATTAGTTAATGAGAAGTTTGATAAACAAAAGAATAAAGTAGACGAAAATTACGACAGTAAAATGGGGGTAGAGAATAGTAGAGAATCAAATAAATTAAATGAAAATAAAGACGACAAGGTAAGTAGTGGTGAGAATTATGATAATAGAAGTAGAAATATGGTGTTAGAAAATAATTGTGTGAATATTGAGTGGTGATAAAATTATAATGGGAGTAGAATTTGATAATGAAGTGATAAAAAGTGTTGATGAATTAGAGAGAAAGTATAGAGTAGTCGGGGGGGGGGGTGAAGAAAAGGCTTCACGTGCGTATTTGGAAGACAAAAGGTCTGCAAATAGCCGTCCCTGGACTTTTTGTGCACCTGACAGGTGGTGCAGTAATTATGAGTTAGTGTTCCCTTTCGTGTATCATGAGTTCATTGGAAAAGCCCAGTGAGTCATGATAACGTTGTGTTACCCTTTGCGTGGTATGAAATAGGTCAGTGGGGTTGTGAGAGGTATTGTGATGAGAAAGAGGGAGAGAAAGAGAGAGATAGAGATTTTTAAGGTGAATAGGAATTATAGAGAATTTGTGGAAAGGTTAGGTGTAGAGATGGTGTATAATTATATTAAAATGTTACCTTGCATTGAAGCTGATACAGAAGCAGTAGATGATGTTGTTAAAGATGATAATATAACTTACCTGATTATGACAAATTATACTAAGGGCGACAGGACTATACTATATGACGACACGGTGTATGATATAATGATATGGAGTAACCCTATTCATTACAATAGTTTTGTGGAAGAATATGAGAAAAGAAATAAGTATTACATTGATGATACTAATATAATATACTCAATAATAAATAATATATGTAGACCTAAGATTAGATGGTTGTATGATGATGGTGGATAAAGTGTTTTATTGGTTATGAACATTTAATTATGTGAACAGTGTGGTTTTGAAAGGGATTGTATTATGAACTGATTAATGGTCAATGATAACGAATAATAAGCTGAATTGTATATTTTTTGTGTGTCAATGTTAAATGTATTTGTGTACTACATTATGTTGTGTATTATATGTATGTTTATATAAACCATGTATGTAATAGGAATGATTAGTAGATGATTAAACATAAATGTGGTCACAGAGTGTGTGGCTAGGAGGTTGCTACAGGGGTAGCAACGGTAAACAAATATTAAGCATTAAGTATATGATGTTGAATAAAAATATAGTTATGTTTCTGTTGTAAAGAAGTATTACAATCAAGAAAACTGATTAATAAAGTTTAACTAGTTAGATTGTTTGCCATAATAAAGTTGTGTTTTGAATTAAATATGATAGAGATATGGATAAGTTGTTGTTGCTTTTTGAAAACTTAAGGAATTATTTTATGTGTTGTTATCCTAGTATAAGAATATATTTTTCTTGTGGTGAAAAGAATGAAGTAGTATTGATTGGAGTCAGAAAGTTGGTAAATGTAGGAATGCCTAAGGAGAAAGACCTTCTGTCATAAATCTTGTTTGTTTGTTATTTGAACTTAGGAATTAAGAAAACCAATGCCTCTTAACATAAACCAATGTAGCTAAGGGGAGACATATCAGTTGTGGATATGGGATTATACAAGGCCACTATTTAAAATTTTGCATTTGATGTTTCAGAGTTTAGTGATGCTGCGACGGCGGTCCTGAGCTGGCCAGCGTGTCAGAGCAGGAACGTCAAGTGCCTAAATGGCCTTGCGGTGTTGGGATCTCACCTGAGAAGTCCAGTAAGGTCAGGCAGGTACGGTCACCATCATTGGACCAAGGGTAAGTGATTGATGTTCTTTTTTATATAAACACTACAGGGGGTTGTGGCGACATATCCGGGCTGATCCCTTTAGAAAGTGTGAGTGAGTCAATGAGAGTTTTTATGTTTCGACATAAAACTTCTCATTGAGGGGGTTTTGTAACGGTACATAAGACCGTGTAGGGATTTAGTGGTACAGGAAAAATAATTTTATTGTGTTTTTCATTTGTTAAAAATGGTTAGATTAACTTTTCCCAATATTTTACATACAACACAGTTCGCCAGAGTAACATGACACCAAGGTCATGGGCGTACGTGACTTTCAACACATATTTGGACCAAGCAGGCCTCGAACAATGTTAAAAAACGTCATAACCAATACGAAATCGCAACAACGGAGGCGTAAGACAATGCCATCATCCGTTTTAAACAAAAGAATGATGACGGAATAACCCTTCCACCTGGGTGAAGTGTACAAAGATGTCTTCCCAGTCTGCAACATACACTCAGAGCGTTAGCACGCTAAAATATTCGCTGGCGAAGTTTTGCCAGTAAAAGTGTTTTTGAACAGTTAAAATGTAATCAACAGGTAATCAGTACCTGGTAATGTAACCAGTAACATACAATGTAGATATAAATTCAGTGCAACGAAAGGACATAATAAACAGTAAAGTTCGCCGACCACCTGGCTTGAGATGGAGAACATCTGAGTGGAAACTACAGCTACAAACTCAGGAAAGTTTCAAATCCCATAACCATTATTCATTTAATCAAATTGAGCTCAAAATTTTAATTAAAATAAAAACAAAGAATGTACCAATAATTAGTATATGGGGAAAGATAGAGTGTGTGTGCGTGCAAGAGGATGCCGGCATTTATAAGTAAATGAGGCATTGGTTTATGTTTTAAGAAACTTAGTAAATCAACTCAAAAATAACTGCAGTCTATTTAAAATGTTCTTGTGGCAAATTAAGTACACAAAATTGAATAATGAAAATTAATGAATAATTAGTTGAGCAGAAGTACGTAACCGCCATCTTGTTTGGGTGTATAAGACTCCATTTTGATTTGTAAACGTATAATGACAATTTAGAAATATTAAAACAAAAGTTTATTTTACATACATGGTGTTAGATTCAATATTTCAAAAAATCCCAAACTGTTTCTGTTTCTCGCTTAATAAAGAACCCTGGACCCAAATAATAAAGTAACGGTGGTTATACATGAACCGGATGTGTTGTGAATCACAATGGTAAGTATGATAATAAAATAATATTATTAAAAAAAAAAATAAAAGTAAGAATATTGTTATAATGCCGCCCAGAACAGGGACTTAAGAATATTGTTACAAATGATTATGCTACTTTATTTGTAGGGAACACATTTAGTTGCCTTCAGACTTTGTTGCTAAATGTACAGGGGCTTTAAAAAAAATGCATAGTTAAATTATCAAATTACTTTTTTACTGTGATGCACAAAAACATTTTATTGAAGCAGCAAATCACATTATATTTAAAACTTGCCTTCATGACTTGAATCAATTGTTATTTGAGCAGTTTGAAACATATAGTATTCTGAAAATTACTTCTTTGATGCCTTTTGTTGTTGACATAGAGCGACTGACTGACGTGTGGAATGTGTTTCACTTGTCAATTGGTCATCTTGACCAATGTTAAACATGAATTGGTCAATGTTGAAAGAAATGAAACCCATATGAAAAATAGTAATGAGAATTTGAAGCATCCTAATTCATCTGTAGTTGTAAAGGCTACTTTGACTTTGTCCTATAAGAGTGGAGATAGGCAGTTTTCAAAATCAAAGTGGATAGTTGTGGAGGACAAAACCTTAATGAGGTTAAAGAACTTAAACACAAGATTATACATTAAAGATGGAACAGCAAAATTTCATGGAACAGTAGAGTTGATTCCAAATATTAAGAATCTTTTAGTAGCAGCTCGAATTGCAAGGCAAAGGTATCAACAATACCATGAAAAGAAAGGATCTTCCTTAAGGGAAGCTAAAGAAAAAGAGGAAAAGGAAAGGGAGAAAGAAAGGCTGAAAGCTGCCGAAGTAGTGAACAGAGCAAGAAAGAAAATTCTTGAGTTGAAGAACAGCTCCAGGGACTAAACGCTGAAGAACAGAGTCAGAAAACGGTAGCTAGTAGTTGATAAAATGCTGGAGGAAACCAATGAATAGATTAGTTAGTGCTATAAAGTAAAAAAAATTTCTGAAGTTGAATTAGCTCAAGCAATTATAGATCATTAAGAGCAAAGGAGCAGAAAACTGAAATAAAAGTAAAACGTTTTTCACAAGGAAATTCATGATTCTAGATTTTTTGTTGACAAATGTCCCGAGTAGAAAAACTAATACAGATTACTGTGTTGTTTATGACTAGGTATTTCTTCGAATGTTAAAATTTGCATTTTGTTAAGACTGATAACTTTGACCTTTGTTTATTGTGGCTGAAGTGCCCTCTTTAGTGTCACTGAAGGTGTAATTTTAGAAATATCAGTACTGAATAATATGTATTTCCTTATTTTACTTATGTAAATTTGTTCATAAAATAAACAGAATGATTCATTGTTTTGTTTGTGATCTTGCCTACTATTTTGTTTCCCTTTATGACAGCTTCAATAGTTGGCATTTACTGATCGTAACTAATTGTATTAGTAGTTTCTGGAACTGATAATACCGGAAATTAAGAAATTTTTAATTTTTAACATGTAACCTTCAATGTTATTTAACACTAACAAATTTAATGTTTTCTTCAAATCCTACTAAATGTTAAAACAATTTTTTGAAGGTGTCAAAACATTTTTAGCAATCTTCTGCACAGAAAAAAATTCTTTTAAAATATAATACTATCTGATTTCATAAAATAATTGTGAGAAAGCCCTTGGTCATGGCCAGTAAGTTATAAGTTATATTTTCATGTGGTGACATTTTTTAATAAAAATTATATTGATTTTTTAAATGGCATGATATTTTTGTGCCTGAGTATGGCGTGAAGACTTATTAGCTGTTTCGTAGTATTCGCTTTTTCACCTAATTTTCTCATTTTTTATACAATTTTTTCTCGCCTTTTTTAACTAGAGAATGAGTGGCAATGCTATCTTAGTACTAGCTATCTGAATTCCCTAATATAAGACAAGGTACTGGAAAAGCTGATATTACTATTATTAATATTGGAAAAGTAATCAGTTCTACACAGGGGATGTGAATTTACCAATGAATAAATAAAACCAATGTCTTAAAATACATCTTATTTCTATTTCACTAAATTATACAATATTTTTGGACTCTGTGTGTGTGTGAACACTAGGAGCTCTGAAAACATTCTAGGAAATTCATACATCCAGGGTTAATAAAGAACCAGATACTTCCTGATCCTTGTCAGTTGGAATAGCCCAGAAAATTCCTTTATATTCACATATTGTACAACAAATTTAGGAAACTCACAAATATTTTCATAATTTATATTATTATTTTGAGCACAGTGATTTTTTTGAAAATTGATTTTTTCTGAAAAACAGATTGAACAAAGCAAAACCAGGTGCACTTAATTTGTTTGATTTTTTGTTGATATTTTTTTAATTCGTTTTTCAAAAAAAAAATTGCACTAAAATCTCAAAAATTAGCTCTAATTATTAAAGCTTTCTCATTTTTGTTCACTTTTTTTTATAAACAATTTTTGTCTTTTAAATAACTTAAGAAATTTGTATAACTACAGTAAAACGTGTTAAATGCTCCCACTTATTATGCTATCCTGTACAATACATACTTTTTGTCCGGTCCCTGCATGACTCATATATGCGGAACCCATTTACTGTGCTCATCAGATCCCAAATAATATGCTTTTTCATTTGAATTTTTGAGTCATTTTAATTAACATTTGAAACAAATAGGACTTAAGGCAATGCCTTGGACTTGCTTGGTTTGTCACATCCCTCACAAACAATGACTTTTCAACTTGTGCCAGACAAATCATACATTTTCTAAAATATATACATTTGCACGAAAGCTTCATGATGGAACATTAAGTGAAGAAAGTATAATAGTGTTTGTTGCTATAAATTTTGTTAGTTCTAAAAAAACTGCTGCTAGTCGTGGTGAAAAATCGTTAATACTGTGACATGCCAACTTCATCTTATGGATCAAGTCTTAAGTTCTTAATTATTTATATCACAAATTGATTTTTTTTTTGTCAAGAAGTAAATATGAAAAATAAGTTTAACAAATGGCACTTATGGATATACAGTTTCTTTGTCTACATTATAGTTTTCAAGAATGTCAAAATTGGAACAATAAGACTGTAAGTTGTTTGTTGTACGAGTGTATGCAACGGTGTATGTACGGGGGAGGCTCAAGACCCCCCCCCCAACCGCAAAAATGTAATATGCAATTTCTTAATTTAATTCTGCTCTCATTTAAAATTAGATATTTCTGTCAATTTGGACAGGGATATAAATACTAACAAAATAAGTAGTCTATAATAACAATTATTACTTCAGTTATAATTTATAGTTCATTGAGCGGTGTATTACGATGAGTGTAACGTTCAGTAAGCTACCTGTTCTCTCTCTCTCACTTGGCGGTGCGGCCACACACACACTACACCGGCCACCGGCCACTACTACCAGTGAACCCTAAGAATTTTTACTCAAGTATTAAATAATATTTTTATGAAACTTACATAAGTACATAAAACCTTTCTCATAAAAATATTATTTAAAACATAAGTTAAATTCAGCACTTTTTTTGCAGATATCAGTTGATAAATAAAACAAAAATTTTAATAATGTTCCTATTTTCATATCTTGAATAATGCTGGTGTAATAATGAAAAAATTACTTTAAAAACACTATACATTTATACGAATTTTTTTGATAATTTTTTTTACTTAAAAAGAAAAATACAATCATTAGGCCTATATATATTATAATAAAATAATTAATTTCTAGAAATAATACTATTTTATTTAAAATGTATCGTATTTTCCAAACGTATAAACATAACTAACCTACCTACCAAATCCTGCACACCTGCCTGCGGCGTGCAGGCCCTTCGAAACGTATATGGACTCCACAGCATGCATGCAAAATTTAGAGTTTTCACGCATGCCTGTGGTGTGCGAACAGAAATTTGCTCCACGAACGCCACAGGGGAGAGGTGGCCTATACAAACTTCCATATATTGTAATGTTACATAACCCCTACCCAAATATGATAACACAATCACCATCGTTAAAACCAGTAATCACCCAATTCTAAAAGTCAGAAATGGGTATTATGTACCAAGCTATAAAAAACTTTGTACTACAAAACACTGTAAACAATAATAATCAAAATGCAGTGTACAAAGTGAAATATAGTGTACTTAGTGAAAGTGTAAACTTTTAAAAAGAGCATCTCACAGATTGGCACTGGAGATGAAAAACAATCAATACTGTAGCAGTGGGCTATATTGCTGCTGACAAGTTTTGTATTTTGTGTAATTTTGTATTGTGTAGGCCATAAAGGTCTTGTACCTAGGAATAATCTTTGTGTTTAATTTAATGATTTTGTTTAAATATAAGATAACCCAGGGTTAAATATAAAATAATACTATGTTAGCAAGATGGTATAGGAAAAATAGTCTAGAGTAAGGATACATTAAGTAAATGATAAATCATAAATAAATCAAATTAAAGGAGATTAAAATATAAATTACCAACGTACAAGCTTAAGGAAAAATATAAAGAAAAACCTTAAATAAATTAAATTCGATTATAAATAAAATCTAAAAAGGATTATTTTTATAAAAAGAAGAAATAAATTTATAATAATTAATAATAGCCTATATACTAAAAAGTATATAGATTCACCAATAAAAAACCATAAAAATTCTTGGTTACTAACAGTAACTAACTAACAAGAATTGAAATTAATTGTTAAACGATATTGGAAGTGAACGTTTTGAAAAAGTGTAATGCCTATAAAAATTTTAAGAAATTAACAAATCCCATTTGGAATAAGCAGTGCAAAATTAATAAAATTAACGAGTGATGTACACTACATATTAGAACTCCTTCGAATAGAACAATTCACGCCCATAATTTGATGAAACCTTGAAAAATCAACCTTCGATGTCCAGGCCTAGCCCACAGAACTTCGACATTTTGGTGAGATCGTTACCGAGTAAAATTTAACTAAATTATACCTCAACTATAACTTTATAACACTAGAAACAGCACCATTTCTTTAAATACTTCAGGAAAAGAGGTGAACATAAACTTTATTATTTAGTTAACCCAAAAAACCAGCAGAACGGGTTCTTGTGAACATTCCGGCCGCCATTAAATAATTTCCGTGTTTTCAGTGAAGAAACGTAATTTGCGCTCTAGCGGTCAACCAATAAACTACATAATATAAATAGTACAAATTATAAAAAAATTATTTATGTAAAGCTTGGTATTAACCCATATTCATTTCTGACTTTCTCATAGTAACAAGAACTCTATAATAACCCTGGGAAATTAATACATTTTTTCTTTATTGTTATTGAAATAAAAAAAATAAAAATATTTGTTATATATTATATGTTTGAAAATAAGATCGAACTAATTCTGTGTTGTCAGTAAGAATCGATTATCCCTTTCTGTTTTGGGAGAAGATAAAAAAATGCTAAATAAATCCAATGAATACTTTGTTGTTTGAATAAAAATGTGTATTATTTTCAGTAGATGGTAGTTGGTTACAGATTGTCAGAAGACTGAGAAGAGAACGGACAACCAGAAAATATTACGTACCATTTGGAGTTAATTTAACCTCAAATGTGTTTGTAAACGTCACAGTCAGCTGGTCTCATGAGCGGAGAAATTTGAATTAATTAATCGTATACTAAGAGAGTAATTCTCTTTGTACTCTCTCTCCTAACTACTGTCAAACAACGGTATTGAGTTCACCCAAATAAAATCTCAGGGAAATATTTACATAATCACACACACTCGATTTTTGGAAACATTGAACATAAAATATAACAAATTCTGTGACTCTTATTAAAGTGAGATTTTCGAAGAGTATAAATAGACGTAAAATTACTACTACTCAGGGAAATAAACTGCGAGACGTTACAAGATGACGTACAAACGTGGTGTTTAAGTAGGAAAGTATATCAGCAAGACGTAAATTGACTCGGAGAGAACCGCGAGACGTTACAAGATAGCTGCTTCAACGTGGGGCAAATAAAACATTATTTCAATAATTAATTATAGTGACGATCGCAAGGGTGACGAGAAGATCGATTGACTCGGAGAGAACCGCGAGACATTACAATATTTATCTATTTTCGGCAGTGATCAGAGATAGTCGTTCAGGCGATATTTACACCATTCGTGCACACATTGCTGTCATTGTCCACCATTGTCACGTTTGTGTTTGTTTAGCAGTACAACGTTTATTAAATCAGCTGTTTTTGTAGTTTTATTAGTGATTATTTGATTGTTTGTTGAGTCAAAGATGGAGCCTAATAAGCCCAAACTTGATGACAAGACAAAAGTACCAAAAAGAAAGTCAGCACTTCAGAGTTCTTTGTAACAAAAACTAAATTACCGAAGTGTGGTAGTGTAGCAGAAACGCCAACATGTTCTTTGTCAACTTCTACATCATCTCAGCAAGAAAGTTGTGTTAGTGAGGCTTGTGGCAATGGCAACACTGTTTCCGAGCTTGTTTCTGAATTCTCTGGCAATAGTGAAATTATAAATCCTGGCTGTTCTGACAAAAATGTTCTTTCACAAAACGAGTCTTCATTATTAGGTAAAATAGCAGACATTAGTAATTTATTACTACAATATAAATCTCAAATTGATGATAACCTGAAGTCTGCCATCCTTTGTAAAAATTACACTGAAAGTATGGCTGACCACAAATTTCCTGTAAAAAAAGAAGGTGCAATGATGCGTTCATTCCAGTATTCTTGGTTGGTGAAATATGATTGGTTGGTTTATTCTAAATTTGAAGATGGTGTGTATTGTAAATATTGTATTCCCTTTGGAAAACCACTTCTCACAATGCTGATATTGGCACTCTTATTAATCATCCAATTAAAATGTGGAAAAAAGCCTTAGAAACATTTAAAAATCATTGTTCATTTCAGTACCATGTAAACAGTTTACTGGATCCAGAATCGTTTAAACAAATATACAAAAATATAATTTGCAATGTACAAGAACTTGCAAACACTTCAGTGAAAAATAAGGTGGCTGAAAATAGAAAGAAGTTGGTGAGTATTGTGAAAACAATTATTTTGCATGGTAGGGAAACTATTCCTCTTCGAGGGCACAGAGAAGGCAGTTGTTCCTCTCTTCTGGAAGAAGATGAACAAAACTGAGGAACCTTCAATGCTCTCCTTAGATTCAGAGTAGATGCTGGTGACAGTATATTAAAAGTTCATCTGTGTCCGTTTTTTTAAAAAAGAAAAAATTATTGAAACATTTCTTACCTTTGTTGCATTGACCTCAATATGAGGAGAGGACTTGGCAGATGTCATATTAAATGTTTTAAAAGACTATGATTTAGATATTATCAAGTTACGTGGTCAAGGGTATGACGGGCCATCAAATATGTCAGGGAAATTGCAGGGTGTTCAAGCTAAAATTAAGGAAAAACTACCATATGCTGCATACACTTATTCCTGGCGCCACGTTTTAAACTTAACAGTTGTCTCAGCTACACACAGTGAATCTGCCTCCCGACAGATAAAGAATATAATTAAATTATTTTACCTTAATCCGTCACTGTGACCGCTTGGTTTCTGTCTTCTTACGCGTTTCGGATTAAACTTAATCCATCATCAGAGTAAAAAATCCGTCAGTTATGACTTCGTTAAAACATTAAAAGGAGACACTAAAGTACATCTATGTATATATTATACAAACACAGCGACGTACGCGGATGTGAGTGCGCACTCGACACCGGTTGAAGACGTACTCAACCGGTTAAGACAGAAACCAAGCGGTCACAGTGACGGATTAAGGTAAAATAATTTAATTATAATAATTGTGACGCGGATACCAGTACAATGACTTTAAGATAAAGAATATGCTAGGTACTGTTAACAATATTACTAACTTTATCAGAGATAGCTATATAACATGAGAAATTCTTAAGAAACATCTTTCTATGAAAGAAACCAACAAAATTGTTTTGACACAACTGTGTGAGACAAGGTGGGTGGAGAGACACACAGCATTTTTCGATTTCTTGAAATTTTTTGGCATCATTGTCACAACTCTTGAGGAAATAAACAAGTTAGGCTCGAAACCTTCTATGGCCTTCTCTCTTTTGCAAACTATTTTAAGCTATGAGTTTTTAGCTAGCTTGGTAGTTTGTGCTGAAATGAGCGGTCTAATGCTGCCAGTGACAAGATACTTGGAGAAACGTAATATTGATCATTCCCAAGCCAAAAAGTCAGTAACTAATCTGCAAAATGCTTTGAAAAAAAAGGCGGAAAAAAGTTTTATAAATAATGTAAGTAGATGTTTTTAAATTTCCATTACACAAAAAATTAAAAGAATATTGCTACGGATGTATTTTTGTAAGCAATGGCGTTTTTTATTTAATGCTATAATGTTTCGTATACTGTACTCCTGCATATAATATAAATTAAATAATAAAACAAAGTACACATTGAAATTAAAGGTAAATAATCACTTGTATTAAAGAGTAACATTAATATTCGATAACCATTTAAAACAATTATGTATTAATTAACTTCTGTACGTTACACATATTTGTATTATGTATGAACAAGTAAATAAAATATCAACATGGATAAAAAATATTGAAGCTGGAATGTATAAGTATGGAAAAAATTATTGAACTGTATTTTTCAAATTTTTTTAGCCAGTGGTGAGTGCTTTGCCCTTTATAAAACGTTTAACAAAAAACAAGTAACAATAGTTTACTAAAAATAACATTTAAGTAAAGTAATATTAAAAATTATAGGTACGGTATATTAATTGATAATTTTGAAACAATAACTTATAGTTTCTGAAAACTCTACAGACGTTGTAAATTAACTTAACTTGATGAGAGCTAAAATAAAAAAATAAAATAGAACTCGCCGTTAGAAAGTATGGACCTTTTAAATTATAATTGTTTAAAGTAAAAAGGAAATTATAATTTTTTTTATGCACATGACATAAGAAAATCTTTTATAACAATATTATTCGTTTTCTCCACATGATCGTTAATCCATTCACACGTTGCATTTAAAGGCTTTCATGATTTGAAATCCTTCGGACATAATGAATATTGGCTTACATTTCTCTTTGATTGGTTACAAATTATTGCGGCAATCAGATTTTGACAGGCCGTGAATCTCGTTATAAACAGTACTGTTATGTAGATGCCAGCGAGCGGACGTGCAAGCACACACACACACACACACCAATTTTGTGAACACCATGTTTTCCTTATTTAGAGTGTTGACGCTAAGCATTGTACTTATTCTGTCGAATAAAGACATATTCCTTAGGGACCATATTCATTGCTTTTTTTAAGTGTCCAATCTAAAGTGTTTTTCTGAAATAATTTTCAGTACTCATATCTTTACATTACATCTATTGCTATAAAAACAAGTGATGCAAAACTGAAGAAGAAAATATTATTTCCTTATAAGCTTGATCGGAGTGTAACATACATACCAGTATGACATACTGGTACAGTTAAATTCAATAGAGATACAGCAGATTAAAATACGACAGAAACTTTTAACAGACGTCACAGAATTTCGGGAATCTGGTGAGCTTGAGCTGTATTTGTTTGTTGTCTAGTTTGTTAGCGTAAAAGTACGATAGACCTATATACAATGTAAAGCATACATTTCAAATTGTGTAAATATTCCAACGTGTCATTTGCAACTAATTTTAATTACTGGTACTAGCAAAAACTAGTGTTTCATAAAAATTATCTTTTCCAAATTAAAAATATACAATAATTTATGAAAAAGACAATGTTTTAAATTCTTATCTTAGTTTTTAAACAACATAACGATTCTCAAATATGTACAGAAAAATAATTAATTAAAGCAATTGCTGGAGATCTAATGTAATAGCAGAATCAATATTAAGGTTCAAAATAAAATAAAATTTCTAATTTAAAAATTAAAATTAAATGACACCAATAACAATTTATTTTATAGATTAAAATTAATATCGCCTGCAAATCTTTAATATTCGTAAATGGCTTAAATACATGCATTTAAAAATTTTACATATCGTTAACATACATTTTTACGTACTCTCATATGAGTACCATAGACAGTAAACAAAAACAGAGAAGTCAGTGTAACCCTTATTTTGATCATAAATTCACCTTTACAGTAGCTCTGAATTTTACATTGGCGAAGCACAAAAGAATTAACTTGTAGCAGAATATTCACATATCAGGCCAGCCATGTATAAATAATTTTATAACAGATATGATTTACAATAAACGAGACTGAATGTCAAATTAGTCGCACGTGTAGTTATAAACCAAAGCTGAATTTGAAAATGTTATAAACTTTTAACTTCACTTTAGATATCCATTCATCTGTATATAAATGAAATCTAAAAAAACATGACCATTTTTTTAAAACAGAGTTAATAGCTTGTGAAGCATCAAACTCAAATGTAAATCAGACTCAAGTCGCAACAAAGAGACATAATTGTTTAGGTGACCAACATTAATAAATTTTAACAACACAGAATTAAGAATTTTGTTTTTAATATCCGACTGTATTTTTCCAATTTTATTAGCCAGTGTTGAGCACACTGCCCTTTTCAAAACGTTTAACATAAAATAGGTAACAATATATAATGCGAATTTATGCATTATATTTAATTGATAGGATAATTAATAGATTTAATTAATTAATTGACAAATTTATTAATTACAGACTGTGTAAAAATGTAAATTAGTTATGCTGTTATATGCACATTCTTTTGATTAAAAGTGAGCAATTAAGTGGCTGTTTATTAATTATCAAAAGGTGTATCAAACAATGCAAAGTTATGCGGATCTGGGTTCTCAAAACACGTTTATTATATTCATGCTCTTATCATCTAACATTACACATACGAAATACATATATTCCTGTAAATGGTACATAAAATAAACAATTCCTCCTTAATTGGGATATATCCTGAAATAAAACACATAGGCCTACATAAAATACACATCATAAAATTCACATCATTACTACTTCTAATTATACACATTTATTGTTACTTTTAATGTATTCATACCCCAGATTTATGGTCTGCTTTAATTAATATGTTTATTAGATTGAATTTTGTTTATTTAAGAGTATGTTTTTCTCAAGTATGGATTCTTTTTAAGTTACAGTTACTCAAGCGGGATTCTTTTTAAGTTACAGGTCAGTGGTTTTTCTACGTTAACATAATATATAAAATTTTACTTGGTATGGAGTATCCATAGTGCATTGACTAAACTCTGAATTTCCCATCCTCGTTCCTGTGCTGCCGTTGTCACTTGTTGTCTGAAATGTTGTTGATCCGAACATGTCGTTCCCACTTTCCACGTCTGTCCCGCACTCCTATGTCATTACATCGCCAAATTCTCGCGTAAAGATCAGATTTACATACTACGAGTCTTTTGTAATTTCACTTATTCATTCACAGTTCCGCATTTAAGATAATTATATTGATTAACCTTATACACTTTGTATATAGTTCATACAAGTTTCGCGTACATTGTCCTTGATTATATACACATATCACTTTGAATTCGTTTACAAATTGTTTCTGTCACTACACTTCATCGGTTAATATTATACCGAACGATACACTTGTAGATTGTTGATGTTTAAAACAAAACGTCCGTATAATACATTGTTAGTTAATGTTCTAAGTCTGTTAATACATTGTACATTGTACTTGCTTACGCGCAATCTGCCTAGCGCACTTACGTCACCGTAGCGGTGTTCCACATGGTCACCCGCTGCGACTAATCAGTCTACACTCAATCTTTGAACAGTGCGTTTGCACCCTTATTTTTTAGCCAAGCCGCGGCAACCTAAATTTTCTATGTTCTTCTTATTTCTGATCTAGTGTCAATGCTACACATTATGTAGCCTTACATTCATATTATATTTTGGCTATGAGCTAAGACGTAATTGCGTGGGCCTGCGTTTCTAAATGATTTCAATAAACGTTACTTAATCATAATTTACAGTCCACTAATTAATGTAAAACACTTTCTGACTTCCTACCAGCTTCCTTAAGCTTGCAAAACTAACTCAAGATGATTTCGAGAGTGTTAAGCACGCAACATATGGTCCTCCGACCCCGGATTTGTATTTCACGGACGTGACTAAAACCATGGACAATTCGTCTCATGGTTTAGTGCATAAGCAGGCCTATCAACATTTCTTTTCTTCAATTTAAATTCAACAACTCGTCAATTAGCACCTACTTTTGGGAATCGTATCACACGACATTGGGGACGTCATATTTTGCCAACCGAACATTGGAATCATCATTGCAGCATATCCAGCACGTGGCATTCAGCATTGGGAAAATCCAGAGCAGCCTATCTAAACAGGATTCCACTGCATTGGACATGACCGGACAGGCAACGACCATGTCTACATTATCCATGCTTGAGTACCTGACACGACTACGAGGGTTCCGACAGGCTTTCGATACCTTCTAGAACATGCCGATAAGTACCATTTCAACTGATTGAACTCATGTTGTGCATTAGTTTCAACTTGCATAATTCGCATATTTTTTCTCAATATTATTAAATTAAACAAAGCAGTATAGAAATAATAATACGATTTAATAATCTAAAACAATTTAAATATTTTTCAATAATTTGAATATGAACTTATAATTTTTTTGTGAACTCAATTAATATTCTCTTTATTTCTAAGTCATATCTTTTCAAACAGCACTCATGTCATTGATGCTTACTGCTATATTGTTTGTAACGCCTAATTCAGCATTTTATTGTCACATAAATTTAGTTAAGATATGTTGTAACTATTACCATGTCGTTGCGTGACTTTATGATTTGGACTTCCTGCCTGGTCTGGCTCATCTCGTTGCATTAACTTGGCCTTTGTAGCATCATTTAAATTCTTGTTCTTTTTATTTGTTCATACCCAATCATGGCGGATATGAAGGTGCTGATCAAGAAACGTGGCACGATCAAGGCCTCTATATCGCGCATAAATACTTATGCCGACAATTTCGATCATGATACGCATGACAATCATGCATTAAAAATAAAGCTTCGCCACCTTATGGAACTATCAGCTAAATATGATGAGATCCAAACACAAATCGAGTCTGAGGACCCCGATTTTGCTTCTGCTAGCGATAGGGTTCAAACAGAAGACGACTTATGCAGCATAGAATGCAAGCTGCAAAATTTAATAGACCATGCCGAAGAAATGACCAGGAAGGCAGCAAGTCCATCTGAGGTAGTTACATTCAGCACGCCTCCCATTCAATTGCAACCTATTAAGTTACCCTGCTTCTCAGGTGATATAATCGAGTGTCAACACTTTTACCACATGTTTTTGGAGCTAGTTCATGTCCGAACGGACCTGACTGGCATCCAGAAGCTTCACTATTTGCATTTATCATTAAAAGACGAGGCGCTGAATGTCATAAAATCGCTACCTATCACGCACGATAATTACACGGTGGCCATTGAGTTGTTAAGGGCGCGCTATGACAATAAATTGATTGTAACCACTTATCACGCAGCAAACGTACTGGGCATGAGATACATTCAACGTGAATCCGTGCTCAGCATTTCTAAATTCATAGATGACCTCACCGCCAACAAAAAAGCGCTGAACTCATTAAAACTTTCTGTTAATACGTTCAAGCTTATTTTTGTGCATTTTCTATCCCAAAAACTTGACGAGCATACGTGCAGGTTGTGGAAGGAAACCTTAGGCGAAAAACAACTTCCTATTTATGATAATTTCATTAAGTTTTTAAATTCAAGACGTCAGCTGTTACAAAACATAAATGCACCGACCGGTTCGTCTGGCTTTAGACAGGTTAGCGATAATGCTTCTTATCGCAAATCAACTTAGCACGCAGAGTTCACTGGGTCACTAGTGCACACTCGACCAAACAATAAATCTTGTCAGCTGTGTCGTGGTAGTCACAAACTGCTTGAATGCCCGCAATTTATCGCCCTACCGCCTATACAACGTAAAGAAGTGTTGATACATAATAAACTATGCCTGAATTGTACACGCTCGGGCCATAACAGCTTATGTTGTCCTTCCAAATTTTCATGCAAGGCATGCGGGAAAAGGCACCACACTATGCTCCATGCTTCGATAAATCAGTTTAGCAACAGGAACAATAAGCAATGTTCCCTGAAGCTACAGACGAATAAGTCAATTTTATTATCCACCGCCGTATGCACTACTATCGATCATCACGGGAAAAGGTGCCCAGTGAGAATCCTGTTGGATTCAGGGTCCCAAGCTAATTATTGTACTATGGATTTCGCCCGCCGCATGGGCCTAAGGCTAATCAAATCCGAGCTGTCTATCGCAGGTATAAATAACTCATCATGTCAGGCCAATTTTAGCATGCGCGTGCGCTTAAACTCACGTTATAGGGACTTCACCTTGAATGTCCACTGCGCTGTTCTGCCCCGAATCACAAACAATCTTCCAACCGAATCCTTTGACATCGCTTCCTTGAAAATTCCTAGAGGGATATTTTTAGCTGACCCGCAATTTAATAATTCGTCCCAAATTGACATATTACTTGGGGCACAATACTTTTTGCAATTAATTGAGCCGACTAAATTCGTTCAAAGTCCACATTTTCCAACAATCCAAGAAACTAAACTAGGGTTTATACTCGCTGGGAATCTACCCTTCAACATGGATATGACCAAACCCGTCTCTTCATTCATTGCCCTCGACAATAATAATGCTATCTCATCGCAACTCAAGGCCTTCTGGCAGTTGGAGTATGTTTCACACCATACTTCTTCAGATGCGGAATCGGAGTGTGAAAATCACTTCATCGCAAACACCTATCGTAATGATAGTGGTAGGTTCGTTGTGTCGCTACCCCGCACTACAGAATGCCTCGGAGATTCCCTCACCAGAGCGGTTCGTAGGCTTCAAACCCTTGAACTCAAGTTTAGGCAAAACCAGTCTTTACACAAGGATTACGTTGACTTTATGCAAGAATATTTAAATCTCGGCCATATGTCTCCGCTTCATTCATATGACTTGTCAGTTGACAAATCAAACATTTTTTATCTACCTCACCATGCCGTCTTTAAGAATACGAGCACCACCACTAAACTTCGCGTTGTTTTTGATGGTTCGGCCAAGGCGTCCAACGATTTGTTGTTAAACGACACCCTTATGGTCGGCCCCACGATCCAGCAGGATCTTTTCGCCATTATGACCAGATTTAGAACCCATCGTTACGCTTTCATCGCGGACATAGAAAAAATGTATCACCAAATTTTGGTCTCCCCGCGTGATTCTAATTTACAAAGAATTGTTTGGCGTGACTCTCCCCACAAGGAACTCAAACATTATGCTTTAAGAACAGTCACGTACGGGACTGCCAGTGCATCATTTCTTGCAACGAGATGTTTAAAACAAATCGCCCAGGAGAATAGTACTCAGTACCCCCTGGCCTGTTCAGTCATTGCTAACGACTTTTACGTCGATGACCTCCTCACCGGTTCCGATAGCTCACCCGTTCTAATCCAATTGAATACCGACATTTCTGAGTTGCTAAGCCGCTATGGTTTCACTCTTCACAAATGGTCGTCTAACGACCGGAATATAACATCTTCGTACACTAACTCGTCCCTGGACTTTAACAAGGACAAAACAGTCCGCACTTTGGGCATTCAGTGGGACGTTATAGCGGACAGCTTCGTATACAATATACAAAGAAATTTTAAAATTGATCATTTCAATAAAAGAAAGGTGTTATCTGTCATTGCTGGTATTTATGATCCATTGGGTTTAATTGGGCCTATCACGTTTTGGTGCAAGTACTTTATGCAAACACTTTGGTCTTCGGGTACAAACTGGGACGACCCGCTTTCTGATTCCTTATCTATTAAATGGACTGAGCTCTACGCTCAATTAATTTCAGACACTCATTTTAGGATCCCGAGGGCTATAAAAGATTCAGGTAGTTCGTCAATCATCTCATTCCAATTACACGGGTTCGCCGACGCATCTGTAAAGGTTACGCATGCTGTATCTATGCGCGCACGGTATATTCCGATAATAGTATTTCGTCTCATTTATTGTGCTCTAAATCAAGAGTTGCCCCTTTAAGGCAAATTTCCTTACCTCGTCTCGAGCTGTGCGCCTGTTTGTTATTATCGCAGTTGGTTTCTAAGGTCGTCCATGCCGTGGCCTACAAGTTCAGCGAGTTATATTTTTACTCTGATTCGACGATTGCCCTTCACTGGATTCATCAAACGCCGTCCAGGTGGAAGGTATTCGTAGCGAACCGTGTTTCTGAAATTCAGCAGCTCACTAGTTTGGGCAATTGGTATCATGTCTCGTCTCATGATAATCCCACGGACATTCTATCCCGCGGTTGTTTACCCCGTTTGTTACACAACCACCGGCAATGGTGGCATGGTCCTTATTGGCTACTAAAGAAGCCTTCGGACTGGCCTACCCGTCCCTTCGATCCCAATTCCACTTACGCTCATCCGGAGTTGGACAAGGAAGTACGTAAACAGGCCCTGTTCGCGTTGGCTACCGCTTCACACTTTTCAAACTATGTTGAAAATTACTCTTCTCTCACTAGGGTTCTACGCGTTTTTGCTTACTGCCTGCGTTTTATCCATAACGCTAAGTCTCCCGCTTCCAGTAGAAGCACCTCCTTTTTATCTGCGCATGAATTAAACAGCGCGCTATTGGTTTTTATTCGCCAAGCCCAGTTTTCGCATTTCAATGTTGAAATTAAGGAATTACAGGCACATCGCCCTATACCTACTGATAGTAAAACATTCTCACTTAATCCTTTTCTTGATAACACTGGTATATTGCGTGTTGGCGGTCGCCTTCAGCAGTCTCAGCTAAGTTACAGTAACAAGCATCAAATCATACTACATCCGCAGGCTCATCTTACTCGATTAATTATTGAATATGAACACATTCGATTACTCCACGGTGGAGTACAACTTACGCAATATTCGCTGCGCCAAAGGTATTGGATTATAAACGACAAGTCGTACATTCACAAATGTATCACTTGTTTTCGCTTTTGCGCGTCTGGTTCCAGCCAACTGTTAGGTCAATTACCTGCGCCTAGGGTCACCCCTTCCAAGCCATTCTCACAGTGCGCCGTTGACTACGCCGGTCCTATGTTGTTACGCCAGGGCGGGCAGAGGTCCAAATCCTTTACTAAGGCCTATATTTCTCTGTTCATCTGCTTGTCCACCAAGGCTATTCACCTTGAATTGGTTTCAGATTTGTCGGCAGACGCCTTTTTGGCCCCCTTGAAACGTTTCATATCCCGGAGGGGCATCCCTGAACAAATATTCTCCGATAACGGTACTAATATCCAACGGGCTGGTACTATATTGCACCAGCTATACAAGCTCTTCCAGCGGGACGAATTTCAAAGGGCCGCTCAGGATTTCGCTAGTCCACGCGGAATTAAGTGGTTGTTCATACCTCCCTCAGCCCCCCACTTCGGTGGTCTGTGGGAGAGTGGTGTCAAGAGTGTTAAGTTCCATGTGCGGCGCGTCATAGGCAATACGATACTGTCTTAACCCAAGTTGAAGCTGTTTGAACTCGCGTCCCTTGTTTTCCATTTCAAATGACGCCGGGGATCCTGAGCTGTTGACTCCAGCTCACTTTTTGGTTGGCTCCCCCCTTACCGCTCTTCCGGAACCCGATTATTCGGATACAAATTTGGGTCGTTTGGGGAGATGGCAGCTTTTGCAAAGGTTTACTAGTTCCATTTGGAAGAGTTGGTCCAGAGATTATCTGCACCAGTTGCAGCAGTGAAACAAGTGGAAAAAGCAGTCGAAAAATTTATCGGTAGGACAATTGGTCCTTATTCTGGATGACAATGCCCCACCATTGTTTTGGAAGCGCGGCATTGTCACTCAGACATATCTTGGGCAGGATTTGTTGATACGTGTCGTGGACGTCCGTACTGCTAACGGCATTCTGCGTAGACCCATTCATAAGCTGTGCCCACTTCCGCTGGCATCAGACTGATTGCGCCTCGGTGTTTCATGCCCGGGACATTGTCAGTTGAGCACATGCTCTACCATACACATTTTATTGACTACAATGTTGTTTATGTAACTTATATCATGTAACTTATGTAAGGTATACCATTTATGCACTTGTATGTATTGTATCATTAATGGACGCCATGTAGCGGTGCATTGGTGAACATTTAAACGTTTTTGTTTTCTTAGTGTGATGTCAATTATGGTGAACGGTGTGGTGCAGTGTATATTATTATACTAAATTTTTGGGTATTTTTATTATATTATTATACTAAATTTTTTGGGTGTTTTTATTATATTATCATACTAAAATTTTTGGGTATTTTCATTGTATTATTATACTAAATTTTTGGGTATTTTTATTGTACATTATTATGAATATTTGTGGCATACTTCTACTGTATATTGTCATAGTGAATTTTCCAGATATATTACCTTGTATTGCTGCGCAATACTGTTTATTACACGCTAAGTGTCACGTTATTTTTTAAATTGGTTGTATTTCTTCAATGTTTGTGCAAAGCTACCCACGATGTCCTTATTGCCATGTATTATTGTTATTATTGTTTATGGTTTATCGCATATTCAGGCCTTTGGATTATTGTTACATATTACCTATGGAGCATTGATTAATGATGTATTTAATTATATTAATGATGTACTCCTTTATATTATATTTGTATGTTTGCCAGTATTCATGTATACTTGTGTGCGCTAAATAATTTTTTTTTTTTACTGCAAACTATGTCAAAATCGCCGATTTTGAGGCGGGCAGTATGTTAATACATTGTACATTGTACTTGCTTACGCGCAATCTGCCTAGCGCACTTACGTCACCGTAGCGGTGTTCCACGTGGTCACCCGCTGCGACTAATCAGTCTACACTCAATCTTTGAACAGTGCGTTTGCACCCTTATTTTCTAGCCAAGCCGCGGCAACCTAAATTTTTATGTTCTTCTTATTTCTGATCTAGTGTCAATGCTACACATTACGTAGCCTTACATTCATATTATATTTTGGCTATGAGCTAAGACGTAATTGCGTGGGCCTGCGTTTCTAAATGATTTCAATAAACGTTACTTAATCATAATTTACAGTCCACTAATTAATATAAAACACTTTCTGACTTCCTACCAGCTTCCTTAAGCTTGCAAAACTAACTCAAGAGATGATTTCGAGAGTGTTAAGCACGCAACAAAGTCTATTTGTATTCGTAACGCTGAATTACAACTTTTAGTAGATTCTTATTTAAGAATAATCTATTTAAACGACTGTCACAATAAGAAAATGATTTCACGACTCTCTTAAGAAGACTTCACGCCTTTACGTAAATAAGAAAGAACTCCGTTAATAAGACTTTGTCTCTACGAAATAAATAGAACTCTGTTGATAAGACTTTACACCTTTACGAAAAATAAAATAGAACTCCGTTAATAGAACTCTGTTAAGACGACTTCATGTCTCTACGGAAAATAAAATAGAACTCCTCTCCTCTTGGCAAACACTATCTTTTATAATCTTCGTTCCCACCAAGCTACTTCATATTTTTATGTCCAACCCCCTAGCTGTGTCTTATTGGCTTCTGGTTCTAAGTTCCAGATAATTCTTCTCCCAACATCTCGAATTCCGGATAAAACTCCACCCAACGTCTTGAGTCGTTTCCACCACCTTCAGATGATTCGTTCTCTGATTTCATCACCATGGAGATGTAGTCTAGATGTCCAACCCTTGTCAATCCTCGGCTTCCTATTGGTCGTCACTAGTTCACGTAGTCATCCCCAAACTCTGGTTAAACTCTCCTCCTACTCGATTCCATGAAAAAGCAATATTCTCGCCTGTCGATCAATCCTTTCAGTAGACTTTTTGTCCAAGCCATAAATTTTCTCTCCTGACACTTCTCTACTTCCAGCATTTCGAATCGTGGTATTGTACCAATGTCTCCTTGCTACACCTTCTCTGCTAAACATGCTTTTATTTCCTTTCAAGAGTTACTTGGATTCCAGCTGTGTGTGACCTCGTTATTTCTTTGTTTCGTCTTCTTCTCAATTGCTTCATCCCTTGAGTTCTCGTCTACCCTTTTAAGCAGTGTCGTCGTATCGTCAACAATACTATCGACTATGTACAAAGTATTTCTAAGTAAACTCTGTGCTGGTCAATTCGTTACGCGTCCGTTCGAAACAAAGTAACACGCTTCACCCAATTCGCTACGGCTATACTTATTGTTCCTGTAGAGCAAGGCGTACATCAGTTGTCTGTCAACCCAATTCTTTGAACGACTGTTGCTGCTAGCTACACATTCATCAATGCTGTGACAGCCAACACCTGCCCCTGTGTGTTCACAACAATCACAGATTTTTCAAAAAAATCTAGTGTTACAGTGTCCCCACTTTCGATTCGGCGTGATGATCTCCTAATCCGACGAACGAAACTAGCCCTATGTCTGCCTGACTCCCCATGTTCATCCTTCACAACAAAAGGTTTAGTACTTTCACTGTTGTACTCACTGACCCACTTTCGCTTGTCACCCCCTGTACTGTCACTATTCACCCTATCTCTGACCATTCTGGGTATATGAATTCATCTTACATTAATATTCGTACTTACATACTATGAACATAATGCAAAACATATCTTCACATTAACATATTAATAACCATCTTAACATTCATATTAGTTCAATCGATATTATGAGCTAAAATTACGAATATCCACTACCTACTCTCCCTTCAAACAATCAAAACAAAATTTACACACTAGTTAATTTCTTATATTATTGACATAATTGTACATTAATTCAATACATCCTCATACTTTCATATTGTAATCAATATTGAAAAATTTTATCACGTTACTTTCTATCTATACAAACAAGTTTAATTCAATACAATTGTTACCTTTAACTCCTTATATCACTATACGATACATGAAATAATTCTAAAAAATCATCTTATGACCTATAATTTATTAGTAATGTTTACGTGTCATTATTTAAGTATTTATTGCTTTTACAACTTACATTTTATTTTGTTTGTCACGTTTATTATATTCTGTACATAAATCTATCAACTTTCTTTCTAACACATATCTTATATTGATACACCATAATAATGTATTAATCATTTATTTTGGCAATACATTTTTTTTTAGCTAAGTTAAGCTAGTCTGAATGATATGGCCGCGTCATCAACCTATTCCATGACGTGATTCCATCCATTCGACCTCCTTGACTATTTCATACGTTATGGTATACTTCTTGTTTACCATATGGCGTAGTCACCACCTCCGCTATCTTCATTATATCGGTCCTTCCGTTTCTTCCTCAGTCCCTTTTAGTAATATACTTCTTCAGTTGGCGTATATTAAATTTTCCTCATATCTTGCTTTCGTCTCTGCAGTCCACTAATACGTATGTTGATTCGCCCAATATTTGGCTTATCTTGAACGGTCCACTGAATAATTCACAAAACTTCTCTATACGTTTTTGAGTTGCGTCTGATTGTGTATACGTCCTGATTAATACTAAGTCGCCTATCTCAAATTTTGACGTTTTATTCGATTCGTTCATCCGCTTGGCATGTTTTTCTCTTTTGGTACGTATTTTTACAAATATTTCCATCTTATTTTCTTGATTGTCCTTCGTGATGTCAGCGTCGAGATACTTCCCCCATATTCGTATCAGTTTCTTTCCCAGATGAGCTTCATATGGTGTAATCTCAATCGTTTCGTGGTATGATTTGTTAAGACAACTTTCAATGGTTTTCACATACCGTGACCACTTTGTATGTTGTTGGTTATTGATAAAACTTCTGAATAAGTTACCAAGTTGCTGGTTAACGCGCTCTGCTAAGTTCGAACAAGGGTTACGTATTGCAGTGTATCTGGGCTGAATGTTTAAACTTTCCAAACCGCTAATCCATTGTTTAGCTGTGAATTGCGTACCGTTATCCGTTAACAAAACTTTGGGTGTGCCGACTTCTTCACAATACTGACGTACCCTTTTCAGTGTTGCTGTGGTCGTTGCCCTTCGCAAAGTATACAGTTTTACATATTTAGTGATCAATGATAACGAAAATATACTTGATTCCTCCTACCGAAGTCGGTAAAGGTCCATAAAAATCTCCGCTACATAACTCACCCTTACCCTTTGGTATAATCGGTCGTGTACCACCGAACAAATTTCTATTTTGCGTGTCCTTATATCGTTGACACATGTCGCACGTTCGTATATATGTATTTATCTTCTTAGCCAATTGGTCCATGGTGAAATGCTCCTGGATCATCTTGGTACATTTCTTTGAGCCAAGGTGCCCATACATTTGGTAAATTTCGGCTATTACCTTGTCAGATATCCCTTTCGGTAAATATAACCTCCATCGTCCTTTCCATTTTCTGTATAACTTATTGTTGTAATATTTATAAAATTTATTTAAGTTGCTTTCGCCATCGCCATTCTCTATCCTATCAATAATACATTTCAATTTCTCATCATTTATTTGGTATTTATTTATTTCTCTTAGCATTTTACTAACCTTTCTATTCATCTTAATTACAATGTGGTTCATCATATACTCGCAGCTGTCTTCAAATGTTTCTCCTTCCGTCACTTAGTAGTAATTTCGGGGCATTTCAACATGCGCTGAATACCCTCTTCTTTGTCATCACATAACAAGTCGTGTCGTAAATCAGGTAGTTGTACGTTCATTCTGTCATGTTGTGTTTGCGTTGTCGCAGCGGCTATCTCTCTTAGTAAACATTTTAATTTTTTTTTCACCCTCCGTCCTTCCTGCGGACGAGGTCGTTGCCTTGTTATTTGTAAATTCAACCGTATTTACTGTATGTCGGTCGACGGGTTTGACAAATTGCCTTTTACTGTCTTTCTCTACCCACCCTTGTCTCGGCGAATATCCTTTGTTCTGTGTAACTGTGTTACTTGGTGTTGTCAACCCCTCTTGAAATCACTTTCTCCTGATTCGGTGCGTAATCAAACTCTCTGTTCCGGCGATTTTGAATGTTTGAATATTCTACTATTAACGATTCAAATGTTTGTATCGCATTGACACCCCGTGTTACTACGCCTACTTCAAATTCACGTCCAAAATGACGGGCTATTTTTTTTAATCAGTTGTCGATCAGTTATGGCCGGTGTTAATTGACTACTTTCCAGCAAGAGCCTCTCCATATATTGTACTGGATTAAGTCCACCATGCCAGTTGTATCGGCCGAATTCCAAATTATCACATATTGTGTCTTGTTTTTCTTGCCCCCAATACTTTTGGATGAATGCTTCTTTAAATTCTTCGAAGTTACTGACCTGGCTGCGGATTACCCTCCACCAGATCTCTGCATCAGCTTCTAAATGTCTTCCAATCCATTTTATGTTATCACTCGGGTAGTGCTGCTCTTGAAGTTCTGATAATTCTTTTAAAAACTCCATGGGGTATCTGTCGCCTCCATTGTATTTTAATTCGTTATGTGGCGTTCCGTTTATACGATTTCCCGGTATACCTTCGACGCCTGCTAATTGCCGTTGCAATCTCTCTTGATTTTCTTTCATTTTAGCCAAGTGACCTTTCAATTCTTCCAGTCGCGTGACTCTCTCTGTCCGTTTCTTCTGTAGATCGCTGTCTCCCATCTACTTCCATAATTTTCTGTTTGAGTGTGTTAATCGTCTCTCCATGTTCCTTATGATGTAGTTGCAAACTCTTTTGTATTTCTTTCTTCAATTCTTCATTCTTCTTACCAGCGTCTTTGATGTGTGAGTTGACTTTACTGTCCATCTTCTCCATTCTCGTCAAGGTGTTAGTAATCGCCCCTTGCTATTCTTGACGATCTACTTCACATAATCTTTTATTCTCCGCAGTCTGTCCTTTGAGTTCTTTACTCAGCTCCTTCACTGCACTCTCCGTTTTCTCTTGTAGTTCATTAAATTTTTTCTCCCATTTCTCGTTGTATTCCCGTAGTTCGTTCTTTAGCTGTCCGAATTGTTCTGCTTGTTTATCTAATTTCTTCCCTCTGTTTATCTGATTTCTCGTTAATCTCGTCTCTGTGTTTATCTAATTTCTTGTTTTGTTTATCTAATTTCTCGTTAATTTCGTCTCTGTGTTTATCTAATTTCTCATCTTGTCTCTCGAATTGCTGTTTGATGAAATCCATCAGCATCTGAAATTCATTCTCTCGAGGTTGTGACATTTGTCCCTGCGCCCTGGTCATTTCGACCTTGGTACTACTGTCCTGGGTAATTGGTGTGTCTTCCTCAAATCCTACTATACCTAATTGGTTATTAATCTCTAATTCGATACTGTCGGAATTGTCCGCCATTCTCGCTCTACTCCGTGTTATCATTAAAACTAACAACTTTCACTAACTTACACTATTCTTAACTTATGTATATACTACACCACTGCCTGCACTCAGCCTATAGTGAATTTAATTTAAATTACCTATTGAATCAAATTACTCACGCTTCGCGTTGGGCGCCATGTTATATAATGCGAATTTATGCATTATATTTAATTGATAGGATAATTAATATATTTAATTAATTAATTGACAAATTTATTAATTACAGACTGTGTAAAAATGTATATTAGTTATGCTGTTATATGCATATTCTTTTGATTAAAAGTGAGCAATTAAGTGGCTGTTTATTAATTATCAAAAGGTGTATCAAACAATGCAAAGTTATGCGGATCTGGGTTCTCAAAACACGTTTATTATATTCATGCTCTTATCATCTAACATTACACATACGAAATACATATATTCCTGTAAATGGTACATAAAATAAACAATTCCTCCTTAATTGGGATATATCCTGAAATAAAACACATAGGCCTACATAAAATACACATCATAAAATTCACATCATTACTACTTCTAATTATACACATTTATTGTTACTTTTAATGTATTCATACCCCAGATTTATGGTCTGCTTTAATTAATATGTTTATTAGATTGAATTTTGTTTATTTAAGAGTATGTTTTTCTCAAGTATGGATTCTTTTTAAGTTACAGTTACTCAAGCGGGATTCTTTTTAAGTTACAGGTCAGTGGTTTTTCTACGTTAACATAATATATAAAATTTTACTTGGTATGGAGTATCCATAGTGCGTTGACTAAACTCTGAATTTCCCATCCTCATTCCTGCGCTGCCGTTGTCACTTGTTGTCTGAAATGTTGTTGATCCGAACATGTCGTTCCCACTTTCCACGTCTGTCCCGCACTCCTATGTCATTACATCGCCAAATTCTCGCGTAAAGATCAGATTTACATACTACGAGTCTTTTGTAATTTCACTTATTCATTCACAGTTCCGCATTTAAGATAATTATATTGATTAACCTTATACACTTTGTATATAGTTCATACAAGTTTCGCGTTCATTGTCCTTGATTATATACACATATCACTTTGAATTCGTTTACAAATTGTTTATGTCACTACACTTCATCGGTTAATATTATACCGAACGATACACTTGTAGATTGTTTATGTTTAAAACAAAACGTCCGTATAATACATTGTTAGTTAATGTTCTAAGTCTGTTAATACATTGTACACTGTACTTGCTTACGCGCAATCTGCCTAGCGCACTTATGTCACCGTAGCGGTGTTCCACGTGGTCACCCGCTGCGACTAATCAGTCTACACTCAATCTTTGAATAGTGCGTTTGCACCCTTATTTTTTAGCCAAGCCGCAGCAACCTGAATTTTCTACGTTCTTCTTATTTCTGATCTAGTGTCAATGCTACACATTACGTAGCCTTACATTCATATTATATTTTGGCTATGAGCTAAGACGTAATTGCGTGGGCCTGCGTTTCTAAATGATTTCAATAAACGTTACTTAATCATAATTTACAGTCCACTAATTAATGTAAAACACTTTCTGACTTCCTACCAGCTTCCTTAAACTTGCAAAACTAACTCAAGATGATTTCGAGAGTGTTAAGCACGCAACATATGGTCCTCCGACCCCGGATTTGTATTTCACGGACGTGACTAAAACCATGGACAATTCGTCTCATGGTTTAGTGCATAAGCAGGCCTATCAACATTTCTTTTCTTCAATTTAAATTCAACAACTCGTCAATTAGCACCTACTTTTGGGAATCGTATCACACGACATTGGGGACGTCATATTTTGCCAACCGAACATTGGAATCATCATTGCAGCATATCCAGCATGTGGCATTCAGCATTGGGAAAATCCAGAGCAGCCTATCTAAACAGGATTCCACTGCATTGGACATGACCGGTCAGGCAACAACCATGTCTACATTATCCATGCTTGAGTACCTGACACGACTACGAGGGTTCCGACAGGCTTTCGATACCTTCTAGAACATGCCGATAAGTACCATTTCAACTGATTGAACTCATGTTGTGCATTAGTTTCAACTTGCATAATTCGCATATTTTTTCTCAATATTATTAAATTAAACAAAGCAGTATAGAAATAATAATACGATTTAATAATCTAAAACAATTTAAATATTTTTCAATAATTTGAATATGAACTTATAATTTTTTTGTGAACTCAATTAATATTCTCTTTATTTCTACGTCATATCTTTTCAAACAGCACTCATGTCATTGATGATTACTGCTATATTGTTTGTAACGCCTAATTCAGCATTTTATTGTCACATAAATTTAGTTAAGATATGTTAGTAACTATTACCGTGTCGTTGCGTGACTTTATGATTTGGACTTCCTGCCTGGTCTGGCTCATCTCGTTGCATTAACTTGGCCTTTGTAGTATCATTTAAATTCTTGTTCTTTTTATTTGTTCATACCCAATCATGGCGGATATGAAGGTGCTGATCAAGAAACGTGGCACGATCAAGGCCTCTATATCGCGCATAAATACTTATGCCGACAATTTCGATCATGATACGCATGACAATCATGCATTAAAAATAAAGCTTCGCCACCTTATGGAACTATCGGCTAAATATGATGAGATCCAAACACAAATCGAGTCTGAGGACTCCGATTTTGCTTCTGCTAGCGATAGGGTTCAAACAGAAGACGACTTATGCAGCATAGAATGCAAGCTGCAAAATTTAATAGACCATGCCGAAGAAATGACCAGGAAGGCAGCAAGTCCATCTGAGGTAGTTACATTCAGCACGCCTCCCATTCAATTGCAACCTATTAAGTTACCCTGCTTCTCAGGTGATATAATCGAGTGTCAACCCTTTTACCACATGTTTTTGGAGCTAGTTCATGTCCGAACGGACCTGACTGGCATCCAGAAGCTTCACTATTTGCATTTATCATTAAAAGACGAGGCGCTGAATGTCATAAAATCGCTACCTATCACGCATGATAATTACACGGTGGCCATTGAGTTGTTAAAGGCGCGCTATGACAATAAATTGATTGTAACCACTTATCACGCAGCAAACGTACTGGGCATGAGATACATTCAACGTGAGTCCGTGCTCAGCATTTCTAAATTCATAGACGAGCTCACCGCCAACATAAATGCGCTGAACTCATTAAAACTTTCTGTTAATACGTTCGAGCTTATTTTTGTGCATTTTCTATCCCAAAAACTTGACGAGCATACGTGCAGGTTGTGGAAGGAAACCTTAGGCGAAAAACAACTTCCTATTTATGATAATTTCATTAAGTTTTTAAATTCAAGACGTCAGCTGTTACAAAACATAAATGCACCGACCGGTTCGTCTGGCTTTAGACAGGTTAGCGATAATGCTTCTTATCGCAAATCAACTTAGCGCGCAGAGTTCACTGGGTCACTAGTGCACACTCGACCAAACAATAAATCTTGTCAGCTGTGTCGTGGTAGTCACAAACTGCTTGAATGCCCGCAATTTATCGCCCTACCGCCTATACAACGTAAAGAAGTGTTGACACATAATAAACTATGCCTGAATTGTACACGCTCGGGCCATAACAGCTCGTGTTGTCCTTCCAAATTTTCATGCAAGGCATGCGGGAAAAGGCACCACACTATGCTCCATGCTTCGATAAATCAGTCTAGCAACAGGAACAATAAGCAATGTTCCCTGAAGCTACAGACGAATAAGTCAATTTTATTATCCACCGCCGTATGCACTACTATCGATCATCACGGGAAAAGGTGCCCAGTGAGAATCCTGTTGGATTCAGGGTCCCAAGCTAATTATTGTACTATGGATTTCGCCCGCCGCATGGGCCTAAGGCTAATCAAATCCGAGCTGCCTATCGCAGGTATAAATAACTCATCATGTCAGGCCAATTTTAGCATGCGCGTGCGCTTAAACTCACGTTATAGGGACTTCACCTTGAATGTCCACTGCGCTGTTCTGCCCCGAATCACAAACAATCTTCCAACCGAATCCTTTGACATCGCTTCCTTCAAAATTCCTAGAGGGATATTTTTAGCTGACCCGCAATTTAATAATTCGTCCCAAATTGACATATTACTTGGGGCACAATACTTTTTGCAATTAATTGAGCCGACTAAATTTGTTCAAAGTCCACATTTTCCAACAATCCAAGAAACTAAACTAGGGTTTATACTCGCTGGGAATCTACCCTTCAACATGTATATGACCAAACCCGTCTCTTCGTTCATTGCCCTCGATGATAATAATGATATCTCATCACAACTCAAGGCCTTCTGGCAGTTGGAGTATGTTTCGCACCATACTTCTTCAGATGCAGAATCGGAGTGTGAAAATCACTTCATCGCAAACACCTATCGTAATGATAGTGGTAGGTTCGTTGTGTCGCTACCCTGCACTACAGAATGCCTCGGAGATTCCCTCACCGGAGCGGTTCGTAGGCTTCAAACCCTTGAACTCAAGTTTAGGCAAAACCAGTCTTTACACAAGGATTACGTTGACTTTATGCAAGAATATTTAAATCTCGGCCATATGTCTCCGCTTGATTCATATGACTTGTCAGTTGACAAATCAAACATTTTTTTATCTACCTCACCATGCCGTCTTTAAGAATACGAGCACCACCACTAAACTTCGCGTTGTTTTTGATGGTTCGGCCAAGGCGTCCAACGATTTGTCGTTAAACGACACCCTTATGGTCGGCCCCACGATCCAGCAGGATCTTTTCGCCATTATGACCAGATTTAGAACCCATCGTTACGCTTTCATCGTGGACATAGAAAAAATGTATCACCAAATATTGGTCTCCCCGCGTGATTCCAATTTACAAAGAATTGTTTGGCGTGACTCTCCCCACAAGGAACTCAAACATTATGCTTTAAGAACAGTCACGTACGGGACTGCCAGTGCATCATTTCTTGCAACGAGATGTTTAAAACAAATCGCCCAGGAGAATAGTACTCAGTACCCCCTGGCCTGTTCAGTCATTGCTAACGACTTTTACGTCGATGACCTCCTCACCGGTTCCGATAGCTCACCCGTTCTAATCCAATTGAATACCGACATTTCTGAGTTGCTAAGCCGCTACGGCTTCACTCTTCACAAATGGTCGTCTAACGACCGGAATATAACATCTTCGTACACTAACTTGCCCCTGGACTTTAACAAGGACAAAACAGTCCGCACTTTGGCCATTCAGTGGGACGTTATAGCGGACAGCTTCGTATACAATATACAAAGAAATTTTAAAATTGATCATTTCAATAAAAGAAAGGTGTTATCTGTCATCTCTGGTATTTATGATCCATTGGGTTTAATTGGGCCTATCACGTTTTGGTGCAAGTACTTTATGCAAACACTTTGGTCTTCGGGTACAAACTGGGATGACCCGCTTTCTGATTCCTTATCTATTAAATGGACTGAGCTCTACGCTCAATTAATTTCAGACACTCATTTTAGGATCCCGAGGGCTGTAAAAGATTCAGGTAGTTCGTCAATCATCTCATTCCAATTACACGGGTTCGCCGACGCATCTGTAAAAGGTTACGCATGCTGTATCTTTGCGCGCACGGTATATTCCGATAATAGTATTTCGTCTCATTTATTGTGCTCTAAATCAAGAGTTGCCCCTTTAAGGCAAATTTCCTTACCTCGTCTCGAGCTGTGCGCCTGTTTGTTATTATCACAGTTGGTTTCTAAGGTCGTCCATGCCATGGCCTACAAGTTCAGCGAGTTATATTTTTACTCTGCTTCGACGATTGCCCTTCACTGGATTCATCAAACGCCGTCCAGGTGGAAGGTATTCGTAGCGAACCGTGTTTCTGAAATTCAGCAGCTCACTAGTTTGGGCAATTGGTATCATGTCTCGTCTCATGATAATCCCACGGACATTCTATCCCGCGGTTGTTTACCCCGTTTGTTACACAACCACCGGCAATGGTGGCATGGTCCTTATTGGCTACTAAAGAAGCCTTCGGACTGGCCTACCCGTCCCTTCGATCCCAATTCCACTTACGCTCATCCGGAGTTGGACAAGGAAGTACGTAAACAGGCCCTGCTCGCGTTGGCTACCGCTTCACACTTTTCAAACTATGTTGAAAATTACTCTTCTCTCACTAGGCTTCTACGCGTTTTTGCTTACTGCCTGCGTTTTATCCATAACACTAAGTCTCCCGCTTCCAGTAGAAGCACCTCCTTTTTATCTGCGCATGAATTAAACAGCGCGCTATTGGTTTTTATTCGCCAAGCCCAGTTTTCGCATTTCAATGTTGAAATTAAGGAATTACAGGCACATCGCCCTATACCTACTGATAGTAAAACATTCTCACTTAATCCTTTTCTTGATAACACTGGTATATTGCGTGTTGGCGGTCGCCTTCAGCAGTCTCAGCTAAGTTACAGTAACAAGCATCAAATCATACTACATCCGCAGGCTCATCTTACTCGATTAATTATTGAATATGAACACATTCGATTACTCCACGGTGGAGTACAACTTACGCAATATTCGCTGCGCCAAAGGTATTGGATTATAAACGACAAGTCGTACATTCACAAATGTATCACTTGTTTTCGCTTTTGCGCGTCTGGTTCCAGCCAACTGTTAGGTCAATTACCTGCGCCTAGGGTCACCCCTTCCAAGCCATTCTCACAGTGCGCCGTTGACTACGCCGGTCCTATGTTGTTACGCCAGGGCGGGCAGAGGTCCAAATCCTTTACTAAGGCCTATATTTCTCTGTTCATCTGCTTGTCCACCAAGGCTATTCACCTTGAATTGGTTTCAGATTTGTCGGCAGACGCCTTTTTGGCCCCCTTGAAACGTTTCATATCCCGGAGGGGCATCCCTGAACAAATATTCTCCGATAACGGTACTAATATCCAACGGGCTGGTACTATATTGCACCAGCTATACAAGCTCTTCCAGCGGGACGAATTTCAAAGGGCCGCTCAGGATTTCGCTAGTCCACGCGGAATTAAGTGGTTGTTCATACCTCCCTCAGCCCCCCACTTCGGTGGTCTGTGGGAGAGTGGTGTCAAGAGTGTTAAGTTCCATTTGCGGCGCGTCATAGGCAATACGATACTGTCTTAACCCAAGTTGAAGCTGTTTGAACTCGCGTCCCTTGTTTTCCATTTCAAATGATGCCGGGGATCCTGAGCCGTTGACTCCAGCTCACTTTTTGGTTGGCTCCCCCCTTACCGCTCTTCCGGAACCCGATTATTCGGATACAAATTTGGGTCGTTTGGGGAGATGGCAGCTTTTGCAAAGGTTTACTCGTTCCATTTGGAAGAGTTGGTCCAGAGATTATCTGCACCAGTGAAACAAGTGGAAAAAGCAGTCGAAAAATTTATCGGTAGGACAATTGGTCCTTATTCTGGATGACAATGCCCCACCATTGTTTTGGAAGCGTGGCATTGTCACTCAGACATATCTTGGGCAGGATTCGTTGATACGTGTCGTGGACGTCCGTACTGCTAACGGCATTCTGCGTAGACCCATTCATAAGCTGTGCCCACTTCCGGTGGCATCAGACTGATTGCGCCTCGGTGTTTCATGCCCGGGACATTGCCAGTTGAGCACATGCTCTACCATACACATTTTATTGACTACAATGTTGTTTATGTAACTTATATCATGTAACTTATGTAAGGTATACCATTTATGCACTTGTATGTATTGTATCATTAATGGACGCCATGTAGCGGTGCATTGGTGAACATTTAAACATTTTTCTTTTCTTAGTGTGATGTCAATTATGGTGAACGGTGTAGTGCAGTGTATATTATTATACTAAATTTTTGGGTATTTTTATTGTACATTATTATGAATATTTGTGGCATACTTCTATTGTATATTGTCATAGTGAATTTTCCAGATATATTACCTTGTATTGCTGTGTAATACTGTTTATTACACGCTAAGTGTCACGTTATTTTTTAAATTGGTTGTATTTCTTCAATGTTTGTGCAAAGCCACCCACGATGTCCTTATTGCCATGTATTATTGTTAATGGTTTATCGCATATTCAAGCCTTTGGATTATTGTTACATATTACCTATGGAGCATTGATTAATGATGTATTTAATTATATTAATGATGTACTCCTTTATATTATATTTGTATGTTTGCCAGTATTCATGTATACTTGTGTGCGCTAAATAATTTGTTTTTTTTTTTACTGCAAACTATGTCAAAATCGCCGATTTTGAGGCGGGCAGTATGTTAATACATTGTACATTGTACTTGCTTACGCGCAATCTGCCTAGCGCACTTACGTCACCGTAGCGGTGTTCCACGTGGTCACCCGCTGCGACTAATCAGTCTACACTCAATCTTTGAACAGTGCATTTGCACCCTTATTTTCTAGCCAAGCCGCGGCAACCTAAATTTTTATGTTCTTCTTATTTCTGATCTAGTGTCAATGCTACACATTACGTAGCCTTACATTCATATTATATTTTGGCTATGAGCTAAGACGTAATTGCGTGGGCCTGCGTTTCTAAATGATTTCAATAAACGTTACTTAATCATAATTTACAGTCCACTAATTAATGTAAAACACTTTCTGACTTCCTACCAGCTTCCTTAAGCTTGCAAAACTAACTCAAGAGATGATTTCGAGAGTGTTAAGCACGCAACAAAGTCTATTTGTATTCGTAACGCTGAATTACAACTTTTAGTAGATTCTTATTTAAGAATAATCTATTTAAACGACTGTCACAATAAGAAAATGATTTCACGACTCTCTTAAGAAGACTTCACGCCTTTACGTAAATAAGAAAGAACTCCGTTAATAAGACTTTGTCTCTACGAAATAAATAGAACTCTGTTGATAAGACTTTACACCTTTACGAAAAATAAAATAGAACTCCGTTAATAGAACTCTGTTAAGACGACTTCATGTCTCTACGGAAAATAAAATAGAACTCCTCTCCTCTTGGCGAACACTATCTTTTATAATCTTCGTTCCCACCAAGCTACTTCATATTTTTATGTCCAACCCCTCTAGCTGTGTCTTATTGGCTTCTGGTTCTAAGTTCCAGATAATTCTTCTCCCAACATCTCGAATTCCGGATAAAACTCCACCCAACGTCTTGAGTCGTTTCCACCACCTTCAGATGATTCGTTCTCTGATTTCATCACCATGGAGATGTAGTCTAGATGTCCAACCCTTGTCAATCCTCGGCTTCCTATTGGTCGTCACTAGTTCACGTAGTCATCCCCAAACTCTGGTTAAACTCTCCTCCTACTCGATTCCATGAAAAAGCAATATTCTCGCCTGTCGATCAATCCTTTCAGTAGACTTTTTGTCCGAGCCATAAATTTTCTCTCCTGACACTTCTCTACTGCCAGCATGTCGAATCGTGGTATTGTACCAATGTCTCCTTGCTACACCTTCTCTGCTAAACATGCTTTTATTTCCTTTCAAGAGTTACTTGGATTCCAGCTGTGTGTGACCTCGTTATTTCTTTGTTTCGTCTTCTTCTCAATTGCTTCATCCCTTGAGTTCTCGTCTACCCTTTTAAGCAGTGTCGTCGTATCGTCAACAATACTATCGACTATGTACAAAGTATTTCTAAGTAAACTCTGTGCTGGTCAATTCGTTACGCGTCCGTTCGAAACAAAGTAACACGCTTCACCCAATTCGCTACGGCTATACTTATTGTTCCTGTAGAGCAAGGCGTATATCAGTTGTCTGTCAACCCAATTCTTTGAACGACTGTTGCTGCTAGCGTACACATTCATCAATGCTGTGACAGCCAACACCTGCCCCTGTGTGTTCACAACAATCACAAATTTTTAAAAAAAATCTAGTTTTACAAATAATTTATTAAAAATAATATTTAAGTAAAGCAATATTAAATATTATAGGTATAATAATTTATAATTTTAAAACAATAACTTATAGTTTATGAGAACTCTACAGACGCTGTAAATTAACTTAACTTGATGACAGTTAAAGTAAAAAAAAATTACTCGACGTTAGAAAGTATGGAGGAAATATATCTTTCATAAATTTTAATATCTGCTTATGAATGTGGCCTATTATTAAGATACAGTAAATAATAAAGTATGGAATAATGTTGACGTACTATTAAGGTTTTGATTTTTTAAGGAGTAAGAATTAACAATTTTTATAAATCTAGGAAAGAGTACAACTTTTAATTGTTTCAACAAATAGCTAGAGTTCTGCTTTGGAATTAACAATAGTAATGTGTATGTTCAATGTCGATTACAAATATAGTATCGCGCTCGCCTTATTTATTTTTTAAGACAGAGTTAACCTTGAATAGGACTCAATTTATTTATGTCGTATGGTAATTACGCTTTTTTTTTAACAATCTATTGCAACAAGCTTTTAGCAGAATGATTTTATTGGCTTTTGTGGAGTTGCCTTGGTAGCTTTTGTTGAATGAAGAAAACGTTACATTGTTTATATTGGCAGACCGTTTCTGAAGTTTGCAACATGTTATTCAGAATGCCTACATTTTTTTAAATCCTCGGATATAAACACAGATCCTTTTAAAAATTCAAATCTTTTAATATTATTCCGTAATTACTAACAAATTATATTTAACCGTGTTGCTACTTTTTATAGGAGTGTAGTCAAAATTAACTAACGTTGAAGTACGAGGGTAGGCTGAAAAGTAACGCACACATGCTTGTAGAACACGAACAAAATTACCTACAGAAGCGCACCTGGTGGCATTTGGGAGTAACATTCCCCCTCCAAACGCATGCGCAGTTTGAAGGAGTTTTGTACAACAATACACTTTAAGTAGCAGAAGTATGGAGACGTGTTGTAGTGCTATGTCAACGCGAGTTAAACAGCGTGCGGTTATCGAAATTTTAACTGCTGAAAATGTGATTCCTAATGAGATTCATCGTCGTTTAAATGCTGTTTATGGTGACGATGCTGTTGATAGGTCTACTGTGAATCGGTGGGTAATAAAATTTCGTGGTTCCGAGTCTGGAAAAGCTGTAATTGATGACGAAAAACGCAGCGGATGTCCGATCACTGCCACAGACGATGAACATCGCAAACTCATCGACAATTTGATTCAAAATGACCGGCGAATCACTCTAAAACACCTCCGACGTCGAGTTTGTCGGGTTAGAGGCAGCCTGGCGCCAATAATCTTGCAACATGACAACGCTCATCCACACACCTCGCGCGCAACCCAAGAGGCTCTGCGAAACCTGAGGTTTGAACCGATTCCACACCCTCCCTACTCCCCTGATCTTCGCGCCTTGCGATTTCTATTTTTTTCCTCTACTCAAGAGAGACCTCAAGGGTAATCATTGCACCTCGGACGATGAGGTGAAGGCAGCTGTCGCGTCATGGATTCGAGAAAAGTCGGAAGAATATTTCAGTGACGGGATAAAAAAATTTGTTACGCGTTGGGAGAAATGTGTTAGACTTAACAGCGACTATGTTGAAAAATAAATATATAATTTTGAAGCTAAGGAAATGTACTTTTATTTACTTTTTGCCCCATCTTGCTATTTCTTTTCGTTCGTGTTCTACAAGCATGTGTGCATTACTTTTCAGCCTACCCTCGTAGTTACACATTTATTTTAAATAATACGTGCAAGCCGCATGTCAACTATATTAACATATGTCAATTCTGATTTAATAACCTATTCCCAGGAGAAATTACAGTTAACAATATACTTTATGATAATGAAAAGATTTATACAGATTCACTGAAATAACCTGACAAATTTTTATAAAAATAGAAAATAAAAACAAACTGTTAATGGTTATATCTGTATTTTACTAATACTTAGACAATTATGTTCTTATAAACTTTCTAAAGCCTAAACATGTATGAGTGTAACTGTAAAGACTACTTATAGTAGTCAATATTATTATAACATAATGTGTACTTGCTACCGACGGTGTAGTATAAACGTGTGTCAGACTATGTATGCTAATATTTGGCAAATTCTTCACGATATTTGTGCTGACAAAAATATTTTGCGCCTTGCAGAATACAGAAAAGCATTCTCTCTCCATTGGTAGAATGGAATGTTCACCCGTTGCATTTTACATATGTGGAATGCCAAATAAGATTTATATTTTCTACAGTGATTTAAAAAAAATGTACATGTAAAACAATACGTATTGATATCAATATATTTGTTATCCTTTACCTCTATGCACAAGACTGTCAACCGTTCACCATTTTTCAGTATGTTAACAAAATGGATAGCTGCACTTTTTAATTGTGATTCATTTTTTAAAGTTTAACTACCAATTATTTTCTTATAAATTACTGTAATGTCTGAAAATTTTATGCTACATGGTTGATGAAATTTTTAAAGATGGCGTTTGAAAAAATAGTTTTAATTTTAAATTTCTCATGTTTATGAAGTGATAACACGCTTCTTTTCAGGAGTCAATACTTTCAATATAGTTGAAAAGACTGTAAATGTATTGTTCTGTTTTATATAGGCCTAACACTACAAATGTGCTATATTCAGACGCACACATATTTAACTTAATAAACCCCTTGTTACTAGGTACTCCTAAATTAAATCATTTTTCGCGTTGCTTATTACTATGTCTGTTCTTTTTAAAACCACTGATCATTAATTTTTAAAATTTTATTCAAAGTCTTTGACTTTGAGTAGTCAAACTGAAATTCATAGCAATTGTTATATTTTGTCAGTTACTTACGCTACTTTTTTATTTGTTAATGTAGTCCACCATACGTCACGGAAAAAAACGGTCACACAATACAAAGAGATCTGCTTTATATAATGGGGCTAAGTGAACTGAAGATTTAATTAGCGTATTTCAGACAGTTGGGAACAGAAAAAATGCTTATGCTTGTGTAACAAAACTAGGAGTATAACTTGAAGTTACTGGCCAATGAAGTTGATGGAAATGGCGCCTGGAAGGCAGATCACTGCATAGCACACCAGCGTTGCTGAACTGTCGGTTGTGTTGGAGGATAAGTGTGTACGTCATACTTGAGGCAATTTGACTACAGCAATTTTGTGTGGTGTACAGTGGCACACAAATATTTGTTAATGACCGGTATTTAGTGATATTTGTGAGAAGTTCATTATTTACAAGATTTTATAATGGATATTGGATTTTATTAAATTGAATATTGTTTTTTATAAGAATTGTCAGGTAAAATGTAAGTTTTGTTAATATGAATATAGTTGTTATTAATTTACTGTATGTGGTTCTATTTCCTTCTTTTACTTTAATCATTACATTATTGTTTCTACATAACAATTTAGTAAATTTTTAATAATGCTTACTTAATCTATATGTTTACAATATTTTCATTCATATTTCATTAATTCATTCCCATAGAAAACAGATTGTCTGTTGTTGCTAACCTTTAATCTTACAAGCCAAGATGTAAAACTTTTAGTAAAACTTACAAATTGCTTGGCTTGGACACAAATCCTTTACCTATTGCAAATTAATAGTTAATTTGATTATTATTTAGTGTATATTGCTTCTTTTTCATTTTTCAAATACTGATGTTGATTTTGTAAGAATTCAGCTAATATGCACTTATGTAATTTTTCATTAATAAAGTATTAGTAAAATAGTAATCTGTTGTATAACAATAGTAGCAGTTGTATAAACAGTAATATAACAGTAAGAAGTATAATAGTTTAATGAAAAACTGTTTCTTGTATTGCCACAATTAGTTATTAGCAAGTCATTTTGAAATATATAGTTGTTAAAATACCAATGTTGCAAAACTTTATTCCCAGTGCTACTGACATTAATATATAAAATATTATAGTCTAACTGAAGTAAAATGAATCTATTGTTAAATATTACAATGAACATAAAAAATCAATTAAAAAATATTTATTTTTTGAAAGAAAAAAGTAATGTTTTTAAAATTACTGATTAAAAAATAGAATAAGATGTAAATCCCCAATCAAGAATAATACATTTTCAATAAAGAAAATGTGAAACATAGCCTACTGAAAATAATATGCTTACTAATACATTTTAACCGTTAACTGGCATATGTACTCTATCTTATACTCTTAAGTTTTAGAAGAGTAGGGTAATATATGGACTGTAAAGTTCAAGCCCCCCCCCCCCCAACAAGATCAATTTCTGCGTACGCCACTGAGTGTATGTATGTTTGTTTTATCTTCCAGTCCCTTACTGTAGTTCCCCCAACCTCAAAACAAAATGCAATTTTGTTAACCCATTCCCCTTTTTCTAAACATTCCAATGGCTCTATTTTTTTTTTCTAATGAAACAACACTTTCTTGAATCACTCATAATTATAAATTTATAAACAGATAAATTTATAATTTATAAACAGAGCACAATGTAAATTTAGTACATACAAGACTCACAAATTTGGCATACAAAATATTTCAACTAAGACATAAACACAAACTGTGTAACGGTACAGAATTGTGTGATCCCATAGTTTTAATTTAAATCAGTTTTAATTTTCCATTGTCAGCATACACCTGTGAGGCTGACATTATAATATATACACTGTAATTATAATATATAATTTCACTGGCCCCGATCTAGGGACTCGAAGAGTATTTTATTATTTGCACTAACTTATAATGTTTCAACTGTACGATTTTTTTAAAAGAACTATTATACAATTTCTTTACAAGAAGCAATGTCATTTAATGAAAAGAGGACAGCGACCACTTACAGACATTTAGTACACTACTGGACATTACTAAGTGGCGATCATAAACAACTTTAGTTACAACTTATTTTTAAGAATGTGATACGATGTGTTCTTTTTTGTTGTTCCCCAGAAGGTTTACCACGACATTTTGGCAGATCCTTTTCTGCCATCTTCAAGCATTCTCTAGCTTAAATCAAGAAGATATCTGCCTGAAGACGGCAGAGATAGATCTGCTAAAATGTTGCAGAAGCATTTAAGGAAAACACCCCTAAGGCCTCAACCCCAAAAGAGGACACATCATACACATAAGTTCATGCATCTGTCTGACAATTTTTATACGAATGTTAATAACAAAATAGAGTTAAAACTTTAGTTAGTAAACTCATAACACAGTTGTTCTTGTTCTGTTACTATAGCTACCAGAATAGAGTACTGTACAATCAAACAGCCATCTCTAATTAAATGCATATTTCTCTAGTTAAAAACAATGCTCATCAAACTCTAGTATAATTGTCACAGGAAGACATTTTCTACTTAAAAAATACATCAAGGATGGGATAAATGTAGTAAAATATGAGAACACTGATGATACTCTTTAGTCTGTTTCAATAATATGTATTTTTTGAATTTCAACATCCTAATTGTATGATTTTAAATAAATGTCTTCTCTCTAACTTGCTACAATAGTTGTTTGTCAACTTCAATATTTATAAATGTTTGCCAATATAAATTCTCGGAACTAATACAAAATTTGATGATAATTTCTGGAAAATGCATTTTTAAATTTTTGTACTAATGTCATTAATAAAATGATATAACTTTTTATAAAAGCTACTTACAAATTTTTATAATAAAAAAATTTGTTGTAACTGTTAAGCTTTTTATTAAAGGGTAGTAGTTTTACTCACTTACATGCAGTCTCTGGATTACAGACATGATACAACCTTGAGAACATCTATATTCTATTCATTTGTAATTCAGGTCCTTAATGAACACCATGTGTGTGTGTGTGTGTGTGTGTGTGAAAATAATAAGCTAATATTAATCAGAAGTTTGTGATGAAGAGCACAAACTTAGTGCTGTTGATAAAGGATGTGAATCAGTTTCTGGAGGTCACCATACCACTGAAATTAGTTTCTGAAAAACATAGCTAGAATAAAAACATGCCCTTTTCCGTTCCGCTAATTCTTTTATAAATTTCTGTGGCTCTGCATTTTCTAATATTTGTGTTCTTGTGTTTATATTGCTTTTCTATCCCCTAAGGTCTTCACTGGTTCACATGAATAGGGCTCAAGAAAGTTAATATCATTTTTGTTGATATACAACCCATTATTTTTCATAGCTTTTGTCACTGGTGACATCGTCTCCTGTGAAGCCATAAACATTATCATAGAAATGCTTCCCAGTTTGTTTCACACCCTCATGAACCGTTGATTGCATCAGTTCCTTCCAAGAATTAGCAATGCTTTTGATGACATGACAGATGTTATAATTCTATCAAATCTTCAATATTACTGACTGTTTGTGTGAGTATATGTCACAAGAAACATAGGCTTAAATGCAGAAATAATCCCTGGGACCACAAGTCATTGTAAAGATGTACTATTACATTGTAAAAATAACGATTTTTTAAATAGGGTTAAGGCCATCAGAAGGGTCTGGATTTCTTTCATGTCCAGGACAAACAATTCTTCAAAATACATGAAGTTTTTCTTTCTTGGATTTCGTTGTCCATGACGTGTCCGTTGATTAACTAAATATAATTAAATCACTACCGGCTCGGAACACGAAGTTTTTTATAGGTAAAAACATAAAAGTTTTACCTTATAGCCTGAACCAGTTTTTGCCTTTTAGAAGCTTCATCAGAGGCTCCCACTGGGAGCGCTGTCCGTCTTGTTCTTCATGACGGCGTCGACTTTTGAAGGATCGATGTTGTGTGTGTGGGGTGTGATATGTTCGAATAATATATGTGATTTGAATTGTGTCTGTTCGTTTAGGATGTCGTTTTTGTGTGTTTGTATATTTCCAATTGTTCAAGAGTGTCTAGTTTTTGGCCTTTTGTGTGTATGTGTTCCGAGTCGGTAGTGATTTAATTTTTTTTTTTTTTGACAGAGTTAACCTTTGAAGAATTGATCTTCAAACATGGCAAGCATCATGCAGGTTCTTAAATTTGACTTCTAAGCAAATTGGGATGAGCTGCTTTAATAATGAAGTGTAGTACCTCTTAGAATGACATGTGTCTTGACATGCTCAATGATTATTAGAGTAGAAAGACTTGAGCTTAAACATCTTCCAAATAATCCACTTTTATCTATACTATCCGTTCTGGGAAGTAATACCCTCTTCAATATTTTTGTCTTCATTGTAAGAATTTCAGTTGTGAGGGCCACATCAGTGCTGGCTGCCTTCTTACACTTTAATCTTACGCATTTTACTCTATTTTGGAAATCAAATACACTGTTACTCACCGTCTATGGCCTTTCCGTAATTTTTTTTTCCGTGTTTACATGTTTCGAGGCATTTGCCTCATCATCAGAACTTATAAAACCAATCTATGTCATAAATGATGACATTTGTCAAAATATTAAAAACACAATACGGCAATTAAACTATGTACATAACTTGCTTTAAAAATGTTAGGTGTGCCTTGCAAGACAACACGCGCCGTACTGACGAAATCTAAGCCTCATCTCGACCATATCGCATAGCGGTATCGTACAGTATATTTGATTTATATTGTAATTGGTCGTTCAACATGTGTGGCTTGGTACTGGCGTCGTTGTATGCTTTGTAAATCTCATATTCTTCAAGGGTGTTCAACTAACCCCCTTTACTGCAGAAATGAAGGGGTATTAAATTCGAGTTAAAATCCGTGTAACTGTGATTGTTGTCTATAAGGTGCCTGGCGAAATTTGACTTGATACTGTCAAAGTTGTAAACTCGTGTAGGGGGTCTATGTTCAGAAAATCTTTTCAAAAAACCTCGACCCGTCTGGCCCACATAAAAAGCCTCACAGTCGTTGCAGACTAGCTTATAAACTCCTGTTTTATTTTCAAGACTGGTATGTTCACGGGTGCGGAGATTATTTAAGATGTTATTACTAGTCTTATAGGAAACGACTATGTTGTTGACTTTATTAATGGTTGACTTAAAAATCCCTGGCATGAAATGCGTATAAGGTGCCGCAATGTATTTGCGTGCCTTTGTTTCGAGGTTCTCATTTCTATTATTTATATCTTTAGTTTCATTTTTAATAGTGTTACTCTTCTTTTTCTTTTGTTTTTTTAAAATATTATCTATTATTCTTTCGTTGTACCCGTTGTTAAACGCAATGACTTTAATGGTATTTAATTCTTCGATGTAATCCTCGATGCCAAGGGGTATAGACAATAGGCGATGTATCATGCTATGGAATGCAGCTAATTTCTGTGAAATGGGGTGGAACGATGAGGCATGTATGACAGCGTCAGTCATCGTGGGCTTCCTAAATATATTAAAACATAGTTTTTTAGTAACAAAATCCTTAGTTACTGTCAAATCCAGAAAATGTAACTGACCTCTAACTTCATTCTCCAAAGTAAACTGTATTTTGTTGTTAATGCCATTCAAGTAATTGTGGAGCTTGTCAATTTGACGATTTGTGCCTTTATACACCATAAAAGTGTCGTCGACATATCTACCATAGAACACCACATTGTAATTATATGTAGGGTTTGCAAACAAGAAAGAATTTTCAAAGTAATTTAAGTACACCTCCGCTAGAATACTAGAGAGTGGGGAACCCATAGCCAACCCCTCCAGCTGTCTGAAAAACTGTTTGTTATGTGTGAAATAATTCTGGACCAAAATCACTTCCAACAATTCTAATATTTCATTTATGCAATTAGCATCCAGTTTATTGGTGTTAACAAGGTTAGTTCTTAATAGGCGTAAGGTTTCACTCACCGGTACATTTGTATACAAGTTCACAATGTCAAAAGAAATAAGTTTATAGTGGGGTTCAATCATCAGGTTTTTCACTTTTCCAACGAAATCACAACTATTAATCAAACTTCGATTATTAATCAAATGTAAATTATGTTTTAATATACTCACTAATTTTCTAGCTGCTTTGTAACCGGGTGCAGTGGTAAAATTTACTAGTGGTCTAATAGGAATCCCCTCCTTGTGAAGCTTTGGCAGACCTGATAAAACAGGCGCTTTAGAATTAATTGGTTTTAAAGAACGTCTAGTACGTTCATCAAAGAGATGTGTACACATGTTTAAGCTACGATTAAGACGTTTTACATATAAATCCGTGGGGTCAGAGGTTAGCAGGGTGATATTATTATTTGCAATGAAATCGCGTATTTTATCGTCATAATCATTCTTATTTATAATAACCAGAGTGTTACCCTTATCCGCCTTAGTGACAAGGGCTTGATCGTCAGATAGTTTTTTCTTTAATGTTTTTAAAATCCTACGTTCGGCATTATAATTAGTCATAGAAGGAATAGGAGAATGTACGTTATTAAGTTGGTTACGTATAATTTTGTTAAATTTGTTATTTATTATGAACCGTGCTTCATCTTGTTCTTTTTGTTCATTAATTGCTTTAATCACAGTTTCGGCACTAGCAACTTCAGTTAGAATGTGCCTTGTGTTGAAGTTCGGCTTATGTAATGGGAGATTGTATTTTAATCCTTTATTTAAAAGATTTTCTTTGTCAGTATTTAATTCAATCGAAGTCAAATTACATAGTCGTGTATGGAATACGTGTTTACAACTAGTATTACTGGTTTTAGGTATTTGATCGTCTATTAACCTTTGTAACTTGTTAAGCTGCGTCGTACGCATATTGTAAACAACTATTTCTATCGTACTGTTTATAAATTCCAGATAATAATCTAGTGCAGCTGGATGTACGTCATTAAGTAGTTGTAAGTGTGCTCCATACAATTTAGAATTAAGAAGTGATTTTTTAATATATAACGACCTCAATTCCTCTTTAATTCTAAAAATCTCTGCTCGTTTTTTAGCTTTCATATCTGCAATAGACGAGCCTTTAAACTTTATAATAGTGTAATTTGGAATAACCTTATTTTTCAAGCATGCTTCATTAGTTTAATTGCCGTATTGTGTTTTTAATATTTTGACAAATGTCATCATTTATGACATAGATTGGTTTTATAAGTTCTGATGATGAGGCGAGTGCCTCGAAACACGTAAACACGGAAAAAAACATTACGGAAAGGCCATAGACGGTGAGTAACAGTGTATTTGGTTAACAAACACGTGGCTTGGGACTACAATAGGATTTATTTTGGAAATGTTTAAACCGACATTTACTTGCAATAAACTCATCACAATATTATAGTTACTTTCTATGAGCACAGATTTTAATCTGTTGTTAAAATGCTGTGGGCCCTATCCTGCACAAATGCTATTTTCTAATCAAATTAATAAATTCTGCTACTGTTATTTTATCTTATAACAAAAGTAATAATAAACTTTCGATGTCACAATAATTAACTGACAATGTTACTTCATAATAAGCAAGAAGTGATGCTTCATTTGACACTGCTTTTTGCACGTCCACATTACTCTCACTTATCCTTTGTAATTGTACCAACAGTCACGCAACTGTAGCTTTATGCTTTTACCTAATTATTTCTTCTTTTATTTCCATTATAATAAACTTTCTCTTCAGTGTAGGTTCATCTGTAGTTGTGGACTACTCCTTTGGAGGCATGGTTAATGCAGACTCACAAATGGGTAAATATAAATTCTCAAAGTCAATTTAAAAAGTTAAGACAAAAGTGATGTTGTGCCATCACCCATGTAGGTCTATGTATATTTTCCAGAAGAAATTAATTCCCCACCAAATTTAATATAATACTATACTATCACACACACACACACACATGCGCGCGCGCGCGCGCACACGCACGACTCAGATGTGAAATGATGTGAGCAGTTTTCAGGTTGAATTTTTCTGTTTTTTACCAAAGGATTTCCACATTTTGGCATATACCCTTCGGGGAAAGCAGCAAAATTCAATGTGGAACTTAACTTGAAAACAGGAAAACAGAACATATCACATGCACACACAAATCTGTTTGTACTGTAAAAATTATGCCATACAAGGAAGGTCATGTGCCCAGGAGTACATTTCATCTGCCTATTGTTACCCTGTGACTCATTTTCACATGCAGAGTTAACCTGGGATATAAAAATGCACTCAGTTTTTAATGCAACGTCTCAGAAATCAAATCAGGGACCTGTAGGACAGTAGCATGTCCTACACCAATACTAATGAGTATAAATTATTAATTTAATTTAAATCATCTCTATGGACAGCCTTGGAAGGCTGTTCTTAATCACATCGTCTACAACCCTGGAACCCTCGGACTGCATGAGTAAGTTTTTAGGATGTACTGAAAAGTCAACATCATACAGAAAATTTCAATACTTTTATATTGTGAGGTTTGACATTTACCCTGTAGTACCAACAATAATAATAGCAAAAAATATTATTTAATTATAAATAGCACAGACAATTTTTATACTTACAAATGTATTTATACAGTTCAGTTAGACTATTATATACCGAAACAGAAATTTTATTAACTTGTAGTTACAAAAATTCTCTACTTTTAGGTTTGTATTATCTGAGATTGGTAAGGATCATCGTCTAAAACAATTGTGCATAATTTTTGCCACAATTACAATATTATGACCCATACAAAATTTAAAAATCAATTACACCCTAACTTTTTTTATTGCCATTACAGAATCAAGTGATCTTTAAACACATTCCGCTTTATATTATAAAGCCCAATCACCACAATGTAGCACTGCCTCTGGTAGGAGTAGATACAACATGTACCATGTGGATAAGACATGAATGCCACGAATGTAGCTGAGCTGTTCTACAAAGGGAAACAGGTAAAATGTACAGTTTTACTCGTACAAGGCCACAAGTTATTATTTACTGCAGACATAGTACAGAAACGATGCAAGTATACAAGGTCTGACACAAAAATAACGAGACTGTTAGCATTACTAAGGAACTGCTTATCATGTTTTATTGCGTGTGCACTGAGTTCGACCTTGAACTGTATTCTTACGCAGTGACAAGTTACAAGCCGCTCGGTTGACTCAGTCGCAGTGAGAGCAGTTGAATACAGTCGTGTTTTTACGCTTCGCCGGAAAATGTCAGATACGAAAAGTGATCAGCGTGTTAACATCAGGTTTCTCATGAAACTTAAAAAGTCAGCAACAGAGACATACCAAATGTTGGAAGCTAATGGTGATAAATGTTTGTCGTGTGCATGTGTCTTTGAATGGCATAAGAGATTCTTAGAAGGCAGGGGCTCCGTGAAAGATGACGACCGTCCAGGCCGACCACGCACATTAACAATCGACGAAAACGTTGTAAAAGTTTGAGACACAATACGAAAAGACCAAAGATTGAGTGTCCGTGCTGTTGCTGAAATGATGCATATGAACAGAGAAAGTGTTCGATGCATTTTAACAGAAAAGTTGAACATGAGGAAGGTGTGTGCAAAAATGGTGCCAAAAGATTTGTCAGATGAACAGAAGGAAAGGAGAACGGAACTTTGTTGTGACCTTTTGGAACGGATTGATGGAGAGCCCAGTTTTTTTTAAAGAGTGTTATTACAGCTGATGAGATGTGGATATTTACGTATGATCCAGAAACAAAGCGGCAACCAATGCATTGGAAAACACCATCTTCCCCAAGAGCAAAAAAAACGCGCATGAGTCGTTCGAAGTTAAAGGCAATACTTATCGCTTTCTTCGATATCCAAGGCATCGTTATGGCGGAATGGGTACCCAGTGGTCAAACAGTTAACCAACAATATTATAAACAAGTTTTGGAAAAATTGCGTGAACGTGTTAGAAATAAGCGCCCTGAATTGTGGAAGAATGGGTGGATCTTGCACCAGGACAATGCGCCTGCCCACAATGGGTTATCAGTCAAACAATTTTTGGCTAGTAAAAACCTCACAGTCCTTGAACATCCTCCATATTCCCCCGATTTAGCACCGTGTGATTTTTTCCTATTCCCCAAAATCAAGTCGGCGCTAAACGGGACCCATTTTTCAACGGTGTAAGAGGTACAGGCGAAAACGGTGGAGCTCTTGCGCAGCCTGATGGAAAGCGATATGCAGAAATGTTTTGAGAATTGGAAGGAACGTATGCAGAAGTGTGTCAACTCAATGGGGTTCTACTTTGAAGGCGACCACCAGTAATTGTACATATCGGGTAAATAAAAAAAATTACAGCATCAGTCTCGTTATTTTTGTGTCAGACCTCGTAATTGTGCCAGGCAGTATACAGATATGCTGAGCATGTCCAACAAAGTGACTGTCAATCAGGGCTCCGTGTTTATAAGCTAAGCATAGATTGTTGGCACTAACTTTTTTCTTGAATATACCCCCATATGAAATGGGAGAAACTGAGATCTGGAGAGAACCTACAGTCATTTAAAAATAATGTGGTAAAAGAATCTTTGTTACAACAGCTATATATTTTTGGATACATGACAGGTCCAAATGATGTGTGTACTCTAATGGAATACCATAGAGCCAGTGGCGTAGCTAGGCTTTTTGGCTCCTGGGGCAAGGAGATGTCGGCCGCCTCGCCTTCACAATTAAAAGGCGATAAAAGAGCAAAAATGAAGGCCCATCCAGTAAACAAAGTATGCAAGTGTGTAGATTTCTGTATGAAAGCACGCCCAGAAAACAACTTAATATTTGTTAAGTGAAAATTAAGAAATTACATATTATAATATTAAAGGTATTCAATTTGTATACATTTATTGGTAACAAATGTAGACGATAAAAATGTAGGAATAAAAAAAATTTATAAAATAAAAATGTAATTACATGCAAATTCCTTGTAGGTCTAAAGCGCATCGTCAAAACAATATCCTAAAGCAACATAAAGTTAAAAAAAAGAACTACATTAAAAGTAATAAATCACATACCATTACAGGTTAAAGGTTCCATCTTCTATAAATAAACACTCAAATAATAAATATTTAAAATGAGAAATTTTATAATGTAACTTTCCTGTCTTAATTGCCACAAAGACCGTTATTAAATCCCTGTAATCTAAAGACGAAGCAATATCGTTTTCAATTGGAAGTACAGCTACATTTGATACCCTGTCTTGAGATATTGTTGATTGTAGGTACAATTTAATCAATTTAATTTTACCAAACGATCTTTCACAAAAAGACACAGACACTGGTAAAGTAACAAATATTTTTAAAGCTGTAGCTAGTGTTTTGTTGGCTTCTAATGCCATTGAAGAAATGTATTGTAGCAGCCCCGAGGTGTAAAGACCATGTTTGCCATTTTTAATAAAAGTATGATGTCTTTCAAGTCACTGAACAATTCTTCACTGTTTAGGTCATGTGGATACAGTTTTGCAAGCATTGTGCACTTAATATTGATATGGGAAAGCTGTTCCTTAAAATGTATATCCCCATCATTTACGTACACCTCAAATTTACAGAGGAACCCAAAGTGTTTTTCTATCTCTTTTGTGTTAGAGAAATGGCTTGAAATTTCAACTGACAGTTTGTCCAAAATTTCTATCAGAGAACTTTAATTTCTTGCCGAACGGTTAATGCAGAATTGTCTGTATACTCCCCTGGCATCATGTGCTTCCTTCGTATCCTTTCTGTTATACTGATACCCATTGATTATGTACCTGCTCTGCCTTACTAATGACATTGTCAAACAGCTCATTCCTCTAAACTTTTAATTTGTCCGTTAGCTTCTTCAAAAGTGTCAATGCTTGAATAAAACTTATTCCTTTGGTCTGCAAGATTTTCTGGATTTTGTCCATAGAAGAAAGAATATCTGTCCAGAAACAGACCAAGGTCACAAAATTAAAGTTTTCTATCTTATTAATTATTAATGCTGCATCTTTCCTCGTATCAATTGTTTCAGTTGGTGTAGCCCTCAGTTTCTCCAGTGCAGCGATCACTTCATCCAGTTGATTAGATATTGTTTTCACCGCATCTGCTTTTCAACTCCACCTGGTATCACAATGTCCTTTTAGAGTCACTGCCTGAATATTTACATGAGCTGCATGAATTCCAACCAACTTGAGTGAATGGTTGTCACAGAGAAAAACACAACTAGTGGATTCAAATCTAATATTCTCTTCGTGAACGGATTCCAGCCGTTGTTGCTTGATTGTCATACGACTGACTTCTGCAATCGCTAAGATTCAATCCATCTGTCTCAACTTTACCTGTAATAGCTTCTGTGATCACCTCCGCCGTTTTCACTTCTAAAGGAATAAAATCTATGAAGGCTTCCTTGATGTCAACAGAAATGTGTATAATTTCAAGAACATCTTATAATCTGAGACTACATGTGGAGCATCTAGTATTGTGTCAAATATAATACTAAAGTACTTCGCCTTCTTACTTCCAGTAATAACATATTTGCGCATTCTCTCTCCTAACAGGCTTATTATTTTATTTTGAATAGTTGGTGAAACTTACGATATGCACCCAGATTTACGAGAGACTGAATCCAAATGAGATCTCATGACAGGGTCATATTTAGCCAAGTGTTTTAACAAAGCCAGGAAGTTTTCAGGATTTGGATCGTTAGTAATTGACTCGCGAAATCCTAACAGTGCCAGATTTTGTTGTGGAAGAGTTTGTACTGTGGCAATGACCTGTTCAAGGATTTCTTTCCATGTCTTTGCTGCCTTACTCATTTGTTCCTAAAGCAGAAGATCAATAAGTCCCCCTTCGTTTAAAGAACATTCAATTCCTTCTATTCCAAAAACATAGAGCAATGAGCAGGACTATTTTCATGATCCTGAATACGGGGATTTAACTTTTGCCATGACGAAAACCCATTTTTACTACTGAAATGGCTTCTTTGATAGTTTTTTGTGGAAATAAAGTGCAGCAAAAGCAAAACAGAGATTTTTTAGTTAGAGAAAAACACATCCACGTGCTTTTTACCTTTTCGCCATTTTGCAAAGTTTCATCAAACCAATACTTGTTTAAGGATTGTCCAGCTTCATCTTCAGTAAAATGGCTTGGAAGGATTGAGATATCTTGCTTGGCCAAGCTCCCATATCTTGTAGAGGAGCACCAGGAACACGGTCTACATAGTTTCTAGTAACGTTCTGTCCTTCATCACCTGTAATTTCGAGACTGCATGATGCAACATCATCCATGGTACTAGAACCAAGTGGATCTTGTAACTGTACTTTGACGCTTTCACAGTTTGACGTATTTACATCGTTAATTTTACTGTATTTATCAACAGCCTCGTCGCTACCAACACCCATTTTATGATTGCAAGTTGAGTGTAATATTTTGACTCTCAGGGTTATTTATACAAAACTAATACAGTATGATTATTATTTCTCCTTTCCAACACAACAACTCACTACAAAGTCGCAAAAAATATTAAATATGTTATGCTTCTCTTATGAAAAGAATGGTCACATCAAAGAAACAAGTTGTTTGTAGTTTTATAAACTGAAAAAAATTTTTTCCAAGTTTATGCTCACTTTGCCGCCCACCTGGCGGCTGCTCCGTTGCCCCCCCCCCCCCCCCCAGAGCTCCACATTTTAGTCTTTGATATTTTACAACAAATGTTACTGGATCATACACGGAATTGATTCAACTCTTTTGTACATTCTCTGCAAATCTATGTACTCTAACAGGTGAGTCCAAGGTTAAACCTTGAGAAAAATATCATGTCTGGGATGTCTGTCTTTTTAGCTATAAAGCTTAAAACCAGCTCCAGAAAAACAAACTGGTTGAACTATATATATATTCAAACACTTTTTGCTACAGTCTATTTCTTGACGTATATAATATATTTAAAATTTATATAATTTACTTTACCTCAAGATGTTATTTTTCCCTTATTTGGAACATGTTTCAGGACCCTTAGTGTTCCAAATAAGTTTATTCAATGGGGATTTTTCTAGGGAATTGTAGAATGTCTCCATGGATTTTCGTAATTTTGTTGTTGTTGTCTTCCTTAAAGCTTATAGAAACAAATTTTAAAAAAAATTGTTTTGCCGCTTTTGAATTTAAGGGTGGTTTCCACCCCATTTTCGAGGGTAAAAAGAAAAAAATTAAACCGACCCCAGGAATCGATAGAAATAAAATTCTAAGTAAATAATATAGAATAAAGTTTTTTGAGTTATTCACACTTGAAAATTGCGTTTTTTTTTTTTGCAAAAAATTCGATGTTTTCCGAGTGTTTTTCATACTTTACTCGAAAACTATCAACTTTTCGAAAAAGCTTATAACAACCAAAATAAAAGCTAATGCAATAAGGGACAATTTGCACTTTGTTTCGTCCCCATATATTGAATCGTTATCGAGATATGCTATAAACAAAATGTCAACTCTTAATTTTTTAACTGAAGAAGCGAACTTAAACTTAATATTTATCAATGAAAAATAACGCAACTTGCGATGATATTATTACTAAATAAAAGCTCTTGAAATTTCCTATAAAATGGTAAGTCGATATTTTGCATATCTTGAAAACAACGAAGTCACAGAGCAAAATAGTAAAAATTCTTAAAATTTTTTTTTTAATCAAAAATAAAATGGTTGCCATTTTGTCAGTTTTGCATATTGTAGATTTAGATTGTCTATTATATTAAGAATGTCCTCAAATTTTTTTTAAATGTATTATAGATTAGAAATGCTATATATATAATAGATTTTTATGTATTATAGTTTTCGTAAATTTTAATTTTTTTGATTTCAGAGAAAATTTGTCGTTTTCAAAAAATATCTTGAAAACAAAGCGTTTAATCAAAAAATTGATATTGACCAAAAATATAGCTCATAAAAAGGCGAATATTTTCATTCTTATTTCATGTTTTTTTTTTTTTAAGTATTATTCGACAAGTTACAACTGTTACAAGGTGTGTTTATAAGATTTTATGATAAAATTTTTTTTGTTTCTAAGTAGAAACAGTAGGTTTTTCGACTATGGTCCATCCCAAAAAAGTTGTAGCCCTTTTAATTTTCTACAAAATGCATTTTTGTTTTATTTTTAATCTTTAAAATTAACCGAGTTATGGTCAAAAATGTGAGCGCTCAACGATGATAAAATTCGGTAACTTCTTATTTTATCAACGGCTACTAAGTGGAAGTCGAAAATGTGGATCTGCATGTGGATGCAGGAGAAGTGGGTTATTTTGCACTGACACTTGCTCACCCTGTAATGGAGATAGTTGTTTCAATGCAGCGCCAGTCGATGAAAGAGACGTAAACGAAGAAAACGTTATTGAAAGTGACAGCGATGAAGAATAAAAAACTAAATATATATCTTATGTACATAATTTTTATATGACAGCTTGTAAGGACTCTTTAATAAAAAATGATTTCTTTTTTATAGATTTAGTTTTTTTATAGAAAGAGCATACAGTCAAAGTTATTGTTCAATTGACCTCTCCACTTCAAGGAACTCTTCCTCATAATATTTATAGTTTCAGGTCTTCAACAGTTGTAGCAGTACAGTTGGGTATTTTATTTTTACTTACCTCTGCTACTACCCCTTTGCACCACACGTGCAGTCTGACCTCGGAATCGTGATCAGCGACCCATAAAACCTATATATACCTGTGTAGAGAGCTTACGAGCGAAGTATTATATTATCAACCCCTAATTTTGGCTATTTTTGCCCTTAAAACCACCCCTTTTCATCACATGTGCAGTCTGACCTCGGAATCGTGATCAGCAACCCAAAAAACCTACATATACTGTCACCGGACAAAAGGCTTGCCGCATGACAAATGGCGCCAATCGTACACTCTAGTGTTTTTGGTGGCCCTAAAAAGGACCTGGTGGCGAGAAGGCTGATGTTGGTCGTGCCGCGCTGAGATTTTCGGCGGCTGCGTCCGCTGATCGTGGCGTACTGCAGTCCTCCTCTTCTTTCGGCATCGGGTGTAGAGTCGGCTGCTGGCCCAGCGACGTCCATCGCTGGCGCGGAACGGGAGTGCGAAGATGCAAGAACAGCGGCGGTTCTATTCTCTTCGGCCGTTCCTTCCGGCTGACTCCGCCTCAATGTCGTCCGAGAGAGGAGAGAAGATGAAGTGCGTCCGATGGCGTGGCGATGAAGAGTGTTTAAAATTTTCTGCCGGCCCGGGTTTTATTAACTAACCGGGATCGCTGATTGGCTCGCTCCGAATGCTGATGCCGGATTGGCTCCCTGTGTCCACCACTGGTACCGGAGAGCAGATGTTCGCGTACCGCTGCCGTCACAATACCCATGTCAAGAGCTTTCGAGCAAAATATTGTTATCAACCCCTAATTTTGGCTATTTTTGCCCTTAGAACCACCCCTTTGCACCACACGTGCAGCCTGACCTCGGAATCGTGATCAGCGACACAAAAAACCTATATATACCCATGTCGAGGGCTTTAAACGGTGTCCTAACGTTTTTTTACATTTTTAACCCTTTAGGGGCGTTTTTCAACCCTTTAAGGGTGAGAGCGGTCATAAAACTTTTTTTAACTTTGCTGTATAAGCTTGTGTAGGACAATAAAAAAAAATTACAAAAATCCACGGAGACTTTCTACAATTCCCTAGTTTTGCCGATTTTTATGCCTCATTGAATAGACTATAAGGGAAAAATAACATCTTGAGGTAAACATAAATTTTAAATATATATAGGTGAATGCTTCCTTTTTAATAACTATGAAAATAAAAAAATAGCACATCAATTTCTTAGGATATTTGCCATAAAGACTGAGGTAAGCAACCTGATATACATTTTGTCCCACGGTTTCTGTGATCACTGCTGAATCACCTGTGCTACAGACATCCCCTCATTCTTTATTACTATGGAACAGATTTTTAGTTGAATATTTTTCATAAATAGATTACTAACACATATTTTTAACATTTTAACGCAATGTGTTGACTTTTTATATTATTGTGTTTAATTATTTTTGTGCACATTCGCAAGCCAAAGAAGTAGGGGAGAAAAGTTTTTCTGGGAATAACCTCCATGTGCCATATACGTAGTGTTGCACAATAATGGTGTAAATTCTATGTGATTCACTTTTGGAAGAGAATGAGTCATTACGTTTTAGGTTACTGTTTATGTGATGTGCCTGTTGTTTGTATACAAAGCAGGCATTTCCTTGTATATCATACTTCTGCCCACATATCTACCGTATCAGACTAAACACTTAATATGACTTGATGTGGCAATTAAAAACTGAACTGAAATAGTTTCATGCTTAAGTGGTCCTAATTATAAACATAAAAATAATTTGTTTGCCTTATTACCACAGAAAAGATCATGTAACACAACTGGGAACTCAATAATACTCCTGGAAATTTTTGTAATGGTGAGTCACAATGTAGGGTAAGAGACAATTGTTCATTTTGCTACCGCTAACTACCTAATTTGATGTCTTTGTACATTGCTTCTCATATTACATGATAGTGTTTTTTTGTTGCGTCATGTTCATTGCTCGCCATAATGCCGTAAGTGAAATGTAGTAAAAATGCCCGGTTACAGCAGAATGTAAAGAATTTAAAGCTACATTCACAGCTCAAATGGAAAGATAGGGTACTATTTTGGCAGCCTTGTGGAGAATCCATAAAAGTGGATCAATGGTCGCAAGTTATGCAACATCTATCAGGCAACAAACACATCACTGCAACTTCTGTAGATGCAACTGTTTATGTACTGTGCCAATAATAAACAATACTTGTGACCTCCTTCAAACCAGAAGTCTACACTTGTGAATATCATTTAAAAATAATTAATTCACTTGAGATATTTATCTTGTATTTAGCTCTATAGCTTATATTCACATTTCATATAGACATTTATATTACCTCTTGATTGTGTAAAAAATAGTTCCAGTCCTAAAGAGAAAAATATTTTTATAACGCCTAACTTTGTTTTTCAGTTTTAAAATCATAAGTATAAATGTATTAAGATGCATTTAAATATTTTCAAACATATGCATCTACACAGCTACAACACCCTAAACAGATTTTTCTTTCCTTACTTTTCATATAATAAAACAGAACCCACACTATTAATAAAACTGATTTTCTGGAGTTTATTCCACTAAAAATACTGAAAGAACTGAAAAATATAAAACATACACTCTTAATTGATGGACAGAAGAACAAATCAAATGGTATATTAAATATTGTGGCAATGACTTCTTAAGTCAAAGTTTGTTTCTTGTTCCAAGTGAACTATGAATCCTACAATTATTCATATTAGTGTACTAATGTTTCTTTGTTTATACTGTACAAATATATATTTGTTACAAAAATTTCCTTGATTATGTAAAATACATTTTACTAACAACTGTACCACATTTTTCATAAACTCTAAGAACAAGATAAAATGAAATAGTTTTATGTTATACTGTACAACTTTAATGATCTTAATTACATTGCATAAGATAAAAAATATATAAAAATAACAGTAATATACTTACTGTTGTTTGTATATCTGCCAATACTGGAGTGTACAGTAACTAACTGAACCAATTATACATCTGCTTTTATGTACTCTATAGTATTACTAATTTTACAGCAGCTTCTGAAATTGTAATAGACCAACATAGTCACTCCCATATTCAGCAGACACCTTAGTTTTTTTAACAATATCCAATGTCACTAACAAAAACTATTAAAAATCGCAATATTATAAAATCTTACTGTTGAAAATGCAACAATTATTCAAGAACATTTGTAAAGGATTACAGTTTCCATTCACACATGTCTTATAAAATTTATTTATTTTCTTCGAGGAGTTAAAGATGTTGACATTTTATAGGCTACTTAAAATACAAGTTCAAAACAAAACTGAACTGCACAAATCACTACACAATTAATACTGTGTTTTGAAATTAACAGACATGATTTAAAATCAATTCAGTTCCAAATTTATTTTTATACGACCATACTGATACAATTTAAAGGTCAATTCGGTTTTAAATAATTCAAACACAGAAACTGTGAACTTAAGAATAGTAAATACCATTTCCACTATGACTAAAAAACTTAATGGTAGCTTTCATAAACGTTATTACATGTTTCAGTTTATTTCTGTGTAACAACTAATAACTAATTTTTTGGAAAGTTGATTTAAAAAATACACAAAACAGTTTACAATGTTGTTTATAAAAAAACTTAAGCACCTTTTTAAACATGTGTAATATAATAACAGTTGAAACACACACGTGTACACTACTGGTAACAATTCACTGTACTGATGTAGTCCCACTATGACATTAATAAAGGCAAATTGAATAATGCATTTGCATATGCCATTGGCTTAACATTTGGATGAGGCTGTAACAAGACAAGATAATGTAAAACAATAAAAATATTATACAAATATAATATTATGTATAGTTACATAAACTTAAATTTAAATAGATGTAAACACAACTGTAACACAAAAGTACATTGTATGAACAACTCAGTATTGTACAAATACAGCTCAGTACGAAGGGTGCATGTACTGTGCATGAGAATCCGTGAATTTTTTAATTTTGGAGTATGTAGTTACAGATTACATATTAAAATCAACTAATATACATTGTTAAAGAGTTTTTGTTGGGTACGCTGTTACTATAATGCAAACAGGCTGAAAATTGAATGGCATTATATTTATTGCCTCCAATTACATTTTAATTATGCAGGGATATCTTGCAATGGGAAACCAGTGAGAGGTATTCTGCCTAGTATAAACCCACCCCAACTATGCCGTTCGGATCCAGCGTTAAACTGTAGGTCCCATATACCTGTGAGAGACTCCGTAACACACGCATCATGGGCATATGCGGGGAGGGTACAAACCAGTCAAAATACTGAAGGATCTTGCTTTAAAACATTTTCAAATAAAGTATGATACAGTTTTAATGCATTTTTACCCTTTCCATTCTTAAATTTTTATATAATTAAACTCCAATAATTACATGGCACTGGCAAAAAAATCTGTACTCAAAAATATATCTATTCTATCTCCTTTGCTTTGTTTATCTGACACACAATATAAATACCATCAATAAGACCTACCCCTTGGAAAGTGGCCATCTTTCCACAATCAAATATTTGAGATTGTTTTGAATGTTTTACTATACCCTTTTTGTGTCATAGGCCAATCACATCAGCATCTGCATCAGGTCCAAGTTAAAAATGTCAATTAGCCTCTTAAGTTCCTATGTGCCATAATTCAGCACAACTATACAGAGGCATTATTCTTTACATGCCACCAAAATTGTATCCGCTTTCCCCAATAGGCGATATAGTTTAACACGAGGTTGAATAGGTTGTTCTCATTTCCATTTTCAAGAGTTAATTTGTCAAAACTTCTGTAATTTTTGTTGAAGTTATTTAGGTAATATTTATTAGAAAATAAGTCCCATCTTTGAGAAAAAATAAATTTTTTGAAAACTGATTAAAAAATGTAGGTCTGTAACAACAATTAAGTCTTTTGTCTTTTTCTCTTAGTTTGAAAAATCGTTGTGTCTCTACTGTCATCTTAAACCCATCTACCTTGAGTCATCTCTTTATTCTGTCCTCTATGACGGTACTGTGATATTGATTCCGTTTGACTACAACATGATGATATACTTTTATAATGTAGGTCACTTATTTGGCAGCTTCAAAACAGAGCATGAACAAGAGCGTCTGAGCTACTATGGTGTCGTGCCATTCTTAACACTTGTTGCAATTCACTATCTCTGGTACTGTCAATAAATATAGTGTGAGCAATCTACACCCGGAAGTCCACTGATGCTTCGGGATACATCAATCTCGTCAGCTGGTCAACACTTGCTTCGAACTCCTGGAGGCTCTCCCCTGAACGTTGTCTCCTCGCTTTACTTTGAACGTGGTAAACTTCGCATAGATGTTGGTTACCGTACCATAATTCCAGAGATTTTGTTAATTCAGCATAGGTCGTCTGGATGTCAGATGCCATTTTTTGTAATAATTCTGCAGCAGGTCCTTTTAAAGCAAGAATGAGTAAAAGGCCTCTCTCTCTCTCTTCTTCTGTCCATTTATTTAAGCGAGCGGCAGCTTCAAATTGGTAAAGATAAGTTGCCCAGTGAGTGCTTCCATCAAATGTTATGACATGAACTGCCCCAACTGCAGGCAAACTTCTCTATTGTCTTATTTTCTATGTATTTTTCGCCCTTACGATTGGCACTGTCTCTTCAGCTGTTTGTTTCAAAACGCATGGTTGTATTTTCATTAACTGCTTGATGTCACTTCTAATTTGCTCTTTTATGTTTGCAATTGACTCTTTTATAGTTGTTACATTCTCGTCTACTTCAGATATTTTATTTGACACGGGTTCTTCTTGACAGATATTTTTGTAGACAACGATTCTTCTACATCAGATATTCTAGTAATTTGGTTAAGCTCACATCATAATTCACCCAAGTCATCACGTAGGAGACCCAACCCTGCGGTAGTATGTTCTTACACCTGCTTTTGCTCCTGTATCAACACTTTGATGTCACCTGCTTCCTGCTTACGTTTCTTGTCTTGTTGATCATTAGCTCAAGCAAGAGTGCTTTTTGCTGTTCTTCTACGTCTGTTCTTTCCTGTCTCCGTTTCTTATCCTGTTGTTTTTGTTTGCAGTAGCAGCACTTGAGAAGTTTCCATCATCTGACTGGTATCCATGTTTGTACATTAATTACAACGTACACTCCTCTTCTACAAAGTGTCCTCTATTTCCACCGTTAAAGGTTCTGTCACACTTCTGACCCACTGTTATGACAGTCTCATGGATCATCGTACTGTACAGTGGAAACAGAATACAGACACCTATGAAGTCACTAATTACCAGCTTTAATTAGTCACAAATAATAATGTGACATCAAGAAAGTTAAATTTGTCCACAAGCAATAATAATGTCAACTATTAAGAGTTCCGCACTAATTATAACACAGTAATATCCAGAAGCTCAGCTGAATGTGCCGTGAAATTTTTGAAAGATAATAGAAATATATTAATAAAATACGATGACTAACTCAGCAAAAAAATAAATCAAAAAGTTGTTTGCTTGCTTAGTTAATAGTTCTGTCTTGTCCTAATGCTTACCAAACAGTTTGTGATTTAATTTCTAAAAGCCTGGACCTGTTAGATAAAAACATTGGAAATTATTTCGGTTCCCTTGACACTAGTTTACTTGACTGGGTGAGGAATCCTTTTTATTGATAAAGCTTATGACAATGTGCAGTTAACAACTGTAGCGTAAAACAAATTGAGTGATATCAGGAAATATCGTGGCCTAAAACTGGAATATGCGGCAGGCCTAAACTAGTGCAGGATGCAGAGGAAGAATCGAAAAAGACTAAACAGAAGGAAAACCCTGATATTGTGGCCTTTGGCTGTCACTGATGTCACCCAGTAATAACGAAAAAGGCTATGAAGGTGCTGCTTCCTTTTCTACATCTTATATTTGTGAGCCAGCATTTTCCACAATGAACCAAATAAAATACAATAAATCGATCTCAACTTCAAACATTGGGACATAACATGAGAGTGTGTTTGTCCACTATTCGACAGTGGAACAAGGACCTAATGAAAAAACACCAATCCTATGTATCACATTGAAATTTGAAAGCAGAAAGACTACAAAACCTACATAATACAGAACAAACTTTAATATTGTAATATTTTTTGTGTTTTTCATTATTTTGTAAATTAAGAAAATGGAAATAAAAGTTATGTGAAAAAATGTGTTTCAATGGCTTTTTGTAATTTTATAAGTCACAAAAAACTAAGTTTGTTGATACATTTGTGTTACAGTTGGAAAAGTCCACTGATGTAACTGGGAAACCACAAGTAGTACTGAGGTAAGTAAGTAATATTCATTATTATGGTTTATTATGCTAGTGTGATTTTAAAGAAATAGTGAGGGTGTCGGTATGTAGAGGGAGATAATGTGCTGTGGCTTCTGACTATTATTTGTAGCGTTCTGTGGTCTAAAAAATGTTGGGAAATGCAGCTCTACAATCTTGCCAGGTGTAACTAACTCACTAAGCCAGCCTTAGTTGCTTATATAGGTCCTGCAGATGTTCCAGAATAATTTTCCATTCCTTTGGCGGTGTGCCAGCATAATTTGCACACTTAATGAGTACTAACAGTCTAGAAGCTACTTAAGTGGACAGACTTGACACATAAGCCGCACGCTGAGTTAGTAGAGAACTTTTATGTAACTGCACCTGCCGACTTTTCGAGAGTGTTACATAAGTGTCATAGCAATATGAATATAAAACTGAAGGTTAGTTTTTGTGTTGTTACAACTGAACACCAACAATTCCTTTGGCTCAATGAACATGTTCCAGTAAACTATTTCAGATAACTTGATGCCTCTCAGGTCTAATACAGCATTTAACATACTCAAATTTTATGTTATGTTATAACATAAAATTTTATTTTATAAAATCTTAAAATTTGTTTACGAGGTATGCACAACTTAAGGTGACAATAAGCACATACCTTACACTGGTTTCAAATACTTGAGCTGTTCATAGCAAATGGACAGTAAAAGGTAACATAAAACTATGTAATGAAAGAATAATGTATCAACCTAATAGTAATTATTTTATTAATAAGCTGTCTTAGTTATCATGTACTGTCAAGGAAATTATATACATTTAGTTACACATTTATACATACACATTAATAAATATTCAAAATTTATAAAACACTTACCACAGCTTCATAAGTTACAAATTTTGGTTGCAAATCTTTCCCATTCAAAGTAATGAATGCACCCTTATTACCCATAGTATCACTGAAATTAAAAATCACATTTTGTAAAATCATGGTTAAAATAATTGTGAAGTATCTACAATCTTTTAAATATCAAACTTAGTAACTCTTTAAACAATACTGTATAGTAAAAAATTATATAGATAATTTGTCATTATTTTTACCAGTAGTTTGGAGCTGAAAAGACAGTGATACATCTGCCATCATGAGCAATTTCATATCCATCATTTTTAACTTCATGACTACGAACGATATAATCTAAATTATTAGTTGCGAGAAATTCCTTTGATACATCTGGTCCAAATTGTACACCTACTCCCCTCTTACTTGGTGCTCTACCGTATGATACTTGAGGATCAGACCATAACAGTTCACACATAAGTCCTACAAAAAATTTTACAAGCAATTTAACAATATTTCTTTCTCACATTCTTTCACTTCTATAACATTAAAGGACACCCATTCATATTCATTTTAATGATCACCAACAAGGTTTTTAATTGAAACTTTCTATCCATAAATGAAACAGTTATAATTGTTTGATTCTCTTAGAGAACTGTAAACAGAACACAAGAATAATTCAATATCTTTCTTTGTCACTCTAGATAAGATAAATGTTTTACTTATTCTGAAACAGAAACTGTTTCCATACCTTGTTGTGTGTGTGTGTTCAAAGGATTACAGATATGGATTTGCTTTTGTTGGTCTCAGGCTATCATACATTAATGACTGCTGGTTAGGTAGTTTTTTGATGGGTAGTACTTATCTTTTGATGTCTCAGCAGCAATAAAAAATAAAACACTTTTGTTTTGTTTACAGTAGGCTACCTACTATAGCTACCTAATATATAAAGTTTCCTACTCATTTTACTCAGTTTAATTTTGCATGCTTGGTTACACTGTATGTTTAAAGTGTGTTTTGTATCATGTTTTGTATTGATTTGTACATACCTGAACAAATGCAAATCAATACAAAACACGACACAATTTTCAAAGCACTCAGCATTAAAAATACACAAAATACTAATATTGTTATGTAATGAGGAAAAAGTGTTACGTAATACAGACCGTTCTACAAGTTTATTGAATGCTCCAGTGGAATCCAGCTGTAATGTGTGTATGCGTACATAAAGCTGCTACTTAGCGGTGAAAGACAATTGCGCGTCAACTATCGGGTATATACCAGTCCGCGCATGCTGTGTTCGAGGCCACATGAATTACGTTCTACTGTTTTCTAGTAGACGCCTATTAGCGAATATTCTGGAATCTCATTGGGGTATAAATACAAGTACTCAGGGAAGCTCAGTCAGTTATTGTCGGGAGATTACAGAGTGATTACACAGTGTGTTTAAGTGGCGATTTACACAGTGCGGTTTGAAGTATTGTGGCAAAGTATTATGTGTTTTATAATTGTGTGGGACAATTGTAATATAATTGTGTTTTATATCAGTTAACATTTTTACTGCGAGTGAATAATTTTTATTTGATTTTTTGTAAGAGACTGTCTTGTTAATTACACACTCTTTAATTGTGATAATTAAAGCTGTTGATTAGTGACATAATTGTTGCCTTGTATTTTGTTTTCCGCTGTACCATACGACGATCAGTAGACCGTCGTAACAATGTATACCCACAATCACACCTAGTAATACCAATTAAAAATACCAAAAACCAACAGGAAACCATAACAACAACCAACCAACACACAAGTACTCCACAAGATTCAAAATTAAGAAGGCTGAGGATGGGAACACTATATGTCCCGAAACATGTTCCAAATACGGGAAAAAACATCTTAAGGTAAAGTTATTATAAATATTAAATATATTATATACATCAAGAAATAGACTGTAGCAAAAAGGGTTTGTTAATATTGTTACGACATCACAGAACAATCTACGTGTTTGTCGAATGTGCCAGAAGAATCTCGAAGTAATGCGTGTGTGTGGCGTACGTGCTTGTCGACACATCTTCCAGACGGTGCAAAAATTCACGTGGCCGCTCTCACTATGTCACGGCCGCAAGCAATTACATCATAGTTTAAAGGTAATACGTAGTATGTGGAATTGTCTAGATTTTCGGCGGCTATAAATACAATTACTCAGGGACGCTCAGTTCAGTACAGTGGCGATATATTTACAGAGCAGTTCGAGTTATTATCGGGTGAGATTACTGTGTACGTTCAAGTAGTTATTAGTGAAGTGTTGCGTTTTATAATCGGGCGGTATAATTGTAATACAATTGTGTTTAATATTAGTGACATTTTATTGCGTGTGAACAATTTTTATTTTATCTGTTGTAGTAGACTGTGTTGTTAATTACAAACTGTTTAACTGTAAAAATTAAAGCTGGTGATTAGTGACTTAATTGGTGTCTTGTATTTTGTTGTTTTCCACTGTACCTACAACGATCAAGTAAACCGTCGTAAAAGTGGTGTCAGAACTGGGATAGAACGGTTAACAGTGGAAACAGTGGACACTTTATACAAGACGAGTGTAATTCGTAATTAATCGGTAAACAATGGATGCCAGTCAGATGATGGAAATTTACAGGCGCTGCTGTTACAGACGGAGAAACGACAGGATGAGAAACACAGGCAGGAGGCGGAACAAGCAGAAAGACGACAAAAAGAAGAACGAAGACAGGAAAGAGAAGAGGCTGAGGAACGTCAGAAAACACTAATGCTAGACACAGAAGAAATAAAAAAAGAGAAACGTAAGCAGGAAGCAGATGACATCAAAGCGTTAATTCAAGAGCAAAAGCAGATGCAAGAACATACTACAGCAGAATTGGGTCTCTTACGTGGTGACGTAGGTGAATTACGAGGTGAGCTTAACAATCAAATTACCAGAATATCTGACGTAGAAGAATCCATGTCAAATAAAATAGCTGAAGTAGAAAAATCTGTCTTGAGTGTGGAAAAAGGTATGTCAATAAAAATAGAAGACTCGATTACAAATATAAAAGAGCAGATTAAAAATGAAGTTGAACAGTGCCTGAAGTTACAACCAAAACAACTTTGTAAACGGACTGTACCAATGATAAAGACAGAAAAATACGCAGAAAATAAGTTAATAAAGTCACTTTGCCTGCAGTAGGGACAGTTCATGTCAAAGTTCTGTAACGTTGTTGCCACGTTACAAATCCAGGGAACCCATCCTAATTGACACCAGCCAATTATATGGGCTGCCTACGTTGTAACGAACTGAAATTAAACTCAACACAATTAACAAAATTAAAATTAATTAAGCTAATTATTAGGAAACAAGGGAAGGTATTTCACTGATTTATGCACTCACTTCAATGTGTAATAAGATGACTTCTCTTTATTAACAGATGATATGAAAAGATCCCATAACATAATTAATTACCTTAAAATATTCAAAGGGTTTTCTGAAAAACTAGGGATCATAATGATCATGTACTTTTTACCTCGGATCCGAGTTTACTTTAAATATTGCAAAGACGTCTGAGTATTACTATGTTCATCTAGGTGCTTGCAAGACTTCTTTTACTATTTGAAGAATTGTATTATTTACTAAAGAGATTATAATTTACATTTACATATTAGCGTTACAACGTATGGTATTCAATATTACAGTATATTTTTAGTTGGTCTCAATTATAGTTTAAAGAAAATTATTGTCTTTGAAAAGTCTCTTTCATCTGTAAGTTATGTCTCAAATATAATTAACTCTCGATAGGCAAGCTATCGAGTCACCTTTACAATAAGTCGTGCTGTCCTCGTCCTGGGGTGTCACTCTTGGGAATTCTGGAAGTCGGCGTCTTCATCTGGGTCGTGTCTTCGGCGAGTACTTGATAGCTGGTTCACTGAGGAGATTGAAGTTATTCTGGTTAAAGTTGGGGTAGATCCACGTAGGTCCTAGTCAGCGTCGTATGGCATGTATACGTCCACATGTGAAGTTTATGCAGGTCACATCTTCATATGTAAAGTTGTGCTGGAATTTACCTCTTGAGGGGAGACGTCATCTTGCTTACGTGTTGTTAATTAGTATTTTTCTTGTTTAACTTATTACATTTCTTAACAAAAGTTTCTACATTTTATATATTAAAACTTGCTCCCCACGTTTAGTAGTGGTAGCTAACAGTTAAGCTTAAGACTAATCAATGCATTTTTGAAGAGCTCTCGCTCGTAGGTGTGCACTGTCTGACGGCTGCATTGTCACTCTTTTTTCGATTCGACTGGCACATTACAACGAAGCGGAGCGAGTACTCCGCGATAATACAGTCCCTATTTTTATTTAAATTGACATTATTATTACAAGAAACAATACATTAATTATACATATATAATTTACGTGAATTATTTTAACTACTACTCGTGCCTTCATATTACTAATTACAAACATTATGATTTTTATACTTTCCTAAGTTACAGACGGCTCGCTAAACACGTTGAGTCCGGAATTAAACAGGTCAACGCATGATGACTTGCAAAAGGGTTAACTGTGATATTAATAGCTTTTTACAATTCGATTTTTTTTTTTATTGTTGTTTAGTTAGATTTTCCATTTACATCTCATACTTATTCTGAGTTAGTACAGGAGCTTTAGGTTTAATAGTGCGATTTAAAAATACTTAATTGCTAGTAAATTAATTTTTTATTTATTAAATATTTTATTATCAATTAAATCATCACATACTCCGCCGCTTAAAATCCACATTAAGAATTTTAGTGAGCCTAACGCAAAATTGGGGACTTGGAGTATGCTTGGTGTCAATGTGTGGAATTTCTCTCACATAGTTATTGGCAAGCGTTATACCCATTTATTTCTTTTCTACAATACAATATACATATATATTTTCTTATAAACTACCTTTATTTTTATTACATACTATTCACACTTAATATCTACATTTTAAAACACAAAACTCTTTCTTATGTCTACTACTTAAATCTACTACCGGTTTTTTCTTTGGGTTATAGTTACTCTCTTCATAGAGTAATTTTCTAAATATTTTGTTATTTAGAACTCAGTTTAGTGGTCATTGAGTACTCATTTACTTATCTTTCGCTGAACTGGATCTCAGGTTGATCAGGCCTCATTTCCAAATTCTACGATTAACACTTGGCACGGTTAGTGAGGTATAATATACTTCACTACCTAGTATTACCTTTTCTATTTTTGGCTATGCTATTTCCTCTTTTCTTCTTATACAATTTTATCTGCGAAATATGTGTTCTCCACACATATTTTCGAGTCGCAGGTTCGTACAGGGCTACTGTAACTGGAGTTAAGTACTTCTGGATTAGGTAAGGGCCACACCATCGGTATGATAGTTTAGAGGTGGTCTTATCAACTGCACTACTAGTCGGGTGAGTCTTGTACATTACTAAGTCACCGACTTGGTACCTAACTGAATTGTTATGAATATTTCTCTCGTGGTATTTTCTGGATTTCTCTAAGTTCGCTCTTAAATTAGCACGGGCTTTATTCCATATTTGCTTAATCTGCTTATCCTTTATTTGCGGAGGTAGCAGGTCGTGTATTTTCCATTTAGTGGACAAGGGGTGGTTTGGTTTGTATTTATACAGTAACTCAAACGGGGTCGACTTGTGACCTTCGTGATAAGCTGAATTAAATGCGTATTGTATCCAGGATAGGTTTTGGTCCCAAGACGTATGATCGTTCGCATGGTAGGCGATTAAAGGAGATTTGAGGTTTCGTAGATACCTTTCAGCAATATTGCCTTGCGGTCGATACTCCGTAGTGGTAATATGGTCTATTCCTAACTTGAAACACATATTCTTAAATTCTTTCGCTTTAAACTGTGGTCCATTATCTGACACTATACGTACAGGTGTACCGTAGTCTTTAAATAATCTTTCCTGTAATATTTTTACAGTCGTCGACGCTAATGCTCGTCGCATGGGATACATCCAAACAAATTTGGTGAACGAATCTACACAGATGAGTAACATAGTATTACCTGATTTCGATCGTGGGTAAGGACCTGAAAAGTCTAGATAAAGTTTAGAGAAAGGGGTCTTAGGGATTTCTGAAATTAATTGGCTTACCTGATTATTTCTGGCAGGTTTACTGAGAGCACATAAATTACATTTCTTTACGAAACTAGCTATTTCGCTGTTCATATTGTTCCAATGATATTCCTTTCGAACACGATGTATAGTTTTATTGATTCCCATATGGGCTCCAATGGTAGATGAATGGAAGTACTCCATCAGCATGGGCTTAATCACATCAGGGGCGATTATTCTTAATTCATTTCCGTTTCTTATTTTGTGGCATAGTACACTTTTACTTAATACGTATTTCTCGGATTTAATACCTTGCGCAAGTTGTTCTATAATCGGTTTCAGAAAAGGGTCTTGTTGTTGATACAGGGCAATGTTTGTAAAGGCAAGGGGGAATTCAGTAATTACGGCGTTAGCAAGTGCTGTTTCCGGATTCTCCTTGTTTCCGGGAGTATTAGTGGGCGACTGGAACATACGGGACAGGGTATCAGCGACTACGTTTTGTGTACCTTTAATATGCTGCACTTTGAATTTGTAGCAGTTTAACCTCAATACCCATCTTCCAATACGTCCTAACTGTTTAGGGTGATTCAGTAACCAAGATAAAGCTTGATTATCAGTTTCCAAAAGGAATTCTTTATGTTCTAGAAAGGGTTTAAACTTCTCAAATGCAAAAACAATGGCTAAACATTCCAATTCATATGCGGAATATTTTCTTTCTTGGTCGCTCAAGGTTCGCGATGCATAACTAATAGGTAGTCTACTGTTTTCTATCTCTTGATAGATGACTGCACCTAACGCTACACTAGAACTGTCGGTTTGCACTACGAAAGGTTTCGTGAAATCGGCTAGTTGCAAAACTGGGGGAGATATGATACTTTCTTTGAGTTGTTTAAACGCATTTTGATGTTGTGCGCTCCATTCAAACTTCGCTCCCTTCTTTCTTAAGGAATTTAGCGGTGCTGCTATTTCGGCAAGATGGGGAATATACTTGTGGAAATAATTTACCATTCCCAAAAATCGGGCTATACCTTTTGCATCTCGTGGGGGTGAAAATTCTCTAATAGCGCGGGTTTGTTCGGGGTCAATGCTTACTTTTCCATTCGCTTTCACGATGTGACCTAAGAATGAAAATTGTGGGACGGCAAAATTTACTTTTTTGGGGTTAACAGTTAATCCTGCTTTTTGTAACCGAGCTAACACTTCACGTAGGTGTTTAAGATGTTGTTCCATTGATTCGCTATAGATAACAATGTCGTCCAAATAGTGATACACATATTTAAATTTAATATCGTGAAATATCCTTTCTAATAATCTACTACATACGGAACTTCCTTGAGATATTCCAAAGGGTACTCTAGTAAATTGGTACAAGTTAAAAGGAACGGCAAACGCGGTTAGATGTTTTGATTCTTCCGAAAGGGGTATTTGGTGAAAAGCTTGATTCAGATCCATTACCATAAAGACTTTTGCTTTCGTGAAGTAATGAAAAGCACTATGGATGTCTGGAAGAGGGATAGATTCAAATTCTATTCGTTTGTTTAATTGCCGGTAGTCCACAACTAGTCTGTGTTTATCGTGACTTTTCGGTACTAAAAAGGAGGGTGATGAATATGGGGACGTAGAGGGTTCAATGACTCCTTGTTCCAACAACTTGTTGATATGGTTTCTCATCACTTCCATCTTGGGAGGCGACAACCTGTATGGGGGTAGGCGTATTACTTTCTGATCGCTCAGATTGATTTTATATTCTATTAGTTTCGTAAGTCCTAGCTTAGGTGTAAGAACTGAGGAAAATTCTTTTATTAATTTCTGTATTCTCATTCTATCTCTACTTTCTAGATGAGATAATTCAGACTCTTGGTGTATTACGTGTGCAGTAGATGATCTAGTTTTTTCTTGTTTGTCATTATTACAATCAAATCTATATTTCCGTGTACGGTCGAATCGAAAATAATATTTCTGCTCATAGATGTCAAGAATCATTCCCATTTTACTGATAAAGTCTGCTCCCAATATTAAGTCGGGTCCTAATTCATTACATACTAACATAGTAAAAACCCAGGTTAGGTTCTTGATTTTAACTTTAACGGTAATGCTCAGTTTTATTATTATATTTCGTTTATTGGCGGTAGCACATTTTATATTCACCGCTTGACTCCGTTTTACTAGGTGGTGTTCCGATAATTTATCTGCTAACTCTTGACTGATTAAGGTTCTGGTAGATCCCGAATCAATTAATGCGATTGTGGAGGTAACACCTAGGTCAACTTGTATTAAGGGTAATAGACTTTTAGTCCAGTTACATTTATTTATCGCGTTACATTTTCCAAGAAACTTTCTTACGTAGGGATCTATTTCTTTAGAGCTTCTTTCCCTTCCTCTTTTGTTATAAATATTTTTTTTTTATACGTTTCTTTAGGTTCACCAGATTTCGAGTTGCTGCGGAAGACACAGGATTTCGGGTCTCCCTGCCTTACATGTTTTTTGGATCAGGGTGTTTACGTTCCAATTGCTTGCTGTTGCACTTTTTTCTTATGTGTCCATATTTGCCGCAATTATAACAGATGTGCTTACTGCGAGGAGGGTACCTTGTTTCCGTTTTAGATGGTGTTACATTTAACTTACCAGGGCTGCGCACATTGTGAGGTCTATTGAATACTTGCCTTTCATGCAGGGTTGTTACACCGGGCTCTAGGGCTCGCAATTCATTTCTATTTGCTTCTGCTGATTTAATCGTATGTCTATTCTGATCGGAGTACCATACATTCGAAGAATGGATACTGCATTGTTCTACATCCGCAAAGGTGTTAGGTCGATTTATCAAAGCTAAACGAGATCTTTCCTCTGGTGACAATCCTACTAAAATGGTGTCGACCATCTGTGTCTCATTCCAATCTACACGTAGTAGTCGAGATGACTCCCTGATATCTGAGATGTAATGAGCTAATCTCTCGTGATTTCCTTGTACTCGTAGTACGGTCTTTCTTTTAAGTTCTTCATAAATTCCGGAGGGAATAAAGTACTTTATTATTGAGGTATGCAGGTCTTCTACTGGGAGTGTAGAGCTTAATGCTTCTATCACACGATTCTTTAACGGGGGTTTACATTTCGGTAGCAGAACTTGCAAAATTTGCCAATCATTCAGCTGCTGTAGATCTTTTTATCTGCAGGAGATATTTGATGAAATTTAGTAGTTTGGAGACATTTAATCCATCAGTGTAAGGGATTTCAGTTAAAAGTTTCTCCACAGGATGAGTGATTTTTCCATATAGGTCTGCGTTGTAGTTCAAGGTTGGCATCCCTTTAGGACGATATGATGCATTCGGGGTGGTCAATTCGTGTTTCGGGGCGAATCTGGAAACGATTGGGAGGAGGGGCTTCAAATATAGTCGGGGCATTTAAATCTCTATCAGGATATTGCTCGTGAGTAGCTTGTATTTGCGATACGGCGGGTGAGTCGCGATCAGTGTTAGGTGGAGGTAGATCTGTAGTAGGGGATTGAACTGGGGAGATGTGTAGTTTCTTCAAGGACTTCTCAATTTCATCCATTCGGAACGAGTCGGATTTTCTTCTTACCTCATTGATAATAGTGGGTAATCGACGTAAAGCTTCGTCAGCAAAGTTTTGGACTTCAGGAGGTATTTCCGTAAGATTAGGTCAGATCAACAAATTTTTCATTCGCCGGGTTAAATGCTCTATTCTCTGAGTAGTCCGCAAAATTATCGCCGAAGATTTCTCGTCTTGGAGGGTTTGAGACAATAAGGTTAGCTCACTATACTTGGCATTACAAATTTCTCTCTCGCTCTCATAATCGAGTCCACTTAGGTTGCTTAATTGCGCGGGTACATCAAATCCACTTTCGCGTATTGACTTACGCAATTCCGCAACTGTTACATTCGCATGGGGTAGACCACGCAAAAGAGCTTCATAAGACAGCTCGTCCTTTAATAGTAAATCCGGATTAAATTGTGCCATTTTTATCTTATTTCTAACATATTAAAACGTACTTAAAATTGATTTTACAAGACTATACACTTACTACATAGACAAGTTGCATTCTTGGGTAAATCATTTGCATAATTCTCAAGAGAATAATTTCTCTTCTAAGGGAGACACAGAAATTCCACACACACATATTTCAATGTTAAATCACCGATCAGCTGTTTGCTGGAATGTAGGTCACCCTCTTTTATTTAGTAAACAAAGACAAGGTAGGTGTATGCGTGGGAACGCGGGGATTACGCACACGTATTGTTCTCTACACAATGCCTCAGCCTATCTTTCTCGACCGGTTTTAACTGGAGAGGCCAGTCGGACTCATAGGGTGAATCTTATTCAACACAACACGCTTTACAAGCTACAGGTGTATTACGGTTATAACAGTCTGAGTTTAGTAATTAATTCTCGTACTTTCCACCATTAAATTATTTTTATTTTTTTTTAATTTTTGGTAACAACTTTAAGTTACGAAATTCTTTACACGTAATTAACAGGGTCTACTTTATGCAGGAGTATATGTTTTTGTTTTTACCGTGATGACAGACATACACTGACATACTATGCAGGCATATCAAATCCAGGGAACCCATCCTAATTGACACCAGCCAATTATATGGGTTGCCTACGTTGTAACGAACTGAAATTAAACTCAACACAATTAACAAAATTAAAATTAATTAAGCTAATTATTAGGAAACAAGGGAAGGTATTTCACTGATTTATGCACTCACTTCAATGTGTAATAAGATGACTTCTCTTTATTAACAGATGATATGAAAAGATCCCATAACATAATTAATTACCTTAAAATATTCAAAGGGTTTTCTGAAAAACTAGGGATCATAATGATCATGTACTTTTTACCTCGGATCCGAGTTTACTTTAAATATTGCAAAGACGTCTGAGTATTACTATGTTCATCTAGGTGCTTGCAAGACTTCTTTTACTATTTGAAGAATTGTATTATTTACTAAAGAGATTATAATTTACATTTACATATTAGCGTTACAACGTATGGTATTCAATATTACAGTATATTTTTAGTTGGTCTCAATTATAGTTTAAAGAAAATTATTGTCTTTGAAAAGTCTCTTTCATCTGTAAGTTATGTCTCAAATATAATTAACTCTCGATAGGCAAGCTATCGAGTCACCTTTACAATAAGTCATGCTGTCCTCGTCCTGGGGTGTCACTCTTGGGAATTCTGGAAGTCGGCGTCTTCATCTGGGTCGTGTCTTCGGCGAGTACTTGATAGCTGGTTCACTGAGGAGATTGAAGTTATTCTGGTTAAAGTTGGGGTAGATCCACGTAGGTCCTAGTCAGCGTCGTATGGCTCCTATACGTCCACATGTGAAGTTTATGCAGGTCACATCTTCATATGTAAAGTTGTGCTGGAATTTACCTCTTGAGGGAAGACGTCATCTTGCTTACGTGTTGTTAATTAGTATTTTTCTTGTTTAACTTATTACATTTCTTAACAAAAGTTTCTACATTTTATATATTAAAACTTGCTCCCCACGTTTAGTAGTGGTAGCTAACAGTTAAGCTTAAGACTAATCAATGCATTTTTGAAGAGCTCTCGCTCGTAGGTGTGCACTGTATGACGGCTGCATTGTCACTCTTTTTTCGATTCGACTGGCACATTACAACGAAGCGGAGCGAGTACTCCGCGATAATATAGTCCCTATTTTTATTTAAATTGACATTATTATTACAAGAAACAATACATTAATTATACATATATAATTTACGTGAATTATTGTAACTACTACTCGTGCCTTCATATTACTAATTACAAACATTATGATTTTTATACTTTCCTAAGTTACAGACGGCTTGCTAAACACGTTGAGTCCGGAATTAAACAGGTCAACGCATGATGACTTGCAAAGGGTTAACTGTGAATTAATAGCTTTTTACAATTCGATTTTTTTTTATTGTTGTTTAGTTAGATTTCCCATTTACATCTCATACTTATTCTGAGTTAGTACAGGAGCTTTAGGTTTAATAGTGCGATTTAAAAATACTTAATTGCTAGTAAATTAATTTTTTATTTATTAAATATTTTATTATCAATTAAATCGTCACATACTCCGCCGCTTAAAATCCACATTAAGAATTTTAGTGAGCCTAACGCAAAATTGGGGACTTGGAGTATGCTTGGTGTCAATGTGTGGAATTTCTCTCACATAGTTTTTGGCAAGCGTTATACCCATTTATTTCTTCTCTACAATACAATATACATATATATTTTCTTATAAACTACCTTTTTTTTTATTACATACTATTCACACTTAATATCTACATTTTAAAACACAAAACTCTTTCTAATGTCTACTACTTAAATCTACTACCGGTTTTTTCTTTGGGTTATAGTTACTCTCTTCATAGAGTAATTTTCTAAATATTTTGTTATTTAGAACTCAGTTTAGTGGTCATTGAGTACTCATTTACTTATCTTTCGCTGAACTGGATCTCAGGTTGATCAGGCCTCATTTCCAAATTCTACGATTAACACTTGGCACCGTTAGTGAGGTATAATATACTTCACACCTAGTATTACCTTTTCTATTTTTTGCTATGCTATTTCCTCTTTTCTTCTTATACAATTTTATCTGCGAAATATGTGTCCTCCGCACATATTTTCGAGTCGCAGGTTCGTACAGGGCTACTGTAACTGGAGTTAAGTACTTCTGGATTTGGTAAGGGCCACACCATCGGTATGATAGTTTAGAGGTGGTCTTATCAACTGCACTACTAGTCGGGTGAGTCTTGTACATTACTAAGTCACCGACTTGGTACCTAACTGAATTGTTATGAATATTTCTCTCGTGGTATTTTCTGGATTTCTCTAAGTTCGCTCTTAAATTAGCACGGGCTTTATTCCATATTTGCTTAATCTGCTTATCCTTTATTTGCGGAGGTAGCAGGTCGTGTATTTTCCATTTAGTGGACAAGGGGTGGTTTGGTTTGTATTTATACAGTAACTCAAACGGGGTCGACTTGTGACCTTCGTGATAAGCTGAATTAAATGCGTATTGTATCCAGGATAGGTTTTGGTCCCAAGACGTATGATCGTTCGCATGGTAGGCGATTAAAGGAGATTTGAGGTTTCGTAGATACCTTTCAGCAATATTGCCTTGCGGTCGATACTCCGTAGTGGTAATATGGTCTATTCCTAACTTGAAACACATATTCTTAAATTCTTTCGCTTTAAACTGTGGTCCATTATCTGACACTATACGTACAGGTGTACTGTAGTCTTTAAATAATCTTTCCTGTAATATTTTTACAGTCGTCGACGCTAATGCTCGTCGCATGGGATACATCCAAACAAATTTGGTGAACGAATCTACACAGATGAGTAACATAGTATTACCTGATTTCGATCGTGGGTAAGGACCTGAAAAGTCTAGATAAAGTTTAGAGAAAGGGGTCTTAGGGATTTCTGAAATTAATTGGCTTACCTGATTATTTCTGGCAGGTTTACTGAGAGCACATAAATTACATTTCTTTACGAAACTAGCTATTTCGCTGTTCATATTGTTCCAATGATATTCCTTTCGAACACGATGTATAGTTTTATTGATTCCCATATGGGCTCCAATGGTAGATGAATGGAAGTACTCCATCAGCATGGGCTTAATCACATCAGGGGCGATTATTCTTAATTCATTTCCGTTTCTTATTTTGTGGCATAGTACACTTTTACTTAATACGTATTTCTCGGATTTAATACCTTGCGCAAGTTGTTCTATAATCGGTTTCAGAAAAGGGTCTTGTTGTTGATACAGGGCAATGTTTGTAAAGGCAAGGGGGAATTCAGTAATTACGGCGTTAGCAAGTGCTGTTTCCGGATTCTCCTTGTTTCCGGGAGTATTAGTGGGCGACTGGAACATACGGGACAGGGTATCAGCGACTACGTTTTGTGTACCTTTAATATGCTGCACTTTGAATTTGTAGCAGTTTAACCTCAATACCCATCTTCCAATACGTCCTAACTGTTTAGGGTGATTCAGTAACCAAGATAAAGCTTGATTATCAGTTTCCAAAAGGAATTCTTTATGTTCTAGAAAGGGTTTAAACTTCTCAAATGCAAAAACAATGGCTAAACATTCCAATTCATATGCGGAATATTTTCTTTCTTGGTCGCTCAAGGTTCGCGATGCATAACTAATAGGTAGTCTACTGTTTTCTATCTCTTGATAGATGACTGCACCTAACGCTACACTAGAACTGTCGGTTTGCACTACGAAAGGTTTCGTGAAATCGGCTAGTTGCAAAACTGGGGGAGATATGATACTTTCTTCGAGTTGTTCAAACGCATTTTGATGTTGTGCGCTCCATTCAAACTTCGCTCCCTTCTTTCTTAAGGAATTTAGCGGTGCTGCTATTTCGGCAAGATGGGGAATATACTTGTGGAAATAATTTACCATTCCCAAAAATCGGGCTATACCTTTTGCATCTCGTGGGGGTGAAAATTCTCTAATAGCGCGGGTTTGTTCGGGGTCAATGCTTACTTTTCCATTCGCTTTCACGATGTGACCTAAGAATGAAAATTGTGGGACGGCAAAATTTACTTTTTTGGGGTTAACAGTTAATCCTGCTTTTTGTAACCGAGCTAACACTTCACGTAGGTGTTTAAGATGTTGTTCCATTGATTCGCTATAGATAACAATGTCGTCCAAATAGTGATACACATATTTAAATTTAATATCGTGAAATATCCTTTCTAATAATCTACTACATACGGAACTTCCTTGAGATATTCCAAAGGGTACTCTAGTAAATTGGTACAAGTTAAAAGGAACGGCAAACGCGGTTAGACGTTTTGATTCTTCCGAAAGGGGTATTTGGTGAAAAGCTTGATTCAGATCCATTACCATAAAGACTTTTGCTTTTGTGAAGTAATGAAAAGCACTATGGATGTCTGGAAGAGGGATAGATTCAAATTCTATTCGTTTGTTTAATTGCCGGTAGTCCACAACTAGTCTGTGTTTATCGTGACTTTTCGGTACTAAAAAGGAGGGTGATGAATATGGGGACGTAGAGGGTTCAATGACTCCTTGTTCCAACAACTTGTTGATATGGTTTCTCATCACTTCCATCTTGGGAGGCGACAACCTGTATGGGGGTAGGCGTATTACTTTCTGATCGCTCAGATTGATTTTATATTCTATTAGTTTCGTAAGTCCTAGCTTAGGTGTAAGAACTGAGGAAAATTCTTTTATTAATTTCTGTATTCTCATTCTATCTCTACTTTCTAGATGAGATAATTCAGACTCTTGGTGTATTACGTGTGCAGTAGATGATCTAGTTTTTTCTTGTTTGTCATTATTACAATCAAATCTATATTTCCGTGTACGGTCGAATCGAAAATAATATTTCTGCTCATAGATGTCAAGAATCATTCCCATTTTACTGATAAAGTCTGCTCCCAATATTAAGTCGGGTCCTAATTCATTACATACTAACATAGTAAAAACCCAGGTTAGGTTCTTGATTTTAACTTTAACGGTAATGCTCAGTTTTATTATTATATTTCGTTTATTGGCGGTAGCACATTTTATATTCACCGCTTGACTCCGTTTTACTAGGTGGTGTTCCGATAATTTATCTGCTAACTCTTGACTGATTAAGGTTCTGGTAGATCCCGAATCAATTAATGCGATTGTGGAGGTAACACCTAGGTCAACTTGTATTAAGGGTAATAGACTTTTAGTCCAGTTACATTTATTTATCGCGTTACATTTTCCAAGAAACTTTCTTACGTAGGGATCTATTTCTTTAGAGCTTCTTTCCCTTCCTCTTTTGTTATAAATATTTTTTTTTTATACGTTTCTTTAGGTTCACCAGATTTCGAGTTGCTGCGGAAGACACAGGATTTCGGGTCTCCCTGCCTTACATGTTTTTTGGATCAGGGTGTTTACGTTCCAATTGCTTGCTGTTGCACTTTTTTCTTATGTGTCCATATTTGCCGCAATTATAACAGATGTGCTTACTGCGAGGAGGGTACCTTGTTTCCGTTTTAGATGGTGTTACATTTAACTTACCAGGGCTGCGCACATTGTGAGGTCTATTGAATACTTGCCTTTCATGCAGGGTTGTTACACCGGGCTCTAGGGCTCGCAATTCATTTCTATTTGCTTCTGCTGATTTAATCGTATGTCTATTCTGATCGGAGTACCATACATTCGAAGAATGGATACTGCATTGTTCTAGATCCGCAAAGGTGTTAGGTCGATTTATCAAAGCTAAACGAGATCTTTCCTCTGGTGACAATCCTACTAAAATGGTGTCGACCATCTGTGTCTCATTCCAATCTACACGTAGTAGTCGAGATGACTCCCTGATATCTGAGATGTAATGAGCTAATCTCTCGTGATTTCCTTGTACTCGTAGTACGGTCTTTCTTTTAAGTTCTTCATAAATTCCGGAGGGAATAAAGTACTTTATTATTGAGGTATGCAGGTCTTCTACTGGGAGTGTAGAGCTTAATGCTTCTATCACACGATTCTTTAACGGGGGTTTACATTTCGGTAGCAGAACTTGCAAAATTTGCCAATCATTCAGCTGCTGTAGATCTTTTTATCTGCAGGAGATATTTGATGAAATTTAGTAGTTTGGAGACATTTAATCCATCAGTGTAAGGGATTTCAGTTAAAAGTTTCTCCACAGGATGAGTGATTTTTCCATATAGGTCTGCGTTGTAGTTCAAGGTTGGCATCCCTTTAGGACGATATGATGCATTCGGGGTGGTCAATTCGTGTTTCGGGGCGAATCTGGAAACGATTGGGAGGAGGGGCTTCAAATATAGTCGGGGCATTTAAATCTCTATCAGGATATTGCTCGTGAGTAGCTTGTATTTGCGATACGGCGGGTGAGTCGCGATCAGTGTTAGGTGGAGGTAGATCTGTAGTAGGGGATTGAACTGGGGAGATGTGTAGTTTCTTCAAGGACTTCTCAATTTCATCCATTCGGAACGAGTCGGATTTTCTTCTTACCTCATTGATAATAGTGGGTAATCGACGTAAAGCTTCGTCAGCAAAGTTTTGGACTTCAGGAGGTATTTCCGTAAGATTAGGTCAGATCAACAAATTTTTCATTCGCCGGGTTAAATGCTCTATTCTCTGAGTAGTCCGCAAAATTATCGCCGAAGATTTCTCGTCTTGGAGGGTTTGAGACAATAAGGTTAGCTCACTATACTTGGCATTACAAATTTCTCTCTCGCTCTCATAATCGAGTCCACTTAGGTTGCTTAATTGCGCGGGTACATCAAATCCACTTTCGCGTATTGACTTACGCAATTCCGCAACTGTTACATTCGCATGGGGTAGACCACGCAAAAGAGCTTCATAAGACAGCTCGTCCTTTAATAGTAAATCCGGATTAAATTGTGCCATTTTTATCTTATTTCTAACATATTAAAACGTACTTAAAATTGATTTTACAAGACTATACACTTACTACATAGACAAGTTGCATTCTTGGGTAAATCATTTGCATAATTCTCAAGAGAATAATTTCTCTTCTAAGGGAGACACAGAAATTCCACACACACATATTTCAATGTTAAATCACCGATCAGCTGTTTGCTGGAATGTAGGTCACCCTCTTTTATTTAGTAAACAAAGACAAGGTAGGTGTATGCGTGGGAACGCGGGGATTACGCACACGTATTGTTCTCTACACAATGCCTCAGCCTATCTTTCTCGACCGGTTTTAACTGGAGAGGCCAGTCGGACTCATAGGGTGAATCTTATTCAACACAACACGCTTTACAAGCTACAGGTGTATTACGGTTATAACAGTCTGAGTTTAGTAATTAATTCTCGTACTTTCCACCATTAAATTATTTTTATTTTTTTTTAATTTTTGGTAACAACTTTAAGTTACGAAATTCTTTACACGTAATTAACAGGGTCTACTTTATGCAGGAGTATATGTTTTTGTTTTTACCGTGATGACAGACATACACTGACATACTATGCAGGCATATCAAATCCAGGGAACCCATCCTAATTGACACCAGCCAATTATATGGGTTGCCTACGTTGTAACGAACTGAAATTAAACTCAACACAATTAACAAAATTAAAATTAATTAAGCTAATTATTAGGAAACAAGGGAAGGTATTTCACTGATTTATGCACTCACTTCAATGTGTAATAAGATGACTTCTCTTTATTAACAGATGATATGAAAAGATCCCATAACATAATTAATTACCTTAAAATATTCAAAGGGTTTTCTGAAAAACTAGGGATCATAATGATCATGTACTTTTTACCTCGGATCCGAGTTTACTTTAAATATTGCAAAGACGTCTGAGTATTACTATGTTCATCTAGGTGCTTGCAAGACTTCTTTTACTATTTGAAGAATTGTATTATTTACTAAAGAGATTATAATTTACATTTACATATTAGCGTTACAACGTATGGTATTCAATATTACAGTATATTTTTAGTTGGTCTCAATTATAGTTTAAAGAAAATTATTGTCTTTGAAAAGTCTCTTTCATCTGTAAGTTATGTCTCAAATATAATTAACTCTCGATAGGCAAGCTATCGAGTCACCTTTACAATAAGTCATGCTGTCCTCGTCCTGGGGTGTCACTCTTGGGAATTCTGGAAGTCGGCGTCTTCATCTGGGTCGTGTCTTCGGCGAGTACTTGATAGCTGGTTCACTGAGGAGATTGAAGTTATTCTGGTTAAAGTTGGGGTAGATCCACGTAGGTCCTAGTCAGTGTCGTATGGCTCCTATACGTCCACATGTGAAGTTTATGCAGGTCACATCTTCATATGTAAAGTTGTGCTGGAATTTACCTCTTGAGGGAAGACGTCATCTTGCTTACGTGTTGTTAATTAGTATTTTTCTTGTTTAACTTATTACATTTCTTAACAAAAGTTTCTACATTTTATATATTAAAACTTGCTCCCCACGTTTAGTAGTGGTAGCTAACAGTTAAGCTTAAGACTAATCAATGCATTTTTGAAGAGCTCTCGCTTGTAGGTGTGCACTGTATGACGGCTGCATTGTCACTCTTTTTTCGATTCGACTGGCACATTACAACGAAGCGGAGCGAGTACTCCGCGATAATATAGTCCCTATTTTTATTTAAATTGACATTATTATTACAAGAAACAATACATTAATTATACATATATAATTTACGTGAATTATTGTAACTACTACTCGTGCCTTCATATTACTAATTACAAACATTATGATTTTTATACTTTCCTAAGTTACAGACGGCTTGCTAAACACGTTGAGTCCGGAATTAAACAGGTCAACGCATGATGACTTGCAAAGGGTTAACTGTGAATTAATAGCTTTTTACAATTCGATTTTTTTTTATTGTTGTTTAGTTAGATTTCCCATTTACATCTCATACTTATTCTGAGTTAGTACAGGAGCTTTAGGTTTAATAGTGCGATTTAAAAATACTTAATTGCTAGTAAATTAATTTTTTATTTATTAAATATTTTATTATCAATTAAATCATCACATACTCCGCCGCTTAAAATCCACATTAAGAATTTTAGTGAGCCTAACGCAAAATTGGGGACTTGGAGTATGCTTGGTGTCAATGTGTGGAATTTCTCTCACATAGTTTTTGGCAAGCGTTATACCCATTTATTTCTTCTCTACAATACAATATACATATATATTTTCTTATAAACTACCTTTTTTTTTTATTACATACTATTCACACTTAATATCTACATTTTAAAACACAAAACTCTTTCTTATGTCTATTACTTAAATCTACTACCGGTTTTTTCTTTGGGTTATAGTTACTCTCTTCATAGAGTAATTTTCTAAATATTTTGTTATTTAGAACTCAGTTTAGTGGTCATTGAGTACTCATTTACTTATCTTTCGCTGAACTGGATCTCAGGTTGATCAGGCCTCATTTCCAAATTCTACGATTAACACTTGGCACCGTTAGTGAGGTATAATATACTTCACACCTAGTATTACCTTTTCTATTTTTTGCTATGCTATTTCCTCTTTTCTTCTTATACAATTTTATCTGCGAAATATGTGTCCTCCGCACATATTTTCGAGTCGCAGGTTCGTACAGGGCTACTGTAACTGGAGTTAAGTACTTCTGGATTTGGTAAGGGCCACACCATCGGTATGATAGTTTAGAGGTGGTCTTATCAATTGCACTACTAGTCGGGTGAGTCTTGTACATTACTAAGTCACCGACTTGGTACCTAACTGAATTGTTATGAATATTTCTCTCGTGGTATTTTCTGGATTTCTCTAAGTTCGCTCTTAAATTAGCGCGGGCTTTATTCCATATTTGCTTAATCTGCTTATCCTTTATTTGCGGAGGTAGCAGGTCGTGTATTTTCCATTTAGTGGACAAGGGGTGGTTTGGTTTGTATTTATACAGTAACTCAAACGGGGTCGACTTGTGACCTTCGTGATAAGCTGAATTAACTGCGTATTGTATCCAGGATAGGTTTTGGTCCCAAGACGTATGATCGTTCGCATGGTAGGCGATTAAAGGAGATTTGAGGTTTCGTAGATACCTTTCAGCAATATTGCCTTGCGGTCGATACTCCGTAGTGGTAATATGGTCTATTCCTAACTTGAAACACATATTCTTAAATTCTTTCGCTTTAAACTGTGGTCCATTATCTGACACTATACGTACAGGTGTACCGTAGTCTTTAAATAATCTTTCCTGTAATATTTTTACAGTCGTCGACGCTAATGCTCGTCGCATGGGATACATCCAAACAAATTTGGTGAACGAATCTACACAGATGAGTAACATAGTATTACCTGATTTCGATCGTGGGTAAGGACCTGAAAAGTCTAGATAAAGTTTAGAGAAAGGGGTCTTAGGGATTTCTGAAATTAATTGGCTTACCTGATTATTTCTGGCAGGTTTACTGAGAGCACATAAATTACATTTCTTTACGAAACTAGCTATTTCGCTGTTCATATTGTTCCAATGATATTCCTTTCGAACACGATGTATAGTTTTATTGATTCCCATATGGGCTCCAATGGTAGATGAATGGAAGTACTCCATCAGCATGGGCTTAAACACATCAGGGGCGATTATTCTTAATTCCTTTCCGTTTCTTATTTTGTGGCATAGTACACTTTTACTTAATACGTATTTCTCGGATTTAATACCTTGCGCAAGTTGTTCTATAATCGGTTTCAGAAAAGGGTCTTGTTGTTGATACAGGGCAATGTTTGTAAAGGCAAGGGGGAATTCAGTAATTACGGCGTTAGCAAGTGCTGTTTCCGGATTCTCCTTGTTTCCGGGATTATTAGTGGGCGACTGGAACATACGGGACAGGGTATCAGCGACTACGTTTTGTGTACCTTTAATATGCTGCACTTTGAATTTGTAGCAGTTTAACCTCAATACCCATCTTCCAATACGTCCTAACTGTTTAGGGTGATTCAGTAACCAAGATAAAGCTTGATTATCAGTTTCCAAAAGGAATTCTTTATGTTCTAGAAAGGGTTTAAACTTCTCAAATGCAAAAACAATGGCTAAACATTCCAATTCATATGCGGAATATTTTCTTTATTGGTCGCTCAAGGTTTGCGATGCATAACTAATAGGTAGTCTACTGTTTTCTATCTCTTGATAGATGACTGCACCTAACGCTACACTAGAACTGTCGGTCTGCACTACGAAAGGTTTCGTGAAATCGGCTAGCTGCAAAACTGGGGGAGATATGATACTTTCTTTGAGCTGTTCAAACGCATTTTGATGTTGTGCGCTCCTTTCAAACTTCGCTCCCTTTTTTCTTAAGGAATTTAGCGGTGCTGCTATTTCGGCAAGATGGGGAATATACTTGTGGAAATAATTTACCATTCCCAAAAATCGGGCTATACCTTTTGCATCTCGTGGGGGTGAAAATTCTCTAATAGCGCGGGTTTGTTCGCGGTCAATGCTTACTTTTCCATTCGCTTTCATGATGTGACCTAAGAATGAAAATTGTGGGATGGCAAAATTTACTTTTTTGGGGTTAACAGTTAATCCTGCTTTTTGTAACCGAGATAACACTTCACGTAGGTGTTTAAGATGTTGTTCCATTGATTCGCTATAGATAACAATGTCGTCCAAATAGTGATACACATATTTAAATTTAATATCGTGAAATATCCTTTCTAATAATCTACTACATACGGAACTTCCTTGAGATATTCCAAAGGGTACTCTAGTAAATTGGTACAAGTTAAAAGGAACGGCAAACGCGGTTAGACGTTTTGATTCTTCCGAAAGGGGTATTTGGTGAAAAGCTTGATTCAGATCCATTACTGTAAAGACTTTTGCTTTCGTGAAGTAATGAAAAGCACTATGGATGTCTGGAAGAGGGATAGATTCAAATTCTATTCGTTTGTTTAATTGCCGGTAGTCCACAACTAGTCTGTGTTTATCGTGACTTTTCGGTACTAAAAAGGAGGGTGATGAATATGGGGACGTAGAGGGTTCAATGACTCCTTGTTCCAACAACTTGTTGATATGGTTTCTCATCACTTCCATCTTGGGAGGCGACAACTTGTATGGGGGTAGGCGTATTACTTTCTGATCGCTCAGATTGATTTTATATTCTATTAGTTTCGTAAGTCCTAACTTAGGTGTAAGAACTGAGGAAAATTCTTTTATTAATTTCTGTATTCTCATTCTATCTCTACTTTCTAGATGAGATAATTCAGACTCTTGGTGTATTACGTGTGCAGTAGATGATCTAGTTTTTTCTTGTTTGTCATTATTACAATCAAATCTATATTTCCGTGTACGGTCGAATCGAAAATAATATTTCTGCTCATATATGTCAAGAATCATTCCCGTTTTACTGATAAAGTCTGCTCCCAATATTAAGTCGGGTCCTAATTCATTACATACTAACATAGTATAAACCCAGGTTAGATTCTTGATTTTAACTTTAACGGTAATGCTCAGTTTTATTATTATATTTCGTTTATTGGTGGTAGCACATTTTATATTCACCGCTTGACTCCGTTTTACTAGGTGGTGTTCCGATAATTTATCTGCTAACTCTTGACTGATTAAGGTTCTGGTAGATCCCGAATCAATTAATGCGATTGTGGAGGTAACACCTAGGTCAACTTGTATTAAGGGTAATAGACTTTTAGTCCAGTTACATTTATTTATCGCGTTACATTTTCCAAGAAACTTTCTTACGTAGGGATCTATTTCTTTAGAGCTTCTTTTCCTTCCTCTTTTGTTATAAATATTTTTTTTTTTATACGTTTCTTTAGGTTCACCAGATTTCGAGTTGCTGCGGAAGACACAGGATTTCAGGTATCCCTGCCTTACATGTTTTTTGGATCAGGGTGTTTACGTTCCAATTGCTTGCTGTTACAGTTTTTTCTTATGTGTCCATATTTGCCGCAATTATAACAGATGTGCTTATTGCGAGGAGGGTACCTTGTTTCCGTTTTAGATGGTGTTACATTTAACTTACCAGGGCTGCGCACATTGTGAGGTCTATTGAATACTTGCCTTTCATGCAGGGTTGTTACACCGGGCTCTAGGGCTCGCAATTCATTTCTATTTGCTTCTGCTGATTTCATCGTATGTCTATTCTGATCGGAGTACCATACATTCGAAGAATGGATACTGCATTGTTCTAGATCCACAAAGGTGTTAGGTCGATTTATCGAAACTAAACGAGATCTTTCCTCTGGTGACAATCCTACTAAAATGGTGTCGACCATCTGTGTCTCATTCCAATCTACACGTAGTAGTCGAGATGACTCCCTGATATCTGAGATGTAATGAGCTAATCTCTCGTGATTTCCTTGTACTCGTAGTACGGTCTTTCTTTTAAGTTCTTCATAAATTCCGGAGGGAATAAAGTACTTTATTATTGAGGTATGCAGGTCTTCTGCTGGGAGTGTAGAGCTTAATGCTTCTATCACACGATTCTTTAACGGGGGTTTACATTTCGGTAGCAGAACTTGCAAAATATGCCAATCATTCAGCTGCTGTAGATCTTTTATATGCAGGAGATATTTGATGAAATTTAGTAGTTTGGAGACATTTAATCCATCAGTGTAAGGGATTTCAGTTAAAAGTTTCTCCACAGGATGAGTGATTTTTCCATATAGGTCTACGTTGTAGTTCAAGGTTGGCATCCCTTTAGGACGATATGATGCATTCGGGGTGGTCAATTCGTGTTTCGGGGTGAATCTGGAAACGATTGGGAGGAGGGGCTTCAAATATAGTCGGGGCATTTAAATCTCTATCAGGATATTGCTCGTGAGTAGCTTGTATTTGCGATACGGCGGGTGAGTCGCGATCAGTGTTAGGTGGAGATAGATCTGTAGTAGGGGATTGAACTGGGGAGATGTGTAGTTTCTTCAAGGACTTCTCAATTTCATCCATTCGGAACGAGTCGGATTTTCTTCTTACCTCATTGATAATAGTGGGTAATCGACGTAAAGCTTCGTCAGCAAAGTTTTGGACTTCAGGAGGTATTTCCGTAAGATTAGGTCAGATCAACAAATTTTTCATTCGCCGGGTTAAATGCTCTATTCTCTGAGTAGTCCGCAAAATTATCGCCGAAGATTTCTCGTCTTGGAGGGTTTGAGACAATAAGGTTAGCTCACTATACTTGGCATTACAAATTTCTCTCTCGCTCTCATAATCGAGTCCACTTAGGTTGCTTAATTGCGCGGGTACATCAAATCCACTTTCGCGTATTGACTTACGCAATTCCGCAACTGTTACATTCGCATGGGGTAGACCACGCAAAAGAGCTTCATAAGACAGCTCGTCCTTTAATAGTAAATCCGGATTAAATTGTGCCATTTTTATCTTATTTCTAACATATTAAAACGTACTTAAAATTGATTTTACAAGACTATACACTTACTACATAGACAAGTTGCATTCTTGGGTAAATCATTTGCATAATTCTCAAGAGAATAATTTCTCTTCTAAGGGAGACACAGAAATTCCACACACACATATTTCAATGTTAAATCACCGATCAGCTGTTTGCTGGAATGTAGGTCACCCTCTTTTATTTAGTAAACAAAGACAAGGTAGGTGTATGCGTGGGAACGCGGGGATTACGCACACGTATTGTTCTCTACACAATGCCTCAGCCTATCTTTCTCGACCGGTTTTAACTGGAGAGGCCAGTCGGACTCATAGGGTGAATCTTATTCAACACAACACGCTTTACAAGCTACAGGTGTATTACGGTTATAACAGTCTGAGTTTAGTAATTAATTCTCGTACTTTCCACCATTAAATTATTTTTATTTTTTTTTAATTTTTGGTAACAACTTTAAGTTACGAAATTCTTTACACGTAATTAACAGGGTCTACTTTATGCAGGAGTATATGTTTTTGTTTTTACCGTGATGACAGACATACACTGACATACTATGCAGGCATATCAAATCCAGGGAACCCATCCTAATTGACACCAGCCAATTATATGGGTTGCCTACGTTGTAACGAACTGAAATTAAACTCAACACAATTAACAAAATTAAAATTAATTAAGCTAATTATTAGGAAACAAGGGAAGGTATTTCACTGATTTATGCACTCACTTCAATGTGTAATAAGATGACTTCTCTTTATTAACAGATGATATGAAAAGATCCCATAACATAATTAATTACCTTAAAATATTCAAAGGGTTTTCTGAAAAACTAGGGATCATAATGATCATGTACTTTTTACCTCGGATCCGAGTTTACTTTAAATATTGCAAAGACGTCTGAGTATTACTATGTTCATCTAGGTGCTTGCAAGACTTCTTTTACTATTTGAAGAATTGTATTATTTACTAAAGAGATTATAATTTACATTTACATATTAGCGTTACAACGTATGGTATTCAATATTACAGTATATTTTTAGTTGGTCTCAATTATAGTTTAAAGAAAATTATTGTCTTTGAAAAGTCTCTTTCATCTGTAAGTTATGTCTCAAATATAATTAACTCTCGATAGGCAAGCTATCGAGTCACCTTTACAATAAGTCATGCTGTCCTCGTCCTGGGGTGTCACTCTTGGGAATTCTGGAAGTCGGCGTCTTCATCTGGGTCGTGTCTTCGGCGAGTACTTGATAGCTGGTTCACTGAGGAGATTGAAGTTATTCTGGTTAAAGTTGGGGTAGATCCACGTAGGTCCTAGTCAGCGTCGTATGGCTCCTATACGTCCACATGTGAAGTTTATGCAGGTCACATCTTCATATGTAAAGTTGTGCTGGAATTTACCTCTTGAGGGAAGACGTCATCTTGCTTACGTGTTGTTAATTAGTATTTTTCTTGTTTAACTTATTACATTTCTTAACAAAAGTTTCTACATTTTATATATTAAAACTTGCTCCCCACGTTTAGTAGTGGTAGCTAACAGTTAAGCTTAAGACTAATCAATGCATTTTTGAAGAGCTCTCGCTCGTAGGTGTGCACTGTATGACGGCTGCATTGTCACTCTTTTTTCGATTCGACTGGCACATTACAACGAAGCGGAGCGAGTACTCCGCGATAATATAGTCCCTATTTTTATTTAAATTGACATTATTATTACAAGAAACAATACATTAATTATACATATATAATTTACGTGAATTATTGTAACTACTACTCGTGCCTTCATATTACTAATTACAAACATTATGATTTTTATACTTTCCTAAGTTACAGACGGCTTGCTAAACACGTTGAGTCCGGAATTAAACAGGTCAACGCATGATGACTTGCAAAGGGTTAACTGTGAATTAATAGCTTTTTACAATTCGATTTTTTTTTATTGTTGTTTAGTTAGATTTCCCATTTACATCTCATACTTATTCTGAGTTAGTACAGGAGCTTTAGGTTTAATAGTGCGATTTAAAAATACTTAATTGCTAGTAAATTAATTTTTTATTTATTAAATATTTTATTATCAATTAAATCGTCACATACTCCGCCGCTTAAAATCCACATTAAGAATTTTAGTGAGCCTAACGCAAAATTGGGGACTTGGAGTATGCTTGGTGTCAATGTGTGGAATTTCTCTCACATAGTTTTTGGCAAGCGTTATACCCATTTATTTCTTCTCTACAATACAATATACATATATATTTTCTTATAAACTACCTTTTTTTTTATTACATACTATTCACACTTAATATCTACATTTTAAAACACAAAACTCTTTCTAATGTCTACTACTTAAATCTACTACCGGTTTTTTCTTTGGGTTATAGTTACTCTCTTCATAGAGTAATTTTCTAAATATTTTGTTATTTAGAACTCAGTTTAGTGGTCATTGAGTACTCATTTACTTATCTTTCGCTGAACTGGATCTCAGGTTGATCAGGCCTCATTTCCAAATTCTACGATTAACACTTGGCACCGTTAGTGAGGTATAATATACTTCACACCTAGTATTACCTTTTCTATTTTTTGCTATGCTATTTCCTCTTTTCTTCTTATACAATTTTATCTGCGAAATATGTGTCCTCCGCACATATTTTCGAGTCGCAGGTTCGTACAGGGCTACTGTAACTGGAGTTAAGTACTTCTGGATTTGGTAAGGGCCACACCATCGGTATGATAGTTTAGAGGTGGTCTTATCAACTGCACTACTAGTCGGGTGAGTCTTGTACATTACTAAGTCACCGACTTGGTACCTAACTGAATTGTTATGAATATTTCTCTCGTGGTATTTTCTGGATTTCTCTAAGTTCGCTCTTAAATTAGCACGGGCTTTATTCCATATTTGCTTAATCTGCTTATCCTTTATTTGCGGAGGTAGCAGGTCGTGTATTTTCCATTTAGTGGACAAGGGGTGGTTTGGTTTGTATTTATACAGTAACTCAAACGGGGTCGACTTGTGACCTTCGTGATAAGCTGAATTAAATGCGTATTGTATCCAGGATAGGTTTTGGTCCCAAGACGTATGATCGTTCGCATGGTAGGCGATTAAAGGAGATTTGAGGTTTCGTAGATACCTTTCAGCAATATTGCCTTGCGGTCGATACTCCGTAGTGGTAATATGGTCTATTCCTAACTTGAAACACATATTCTTAAATTCTTTCGCTTTAAACTGTGGTCCATTATCTGACACTATACGTACAGGTGTACTGTAGTCTTTAAATAATCTTTCCTGTAATATTTTTACAGTCGTCGACGCTAATGCTCGTCGCATGGGATACATCCAAACAAATTTGGTGAACGAATCTACACAGATGAGTAACATAGTATTACCTGATTTCGATCGTGGGTAAGGACCTGAAAAGTCTAGATAAAGTTTAGAGAAAGGGGTCTTAGGGATTTCTGAAATTAATTGGCTTACCTGATTATTTCTGGCAGGTTTACTGAGAGCACATAAATTACATTTCTTTACGAAACTAGCTATTTCGCTGTTCATATTGTTCCAATGATATTCCTTTCGAACACGATGTATAGTTTTATTGATTCCCATATGGGCTCCAATGGTAGATGAATGGAAGTACTCCATCAGCATGGGCTTAATCACATCAGGGGCGATTATTCTTAATTCATTTCCGTTTCTTATTTTGTGGCATAGTACACTTTTACTTAATACGTATTTCTCGGATTTAATACCTTGCGCAAGTTGTTCTATAATCGGTTTCAGAAAAGGGTCTTGTTGTTGATACAGGGCAATGTTTGTAAAGGCAAGGGGGAATTCAGTAATTACGGCGTTAGCAAGTGCTGTTTCCGGATTCTCCTTGTTTCCGGGAGTATTAGTGGGCGACTGGAACATACGGGACAGGGTATCAGCGACTACGTTTTGTGTACCTTTAATATGCTGCACTTTGAATTTGTAGCAGTTTAACCTCAATACCCATCTTCCAATACGTCCTAACTGTTTAGGGTGATTCAGTAACCAAGATAAAGCTTGATTATCAGTTTCCAAAAGGAATTCTTTATGTTCTAGAAAGGGTTTAAACTTCTCAAATGCAAAAACAATGGCTAAACATTCCAATTCATATGCGGAATATTTTCTTTCTTGGTCGCTCAAGGTTCGCGATGCATAACTAATAGGTAGTCTACTGTTTTCTATCTCTTGATAGATGACTGCACCTAACGCTACACTAGAACTGTCGGTTTGCACTACGAAAGGTTTCGTGAAATCGGCTAGTTGCAAAACTGGGGGAGATATGATACTTTCTTCGAGTTGTTCAAACGCATTTTGATGTTGTGCGCTCCATTCAAACTTCGCTCCCTTCTTTCTTAAGGAATTTAGCGGTGCTGCTATTTCGGCAAGATGGGGAATATACTTGTGGAAATAATTTACCATTCCCAAAAATCGGGCTATACCTTTTGCATCTCGTGGGGGTGAAAATTCTCTAATAGCGCGGGTTTGTTCGGGGTCAATGCTTACTTTTCCATTCGCTTTCACGATGTGACCTAAGAATGAAAATTGTGGGACGGCAAAATTTACTTTTTTGGGGTTAACAGTTAATCCTGCTTTTTGTAACCGAGCTAACACTTCACGTAGGTGTTTAAGATGTTGTTCCATTGATTCGCTATAGATAACAATGTCGTCCAAATAGTGATACACATATTTAAATTTAATATCGTGAAATATCCTTTCTAATAATCTACTACATACGGAACTTCCTTGAGATATTCCAAAGGGTACTCTAGTAAATTGGTACAAGTTAAAAGGAACGGCAAACGCGGTTAGACGTTTTGATTCTTCCGAAAGGGGTATTTGGTGAAAAGCTTGATTCAGATCCATTACCATAAAGACTTTTGCTTTTGTGAAGTAATGAAAAGCACTATGGATGTCTGGAAGAGGGATAGATTCAAATTCTATTCGTTTGTTTAATTGCCGGTAGTCCACAACTAGTCTGTGTTTATCGTGACTTTTCGGTACTAAAAAGGAGGGTGATGAATATGGGGACGTAGAGGGTTCAATGACTCCTTGTTCCAACAACTTGTTGATATGGTTTCTCATCACTTCCATCTTGGGAGGCGACAACCTGTATGGGGGTAGGCGTATTACTTTCTGATCGCTCAGATTGATTTTATATTCTATTAGTTTCGTAAGTCCTAGCTTAGGTGTAAGAACTGAGGAAAATTCTTTTATTAATTTCTGTATTCTCATTCTATCTCTACTTTCTAGATGAGATAATTCAGACTCTTGGTGTATTACGTGTGCAGTAGATGATCTAGTTTTTTCTTGTTTGTCATTATTACAATCAAATCTATATTTCCGTGTACGGTCGAATCGAAAATAATATTTCTGCTCATAGATGTCAAGAATCATTCCCATTTTACTGATAAAGTCTGCTCCCAATATTAAGTCGGGTCCTAATTCATTACATACTAACATAGTAAAAACCCAGGTTAGGTTCTTGATTTTAACTTTAACGGTAATGCTCAGTTTTATTATTATATTTCGTTTATTGGCGGTAGCACATTTTATATTCACCGCTTGACTCCGTTTTACTAGGTGGTGTTCCGATAATTTATCTGCTAACTCTTGACTGATTAAGGTTCTGGTAGATCCCGAATCAATTAATGCGATTGTGGAGGTAACACCTAGGTCAACTTGTATTAAGGGTAATAGACTTTTAGTCCAGTTACATTTATTTATCGCGTTACATTTTCCAAGAAACTTTCTTACGTAGGGATCTATTTCTTTAGAGCTTCTTTCCCTTCCTCTTTTGTTATAAATATTTTTTTTTTATACGTTTCTTTAGGTTCACCAGATTTCGAGTTGCTGCGGAAGACACAGGATTTCGGGTCTCCCTGCCTTACATGTTTTTTGGATCAGGGTGTTTACGTTCCAATTGCTTGCTGTTGCACTTTTTTCTTATGTGTCCATATTTGCCGCAATTATAACAGATGTGCTTACTGCGAGGAGGGTACCTTGTTTCCGTTTTAGATGGTGTTACATTTAACTTACCAGGGCTGCGCACATTGTGAGGTCTATTGAATACTTGCCTTTCATGCAGGGTTGTTACACCGGGCTCTAGGGCTCGCAATTCATTTCTATTTGCTTCTGCTGATTTAATCGTATGTCTATTCTGATCGGAGTACCATACATTCGAAGAATGGATACTGCATTGTTCTAGATCCGCAAAGGTGTTAGGTCGATTTATCAAAGCTAAACGAGATCTTTCCTCTGGTGACAATCCTACTAAAATGGTGTCGACCATCTGTGTCTCATTCCAATCTACACGTAGTAGTCGAGATGACTCCCTGATATCTGAGATGTAATGAGCTAATCTCTCGTGATTTCCTTGTACTCGTAGTACGGTCTTTCTTTTAAGTTCTTCATAAATTCCGGAGGGAATAAAGTACTTTATTATTGAGGTATGCAGGTCTTCTACTGGGAGTGTAGAGCTTAATGCTTCTATCACACGATTCTTTAACGGGGGTTTACATTTCGGTAGCAGAACTTGCAAAATTTGCCAATCATTCAGCTGCTGTAGATCTTTTTATCTGCAGGAGATATTTGATGAAATTTAGTAGTTTGGAGACATTTAATCCATCAGTGTAAGGGATTTCAGTTAAAAGTTTCTCCACAGGATGAGTGATTTTTCCATATAGGTCTGCGTTGTAGTTCAAGGTTGGCATCCCTTTAGGACGATATGATGCATTCGGGGTGGTCAATTCGTGTTTCGGGGCGAATCTGGAAACGATTGGGAGGAGGGGCTTCAAATATAGTCGGGGCATTTAAATCTCTATCAGGATATTGCTCGTGAGTAGCTTGTATTTGCGATACGGCGGGTGAGTCGCGATCAGTGTTAGGTGGAGGTAGATCTGTAGTAGGGGATTGAACTGGGGAGATGTGTAGTTTCTTCAAGGACTTCTCAATTTCATCCATTCGGAACGAGTCGGATTTTCTTCTTACCTCATTGATAATAGTGGGTAATCGACGTAAAGCTTCGTCAGCAAAGTTTTGGACTTCAGGAGGTATTTCCGTAAGATTAGGTCAGATCAACAAATTTTTCATTCGCCGGGTTAAATGCTCTATTCTCTGAGTAGTCCGCAAAATTATCGCCGAAGATTTCTCGTCTTGGAGGGTTTGAGACAATAAGGTTAGCTCACTATACTTGGCATTACAAATTTCTCTCTCGCTCTCATAATCGAGTCCACTTAGGTTGCTTAATTGCGCGGGTACATCAAATCCACTTTCGCGTATTGACTTACGCAATTCCGCAACTGTTACATTCGCATGGGGTAGACCACGCAAAAGAGCTTCATAAGACAGCTCGTCCTTTAATAGTAAATCCGGATTAAATTGTGCCATTTTTATCTTATTTCTAACATATTAAAACGTACTTAAAATTGATTTTACAAGACTATACACTTACTACATAGACAAGTTGCATTCTTGGGTAAATCATTTGCATAATTCTCAAGAGAATAATTTCTCTTCTAAGGGAGACACAGAAATTCCACACACACATATTTCAATGTTAAATCACCGATCAGCTGTTTGCTGGAATGTAGGTCACCCTCTTTTATTTAGTAAACAAAGACAAGGTAGGTGTATGCGTGGGAACGCGGGGATTACGCACACGTATTGTTCTCTACACAATGCCTCAGCCTATCTTTCTCGACCGGTTTTAACTGGAGAGGCCAGTCGGACTCATAGGGTGAATCTTATTCAACACAACACGCTTTACAAGCTACAGGTGTATTACGGTTATAACAGTCTGAGTTTAGTAATTAATTCTCGTACTTTCCACCATTAAATTATTTTTATTTTTTTTTAATTTTTGGTAACAACTTTAAGTTACGAAATTCTTTACACGTAATTAACAGGGTCTACTTTATGCAGGAGTATATGTTTTTGTTTTTACCGTGATGACAGACATACACTGACATACTATGCAGGCATATCAAATCCAGGGAACCCATCCTAATTGACACCAGCCAATTATATGGGTTGCCTACGTTGTAACGAACTGAAATTAAACTCAACACAATTAACAAAATTAAAATTAATTAAGCTAATTATTAGGAAACAAGGGAAGGTATTTCACTGATTTATGCACTCACTTCAATGTGTAATAAGATGACTTCTCTTTATTAACAGATGATATGAAAAGATCCCATAACATAATTAATTACCTTAAAATATTCAAAGGGTTTTCTGAAAAACTAGGGATCATAATGATCATGTACTTTTTACCTCGGATCCGAGTTTACTTTAAATATTGCAAAGACGTCTGAGTATTACTATGTTCATCTAGGTGCTTGCAAGACTTCTTTTACTATTTGAAGAATTGTATTATTTACTAAAGAGATTATAATTTACATTTACATATTAGCGTTACAACGTATGGTATTCAATATTACAGTATATTTTTAGTTGGTCTCAATTATAGTTTAAAGAAAATTATTGTCTTTGAAAAGTCTCTTTCATCTGTAAGTTATGTCTCAAATATAATTAACTCTCGATAGGCAAGCTATCGAGTCACCTTTACAATAAGTCATGCTGTCCTCGTCCTGGGGTGTCACTCTTGGGAATTCTGGAAGTCGGCGTCTTCATCTGGGTCGTGTCTTCGGCGAGTACTTGATAGCTGGTTCACTGAGGAGATTGAAGTTATTCTGGTTAAAGTTGGGGTAGATCCACGTAGGTCCTAGTCAGTGTCGTATGGCTCCTATACGTCCACATGTGAAGTTTATGCAGGTCACATCTTCATATGTAAAGTTGTGCTGGAATTTACCTCTTGAGGGAAGACGTCATCTTGCTTACGTGTTGTTAATTAGTATTTTTCTTGTTTAACTTATTACATTTCTTAACAAAAGTTTCTACATTTTATATATTAAAACTTGCTCCCCACGTTTAGTAGTGGTAGCTAACAGTTAAGCTTAAGACTAATCAATGCATTTTTGAAGAGCTCTCGCTTGTAGGTGTGCACTGTATGACGGCTGCATTGTCACTCTTTTTTCGATTCGACTGGCACATTACAACGAAGCGGAGCGAGTACTCCGCGATAATATAGTCCCTATTTTTATTTAAATTGACATTATTATTACAAGAAACAATACATTAATTATACATATATAATTTACGTGAATTATTGTAACTACTACTCGTGCCTTCATATTACTAATTACAAACATTATGATTTTTATACTTTCCTAAGTTACAGACGGCTTGCTAAACACGTTGAGTCCGGAATTAAACAGGTCAACGCATGATGACTTGCAAAGGGTTAACTGTGAATTAATAGCTTTTTACAATTCGATTTTTTTTTATTGTTGTTTAGTTAGATTTCCCATTTACATCTCATACTTATTCTGAGTTAGTACAGGAGCTTTAGGTTTAATAGTGCGATTTAAAAATACTTAATTGCTAGTAAATTAATTTTTTATTTATTAAATATTTTATTATCAATTAAATCATCACATACTCCGCCGCTTAAAATCCACATTAAGAATTTTAGTGAGCCTAACGCAAAATTGGGGACTTGGAGTATGCTTGGTGTCAATGTGTGGAATTTCTCTCACATAGTTTTTGGCAAGCGTTATACCCATTTATTTCTTCTCTACAATACAATATACATATATATTTTCTTATAAACTACCTTTTTTTTTTATTACATACTATTCACACTTAATATCTACATTTTAAAACACAAAACTCTTTCTTATGTCTATTACTTAAATCTACTACCGGTTTTTTCTTTGGGTTATAGTTACTCTCTTCATAGAGTAATTTTCTAAATATTTTGTTATTTAGAACTCAGTTTAGTGGTCATTGAGTACTCATTTACTTATCTTTCGCTGAACTGGATCTCAGGTTGATCAGGCCTCATTTCCAAATTCTACGATTAACACTTGGCACCGTTAGTGAGGTATAATATACTTCACACCTAGTATTACCTTTTCTATTTTTTGCTATGCTATTTCCTCTTTTCTTCTTATACAATTTTATCTGCGAAATATGTGTCCTCCGCACATATTTTCGAGTCGCAGGTTCGTACAGGGCTACTGTAACTGGAGTTAAGTACTTCTGGATTTGGTAAGGGCCACACCATCGGTATGATAGTTTAGAGGTGGTCTTATCAATTGCACTACTAGTCGGGTGAGTCTTGTACATTACTAAGTCACCGACTTGGTACCTAACTGAATTGTTATGAATATTTCTCTCGTGGTATTTTCTGGATTTCTCTAAGTTCGCTCTTAAATTAGCGCGGGCTTTATTCCATATTTGCTTAATCTGCTTATCCTTTATTTGCGGAGGTAGCAGGTCGTGTATTTTCCATTTAGTGGACAAGGGGTGGTTTGGTTTGTATTTATACAGTAACTCAAACGGGGTCGACTTGTGACCTTCGTGATAAGCTGAATTAACTGCGTATTGTATCCAGGATAGGTTTTGGTCCCAAGACGTATGATCGTTCGCATGGTAGGCGATTAAAGGAGATTTGAGGTTTCGTAGATACCTTTCAGCAATATTGCCTTGCGGTCGATACTCCGTAGTGGTAATATGGTCTATTCCTAACTTGAAACACATATTCTTAAATTCTTTCGCTTTAAACTGTGGTCCATTATCTGACACTATACGTACAGGTGTACCGTAGTCTTTAAATAATCTTTCCTGTAATATTTTTACAGTCGTCGACGCTAATGCTCGTCGCATGGGATACATCCAAACAAATTTGGTGAACGAATCTACACAGATGAGTAACATAGTATTACCTGATTTCGATCGTGGGTAAGGACCTGAAAAGTCTAGATAAAGTTTAGAGAAAGGGGTCTTAGGGATTTCTGAAATTAATTGGCTTACCTGATTATTTCTGGCAGGTTTACTGAGAGCACATAAATTACATTTCTTTACGAAACTAGCTATTTCGCTGTTCATATTGTTCCAATGATATTCCTTTCGAACACGATGTATAGTTTTATTGATTCCCATATGGGCTCCAATGGTAGATGAATGGAAGTACTCCATCAGCATGGGCTTAAACACATCAGGGGCGATTATTCTTAATTCCTTTCCGTTTCTTATTTTGTGGCATAGTACACTTTTACTTAATACGTATTTCTCGGATTTAATACCTTGCGCAAGTTGTTCTATAATCGGTTTCAGAAAAGGGTCTTGTTGTTGATACAGGGCAATGTTTGTAAAGGCAAGGGGGAATTCAGTAATTACGGCGTTAGCAAGTGCTGTTTCCGGATTCTCCTTGTTTCCGGGATTATTAGTGGGCGACTGGAACATACGGGACAGGGTATCAGCGACTACGTTTTGTGTACCTTTAATATGCTGCACTTTGAATTTGTAGCAGTTTAACCTCAATACCCATCTTCCAATACGTCCTAACTGTTTAGGGTGATTCAGTAACCAAGATAAAGCTTGATTATCAGTTTCCAAAAGGAATTCTTTATGTTCTAGAAAGGGTTTAAACTTCTCAAATGCAAAAACAATGGCTAAACATTCCAATTCATATGCGGAATATTTTCTTTATTGGTCGCTCAAGGTTTGCGATGCATAACTAATAGGTAGTCTACTGTTTTCTATCTCTTGATAGATGACTGCACCTAACGCTACACTAGAACTGTCGGTCTGCACTACGAAAGGTTTCGTGAAATCGGCTAGTTGCAAAACTGGGGGAGATATGATACTTTCTTTGAGCTGTTCAAACGCATTTTGATGTTGTGCGCTCCTTTCAAACTTCGCTCCCTTTTTTCTTAAGGAATTTAGCGGTGCTGCTATTTCGGCAAGATGGGGAATATACTTGTGGAAATAATTTACCATTCCCAAAAATCGGGCTATACCTTTTGCATCTCGTGGGGGTGAAAATTCTCTAATAGCGCGGGTTTGTTCGCGGTCAATGCTTACTTTTCCATTCGCTTTCATGATGTGACCTAAGAATGAAAATTGTGGGATGGCAAAATTTACTTTTTTGGGGTTAACAGTTAATCCTGCTTTTTGTAACCGAGCTAACACTTCACGTAGGTGTTTAAGATGTTGTTCCATTGATTCGCTATAGATAACAATGTCGTCCAAATAGTGATACACATATTTAAATTTAATATCGTGAAATATCCTTTCTAATAATCTACTACATACGGAACTTCCTTGAGATATTCCAAAGGGTACTCTAGTAAATTGGTACAAGTTAAAAGGAACGGCAAACGCGGTTAGACGTTTTGATTCTTCCGAAAGGGGTATTTGGTGAAAAGCTTGATTCAGATCCATTACTGTAAAGACTTTTGCTTTCGTGAAGTAATGAAAAGCACTATGGATGTCTGGAAGAGGGATAGATTCAAATTCTATTCGTTTGTTTAATTGCCGGTAGTCCACAACTAGTCTGTGTTTATCGTGACTTTTCGGTACTAAAAAGGAGGGTGATGAATATGGGGACGTAGAGGGTTCAATGACTCCTTGTTCCAACAACTTGTTGATATGGTTTCTCATCACTTCCATCTTGGGAGGCGACAACTTGTATGGGGGTAGGCGTATTACTTTCTGATCGCTCAGATTGATTTTATATTCTATTAGTTTCGTAAGTCCTAACTTAGGTGTAAGAACTGAGGAAAATTCTTTTATTAATTTCTGTATTCTCATTCTATCTCTACTTTCTAGATGAGATAATTCAGACTCTTGGTGTATTACGTGTGCAGTAGATGATCTAGTTTTTTCTTGTTTGTCATTATTACAATCAAATCTATATTTCCGTGTACGGTCGAATCGAAAATAATATTTCTGCTCATATATGTCAAGAATCATTCCCGTTTTACTGATAAAGTCTGCTCCCAATATTAAGTCGGGTCCTAATTCATTACATACTAACATAGTATAAACCCAGGTTAGATTCTTGATTTTAACTTTAACGGTAATGCTCAGTTTTATTATTATATTTCGTTTATTGGTGGTAGCACATTTTATATTCACCGCTTGACTCCGTTTTACTAGGTGGTGTTCCGATAATTTATCTGCTAACTCTTGACTGATTAAGGTTCTGGTAGATCCCGAATCAATTAATGCGATTGTGGAGGTAACACCTAGGTCAACTTGTATTAAGGGTAATAGACTTTTAGTCCAGTTACATTTATTTATCGCGTTACATTTTCCAAGAAACTTTCTTACGTAGGGATCTATTTCTTTAGAGCTTCTTTTCCTTCCTCTTTTGTTATAAATATTTTTTTTTTTATACGTTTCTTTAGGTTCACCAGATTTCGAGTTGCTGCGGAAGACACAGGATTTCAGGTATCCCTGCCTTACATGTTTTTTGGATCAGGGTGTTTACGTTCCAATTGCTTGCTGTTACAGTTTTTTCTTATGTGTCCATATTTGCCGCAATTATAACAGATGTGCTTATTGCGAGGAGGGTACCTTGTTTCCGTTTTAGATGGTGTTACATTTAACTTACCAGGGCTGCGCACATTGTGAGGTCTATTGAATACTTGCCTTTCATGCAGGGTTGTTACACCGGGCTCTAGGGCTCGCAATTCATTTCTATTTGCTTCTGCTGATTTCATCGTATGTCTATTCTGATCGGAGTACCATACATTCGAAGAATGGATACTGCATTGTTCTAGATCCACAAAGGTGTTAGGTCGATTTATCGAAACTAAACGAGATCTTTCCTCTGGTGACAATCCTACTAAAATGGTGTCGACCATCTGTGTCTCATTCCAATCTACACGTAGTAGTCGAGATGACTCCCTGATATCTGAGATGTAATGAGCTAATCTCTCGTGATTTCCTTGTACTCGTAGTACGGTCTTTCTTTTAAGTTCTTCATAAATTCCGGAGGGAATAAAGTACTTTATTATTGAGGTATGCAGGTCTTCTGCTGGGAGTGTAGAGCTTAATGCTTCTATCACACGATTCTTTAACGGGGGTTTACATTTCGGTAGCAGAACTTGCAAAATATGCCAATCATTCAGCTGCTGTAGATCTTTTATATGCAGGAGATATTTGATGAAATTTAGTAGTTTGGAGACATTTAATCCATCAGTGTAAGGGATTTCAGTTAAAAGTTTCTCCACAGGATGAGTGATTTTTCCATATAGGTCTACGTTGTAGTTCAAGGTTGGCATCCCTTTAGGACGATATGATGCATTCGGGGTGGTCAATTCGTGTTTCGGGGTGAATCTGGAAACGATTGGGAGGAGGGGCTTCAAATATAGTCGGGGCATTTAAATCTCTATCAGGATATTGCTCGTGAGTAGCTTGTATTTGCGATACGGCGGGTGAGTCGCGATCAGTGTTAGGTGGAGATAGATCTGTAGTAGGGGATTGAACTGGGGAGATGTGTAGTTTCTTCAAGGACTTCTCAATTTCATCCATTCGGAACGAGTCGGATTTTCTTCTTACCTCATTGATAATAGTGGGTAATCGACGTAAAGCTTCGTCAGCAAAGTTTTGGACTTCAGGAGGTATTTCCGTAAGATTAGGTCAGATCAACAAATTTTTCATTCGCCGGGTTAAATGCTCTATTCTCTGAGTAGTCCGCAAAATTATCGCCGAAGATTTCTCGTCTTGGAGGGTTTGAGACAATAAGGTTAGCTCACTATACTTGGCATTACAAATTTCTCTCTCGCTCTCATAATCGAGTCCACTTAGGTTGCTTAATTGCGCGGGTACATCAAATCCACTTTCGCGTATTGACTTACGCAATTCCGCAACTGTTACATTCGCATGGGGTAGACCACGCAAAAGAGCTTCATAAGACAGCTCGTCCTTTAATAGTAAATCCGGATTAAATTGTGCCATTTTTATCTTATTTCTAACATATTAAAACGTACTTAAAATTGATTTTACAAGACTATACACTTACTACATAGACAAGTTGCATTCTTGGGTAAATCATTTGCATAATTCTCAAGAGAATAATTTCTCTTCTAAGGGAGACACAGAAATTCCACACACACATATTTCAATGTTAAATCACCGATCAGCTGTTTGCTGGAATGTAGGTCACCCTCTTTTATTTAGTAAACAAAGACAAGGTAGGTGTATGCGTGGGAACGCGGGGATTACGCACACGTATTGTTCTCTACACAATGCCTCAGCCTATCTTTCTCGACCGGTTTTAACTGGAGAGGCCAGTCGGACTCATAGGGTGAATCTTATTCAACACAACACGCTTTACAAGCTACAGGTGTATTACGGTTATAACAGTCTGAGTTTAGTAATTAATTCTCGTACTTTCCACCATTAAATTATTTTTATTTTTTTTTAATTTTTGGTAACAACTTTAAGTTACGAAATTCTTTACACGTAATTAACAGGGTCTACTTTATGCAGGAGTATATGTTTTTGTTTTTACCGTGATGACAGACATACACTGACATACTATGCAGGCATATCAAATCCAGGGAACCCATCCTAATTGACACCAGCCAATTATATGGGTTGCCTACGTTGTAACGAACTGAAATTAAACTCAACACAATTAACAAAATTAAAATTAATTAAGCTAATTATTAGGAAACAAGGGAAGGTATTTCACTGATTTATGCACTCACTTCAATGTGTAATAAGATGACTTCTCTTTATTAACAGATGATATGAAAAGATCCCATAACATAATTAATTACCTTAAAATATTCAAAGGGTTTTCTGAAAAACTAGGGATCATAATGATCATGTACTTTTTACCTCGGATCCGAGTTTACTTTAAATATTGCAAAGACGTCTGAGTATTACTATGTTCATCTAGGTGCTTGCAAGACTTCTTTTACTATTTGAAGAATTGTATTATTTACTAAAGAGATTATAATTTACATTTACATATTAGCGTTACAACGTATGGTATTCAATATTACAGTATATTTTTAGTTGGTCTCAATTATAGTTTAAAGAAAATTATTGTCTTTGAAAAGTCTCTTTCATCTGTAAGTTATGTCTCAAATATAATTAACTCTCGATAGGCAAGCTATCGAGTCACCTTTACAATAAGTCATGCTGTCCTCGTCCTGGGGTGTCACTCTTGGGAATTCTGGAAGTCGGCGTCTTCATCTGGGTCGTGTCTTCGGCGAGTACTTGATAGCTGGTTCACTGAGGAGATTGAAGTTATTCTGGTTAAAGTTGGGGTAGATCCACGTAGGTCCTAGTCAGCGTCGTATGGCTCCTATACGTCCACATGTGAAGTTTATGCAGGTCACATCTTCATATGTAAAGTTGTGCTGGAATTTACCTCTTGAGGGAAGACGTCATCTTGCTTACGTGTTGTTAATTAGTATTTTTCTTGTTTAACTTATTACATTTCTTAACAAAAGTTTCTACATTTTATATATTAAAACTTGCTCCCCACGTTTAGTAGTGGTAGCTAACAGTTAAGCTTAAGACTAATCAATGCATTTTTGAAGAGCTCTCGCTCGTAGGTGTGCACTGTATGACGGCTGCATTGTCACTCTTTTTTCGATTCGACTGGCACATTACAACGAAGCGGAGCGAGTACTCCGCGATAATATAGTCCCTATTTTTATTTAAATTGACATTATTATTACAAGAAACAATACATTAATTATACATATATAATTTACGTGAATTATTGTAACTACTACTCGTGCCTTCATATTACTAATTACAAACATTATGATTTTTATACTTTCCTAAGTTACAGACGGCTTGCTAAACACGTTGAGTCCGGAATTAAACAGGTCAACGCATGATGACTTGCAAAGGGTTAACTGTGAATTAATAGCTTTTTACAATTCGATTTTTTTTTATTGTTGTTTAGTTAGATTTCCCATTTACATCTCATACTTATTCTGAGTTAGTACAGGAGCTTTAGGTTTAATAGTGCGATTTAAAAATACTTAATTGCTAGTAAATTAATTTTTTATTTATTAAATATTTTATTATCAATTAAATCGTCACATACTCCGCCGCTTAAAATCCACATTAAGAATTTTAGTGAGCCTAACGCAAAATTGGGGACTTGGAGTATGCTTGGTGTCAATGTGTGGAATTTCTCTCACATAGTTTTTGGCAAGCGTTATACCCATTTATTTCTTCTCTACAATACAATATACATATATATTTTCTTATAAACTACCTTTTTTTTTATTACATACTATTCACACTTAATATCTACATTTTAAAACACAAAACTCTTTCTAATGTCTACTACTTAAATCTACTACCGGTTTTTTCTTTGGGTTATAGTTACTCTCTTCATAGAGTAATTTTCTAAATATTTTGTTATTTAGAACTCAGTTTAGTGGTCATTGAGTACTCATTTACTTATCTTTCGCTGAACTGGATCTCAGGTTGATCAGGCCTCATTTCCAAATTCTACGATTAACACTTGGCACCGTTAGTGAGGTATAATATACTTCACACCTAGTATTACCTTTTCTATTTTTTGCTATGCTATTTCCTCTTTTCTTCTTATACAATTTTATCTGCGAAATATGTGTCCTCCGCACATATTTTCGAGTCGCAGGTTCGTACAGGGCTACTGTAACTGGAGTTAAGTACTTCTGGATTTGGTAAGGGCCACACCATCGGTATGATAGTTTAGAGGTGGTCTTATCAACTGCACTACTAGTCGGGTGAGTCTTGTACATTACTAAGTCACCGACTTGGTACCTAACTGAATTGTTATGAATATTTCTCTCGTGGTATTTTCTGGATTTCTCTAAGTTCGCTCTTAAATTAGCACGGGCTTTATTCCATATTTGCTTAATCTGCTTATCCTTTATTTGCGGAGGTAGCAGGTCGTGTATTTTCCATTTAGTGGACAAGGGGTGGTTTGGTTTGTATTTATACAGTAACTCAAACGGGGTCGACTTGTGACCTTCGTGATAAGCTGAATTAAATGCGTATTGTATCCAGGATAGGTTTTGGTCCCAAGACGTATGATCGTTCGCATGGTAGGCGATTAAAGGAGATTTGAGGTTTCGTAGATACCTTTCAGCAATATTGCCTTGCGGTCGATACTCCGTAGTGGTAATATGGTCTATTCCTAACTTGAAACACATATTCTTAAATTCTTTCGCTTTAAACTGTGGTCCATTATCTGACACTATACGTACAGGTGTACTGTAGTCTTTAAATAATCTTTCCTGTAATATTTTTACAGTCGTCGACGCTAATGCTCGTCGCATGGGATACATCCAAACAAATTTGGTGAACGAATCTACACAGATGAGTAACATAGTATTACCTGATTTCGATCGTGGGTAAGGACCTGAAAAGTCTAGATAAAGTTTAGAGAAAGGGGTCTTAGGGATTTCTGAAATTAATTGGCTTACCTGATTATTTCTGGCAGGTTTACTGAGAGCACATAAATTACATTTCTTTACGAAACTAGCTATTTCGCTGTTCATATTGTTCCAATGATATTCCTTTCGAACACGATGTATAGTTTTATTGATTCCCATATGGGCTCCAATGGTAGATGAATGGAAGTACTCCATCAGCATGGGCTTAATCACATCAGGGGCGATTATTCTTAATTCATTTCCGTTTCTTATTTTGTGGCATAGTACACTTTTACTTAATACGTATTTCTCGGATTTAATACCTTGCGCAAGTTGTTCTATAATCGGTTTCAGAAAAGGGTCTTGTTGTTGATACAGGGCAATGTTTGTAAAGGCAAGGGGGAATTCAGTAATTACGGCGTTAGCAAGTGCTGTTTCCGGATTCTCCTTGTTTCCGGGAGTATTAGTGGGCGACTGGAACATACGGGACAGGGTATCAGCGACTACGTTTTGTGTACCTTTAATATGCTGCACTTTGAATTTGTAGCAGTTTAACCTCAATACCCATCTTCCAATACGTCCTAACTGTTTAGGGTGATTCAGTAACCAAGATAAAGCTTGATTATCAGTTTCCAAAAGGAATTCTTTATGTTCTAGAAAGGGTTTAAACTTCTCAAATGCAAAAACAATGGCTAAACATTCCAATTCATATGCGGAATATTTTCTTTCTTGGTCGCTCAAGGTTCGCGATGCATAACTAATAGGTAGTCTACTGTTTTCTATCTCTTGATAGATGACTGCACCTAACGCTACACTAGAACTGTCGGTTTGCACTACGAAAGGTTTCGTGAAATCGGCTAGTTGCAAAACTGGGGGAGATATGATACTTTCTTCGAGTTGTTCAAACGCATTTTGATGTTGTGCGCTCCATTCAAACTTCGCTCCCTTCTTTCTTAAGGAATTTAGCGGTGCTGCTATTTCGGCAAGATGGGGAATATACTTGTGGAAATAATTTACCATTCCCAAAAATCGGGCTATACCTTTTGCATCTCGTGGGGGTGAAAATTCTCTAATAGCGCGGGTTTGTTCGGGGTCAATGCTTACTTTTCCATTCGCTTTCACGATGTGACCTAAGAATGAAAATTGTGGGACGGCAAAATTTACTTTTTTGGGGTTAACAGTTAATCCTGCTTTTTGTAACCGAGCTAACACTTCACGTAGGTGTTTAAGATGTTGTTCCATTGATTCGCTATAGATAACAATGTCGTCCAAATAGTGATACACATATTTAAATTTAATATCGTGAAATATCCTTTCTAATAATCTACTACATACGGAACTTCCTTGAGATATTCCAAAGGGTACTCTAGTAAATTGGTACAAGTTAAAAGGAACGGCAAACGCGGTTAGACGTTTTGATTCTTCCGAAAGGGGTATTTGGTGAAAAGCTTGATTCAGATCCATTACCATAAAGACTTTTGCTTTTGTGAAGTAATGAAAAGCACTATGGATGTCTGGAAGAGGGATAGATTCAAATTCTATTCGTTTGTTTAATTGCCGGTAGTCCACAACTAGTCTGTGTTTATCGTGACTTTTCGGTACTAAAAAGGAGGGTGATGAATATGGGGACGTAGAGGGTTCAATGACTCCTTGTTCCAACAACTTGTTGATATGGTTTCTCATCACTTCCATCTTGGGAGGCGACAACCTGTATGGGGGTAGGCGTATTACTTTCTGATCGCTCAGATTGATTTTATATTCTATTAGTTTCGTAAGTCCTAGCTTAGGTGTAAGAACTGAGGAAAATTCTTTTATTAATTTCTGTATTCTCATTCTATCTCTACTTTCTAGATGAGATAATTCAGACTCTTGGTGTATTACGTGTGCAGTAGATGATCTAGTTTTTTCTTGTTTGTCATTATTACAATCAAATCTATATTTCCGTGTACGGTCGAATCGAAAATAATATTTCTGCTCATAGATGTCAAGAATCATTCCCATTTTACTGATAAAGTCTGCTCCCAATATTAAGTCGGGTCCTAATTCATTACATACTAACATAGTAAAAACCCAGGTTAGGTTCTTGATTTTAACTTTAACGGTAATGCTCAGTTTTATTATTATATTTCGTTTATTGGCGGTAGCACATTTTATATTCACCGCTTGACTCCGTTTTACTAGGTGGTGTTCCGATAATTTATCTGCTAACTCTTGACTGATTAAGGTTCTGGTAGATCCCGAATCAATTAATGCGATTGTGGAGGTAACACCTAGGTCAACTTGTATTAAGGGTAATAGACTTTTAGTCCAGTTACATTTATTTATCGCGTTACATTTTCCAAGAAACTTTCTTACGTAGGGATCTATTTCTTTAGAGCTTCTTTCCCTTCCTCTTTTGTTATAAATATTTTTTTTTTATACGTTTCTTTAGGTTCACCAGATTTCGAGTTGCTGCGGAAGACACAGGATTTCGGGTCTCCCTGCCTTACATGTTTTTTGGATCAGGGTGTTTACGTTCCAATTGCTTGCTGTTGCACTTTTTTCTTATGTGTCCATATTTGCCGCAATTATAACAGATGTGCTTACTGCGAGGAGGGTACCTTGTTTCCGTTTTAGATGGTGTTACATTTAACTTACCAGGGCTGCGCACATTGTGAGGTCTATTGAATACTTGCCTTTCATGCAGGGTTGTTACACCGGGCTCTAGGGCTCGCAATTCATTTCTATTTGCTTCTGCTGATTTAATCGTATGTCTATTCTGATCGGAGTACCATACATTCGAAGAATGGATACTGCATTGTTCTAGATCCGCAAAGGTGTTAGGTCGATTTATCAAAGCTAAACGAGATCTTTCCTCTGGTGACAATCCTACTAAAATGGTGTCGACCATCTGTGTCTCATTCCAATCTACACGTAGTAGTCGAGATGACTCCCTGATATCTGAGATGTAATGAGCTAATCTCTCGTGATTTCCTTGTACTCGTAGTACGGTCTTTCTTTTAAGTTCTTCATAAATTCCGGAGGGAATAAAGTACTTTATTATTGAGGTATGCAGGTCTTCTACTGGGAGTGTAGAGCTTAATGCTTCTATCACACGATTCTTTAACGGGGGTTTACATTTCGGTAGCAGAACTTGCAAAATTTGCCAATCATTCAGCTGCTGTAGATCTTTTTATCTGCAGGAGATATTTGATGAAATTTAGTAGTTTGGAGACATTTAATCCATCAGTGTAAGGGATTTCAGTTAAAAGTTTCTCCACAGGATGAGTGATTTTTCCATATAGGTCTGCGTTGTAGTTCAAGGTTGGCATCCCTTTAGGACGATATGATGCATTCGGGGTGGTCAATTCGTGTTTCGGGGCGAATCTGGAAACGATTGGGAGGAGGGGCTTCAAATATAGTCGGGGCATTTAAATCTCTATCAGGATATTGCTCGTGAGTAGCTTGTATTTGCGATACGGCGGGTGAGTCGCGATCAGTGTTAGGTGGAGGTAGATCTGTAGTAGGGGATTGAACTGGGGAGATGTGTAGTTTCTTCAAGGACTTCTCAATTTCATCCATTCGGAACGAGTCGGATTTTCTTCTTACCTCATTGATAATAGTGGGTAATCGACGTAAAGCTTCGTCAGCAAAGTTTTGGACTTCAGGAGGTATTTCCGTAAGATTAGGTCAGATCAACAAATTTTTCATTCGCCGGGTTAAATGCTCTATTCTCTGAGTAGTCCGCAAAATTATCGCCGAAGATTTCTCGTCTTGGAGGGTTTGAGACAATAAGGTTAGCTCACTATACTTGGCATTACAAATTTCTCTCTCGCTCTCATAATCGAGTCCACTTAGGTTGCTTAATTGCGCGGGTACATCAAATCCACTTTCGCGTATTGACTTACGCAATTCCGCAACTGTTACATTCGCATGGGGTAGACCACGCAAAAGAGCTTCATAAGACAGCTCGTCCTTTAATAGTAAATCCGGATTAAATTGTGCCATTTTTATCTTATTTCTAACATATTAAAACGTACTTAAAATTGATTTTACAAGACTATACACTTACTACATAGACAAGTTGCATTCTTGGGTAAATCATTTGCATAATTCTCAAGAGAATAATTTCTCTTCTAAGGGAGACACAGAAATTCCACACACACATATTTCAATGTTAAATCACCGATCAGCTGTTTGCTGGAATGTAGGTCACCCTCTTTTATTTAGTAAACAAAGACAAGGTAGGTGTATGCGTGGGAACGCGGGGATTACGCACACGTATTGTTCTCTACACAATGCCTCAGCCTATCTTTCTCGACCGGTTTTAACTGGAGAGGCCAGTCGGACTCATAGGGTGAATCTTATTCAACACAACACGCTTTACAAGCTACAGGTGTATTACGGTTATAACAGTCTGAGTTTAGTAATTAATTCTCGTACTTTCCACCATTAAATTATTTTTATTTTTTTTTAATTTTTGGTAACAACTTTAAGTTACGAAATTCTTTACACGTAATTAACAGGGTCTACTTTATGCAGGAGTATATGTTTTTGTTTTTACCGTGATGACAGACATACACTGACATACTATGCAGGCATATCAAATCCAGGGAACCCATCCTAATTGACACCAGCCAATTATATGGGTTGCCTACGTTGTAACGAACTGAAATTAAACTCAACACAATTAACAAAATTAAAATTAATTAAGCTAATTATTAGGAAACAAGGGAAGGTATTTCACTGATTTATGCACTCACTTCAATGTGTAATAAGATGACTTCTCTTTATTAACAGATGATATGAAAAGATCCCATAACATAATTAATTACCTTAAAATATTCAAAGGGTTTTCTGAAAAACTAGGGATCATAATGATCATGTACTTTTTACCTCGGATCCGAGTTTACTTTAAATATTGCAAAGACGTCTGAGTATTACTATGTTCATCTAGGTGCTTGCAAGACTTCTTTTACTATTTGAAGAATTGTATTATTTACTAAAGAGATTATAATTTACATTTACATATTAGCGTTACAACGTATGGTATTCAATATTACAGTATATTTTTAGTTGGTCTCAATTATAGTTTAAAGAAAATTATTGTCTTTGAAAAGTCTCTTTCATCTGTAAGTTATGTCTCAAATATAATTAACTCTCGATAGGCAAGCTATCGAGTCACCTTTACAATAAGTCATGCTGTCCTCGTCCTGGGGTGTCACTCTTGGGAATTCTGGAAGTCGGCGTCTTCATCTGGGTCGTGTCTTCGGCGAGTACTTGATAGCTGGTTCACTGAGGAGATTGAAGTTATTCTGGTTAAAGTTGGGGTAGATCCACGTAGGTCCTAGTCAGTGTCGTATGGCTCCTATACGTCCACATGTGAAGTTTATGCAGGTCACATCTTCATATGTAAAGTTGTGCTGGAATTTACCTCTTGAGGGAAGACGTCATCTTGCTTACGTGTTGTTAATTAGTATTTTTCTTGTTTAACTTATTACATTTCTTAACAAAAGTTTCTACATTTTATATATTAAAACTTGCTCCCCACGTTTAGTAGTGGTAGCTAACAGTTAAGCTTAAGACTAATCAATGCATTTTTGAAGAGCTCTCGCTTGTAGGTGTGCACTGTATGACGGCTGCATTGTCACTCTTTTTTCGATTCGACTGGCACATTACAACGAAGCGGAGCGAGTACTCCGCGATAATATAGTCCCTATTTTTATTTAAATTGACATTATTATTACAAGAAACAATACATTAATTATACATATATAATTTACGTGAATTATTGTAACTACTACTCGTGCCTTCATATTACTAATTACAAACATTATGATTTTTATACTTTCCTAAGTTACAGACGGCTTGCTAAACACGTTGAGTCCGGAATTAAACAGGTCAACGCATGATGACTTGCAAAGGGTTAACTGTGAATTAATAGCTTTTTACAATTCGATTTTTTTTTATTGTTGTTTAGTTAGATTTCCCATTTACATCTCATACTTATTCTGAGTTAGTACAGGAGCTTTAGGTTTAATAGTGCGATTTAAAAATACTTAATTGCTAGTAAATTAATTTTTTATTTATTAAATATTTTATTATCAATTAAATCATCACATACTCCGCCGCTTAAAATCCACATTAAGAATTTTAGTGAGCCTAACGCAAAATTGGGGACTTGGAGTATGCTTGGTGTCAATGTGTGGAATTTCTCTCACATAGTTTTTGGCAAGCGTTATACCCATTTATTTCTTCTCTACAATACAATATACATATATATTTTCTTATAAACTACCTTTTTTTTTTATTACATACTATTCACACTTAATATCTACATTTTAAAACACAAAACTCTTTCTTATGTCTATTACTTAAATCTACTACCGGTTTTTTCTTTGGGTTATAGTTACTCTCTTCATAGAGTAATTTTCTAAATATTTTGTTATTTAGAACTCAGTTTAGTGGTCATTGAGTACTCATTTACTTATCTTTCGCTGAACTGGATCTCAGGTTGATCAGGCCTCATTTCCAAATTCTACGATTAACACTTGGCACCGTTAGTGAGGTATAATATACTTCACACCTAGTATTACCTTTTCTATTTTTTGCTATGCTATTTCCTCTTTTCTTCTTATACAATTTTATCTGCGAAATATGTGTCCTCCGCACATATTTTCGAGTCGCAGGTTCGTACAGGGCTACTGTAACTGGAGTTAAGTACTTCTGGATTTGGTAAGGGCCACACCATCGGTATGATAGTTTAGAGGTGGTCTTATCAATTGCACTACTAGTCGGGTGAGTCTTGTACATTACTAAGTCACCGACTTGGTACCTAACTGAATTGTTATGAATATTTCTCTCGTGGTATTTTCTGGATTTCTCTAAGTTCGCTCTTAAATTAGCGCGGGCTTTATTCCATATTTGCTTAATCTGCTTATCCTTTATTTGCGGAGGTAGCAGGTCGTGTATTTTCCATTTAGTGGACAAGGGGTGGTTTGGTTTGTATTTATACAGTAACTCAAACGGGGTCGACTTGTGACCTTCGTGATAAGCTGAATTAACTGCGTATTGTATCCAGGATAGGTTTTGGTCCCAAGACGTATGATCGTTCGCATGGTAGGCGATTAAAGGAGATTTGAGGTTTCGTAGATACCTTTCAGCAATATTGCCTTGCGGTCGATACTCCGTAGTGGTAATATGGTCTATTCCTAACTTGAAACACATATTCTTAAATTCTTTCGCTTTAAACTGTGGTCCATTATCTGACACTATACGTACAGGTGTACCGTAGTCTTTAAATAATCTTTCCTGTAATATTTTTACAGTCGTCGACGCTAATGCTCGTCGCATGGGATACATCCAAACAAATTTGGTGAACGAATCTACACAGATGAGTAACATAGTATTACCTGATTTCGATCGTGGGTAAGGACCTGAAAAGTCTAGATAAAGTTTAGAGAAAGGGGTCTTAGGGATTTCTGAAATTAATTGGCTTACCTGATTATTTCTGGCAGGTTTACTGAGAGCACATAAATTACATTTCTTTACGAAACTAGCTATTTCGCTGTTCATATTGTTCCAATGATATTCCTTTCGAACACGATGTATAGTTTTATTGATTCCCATATGGGCTCCAATGGTAGATGAATGGAAGTACTCCATCAGCATGGGCTTAAACACATCAGGGGCGATTATTCTTAATTCCTTTCCGTTTCTTATTTTGTGGCATAGTACACTTTTACTTAATACGTATTTCTCGGATTTAATACCTTGCGCAAGTTGTTCTATAATCGGTTTCAGAAAAGGGTCTTGTTGTTGATACAGGGCAATGTTTGTAAAGGCAAGGGGGAATTCAGTAATTACGGCGTTAGCAAGTGCTGTTTCCGGATTCTCCTTGTTTCCGGGATTATTAGTGGGCGACTGGAACATACGGGACAGGGTATCAGCGACTACGTTTTGTGTACCTTTAATATGCTGCACTTTGAATTTGTAGCAGTTTAACCTCAATACCCATCTTCCAATACGTCCTAACTGTTTAGGGTGATTCAGTAACCAAGATAAAGCTTGATTATCAGTTTCCAAAAGGAATTCTTTATGTTCTAGAAAGGGTTTAAACTTCTCAAATGCAAAAACAATGGCTAAACATTCCAATTCATATGCGGAATATTTTCTTTATTGGTCGCTCAAGGTTTGCGATGCATAACTAATAGGTAGTCTACTGTTTTCTATCTCTTGATAGATGACTGCACCTAACGCTACACTAGAACTGTCGGTCTGCACTACGAAAGGTTTCGTGAAATCGGCTAGTTGCAAAACTGGGGGAGATATGATACTTTCTTTGAGCTGTTCAAACGCATTTTGATGTTGTGCGCTCCTTTCAAACTTCGCTCCCTTTTTTCTTAAGGAATTTAGCGGTGCTGCTATTTCGGCAAGATGGGGAATATACTTGTGGAAATAATTTACCATTCCCAAAAATCGGGCTATACCTTTTGCATCTCGTGGGGGTGAAAATTCTCTAATAGCGCGGGTTTGTTCGCGGTCAATGCTTACTTTTCCATTCGCTTTCATGATGTGACCTAAGAATGAAAATTGTGGGATGGCAAAATTTACTTTTTTGGGGTTAACAGTTAATCCTGCTTTTTGTAACCGAGATAACACTTCACGTAGGTGTTTAAGATGTTGTTCCATTGATTCGCTATAGATAACAATGTCGTCCAAATAGTGATACACATATTTAAATTTAATATCGTGAAATATCCTTTCTAATAATCTACTACATACGGAACTTCCTTGAGATATTCCAAAGGGTACTCTAGTAAATTGGTACAAGTTAAAAGGAACGGCAAACGCGGTTAGACGTTTTGATTCTTCCGAAAGGGGTATTTGGTGAAAAGCTTGATTCAGATCCATTACTGTAAAGACTTTTGCTTTCGTGAAGTAATGAAAAGCACTATGGATGTCTGGAAGAGGGATAGATTCAAATTCTATTCGTTTGTTTAATTGCCGGTAGTCCACAACTAGTCTGTGTTTATCGTGACTTTTCGGTACTAAAAAGGAGGGTGATGAATATGGGGACGTAGAGGGTTCAATGACTCCTTGTTCCAACAACTTGTTGATATGGTTTCTCATCACTTCCATCTTGGGAGGCGACAACTTGTATGGGGGTAGGCGTATTACTTTCTGATCGCTCAGATTGATTTTATATTCTATTAGTTTCGTAAGTCCTAACTTAGGTGTAAGAACTGAGGAAAATTCTTTTATTAATTTCTGTATTCTCATTCTATCTCTACTTTCTAGATGAGATAATTCAGACTCTTGGTGTATTACGTGTGCAGTAGATGATCTAGTTTTTTCTTGTTTGTCATTATTACAATCAAATCTATATTTCCGTGTACGGTCGAATCGAAAATAATATTTCTGCTCATATATGTCAAGAATCATTCCCGTTTTACTGATAAAGTCTGCTCCCAATATTAAGTCGGGTCCTAATTCATTACATACTAACATAGTATAAACCCAGGTTAGATTCTTGATTTTAACTTTAACGGTAATGCTCAGTTTTATTATTATATTTCGTTTATTGGTGGTAGCACATTTTATATTCACCGCTTGACTCCGTTTTACTAGGTGGTGTTCCGATAATTTATCTGCTAACTCTTGACTGATTAAGGTTCTGGTAGATCCCGAATCAATTAATGCGATTGTGGAGGTAACACCTAGGTCAACTTGTATTAAGGGTAATAGACTTTTAGTCCAGTTACATTTATTTATCGCGTTACATTTTCCAAGAAACTTTCTTACGTAGGGATCTATTTCTTTAGAGCTTCTTTTCCTTCCTCTTTTGTTATAAATATTTTTTTTTTTATACGTTTCTTTAGGTTCACCAGATTTCGAGTTGCTGCGGAAGACACAGGATTTCAGGTATCCCTGCCTTACATGTTTTTTGGATCAGGGTGTTTACGTTCCAATTGCTTGCTGTTACAGTTTTTTCTTATGTGTCCATATTTGCCGCAATTATAACAGATGTGCTTATTGCGAGGAGGGTACCTTGTTTCCGTTTTAGATGGTGTTACATTTAACTTACCAGGGCTGCGCACATTGTGAGGTCTATTGAATACTTGCCTTTCATGCAGGGTTGTTACACCGGGCTCTAGGGCTCGCAATTCATTTCTATTTGCTTCTGCTGATTTCATCGTATGTCTATTCTGATCGGAGTACCATACATTCGAAGAATGGATACTGCATTGTTCTAGATCCACAAAGGTGTTAGGTCGATTTATCAAAACTAAACGAGATCTTTCCTCTGGTGACAATCCTACTAAAATGGTGTCGACCATCTGTGTCTCATTCCAATCTACACGTAGTAGTCGAGATGACTCCCTGATATCTGAGATGTAATGAGCTAATCTCTCGTGATTTCCTTGTACTCGTAGTACGGTCTTTCTTTTAAGTTCTTCATAAATTCCGGAGGGAATAAAGTACTTTATTATTGAGGTATGCAGGTCTTCTGCTGGGAGTGTAGAGCTTAATGCTTCTATCACACGATTCTTTAACGGGGGTTTACATTTCGGTAGCAGAACTTGCAAAATATGCCAATCATTCAGCTGCTGTAGATCTTTTATATGCAGGAGATATTTGATGAAATTTAGTAGTTTGGAGACATTTAATCCATCAGTGTAAGGGATTTCAGTTAAAAGTTTCTCCACAGGATGAGTGATTTTTCCATATAGGTCTACGTTGTAGTTCAAGGTTGGCATCCCTTTAGGACGATATGATGCATTCGGGGTGGTCAATTCGTGTTTCGGGGTGAATCTGGAAACGATTGGGAGGAGGGGCTTCAAATATAGTCGGGGCATTTAAATCTCTATCAGGATATTGCTCGTGAGTAGCTTGTATTTGCGATACGGCGGGTGAGTCGCGATCAGTGTTAGGTGGAGATAGATCTGTAGTAGGGGATTGAACTGGGGAGATGTGTAGTTTCTTCAAGGACTTCTCAATTTCATCCATTCGGAACGAGTCGGATTTTCTTCTTAACTCATTGATAATAGTGGGTAATCGACGTAAAGCTTCGTCAGCAAAGTTTTGGACTTCAGGAGGTATTTCCGTAAGATTAGGCCAGATCAACAAATTTTTCATTCGCCGGGTTAAATGCTCTATTCTCTGAGTAGTCCGCAAAATTATCGCCGGAGATTTCTCGTCTTGGAGGGTTTGAGACAATAAGGTTAGCTCACTATACTTGGCATTACAAATTTCTCTCTCGCTCTCATAATCGAGTCCACTTAGGTTGCTTAATTGCGCGGGTACATCAAATCCACTTTCGCGTATTGACTTACGCAATTCCGCAACTGTTACATTCGCATGGGGTAGACCACGCAAAAGAGCTTCATAAGACAGCTCGTCCTTTAATAGTAAATCCGGATTAAATTGTGCCATTTTTATCTTATTTCTAACACATTAAAACGTACTTAAAATTGATTTTACAAGACTATACACTTACTACATAGACAAGTTGCATTCTTGGGTAAATCATTTGCATAATTCTCAAGAGAATAATTTCTCTTCTAAGGGAGAGACAGAAATTCCACACACACATATTTCAATGTTAAATCACCGATCAGCTGTTTGCTGGAATGTAGGTCACCCTCTTTTATTTAGTAAACAAAGACAAGGTAGGTGTATGCGTGGGAACGCGGGGATTACGCACACATATTGTTCTCTACACAATGCCTCAGCCTATCTTTCTCGACCGGTTTTAACTGGAGAGGCCAGTCGGACTCATAGGGTGAATCTTATTCAACACAACACGCTTTACAAGCTACAGGTGTATTACGGTTATAACAGTCTGAGTTTAGTAATTAATTCTCGTACTTTCCACCATTAAATTATTTTTATTTTTGGTAACAACTTTAAGTTACGAAATTCTTTACACGTAATTAACAGGGTCTACTTTACGCAGGAGTATATGTTTTTGTTTTTACCGTGATGACAGACATACACTGACATACTATGCAGGCATATCAAATCCAGGGAACCCATCCTAATTGACACCAGCCAATTATATGGGTTGCCTACGTTGTAACGAACTGAAATTAAACTCAACACAATTAACAAAATTAAAATTAATTAAGCTAATTATTATGAAACAAGGGAAGGTATTTCACTGATTTATGCACTCACTTCAATGTGTAATAAGATGACTTCTCTTTATTAACAGATGATATGAAAAGATCCCATAACATAATTAATTACCTTAAAATATTCAAAGGGTTTTCTGAAAAACTAGGGATCATAATGATCATGATCATTTTTACCTCGGATCCGAGTTTACTTTAAATATTGCAAAGACGTCTGAGTATTACTATGTTCATCTAGGTGCTTGCAAGACTTCTTTTACTATTTGAAGAATTGTATTATTTACTAAAGAGATTATAATTTACATTTACATATTAGCGTTACAACGTATGGTATTCAATATTACAGTATATTTTTAGTTGGTCTCAATTATAGTTTAAAGAAAATTATTGTCTTTGAAAAGTCTCTTTCATCTGTAAGTTATGTCTCAAATATAATTAACTCTCGATAGGCAAGCTATCGAGTCACCTTTACAATAAGTCGTGCTGTCCTCGTCCTGGGGTGTCACTCTTGGGAATTCTGGAAGTCGGCGTCTTCATCTGGGTCGTGTCTTCGGCGAGTACTTGATAGCTGGTTCACTGAGGAGATTGAAGTTATTCTGGTTAAAGTTGGGGTAGATCCACGTAGGTCCTAGTCAGCGTCGTATGGCTCGTATACGTCCACATGTGAAGTTTATGCAGGTCACATCTTCATATGTAAAGTTGTGCTGGAATTTACCTCTTGAGGGGAGACGTCATCTTGCTTACGTGTTGTTAATTGGTATTTTTCTTGTTTAACTTATTACATTTCTTAACAAAAGTTTCTACATTTTATATATTAAAACTTGCTCCCCACGTTTAGTAGTGGTAGCTAACAGTTAAGCTTAAGACTAATCAATGCATTTTTGAAGAGCTCTCGCTCGTAGGTGTGCACTGTCTGACGGCTGCATTGTCACTCTTTTTTCGATTCGACTGGCACATTACAACGAAGCGGAGTGAGTACTCCGCGATAATATAGTCCCTATTTTTATTTAAATTGACATTATTATTACAAGAAACAATACATTAATTATACATATATAATTTACGTGAATTATTTTAACTACTACTCGTGCCTTCATATTACTAATTACAAACATTATGATTTTTATACTTTCCTAAGTTACAGACGGCTTGCTAAACACGTTGAGTCCGGAATTAAACAGGTCAACGCATGATGACTTGCAAAAGGGTTAACTGTGATATTAATAGCTTTTTACAATTAGATTTTTTTTTTATTGTTGTTTAGTTAGATTTTCCATTTATATCTCATACTTATTCTGAGTTAGTACAGGAGCTTTAGGTTTAATAGTGCGATTTAAAAATACTTAATTGCTAGTAAATTAATTTTTTATTTATTAAATATTTTATTATCAATTAAATCGTCACAGTTCCAACCTTTGACGGAAGCAGTCACTGGGCAACGTACCTCCGCCAATTTGAAGCTGCTGCATGCGCAAATAATTGGACAGAGAAAGACAAGGCAGTCTCACTCGTTCTCTCATTAAAAGGACCTGTGGCAGAACTACTACAGAAAGTCCCACCTGACAGCCAGAACATCTATGCCAAGTTGATAAAAGCTCTAGAATTACGGTATGGTGATAAACATTTGTGAGATGTGTACTGCACACAGTTGAGAACAACACGACAACGTTCCGGGGAGAGTCTTCAAGAGTTTGAAGCAAGTATCGACAGATTGATTAGATTGGCCTATCCTGAAGTACCAGAAGACTTCCGAAATAAGGTTTGCGGTGCAGACATTTATTGATGGCATCGGAGATTGTGAACTTCAGCAAGTGTTACGAATGGCAAGACACTGGTAAACGTGGTCATCTACAGGTAGACTGTTGGGAGAAGAAGATATCGAGAGAAGAGACTGATTGCACCAACTGGAGAAGGAAAGCCCCAGAACAGCACACAGTTTCCACGCTACATAAGACCAGTGGAAACTTGATTATTAATGGATTTGCGGAAGGTAAACCAACATTATTTACAGTTGACACGGGAGCAACAGTGTCCATTGTGCGCCCTGACTTAGTCAGTAACGGCAGCCTCTAATTAGCTCTTGTACAATACAGACTGTGACTGGAAGATCCTTCAAGGTGCTAGGAAAGGTAGACGTACGTGTATACCTGGGTCTTCTCGAGTTTAGCCACCAAATGGTCATTGCAGACATTGTCGATGAAGTCATTCTTGGCACGGACATTATGAATGCCTACGGATTCATTGTGGACTTAAGAGAAAATGTCCTGAAGGTTGGCCAAGAGAAGATAAAGCTTTGCATGGCTAAAATGACAGGGTCTACCAACCATTCGATTAAGCGAGTGGCATTAGTCGAAGAAAAAGTCAACAAGTCTGGTCAAGAGGAACCCTCCCTATTGCAATCGGAAATGGAGGAAGAACTAGCAGAGGAAATACAAATAAGTGAAACGACAAAAGAAGTGATTGGAAAGCCAACTATGGGTGTCGAGACAAAACTCTTGCTGGTTCCTGAGCTGATAGAAGCGCCCGAGGGCAAAGTGGCTGAAGATGAGGCTACGCAAGAGGTTGTTGACGAGAACCAAACAAACCTGGATCAGCCAGTGGTGTTTAGGTCATCAGTACATGACACAACAGAGATGATTCCTGCAAAACTAGTGGTTGAGCGGAAGACTCGCATTCCTGGGAATGTGATGTTCGGATCACACGAGATTGAATTCAAAGAACCGGAGAATTATCTTTCGCAAGGACATCCACCTAGATCGCCTGGTCGAGTATTACTTCAGAGACAATTTGCCAGTTCGGGACGAACAGGTTTAAGGAGGGGGCAGTGTTACAACATCACAGAACAATCTATGTGTTTGTCGAATGTGCCAGAAGAATCTCGATGTAAAGCGTGTGACATACGTGCTTGTTGACGCATCTTCCAGACAGTGCGAGAATTCACGCAGCCGCTCTCACTGTGTCACGGCCGCAAGCAATTACGTCATAGTTTAAAGGTAATACGTAGTATGTGGAATCGTCTAGATTTTCGGCAGCTATAAATACAATTACTCAGGGACGCTCAGTTCAGTATAGTGGCGATATATTTACAGAGTGGTTGGAGTTATTATCGGGCGAGATTACTGTGTACGTTCAAGTAGTTATTAGTGAAGTGTTGCGTTTTATAATCAGGCGGTATAATTGTAATACAATTGTGTTTAATATTAGTGACATTTTATTGCATGTGAACAATTTTTATTTGATTTGTTGTAGTAGACTGTGTTGTTAATTACGAACTGTTTAACTGTAAACATTAAAGCTGGTGATTAGTGACTTAATTGGTGTCTTGTATTTGTTATTTTCCACTGTACCTACGACGATCAAGTAGACCCTCGTAACAATATCTATAATAAATAGCTGACTACATAAACTTTACAACAATAGAAAATAGAATCAAAGTAAAATTGATTATCCGTTAACTATACTGTAAGCGAAATATTCAATTACAATTCAAACAAACCTCTCAAGATACAGAATAGTTTCTGTGAAACGTGTGTCAGGTGAAAATAAACATACTTGCAGTGTATTTATTTGAAGATCACACACACACACACACACACACACACACACACACACACACACACACACACACATTTATTCTTGTTCAAAAAATATAAAATACTATTTATTATCATATATAATATGTTATTATTATTTATGTTAATATGTAGAATGTTATTTGCTGATGGTTACAAGGTAAGTAATATATTGATGAACTATTATTAAAAGTAACAGAAGTACGGAATGTTACATTCAAATCATAACATTTAACCAAATGCCTATTAACTAAACTATCGATTACATGGCGGAAAGTTTAATTTTCTTAACCTGTTTAAAATCAAAACTTTTTATAAACACATGTAAACTTGTAAAAAAATATTTAGGCTTTAAAATAAGTTAACATGATATATCTCCAATTAACCTAAATAATCAAGTCCTATTGAATTTCCATATATTAAACTACACTGCCAGTTAATTGTGTAAGCAAATTTACATATCTTGGTACTATAGTCAATGAACAATGGGACCACTCTCAAGAAATAAAGAGCAGCATTGTAAAGGCAAGAGCAGTGTACACTAGAATGAGCAGTTTATTCAAAAGTCACGATTTAACAATAAACACAAAAATGAGCTTTTACGCTGCTACATATTCTCGGTCCTATTACACAGTGTAGAATCTTGGACTTTGACTTAAGTCACAACTAAAAATTTTGAATCCTTCGAAATGTGGCTTTACCATACAATACTGAGCATTTCATGGACAGCACATATAACTAATGTTGAAGTTCTTAGAAAGATGAAGAAAGATAGGGAAGTTATTAACACAGTGAAGATAAGAAAGCTTCATTATCTGAGATATCTCAAGAGAAATGAACAAAGATTTTACTTATTGCAGTCCCTACTACAGGGAAAAGTACTTGGAAAGAGAGGAGTTGGGTGACTGAGAATATCATGGCTGAGAAATTTAAGGACCTGGTTTGGCATGAATACAACTGACTTATTCCGTGCACCAGTGCAGAAAGTTAAAATAGTCTGTATGATATCCAACATCCGAAACGGATAGGAACTATCAGAAGAAGAAGAAACTAAACTGATGTCCTTTACTGGCAAATACTGAACACACAAAATAGAAAATGCAACTTTGAGGGTGTCTTCCATTTTCATTTTTCAGGTGGCACATACTTGCACTATTTATTTAATATAGAAATGAATTTCATAAACTTAACTTATTGTCTACTATTTTATTACAGACGGACATGGCAAAATTAAGGACAGACAGAAAGCTTTATAAAGTGATGATAGTTCCCCTATTAATGTAGAAAAGAGCAAGAACCTCATTTTGGCTTCATGTGAGTACATAGATGGTAGAAATCGGATGCAAATATATATATAGACTGATGATCAAGAAATATGTGCAAAATTAAATTTGAAATTTACGTTAACATGGAAAAGAATCTATGAATATCCTAACACAATGTACAGATATTTACAAAGTAGAAACTGTAACTACAGTGTAATACAAGAATGTTGATGTACCATCTCATAAAATATATAATCTCAATGCATAAAATCCACTAAAAACATATATTATTAACACCTTTCTAACATACCTTCTTCTGGCGGTTGCCTATTTCTCTCAATTGACCTAATGTCATCCAATGTAACACCATCTTTGGAAAACAAACCTCCATGCATAACCTGAAAGATATTAATAACTTTTTCACACACATGTTCTGTACTATCAAAATAGTTGTGTACTTTCATTATGTACTAATTATAAATATAACAATTTTTATAATTTTAATTTGAAAACTAATTCTTTGTATCACAGAATATCCTTACTTTTAATATGGAGGCTATGCGAAGTTATCCTCTAATTAGTTTATACACACAAACTGGCTGCAACAGCACGAATCATTTTATTCCAACTTTGTTGCTGAACTGCTAGATGCTACTTCATGCTGAATGAGGCCTTTCGCTGTCACTAGCATTATCAAGTGCAAAACAAAATCCCTCACACTCGTATTTATACCCTAATTCCATCCATTTTACAATCATTCTTGCATACTGGTCACAACTGTGTACTTTCCCTTAGCTTCTTTCCTACTGGTCCCCGCCCCAGTTGGCCAAGCCTAGCTCCATTAACTTTCTCTATACTTGTCAGGCATGACTGTCACTTCCTCTAGTTAACTTTTTAAAAGATCATAGAACAAAATTCATTATGAAAAACTGTCATAATATTCATCATAAATAATAAAAGCAATTCTACTTTTATTTTTCACTTTTGATATTTACAAGTCTCATACAATTTTCTTTTGTTTTTTTTTCCTATTTTAAATATTTCAACATTTCCCATAGGGTTTATAAAGTTTTGTCCATTTTCTATGAAAGGCCTAACATACAATGAATTGATGGTTCTATCCCTATCCCTTCAGGCATGTTCTCTTAATCTAACATAAAACCTATAATGTGTTAGTCCACATACACCATATCACAATCTTTGTATTTTAATTTATATACTCCACTTTTGTGTAATGCTGGTATTTCCTTGATATTATTATTCTTAATGTCGTCAAAAACCATTATTACCAAAATATAACTTCATTTTGTTTTAATTGTCTCCAAGTCACGTTACTAACTATTTAGAATTAATATTAGGCAATTACCTGTATTAACTTCCGTCTTGTGACTTATTTGGTTTTTTCTTAAAACGACGCGTTTCAAGAATAAATTCTCATCATCAGGTTTCAATACTATAAACGCACAGACGATGCGCATCGGACTGTACCGGGACTGTGTCGGTGTTAAATTATGTGTGGTGTTTTTTGTGTTTTAACTAGTTGACGACCCCTTTTGGGTGAATTTGATGTTTTTATAGTACTGAAACCTGATGAGAATTTATTCTCGAAACGCGTCGTTTTAAGAAAAAACCAAATAAGTCAGAAGACGGAAGTTAATACAGGTAATTGCCTAATATTAATTCTAAATAGTAAAATAAAATATAACTGCTACAAAATCAACAGGTCAATTTGTTGAACCCCCATATAGGCCTATATACTATCAAAAAGTTAAAAACAAAAAAAGTCACTACTAAATTTCATTTCTCTAGGACTCCCAGTTTTTTTTTTTTTTTTTGACAGAAAAGGATACAGGTACTATTAGTTTTGTTTTTATGTGTATTACTTTTGTATCACACATAAAAAGAAAGTGAGACACATGCATTAACATGAGAAGACAAACGAACTCACCTCAGAAGTATATTTTCTTCTTCTAAATTATATAATTCACCTGCAATAGGTGTTTTATAACAGGCATTGAATATATATTTTGACAAATATCACAGCAAACTACAGTGCTTTCTATGACTAGCAAAACATTAGTATTATTATTCTTTATTCACATTATGCTAGTGTCTGTTTCTGTGTTAGTAAGTTTGACATTTATAAATTATATGTAGGAACCGTATGTGGTTATAACATGTGTGTATTAGCAATGTTAAAATCAATACAAGTTTTGCAAATGCAAATACTGAATGTAAAAGAAAAAATCACAAAAGTGAAAAGAGTTTTGAATCTTTAGTTCAATGTTAACTTATGAAAACCAACACTGAATAATAAAGAAACATTATCCTAGTTATTTATTTACAATTTGATGATTATAAAACTTGACAATCCTCAGTTTTACATTAATTTACTAGGGCTATCTTTGTTTCTGGAACTTTAAGACAGTGTTTTACCGAATGTAAGGTATAGGTTGGGGGGGGTTTAGAGGGGTGTAAGGGGTCATATAGGCCATAGAAGCTTCTAGATTTGCAACCAACCCCACGGCTGATAAGAGCTGTTTTGCATACAAGAAACTGAACATCTGATAAAGAAAAATATTAAATGAATAATTACAAAACATAAACAGATTCTGCAAATCACAAACAAATTAAAATTTTAACCATACCACAGCAAACAGCATGTCAATGGTTTAGAAAGAATAAATTTTAAAAAACTGAATTCTGGGTCAGGGAACTGCCATACACCAAAGAAGTCAGTTTAAGGAAAATGTGTTTGGAAACAAGGAATAGTAATATGGGTTATCTTACATTTTTAAACTGATAAGTAATCTGAATTTTATTTGTCATAAAGGTGTTCTCTGTAAAGATGTAACACTATGGAAAGAAACAATAGCATAAGAAACTTGAGTGGCACTTACTTGGATGTTTCTATAGAATAACTCTTAACATAAAGAGTACATGAGGGTATACACACAGATAATCATAAAGATAGTGCCAGGCTTATTAATGACTACGATTATTCGCAGTTCGATTTGTCAGATTTGTCTAACATATAAAACATATATATATTTACTAATTTGATTGTTGTGGTCAAAACAAGTGAACAAGGTTGGTGGCCTTCAGGAAATGGGTAAAATCAAATCTCATGCAGTGATAAAATATTCATAACAAAAGGATTCACATCAACAGAAATGAAAAATGAGTTGGATTTCATTTTGGGAGACCTCTCACCATTGTTAACAAAGAAGAAAGGGGCTACTGACTTCAAATGTGGTCGTTCATTCATTTGTGATTATAAACATATAGGTCACCAAAACCTGATATGACTGAGAAAAATATTTTTAAAAATCCATAATATTGTTAAATCATCAATGCAAAAAATATGAGACCTTGCTGGCATTGCGAACATCTCAATAGATTGTGTTCACACATATTACACGAACATTTGCATATGAAAAAGGTTTCACCATGATGATTGCCATACTTGCTAAACAGAAACACACAATGTATAATATTAAACAAGCCATGCTTGCATTGGTAACATTCAATTTCTTAAGAGTGCTTCAACGTGTTTAAACACAATCCAACTGAATTTCTGTGTTGATTTATCACTGTTGACACAACATGAATTCATCACTACATGGCAGACAAAACAGCAGTCTAGACAATGGGTGGAAGCAGGCAAAGTGCTCGAAAGAAGGCAACAGCTGTTTGATCAGCCAGATAAGAGATGGTGTCCGTTTTTTGGGATTCACACAGTATAGTACTCACTGATTTCTAGAAAAAGGCAAAGCCATCACCAGAGAGTACTACCCAGCACTGCTGGAGCAAATGAATGAAACAATGAAGCAAAAAGTTCACATTTACCAAAGAAAAGTGCTCTTCAATCAAGACAGTGCACCTCACTCACATTTCAACAACTGCAGTCACAATGTTTATGAACTACGCTACAAATTACTGTACTCACCGTTTAGCCCCTAGTAACTTTTTCTGTCTCTGAACCTAAACTAATGGCTCTCTTGAAAAAGATTCACTTCAAATACGGAGATCATCACTGAGGCAAACACATAAGTACTTTATTTGATCACAACAATTAAACTAAATAAACACAGCTGTTTTATATGTTGTGGTATGCCATTTGATGGATTGACCTTGCAATCAATCATAGCCATTTGATACTCATGACACTTTCTCTGTGTTAGGCTAACACCTTTTTGAACTATCCTCATATGTCACAACATAACATACATTGCCCCATAATGTAACTGGTCCATCCATTTAATTTACTGAAAATGTACACAGATTTAGTGCAGCTCCTGGTGAGAAACATGCTTCCCTGTGTATTGCCTTGTACACATTAAAAACCTTACAGATCAAATGCAAGCTGTAAAGTAGAATCAGAACAAACTTTTTTCCGTGTTTGTCAACTAACAATTTTCAACTTATTATACTCTTCACTGTCAAAGATTTTATAAAACGTTTAACAAAATGTATAAACATGTCTCTCTTGTCAAATACTAAAATAAGGAAGGCAGGGGTGATACTGCCGTAATAATAATAGATTTCAATGACACATATCACTCATGTTCAGGAGTAAGCTTGAACAGAAAAATGAAGATGGAAAGTAACTGATCTTACTGCACCATTTCTGACATTATCCGTATGGCTATATGATGTTACCATCATTCCAAAAGGTTTTTTAAAAGTAAGCAAGCCATATATTCAAAAAGTACCATTATTTTTCAGCCATGTGCAGTGTGTGAGGAATGTACAGTTTCAGGATAGTGTTATACAATACATAGCTTATTCTACCTACCAACAATCCTCACTCCTGTTTATTTGAACTCAGTGAACCTTGTTTTTACAATGAGGCCCTGAAAACCAAGTGACTCCTAGAATAAGGAATATTTGTCTCTAATACATGCCAACAGCCTCCTAATGAAGAGGATAAATTGGCCTTTACTTGGGTAAAACACTGACCAAAGCCAGATAACCAAAATGATCAATAGTATAAACAACATAAAATATCCTACAGAATACCAGTAAAAGTAGCTACAGTCACCTCATCTTGGATAAAAAATGAGGCATGCTTAGTAATTCCAATTCAAGTTTTAAAATTACAAACGCATGGTATCTTTGTGTAATTCAATGCTAATTATATGCTTCAGAAAATATTTTTCTACATTTCTTATATCATTCATCAGTTCCTTAACAGCATTCTTCAGTTCATTATCACTTTTCAACTTTTGTGATGTAAGCCATTACTTTAAACATACAATCAAGGGTGGTAAAGAGCAGGTGTATCTCCGTGAGACTTTTGTGTCATATGTACAGTCTCAGCTGCAAAAAGAGGTTGACTGTTATCATGCAAAAGCACATCACTGCACAGCAACCCAAATCTTTGTTTTAAAAAAACTTATCTAAGTTTACTCACTGTTACAAAATATGGTATACTGGTATTGATAATAGTTTCTCCTCGTTCAAGACAATCAAGAAGCAAGAAATTCTTTTCATGCCCAAGAAAACTATGACCATGCTTTTCTGACAGGAAGTGCTTGGTTTAACTTCTTTGCTACAGTCGATGAAGTGAGCCACCACTGTGGTGAGCAGTGGCGTAGCTAGGCTTTTTGGCACCCGAGGCAAGAAGATTGTCGGCCGCCTCGCCTTCAAAATTAAAAGGGGCCAAAAGAGCAAAAATGAAGGCCCATCCAGTGAACAAAGTACTTAATAAGTGCAAATGTATAGAATTTTATATGAAAGCACATCCAGAAACATCTTAAGAATATTTGTTAAGTCAAAATTAACAAATTACATAAGTTTAATATTACCGGTATTCAGCTTGTTTACATTTATTAGTAACAAACGTAGACTATAAAAATGTAGGAATATAACAAGTTTATAACATAAAAATGTTCTAATAAATATGCAAATTCCTTGTAGGTCTAAAGCGCATCGTCAAAACAATATCCTAAAACAACATAAAGTTAAACAAAGAACTACGTTAAAAGTAATAAAATAAATCACTTACCATTACAGGTTAATGGTTCCGTCTTCTATTAATAAACTCTTAATGTTTATTTTTAATATTTAATAAATATTTAAAACGAAAGGTTCTAAAATGTAACTTTCCTGGTCTTAATTGCTGCAAAGTCAGTTATTAAATCACTATAATCTAAAGACGAAGCAATGTCGTTTTCAATTGAAAGTATCGCTAGATTTGATACCCTGTCCTGAGACATTGTTGATTGTAGGTACGAATTAATCAATTTAAGTTTACTAAATGATCTTTCACAAGAAGACACAGACACTGGTAAAGTAAGACAAATTTTTAAAGCTGTTGTTAGTGTTTTGTAGGCTTCTAATCCCATTGAAGAAATGTATTGTAGCAGTCCCCGAGGTGTAAAGTCCATTTGTTCTCTGTTTACTTTTGCCCTTTTTAATAAAAGTACGTCTTTCAAGTCACTGATCAATTCTTCACTGTTTATGTCATGTGGATACAGTTTTGTGAGCACTGTGCACTTCATATTGATTTGGGTAAGCTGTTCCTTAAAATGTATATACCCATCATTTACGTACGCCTCAAATTTACAGAGGAACGCAAAGCGTTTTTTTTAACTGTTTTATGTTAGAGTAACGGCTTGAAATTTCAACTGACAGTTTGTCCAAAATGTCTATTAGAGAACGTCGCATTTCTTGCTGAACGGTTAATGCAGATCGTCTGCATACTCCCCTGGCATCGTGCGCTTCTTTCTTATCCTTTTTGTGATACCGACTGATTTTCTACCTACCTCAAGAAAGATACATTCATTACATTCCTGTTCTGCCTTAGAAATGACATTGTCACACAGCTCATTCCTCTAAACTTTTAATTTGTCCATTAGCGTCTCCAAATGTGTCAATGCTTGAATAAAGCTTATTCCTTTGGTCTGCAAGATTTTCTGGATTTTGTCCACAGAAGAAAGAATATCTGTTCAGAAAAAGAGAAAGGTCACAAAATTAAAGTTTTCTATCACATTAATTATTAATGCTGCACCTTCCCTCGTATTGATTGTTTCAGTCGGTGTATCCCTTAGTTTCTCCAGTGCAGCGATCACTTCATGCAGCTGAGTGGATATTGCTTTCACCGCATCTGCTTTTGAGCTCCACCTGGTATCACAATGTCCTTTTAGTGTAATATTTACGAAGTCTTTAAGAACACTCCATCTATGAGTGGAACATGAAAAGAAGGTGAATAGACGTTCTACTGTCCCAAAAAATGTTACTGCCTGAACATTCACATGAGCTGCATGAACTCCAACCACGTTAAGTGAATGGTTGTCACAGGGAACAAACACAGCTAGGGGATTCAAATCTGATATTCCCTTCTGAACTCCTGAATGGATACCAGTCATTGTTGCTTGATTGTCATACGACTGACCTCTGCAATCGCTAAGATTCAATCCTTCTCTCTCAAGTTTACTTGTAATAGCTTCTGTGATCCCCTCTGCTGTTTTTACTTATAAAGGAATAAAATCTATAAAGGCTTCCTTAATATCAACAGAATTGTGTTTAATTTCAACAAATCTTATAATCTGAGACATTCTACACGTGCAGCATCTGATGTTGTGTCAAATATAATACTAAAGTACTTCGCCTTCTTACATGCAGTAATAATATATTTGCGCACTCTTTCTCCTAACAGGCTTATTATTTCATTTTGAATAGTTGGCGAAAGATACGATATACGCCCAGATTTACAAGAGACTGAATCCAAATGAGATCTCATGACAGGGTCAAATTTGTATTTTAACAAAGCCAAAAAGTTTCCAGGATTTGGATCGAGTAATTGACTCTCGATGTCCTCTCAGTGCCAGATTTTGTTGTGCAACAGTTTGTACTGTAGCAATTACCCGTTCGAGGATTTCTTTCCACGTCTTAGCTGCTTTACTCATTTGTTCCTAAAGTAGATCATCAATGAGTCCCCCTCTGTTTAAAGAACGTTCCAATTCCTTCCATTCTAAAAACGCAGACCAATGAGCAGGACTATTTTCATGATCCTAATAAGAGTATTTAACTTTCGCCATGACGAAAACCCATTTTAATTATTGAACTGGCTTCTTTGATAGTCTCTTTTTTTGTAAATAAAGTGTAACAAAAACAAAATAGAGATTTTTTAGTTGGAGAAAAACACATCCAAGTGCGATTTATCTTTTCGCCATTTTGCAAGGTTTTATCAAACCAGTACTTGTTTAAGGATCGTCCATCTTCATCTTCAGGAAAATGGCTGTCCTTGTTCTGCAACTGTCATGTTCCTCTATTCACCATTATATCTCGGAAGGATTGAGATAACTCGCTTGGCCAAACTCCCATATCTTGTAGAGCACCACCAAGAACACGGTCTACATTGTTGCTAGTAATGTTCTGTTCTTCATCGCCTGTAATTTCAAGACTGCATGATGCAACATCAACCATGGTACTAGAACCAACTGAATCGTGTAACTGTACTTTGACACTTTCACAGTTTGAAGTATTCACATAGTTAACTTTACTGTATTTATCAACAGCCTCGTCGCTAACAACATCCATTTATGATTGCAAGTTGATTCCTTGTTAATTGTAATATTTTGACACTCATCTTTTATCTTGAATAAAAGACTTCATAAACTCTTTGGAATTTGTTGTAGCTCTTAATCTTTCTTCCCTCCCCTTCCAAAACTGGGCGGCACTGAGTTTCATATCAGCTTCAAATAAAATTCAAAAATATTTATTTTCAATAATTGTATTAGTATGATGAAATGCACATGAAGTATTATAGATACAGCCACAAGACGCACAAACCAAAAACAATCCGCACACTCAAGATACTCATAAACAACTGATAATAATCAACACGTTCGCTGCGTCGAATCGGGAGAACTGCACATACGTAGCCCATGTAACGTTTTTTTATGTTTACAAATAATTAATTCATTAATACATTGTCTGTATACGAATAACAATAAAGAATATCTACACAAAGCTAATACTGTATGATTATCAGCTTTCTTTTGCGGGACAACAACTCACTACAAAGTCGCAAAAAATACTGGAGACAGCAAGTGAATACAAAGAGCATGAACACTGATAAAAAACCATACTGACTTAATGTCTACTCATCACTAGCATGCAAGATACCAAAACTCAATTAAAACAGCATGCACTGTTTAGAAACACCTAGGTAAGAGACCGCATTGACTAAACATCTGTCGCCAAGTAAAGCATAATGAACACGGAGAATGAAATACTGTATTGTACAGAGGGGGACAAAGAGCCTCTATTACAGCGTAATTTGTAACAGACTAATACTGTTTATTACGCAAGGTATGACAACAGCAAGCTGGCTGGTTATGCTTCTTTTATGAAAGGAATAGTCATATCAAAGAAACAAGTTGTGTGTACTTTTATAAACTGAAAAAATTTTTTCAAGTCTGTGCTCACTTTGCCGCCCACGTGGCTATGCCGCCCGGGGCGGCTGCCCCCCTGCCTCCCCCTAGCTACGCCTCTGGTGGTGAGTGTTGTTTTAATGAACACAAATAGGAAAGAAATAGTCAAATCAATGAAGCTTTTTTCCTTGGAATTCTCTGTAATAGAATGATTCAAAATGAAATTTTCTGTAATATCATCTACTTAGGTGTCTAGGTAAAAGTTAAAAAAAAGTTGTGCGTTCTTTCCATCAGGGGGTGGTTTTCACCCCTTTTAAGTGGCCAGGAAATAAAAAAATAACACCTGTAATTAATGGATTCTTGAATTCTAACACAAAAAGTAGATATGCACTTTTTGTGAAAGCCAATAGTTTTCGAGTTACTGTGAGTTAAAAATTGTGATTATTCCCCCCCCCCCCCAATTGTTACCACATAACAATTTTTATAACATAACATAAAAATATTGAATTTATCAAAAACATTGTAGGAATTCGAAGTAAAGATTATTTTACTCAAAACTATTTGATATTTTTCTTACTCCTGCAGCTCCAATAATTTGGGAGACACTACTGTTTAAAAATGGTGCTTCAATTTCTTTTCAGCAAAATTTTTTAGGCCTCCTTTATTTTTTTTCAGAAAAATTTAGCAATATTTCTGAAGTAATTTGCTCTTAAGTAAAACACTACATTATTGTGTATTATCAATCTACATTATTCTCGATATGCTCCAGTTTTTTATGATTTTTCAAGCTGTTTGTTTTGATGCTGTTAAGACTTTCAATGTTAGCTCAATTTAGTGATGTTATTAACTAGAAAGATACATTATTAAATAACCCAAAAAATATTAAATTTAGCAAAATAAAAGCCGGTGTACAAAACAAGGCTTATTATGACATTTTATCTTTTCATTTCTGTAGAAGTGACAGTTCACAAGATATGACTTTTTAAAGATGGTGTTTCAATGTTTTTTACTCCCCAAAAACAATTTTCAACTTTGAATAACTCGTAGCCTATACGTATAATAAAAATAGTATTCGTAAATTAGATTGAAGATACTTATATTGACTTTCAAATAAGAACTGTTTTATTCTAATATTACCAAAAATAACAAAGTTATGGTAAAAATCCATGTGCGTTTTTCATATTTTGGGGGAAATTGCCAATTTCCCTGCTGTAATTTGTTATTAAATGAAAATTAAGAAAAATTCTTAACAGATCTTGTTAACTTACATTACTTTGAACGTGCTTAACTTTTTTAGATTTTTATAATTACCACTTTTTTAATGTTAGGTTAATTTAGCAATGTCATTGAAAAATTTTCTGTTTTCCCTAAATAACCATAAAAATATAGAATTTAACAAAGACAGGTAGATATAATCTTTGAAGGACGAACACTTTGTGAGATATGTTTTTTTACATATGGTGGTAAACTTCACTGAATTTCTAACTATACACATGAGCACTGAAATGATCAAAGGAAAGGTGCTAACCTTAAGTTACTTACATATAAAATAATAAAATGTTAAATAAACAAAAGCATTTAATTATTTTTTTAATTCATTCTATTTTCTCTTTTTCCTTTATACTGCTCTTTATATTTAAATATCATAAGAAAAGTGAATTTAAAAAATATGGATAGTTGTAAATTTCACTACTGTCCTTTTGCCTTCCCCATCCTTTCCAATACTTTTGACCTTACTTACTTAATCAGCAACTTCAAAATGTAAACATACAATTTTAAACAATTTTTCCAAATAGTTTACTATCAAATAAATTTCTGACATTTAGGGGTGATTTCAACCCTGTAGTGTATAATTTACCAACAAATTTTCACCAACATGCTCCTTACTTACGTTTTCAGTTAAAATTAATTTCTGAATAGCGTAAGAAAAATTTCATAAAATATCTATTTCATACATGTCACCCCCTCATCTTATCCCTTTTGCCTCACCTACAAGTTGTAAAATATATCTCACAATTCTTACTCAGCTACCTCAAAAACTTAGTTGTCCATAGTTTCGTCAATAAAAAAAATAATAATAGTTTCCAGCATTTAAGGGTTGTTTTCAGTCCTTATGCTGAGAGAACACAAAACTTTTTTTAACTTCTATCTAGACACCATATAGAAGACATTACAAAAAAAGTTTCATGTTGATTCGCTTTATTGCAAAGAATTCTGAGGTTTGGCACTTTTTTAGGCTTCATTGATTCATCAATCACCTTCATTCTGATAACACTAAAAAATGTGTGACCTGAAGTCAGATCATTTATACTTGTGCATACAAAATTTTTGATCACTCTTACACTTGTGTCAATGACCTGTTACTACATTTAAAGAAGTGGCTTGCACAGCAGAAATCTGAAGTGATGATGAACTGAAGAATAGCATTAAACAATGGTTCAATACAATGGTCACAGACTTCTTTAGACAATGGAATACGAAAACTGCTAACACAATATCAAATTTTTTTTTCACAATCAGCTGTCTTCACAGTCATAAAAAAATTCTGAACATGTATAATTGTTGAAGTAATTTTAAAATTAACCAGGCTTTAAATCAGCTCTCAAAGTCCAGTGAGTAATTGATCCACAATCAGAGCATTCTGATTAAAACTGCTCAGGGCCATATAGTAACTCCTAAAGATTGAACTAGGAGACATAAATGAAAGATTTTTTAGGAAAAAATCAAAGAAATGAACTAGTTTCAGCAAATACAATGTTTTAAAGAACAAAGAAATGCATATACACATGTACAAATCTGGAGATATAGGAAGGTATGTGTTAATCATACAGACATTTAGGAATCAGATTATGAACTGTAAAACATACACAGGAGTAGATATGGATTACAATCATAATTATTGATAATGAAGTACACATTTAAAAAAAAAAAATTAAAAACCAATAAGAAATCTGCTCATAAAGTACAGTCATGTGAGAGCAAATTTTAAACAAGCCAGTGATATAAAGTTCAAGAACTGTACTGAAAGTACTTCAAGACAGAAAGTATGTCCAATATGGGGGACATAATGGAAATAATATAAGCTGGAATAATTAAGTATACAAAAAATTAGTTGAGAAGACACTGTAGATGACAGAAATCCTATAGCTAATCAGTAATAAAAAGAAACTCAAGATTTAGAAGTTCATAACAGAGTGATTACAGGCCACAATCAAAACTTTGTATAAATGAGAAAGAAGCATATCAACATTAAAAGTAAAAATAAAGAACCACTGTTCCCAAGAAACCATATGGAAGGAAAAAGCGAGGTGAAAGGTTGCAAGAATACATAGCACTATATAAGGCAGGTCAATAACAGAACAATAATAATAAAAATGTAAGACAAGGCCACTTTTAAAGGTCAATTTATAGTTTTAACACATTCATCGCTACACATGCACTTATGCATCCACTATAGTTCTTGTAGTTTGCCATGGACGTGCTTGTGTGTCTTATGCAATGTGTAATTTGGAGGGAAACTGTAGTGTACTGTCAGTGTGTAAAGGTGTGTTGTTGTATGCAAATGTTTACTAGTATATATAGTTAAAAGTGGTCTTTGTTTATTGTTACTTATAAATAAGTTTGAATAATGGATAATGAATATTGTAACGTTACATAACCCAGTCCCAAAAATGATAACTTAATCACCCCACCATAAAGGTCAGAAATGGATATAATATACTCTAGATTACTTTATATCACAAAACATTATAAACTATACTTAATTGATATAAAGTGTACAAAGTGAGTTAAAGAGTACCCAGTGAGAAAATAAGTGATTTTAAAAGGAGCATCTCACAGACTTATGCTGTAGATGGAGAAACAATTGATTATAATAGTAGACTATATGCTACTGACCAATTATGTGTTTTGTTGGAATATTGTATAATTTGTATTGTGTAGGCAAACAAGATTTTGTACCTAGGTTTAATTTTATATTTAACAGAATAATTATGTTTGAATATAAGATAACCCAGGGTTAAATATAAAAGGGTTAAATATAAAATAATAATAAAAATAAAATAATACTGTATGAGTAAAATGGCAGTAGAAAATAGTTGAGTGTACGGATACTATAAGAAATTAATAAATAATATATAAATACAATTAAAGGAAATAAAAATATTAAAGACCTATATATAAAATTAAGATGAAATAAAAGGAAAAACCTCAAATAAATCAAATTGGATAATAAACCAAATTTAAAAAGGATTATTTTTCTATAAATAAGAAATAAATTTATAATAATTAAAAACAGCCTATATACTCAAAAGTATATAGATGCACCAATAAAAAATTATATAAAAATTATTGGTTACTAACAGTAACCACCTAACAAGATATGAATTAATTGTTAAAACGATTGAAAACCGTTCGTTTGAAAAAAAGTGGAATGCCATCAAAAATTTAATAAACCCCTTTCGGAAACAGTGCCAAATTGAATAAAAATTAACTAGTAGTATCCACCTTATGTTAGAACTCCTTCAGATATCAACTTTAACGTCCTTTACTCGATGAAAAATTGAAATAACCAATTACCAGATCAGGCCTAGTTGAACAGCACTTCGAGATTTTGGTGAGATTGTATCTTATAGACATTCAACGAAATTACAAAACAGCTATAACTCCAACACTAGAAACAGCACCAACCAAGTAAACACTTCGAGAAAAGAGGTAAAATAAACTTTATTAATAATTTTTAACCAAGAAATCCTCACTTTTCTTTTATAAAATTGCTAAACTGCTATAATTGTTATTATTTAGACAAAGCTTTTCGTCATCACTGACATCTTCAGGTCTTAAATAACGTTGTTTAAGACCTGAAGATGTCAATGATGACGAAAAGCTTTGTCTAAATAATAACAATTATAGCAGTTTAGCAATTTTATAAAATAAAAGTAAGGATGGCTGCTAATTTAAACAATACGAACAAGAAATCCTCATGTCGAGTCTTTGTGCAGTTCCAATATTTCGTAAATGATTTCATGTGTATAATAAAGACATAATCTGTACTCTAGCGGACAAATCCGGAACTACATACTACGAAAAACAAAAAAATTCTAAATTTATATTTTTTCTCTTGTAAAGCGTAGTATATAATTATTCATTTCTGACCGTCTCATAACACAAAGAACTTACCCTTAACCCTGGGGAAATTAATAAATGAATTATTTATTGTTTAATGTCTAATCAAGGATAAAAAAATAATTTGTTATAATTCCAATGTTTACCTAATTAAATCGATCCAATGTGTTGTTGACAGAAAAAATCGATTATAATATTTTTGTACTGGGAGAAGAGAAAATCAGTGTATTACATAAATAAATACTCTGAATATTTTATTATAAATAATAAAACGTGTATTCTTTCTTGTAGAGGGTAGTTGTTACAGCTTTTCAGGAAGCCAAGAAGAGGACGAACCGCCGGGGAGTATCACCGAACAGTGGTGTTTGTTTAACCTAACATTTTGAGGCAGCTGTCAAAATCAGCTGACCTTATGAACAGCGAATATTTAAAAAAATAGTAATTGTATACTCCGGGGGTAATATCTTTGTTCCTACTCTCTCTCCTAACTAAGGTTAAACAACTTCATTAATCTCTCCCAAATCACACACACTCGATTTCAGTTTTTTTGGTAAACCTCAAATTCAACTGATTTGAACATTAGCAAATATAAACAATAAGTATTCATAAGAAACGATACTCGACGTTGGTATACAAGAGAGAAAGACGCGAGACGTTACAAATGGCGAACCCAACATTGGGGCTTATAAAATAAAGAATTAATTATAGTGACGATCGCAAAAGGAAAGCTTAACAAATAAATGATACTTTCGCTAATACCTGCGAGACGTTACAAAATGGCGCTCAACGTAAAAGGGCTGTAATTAGAAAAGAATTTTGAGATATTTAACAAAATAATATAACAAAAAACCTAATTATTGTCGGCAGTTATGAGAAAACAAGAAATGCATAATACCAGAGGCAGATCGAAGAAGAGGGCAGAAGAAAAGGAGAAGGAAGAAGGTGGACAGGAATGAGAGATAGAAATATTTAGACAGTGAAATGGAACAACCAATGGGTGATAAAGAAGAAACTGAAGCAATTATGAACACGGAAAAGGAAATAGTTGAAGAGGATGCCCAAGGGGACCAACTAGACAAAGCGGAAGCCAGAAGAGAACCAAATTGGCAAGACATGATGAGATTTATAGCCGAGAAATTTGATAAAATAGATGAAAACTCAAGGAAACAAAATGAAACTTTGAGCGAGAAATTTGATAAAATAGATGAAAATTTTAAGAAACAGGAGGAAAACTTGAAGCAAACCAATGAGGAAAATAAGGAGAATTTTAGGAAACAGGAGGAACAAAATAGACAAACCAATGAGAAAATAGATAGCATTCAGGAAAGTTTAGTCAAACAACTAAACGAAAAAATAGAGACCATTCATGGAAATATCAGACAAACCATGAATGAACAATATCACGAATTGAAGGAAACTATTAACGGACAAAGGGAATATATGAACACAAAATTTGAAGAAAGTAATAAAAATCAAAAACAAATTCATGAGAAGACTGAACTAATCAGTAACACACTTAGTTAAAAAGCAGATACATACAAAGGGGAGACAAATAAGCAAATGGACAGTAGTTTCAAGGATTTGGATGAAACATTAAACAGCACTTCAGAAGGTCTTAAAGTAAATCCAAATACAGAAGAAAGCAGGAAGAAAATAGAAATTAGAGAATACCAAGATGTAATATTCTCTGAAAATAAAAATAACCACAACAAAAACGATATTCAAATCGTGGAAGAGATTATCAAGAAAATAAGAAAAATAGGTTGAAAGAAAATATTGAATACGAAAGAAGAAGTGGAGATGAGGAAGGGTGGATTAATTAGTGCATTTAACATCACCATTAATGAGCGAAGGGAGTTAAGTAAAAGTATGAATTATAGAAAAAACTTTATAAAAATGGCCAAGGTAAACCACCATAAAATAATAAAGAAGAACTTAAATAAATTTAAATATCACTTAAATATATCCACGATCGAAGAGTATCTGACAACATCAGCTATATCTTCAAGACGGAATATATCATTAAACATTTTGGTAAATCATCCAGAGGAAAGAGGGAATGGAAGGCTATTAAAAATGAGTGAATATGTTACATCAGAGAAGGTACAATACCTGTTAGTTAAAAAGGAACTAACAATGACGGAAGACCGGTACTTAAATGAAGGTTTCATAGCAGAAAAGTGGGAGAGCCAGTTGGTAAGAAGATTATCAAGGAGAGAATTAATTATGAACACCCCAGTAATCCGAGAAAATGGAGTACCTGAATTAATGGACCATGGTTAACCTAAATAATAACCAACCAGAAAAAAGGGGACTGAATTTTTGAAAACCGACCAAGCAACCCATTGGAAAGAAAAAACCCCAAAATTCCAAAAGCATGTAAGGACAACTTACTAAATATTTATTCAGGAACAATATGATTTAATAAAAAGTATGTAAGTACCACTTACTTTAAATATTTCGAAACGATATAATTTGAATTAACAAACAACAAACCACCAAGAAAAAGAGAACAGATGATTAAGTAATATTTATAAAGAACACATTTAAAATGGAACGATAGAAAAAATATATAAATAAAAACAATTGATGGTAATGTGCTCAAATAAGAAGATAACGAATATTTTAATGACTACAATGAAGCTGAAGGAGGATAATAATTAATACAACAATAATTTAGAATTTCTCGGAATTGAAGATTATATAAGAAGAAATGATAAGGAGAAAATATGTCACAAGAAGGAAAGTCAGAAGGATTTTTAAATAATGCTTATCAATAATGTTATATGCTATTAGTTAACAGAAAAGAAGAAGGAATCAAGAAGAAAATAAATATATAATTAAATGTAAACAGCAACAGTATGAAGAATCCCAAAAGTGTTTAGTATTAGTCGCTAATCGACTACTTATAATCTTTTTATTATAACGAATTGACCGTAGAAATGTTCCGGCAATAATTTTCCTGAGCAGGGATGATGTTCCCCTGGTCTCAGAAGGTGTAAGGATGGACAGCGGAGTTATGGACCCAAAAGTGGCCACCCAAACTGAACCACCGCACAGGATAGGGAAAAATGTTAGGGAAATTGAATATTTAAGGGATAATAATTATAAAATAGCGGAAAATAGTGATATTAGATTCCAGAAGTATAGATGAAGAAAATAGAAGGAAGATAGCAGACAGAAGCTTAATTGAGAACGCGAATTTATAGAAGTAAATAGAAATATGTTAAAACAAGTTTTTTATGATTAGTGTGACCAGCCCTTATCAAGTAAAATGTGGAAGTACCACTACCCAGAGAATATAAATCATTGATGAATTTGCCTCCAAAAGGGAGAGAGAGAGAGAGAGTTGAGTAGGAAAACAGCAATTACCATTTAATCGAATAACAGGTATATAACCAGTCTGAAATGAAGGAAGATATTATGAAGATATAAAACAGGAATATTATGAAGATTGAAGAAGTCAACAATTTATTTTGGAAACAAGTAAAACGAAAATAAATTTGTTCTAGTGGGGGGGCTTTATGTAACGTTACATAACCCAGTCCCAAAAATGATAACTTAATCACCCCACCATAAAGGTCAGAAATGGGTATAATATACCTAGCTCTAGATTACTTTATACCACAAAACATTATAAACTATACTTAATTGATATAAAGTGTACAAAGTGAGTTATAGGGTACCCAGTGAGAAAATAAGTGATTTTAAAAGGAGCATCTCACAGACTTATGCTGTAGATGGAGAAACAATTGATTATAATAGTAGACTATATGATGCTACTGACCAATTATGTGTTTTGTTGGAATATTGTATAATTTGTATTGTGTAGGCAAATAAGATTTTGTACCTAGGTTTAATTTTATATTTAATAGAATAATTATGTTTGAATATAAGATAACCCAGGGTTAAATATAAAATAATAATAAAAATAAAATAATACTGTATGAGTAAAATGGCAGTAGAAAATAGTTGAGTGTAAGGATACTATAAGAAATTAATAAATAATATATAAACACAATTAAAGGAAATAAAAATATTAAAGACCTATATATAAAATTAAGATGAAATAATAGGAAAAACCTCAAATAAATCAAATTGGATAATAAACCAAATTTAAAAAGGATTATTTTTCTATAAATACGAAATAAATTTATAATAATTAAAAACAGCCTATATACTCAAAAGTATATAGATGCACCAAAAAAAATTATATAAAAATTATTGGTTACTAACAGTAACCACCTAACAAAATATGAATTAATTGTTAAAACGATTGAAAACCGTTCGTTTGAAAAAAAGTGGAATGCCATCAAAAATTTAATAAAACCCTTTCGGAAACAGTGCCAAATTGAATAAAAATTAACTAGTAGTATCCATCTTATGTTAGAACTCCTTCAGACATCAACTTTAACGTCCTTTACTCGATGAAAAATTGAAATAACCAATTACCAGATCAGGCCTAGTTGAACAGCACTTCGAGATTTTGGTGAGATTGTATCTTATAGACACTCAACGAAATTACAAAACAAGTATAACTCCAACACTAGAAACAGCACCATCCAAGTAAACACTTCGAGAAAAGAGGTAAAATAAACTTTATTAATAATTTTTAACCCAGAAATCCCCATGTCGAATCTTTGTGCAGTTCCAATATTTCGTAAATGATTTCATGTGTATAATAAAGACATAATCTGTACTCTAGTGGACAAATCCGGAACTACATACTTCGAAAAAAACAAAAAAATTCGAAATTTATATTTTTTCTCTTGTAAAGCGTAGTATATAATTATTCATTTCTGACTGTCTCATAACACAAAGAACTTACCCTTAACCCTGGGGAAATTAATAAATGAATTATTTATTGTTTAATGTCTAATCAAGGATAAAAAAATAATTTGTTATAATTCCAATGTTTACCTAATTAAATCGATCCAATGTGTTGTTGACATAAAAAATCGATTATAATATTTTTGTACTGGGAGAAGAGAAAATCAGTGTATTACATAAATAAATACTCTGAATATTTTATTATAAATAATAAAACGTGTATTCTTTCTTGTAGAGGGTAGTTGTTACAGATTTTCAGGAAGCCAAGAAGAGGACGAACCGCCGGGGAGTATCACCGAACAGTGGTGTTTGTTTAACCTAACATTTTGAGGCAGCTGTCAAAATCAGCTGACCTTATGAACAGCGAATATTTAAAAAAATAGTAATTGTATACTCCGGGGGTAATATCTTTGTTCCTACTCTCTCTCCTAACTAAGGTTAAACAACTTCATTAATCTCTCCCAAATCACACACACTCGATTTCAGTTTTTTTGGTAAACCTCAAATTCAACTGATTTGAACATTAGCAAATATAAACAATAAGTATTCATAAGAAACGATACTCGACGTTGGTATACAAGAGAGAAAGACGCGAGACGTTACAAATGGCGAACCCAACATTGGGGCTTATAAAATAAAGAATTAATTATAGTGACGATCGCAAAAGGAAAGCTTAACAAATAAATGATACTTTCGCTAATACCCGCGAGACGTTACAAAATGGCGCTCAACGTAAAAGGGCTGTAATCAGAAAAGAATTTTGAGATATTTAACAAAATAATATAACAAAAAACCTAATTATTGTCGGCAGTTATGAGAAAACAAGAAATGCATAATACCAGAGGCAGATCGAAGAAGAGGGCAGAAGAAAAGGAGAAGGAAGAAGGTGGACAGGAATGAGAGATAGAAATATTTAGACAGTGAAATGGAACAACCAATGGGTGATAAAGAAGAAACTGAAGCAATTATGAACACGGAAAAGGAAATAGTTGAAGAGGATGCCCAAGGGGACCAAAGCGGAAGCCAGAAGAGAACCAAATTGGCAAGACATGATGAGATTTATAGCCGAGAAATTTGATAAAATAGATGAAAACTCAAGGAAACAAAATGAAACTTTGAGCGAGAAATTTGATAAAATAGATGAAAATTTTAAGAAACAGGAGGAAAACTTGAAGCAAACCAATGAGGAAAATAAGGAGAATTTTAGGAAACAGGAGGAACAAAATAGACAAACCAATGAGAAAATAGATAGCATTCAGGAAAGTTTAGTCAAACAACTAAACGAAAAAATAGAGACCATTCATGGAAATATCAGACAAACCATGAATGAACAATATCACGAATTGAAGGAAACTATTAACGGACAAAGGGAATATATGAACACAAAATTTGAAGAAAGTAATAAAAATCAAAAACAAATTCATGAGAAGACTGAACTAATCAGTAACACACTTAGTTAAAAAGCAGATACATACAAAGGGGAGACAAATAAGCAAATGGACAGTAGTTTCAACGATTTGGATGAAACATTAAACAGCACTTCAGAAGGTCTTAAAGTAAATCCAAATACAGAAGAAAGCAGGAAGAAAATAGAAATTAGAGAATACCAAGATGTAATATTCTCTGAAAATAAAAATAACCACAACAAAAACGATATTCAAATCGTGGAAGAGATTATCAAGAAAATAAGAAAAATAGGTAGAAAGAAAATATTGAATACGAAAGAAGAAGTGGAGATGAGGAAGGGTGGATTAATTAGTGCATTTAACATCACCATTAATGAGCGAAGGGAGTTAAGTAAAAGTATGAATTATAGAAAAAACTTTATAAAAATGGCCAAGGTAAACCACCATAAAATAATAAAGAAGAACTTAAATAAATTTAAATATCACTTAAATATATCCACGATCGAAGAGTATCTGACAACATCAGCTATATCTTCAAGACGGAATATATCATTAAACATTTTGGTAAATCATCCAGAGGAAAGAGGGAATGGAAGGCTATTAAAAATGAGTGAATATGTTACATCAGAGAAGGTACAATACCTGTTAGTTAAAAAGGAACTAACAATGACGGAAGACCGGTACTTAAATGAAGGTTTCATAGCAGAAAAGTGGGAGAGCCAGTTGGTAAGAAGATTATCAAGGAGAGAATTAATTATGAACACCCCAGTAATCCGAGAAAATGGAGTACCTGAATTAATGGACCATGGTTAACCTAAATAATAACCAACCAGAAAAAAGGGGACTGAATTTTTGAAAACCGACCAAGCAACCCATTGGAAAGAAAAAACCCCAAAATTCCAAAAGCATGTAAGGACAACTTACTAAATATTTATTCAGGAACAATATGATTTAATAAAAAGTATGTAAGTACCACTTACTTTAAATATTTTGAAACGATATAATTTGAATTAAGAAACAACAAACCACCAAGAAAAAGAGAACAGATGATTAAGTAATATTTATAAAGAACACATTTAAAATGGAACGATAGAAAAAATATATAAATAAAAACAATTGATGGTAATGTGCTCAAATAAGAAGATAACGAATATTTTAATGACTACAATGAAGCTGAAGGAGGATAATAATTAATACAACAATAATTTAGAATTTCTCGGAATTGAAGATTATATAAGAAGAAATGATAAGGAGAAAATATGTCACAAGAAGGAAAGTCAGAAGGATTTTTAAATAATGCTTATCAATAATGTTATATGCTATTAGTTAACAGAAAAGAAGAAGGAATCAAGAAGAAAATAAATATATAATTAAATGTAAACAGCAACAGTATGAAGAATCCCAAAAGTGTTTAGTATTAGTCGCTAATCGACTACTTATAATCTTTTTATTATAACGAATTGACCGTAGAAATGTTCCGGCAATAATTTTCCTGAGCAGGGATGATGTTCCCCTGGTCTCAGAAGGTGTAAGGATGGACAGCGGAGTTATGGACCCAAAAGTGGCCACCCAAACTGAACCACCGCACAGGATAGGGAAAAATGTTAGGGAAATTGAATATTTAAGGGATAATAATTATAAAATAGCGGAAAATAGTGATATTAGATTCCAGAAGTATAGATGAAGAAAATAGAAGGAATATAGCAGACAGAAGCTTAATTGAGAAAGCGAATTTATAGAAGTAAATAGAAATATGTTAAAACAAGTTTTTTATGATTAGTGTGACCAGCCCTTATCAAGTAAAATGTGGAAGTACCACTACCCAGAGAATATAAATCATTGATGAATTTGCCTCCAAAAGGGAGAGAGAGAGAGAGAGTTGAGTAGGAAAACAGCAATTACCATTTAATCGAATAACAGGTATATAACCAGTCTGAAATGAAGGAAGATATTATGAAGATATAAAACAGGAATATTATGAAGATTGAAGAAGTCAACAATTTATTTTGGAAACAAGTAAAACGAAAATAAATTTGTTCTAGTGGGGGGGCTTTATGTAACGTTACATAACCCAGTCCCAAAAATGATAACTTAATCACCCCACCATAAAGGTCAGAAATGGGTATAATATACCTAGCTCTAGATTACTTTATACCACAAAACATTATAAACTATACTTAATTGATATAAAGTGTACAAAGTGAGTTATAGGGTACCCAGTGAGAAAATAAGTGATTTTAAAAGGAGCATCTCACAGACTTATGCTGTAGATGGAGAAACAATTGATTATAATAGTAGACTATATGATGCTACTGACCAATTATGTGTTTTGTTGGAATATTGTATAATTTGTATTGTGTAGGCAAATAAGATTTTGTACCTAGGTTTAATTTTATATTTAATAGAATAATTATGTTTGAATATAAGATAACCCAGGGTTAAATATAAAATAATAATAAAAATAAAATAATACTGTATGAGTAAAATGGCAGTAGAAAATAGTTGAGTGTAAGGATACTATAAGAAATTAATAAATAATATATAAACACAATTAAAGGAAATAAAAATATTAAAGACCTATATATAAAATTAAGATGAAATAATAGGAAAAACCTCAAATAAATCAAATTGGATAATAAACCAAATTTAAAAAGGATTATTTTTCTATAAATACGAAATAAATTTATAATAATTAAAAACAGCCTATATACTCAAAAGTATATAGATGCACCAAAAAAAATTATATAAAAATTATTGGTTACTAACAGTAACCACCTAACAAGATATGAATTAATTGTTAAAACGATTGAAAACCGTTCGTTTGAAAAAAAGTGGAATGCCATCAAAAATTTAATAAAACCCTTTCGGAAACAGTGCCAAATTGAATAAAAATTAACTAGTAGTATCCATCTTATGTTAGAACTCCTTCAGACATCAACTTTAACGTCCTTTACTCGATGAAAAATTGAAATAACCAATTACCAGATCAGGCCTAGTTGAACAGCACTTTGAGATTTTGGTGAGATTGTATCTTATAGACATTCAACGAAATTACAAAACAAGTATAACTCCAACACTAGAAACAGCACCATCCAAGTAAACACTTCGAGAAAAGAGGTAAAATAAACTTTATTAATAATTTTTAACCCAGAAATCCCCATGTCGAATCTTTGTGCAGTTCCAATATTTCGTAAATGATTTCATGTGTATAATAAAGACATAATCTGTACTCTAGTGGACAAATCCGGAACTACATACTTCGAAAAAAACAAAAAAATTCGAAATTTATATTTTTTCTCTTGTAAAGCGTAGTATATAATTATTCATTTCTGACCGTCTCATAACACAAAGAACTTACCCTTAACCCTGGGGAAATTAATAAATGAATTATTTATTGTTTAATGTCTAATCAAGGATAAAAAAATAATTTGTTATAATTCCAATGTTTACCTAATTAAATCGATCCAATGTGTTGTTGACATAAAAAATCGATTATATTTTTGTACTGGGAGAAGAGAAAATCAGTGTATTACATAAATAAATACTCTGAATATTTTATTATAAATAATAAAACGTGTATTCTTTCTTGTAGAGGGTAGTTGTTACAGATTTTCAGGAAGCCAAGAAGAGGATGAACCGCCGGGGAGTATCACCGAACAGTGGTGTTTGTTTAACCTAACATTTTGAGGCAGCTGTCAAAATCAGCTGACCTTATGAACAGCGAATATTTAAAAAAATAGTAATTGTATACTCCGGGGGTAATATCTTTGTTCCTACTCTCTCTCCTAACTAAGGTTAAACAACTTCATTAATCTCTCCCAAATCACACACACTCGATTTCAGTTTTTTTGGTAAAGCTCAAATTCAACTGCTTTGAACATTAGCAAATATAAACAATAAGTATTCATAAGAAACGATACTCGACGTTGGTATACAAGAGAGAAAGACGCGAGACGTTACAAATGGCGAACCCAACATTGGGGCTTATAAAATAAAGAATTAATTATAGTGACGATCGCAAAAGGAAAGCTTAACAAATAAATGATACTTTCGCTAATACCCGCGAGACGTTACAAAATGGCGCTCAACGTAAAAGGGCTGTAATTAGAAAAGAATTTTGAGATATTTAACAAAATAATATAACAAAAAACCTAATTATTGTCGGCAGTTATGAGAAAACAAGAAATGCATAATACCAGAGGCAGATCGAAGAAGAGGGCAGAAGAAAAGGAGAAGGAAGAAGGTGGACAGGAATGAGAGATAGAAATATTTAGACAGTGAAATGGAACAACCAATGGGTGATAAAGAAGAAACTGAAGCAATTATGAACACGGAAAAGGAAATAGTTGAAGAGGATGCCCAAGGGGACCAAAGCGGAAGCCAGAAGAGAACCAAATTGGCAAGACATGATGAGATTTATAGCCGAGAAATTTGATAAAATAGATGAAAACTCAAGGAAACAAAATGAAACTTTGAGCGAGAAATTTGATAAAATAGATGAAAATTTTAAGAAACAGGAGGAAAACTTGAAGCAAACCAATGAGGAAAATAAGGAGAATTTTAGGAAACAGGAGGAACAAAATAGACAAACCAATGAGAAAATAGATAGCATTCAGGAAAGTTTAGTCAAACAACTAAACGAAAAAATAGAGACCATTCATGGAAATATCAGACAAACCATGAATGAACAATATCACGAATTGAAGGAAACTATTAACGGACAAAGGGAATATATGAACACAAAATTTGAAGAAAGTAATAAAAATCAAAAACAAATTCATGAGAAGACTGAACTAATCAGTAACACACTTAGTTAAAAAGCAGATACATACAAAGGGGAGACAAATAAGCAAATGGACAGTAGTTTCAACGATTTGGATGAAACATTAAACAGCACTTCAGAAGGTCTTAAAGTAAATCCAAATACAGAAGAAAGCAGGAAGAAAATAGAAATTAGAGAATACCAAGATGTAATATTCTCTGAAAATAAAAATAACCACAACAAAAACGATATTCAAATCGTGGAAGAGATTATCAAGAAAATAAGAAAAATAGGTAGAAAGAAAATATTGAATACGAAAGAAGAAGTGGAGATGAGGAAGGGTGGATTAATTAGTGCATTTAACATCACCATTAATGAGCGAAGGGAGTTAAGTAAAAGTATGAATTATAGAAAAAACTTTATAAAAATGGCCAAGGTAAACCACCATAAAATAATAAAGAAGAACTTAAATAAATTTAAATATCACTTAAATATATCCACGATCGAAGAGTATCTGACAACATCAGCTATATCTTCAAGACGGAATATATCATTAAACATTTTGGTAAATCATCCAGAGGAAAGAGGGAATGGAAGGCTATTAAAAATGAGTGAATATGTTACATCAGAGAAGGTACAATACCTGTTAGTTAAAAAGGAACTAACAATGACGGAAGACCGGTACTTAAATGAAGGTTTCATAGCAGAAAAGTGGGAGAGCCAGTTGGTAAGAAGATTATCAAGGAGAGAATTAATTATGAACACCCCAGTAATCCGAGAAAATGGAGTACCTGAATTAATGGACCATGGTTAACCTAAATAATAACCAACCAGAAAAAAGGGGACTGAATTTTTGAAAACCGACCAAGCAACCCATTGGAAAGAAAAAACCCCAAAATTCCAAAAGCATGTAAGGACAACTTACTAAATATTTATTCAGGAACAATATGATTTAATAAAAAGTATGTAAGTACCACTTACTTTAAATATTTCGAAACGATATAATTTGAATTAACAAACAACAAACCACCAAGAAAAAGAGAACAGATGATTAAGTAATATTTATAAAGAACACATTTAAAATGGAACGATAGAAAAAATATATAAATAAAAACAATTGATGGTAATGTGCTCAAATAAGAAGATAACGAATATTTTAATGACTACAATGAAGCTGAAGGAGGATAATAATTAATACAACAATAATTTAGAATTTCTCGGAATTGAAGATTATATAAGAAGAAATGATAAGGAGAAAATATGTCACAAGAAGGAAAGTCAGAAGGATTTTTAAATAATGCTTATCAATAATGTTATATGCTATTAGTTAACAGAAAAGAAGAAGGAATCAAGAAGAAAATAAATATATAATTAAATGTAAACAGCAACAGTATGAAGAATCCCAAAAGTGTTTAGTATTAGTCGCTAATCGACTACTTATAATCTTTTTATTATAACGAATTGACCGTAGAAATGTTCCGGCAATAATTTTCCTGAGCAGGGATGATGTTCCCCTGGTCTCAGAAGGTGTAAGGATGGACAGCGGAGTTATGGACCCAAAAGTGGCCACCCAAACTGAACCACCGCACAGGATAGGGAAAAATGTTAGGGAAATTGAATATTTAAGGGATAATAATTATAAAATAGCGGAAAATAGTGATATTAGATTCCAGAAGTATAGATGAAGAAAACAGAAGGAAGATAGCAGACAGAAGCTTAATTGAGAAAGCGAATTTATAGAAGTAAATAGAAATATGTTAAAACAAGTTTTTTATGATTAGTGTGACCAGCCCTTATCAAGTAAAATGTGGAAGTACCACTACCCAGAGAATATAAATCATTGATGAATTTGCCTCCAAAAGGGAGAGAGAGAGAGAGAGAGAGTTGAGTAGGAAAACAGCAATTACCATTTAATCGAATAACAGGTATATAACCAGTCTGAAATGAAGGAAGATATTATGAAGATATAAAACAGGAATATTATGAAGATTGAAGAAGTCAACAATTTATTTTGGAAACAAGTAAAACGAAAATAAATTTGTTCTAGTGGGGGGGCTTTATGTAACGTTACATAACCCAGTCCCAAAAATGATAACTTAATCACCCCACCATAAAGGTCAGAAATGGGTATAATATACCTAGCTCTAGATTACTTTATACCACAAAACATTATAAACTATACTTAATTGATATAAAGTGTACAAAGTGAGTTATAGGGTACCCAGTGAGAAAATAAGTGATTTTAAAAGGAGCATCTCACAGACTTATGCTGTAGATGGAGAAACAATTGATTATAATAGTAGACTATATGATGCTACTGACCAATTATGTGTTTTGTTGGAATATTGTATAATTTGTATTGTGTAGGCAAATAAGATTTTGTACCTAGGTTTAATTTTATATTTAATAGAATAATTATGTTTGAATATAAGATAACCCAGGGTTAAATATAAAATAATAATAAAAATAAAATAATACTGTATGAGTAAAATGGCAGTAGAAAATAGTTGAGTGTAAGGATACTATAAGAAATTAATAAATAATATATAAACACAATTAAAGGAAATAAAAATATTAAAGACCTATATATAAAATTAAGATGAAATAATAGGAAAAACCTCAAATAAATCAAATTGGATAATAAACCAAATTTAAAAAGGATTATTTTTCTATAAATACGAAATAAATTTATAATAATTAAAAACAGCCTATATACTCAAAAGTATATAGATGCACCAAAAAAAATTATATAAAAATTATTGGTTACTAACAGTAACCACCTAACAAGATATGAATTAATTGTTAAAACGATTGAAAACCGTTCGTTTGAAAAAAAGTGGAATGCCATCAAAAATTTAATAAAACCCTTTCGGAAACAGTGCCAAATTGAATAAAAATTAACTAGTAGTATCCATCTTATGTTAGAACTCCTTCAGACATCAACTTTAACGTCCTTTACTCGATGAAAAATTGAAATAACCAATTACCAGATCAGGCCTAGTTGAACAGCACTTTGAGATTTTGGTGAGATTGTATCTTATAGACATTCAACGAAATTACAAAACAAGTATAACTCCAACACTAGAAACAGCACCATCCAAGTAAACACTTCGAGAAAAGAGGTAAAATAAACTTTATTAATAATTTTTAACCCAGAAATCCCCATGTCGAATCTTTGTGCAGTTCCAATATTTCGTAAATGATTTCATGTGTATAATAAAGACATAATCTGTACTCTAGTGGACAAATCCGGAACTACATACTTCGAAAAAAACAAAAAAATTCGAAATTTATATTTTTTCTCTTGTAAAGCGTAGTATATAATTATTCATTTCTGACCGTCTCATAACACAAAGAACTTACCCTTAACCCTGGGGAAATTAATAAATGAATTATTTATTGTTTAATGTCTAATCAAGGATAAAAAAATAATTTGTTATAATTCCAATGTTTACCTAATTAAATCGATCCAATGTGTTGTTGACATAAAAAATCGATTATATTTTTGTACTGGGAGAAGAGAAAATCAGTGTATTACATAAATAAATACTCTGAATATTTTATTATAAATAATAAAACGTGTATTCTTTCTTGTAGAGGGTAGTTGTTACAGATTTTCAGGAAGCCAAGAAGAGGATGAACCGCCGGGGAGTATCACCGAACAGTGGTGTTTGTTTAACCTAACATTTTGAGGCAGCTGTCAAAATCAGCTGACCTTATGAACAGCGAATATTTAAAAAAATAGTAATTGTATACTCCGGGGGTAATATCTTTGTTCCTACTCTCTCTCCTAACTAAGGTTAAACAACTTCATTAATCTCTCCCAAATCACACACACTCGATTTCAGTTTTTTTGGTAAAGCTCAAATTCAACTGCTTTGAACATTAGCAAATATAAACAATAAGTATTCATAAGAAACGATACTCGACGTTGGTATACAAGAGAGAAAGACGCGAGACGTTACAAATGGCGAACCCAACATTGGGGCTTATAAAATAAAGAATTAATTATAGTGACGATCGCAAAAGGAAAGCTTAACAAATAAATGATACTTTCGCTAATACCCGCGAGACGTTACAAAATGGCGCTCAACGTAAAAGGGCTGTAATTAGAAAAGAATTTTGAGATATTTAACAAAATAATATAACAAAAAACCTAATTATTGTCGGCAGTTATGAGAAAACAAGAAATGCATAATACCAGAGGCAGATCGAAGAAGAGGGCAGAAGAAAAGGAGAAGGAAGAAGGTGGACAGGAATGAGAGATAGAAATATTTAGACAGTGAAATGGAACAACCAATGGGTGATAAAGAAGAAACTGAAGCAATTATGAACACGGAAAAGGAAATAGTTGAAGAGGATGCCCAAGGGGACCAAAGCGGAAGCCAGAAGAGAACCAAATTGGCAAGACATGATGAGATTTATAGCCGAGAAATTTGATAAAATAGATGAAAACTCAAGGAAACAAAATGAAACTTTGAGCGAGAAATTTGATAAAATAGATGAAAATTTTAAGAAACAGGAGGAAAACTTGAAGCAAACCAATGAGGAAAATAAGGAGAATTTTAGGAAACAGGAGGAACAAAATAGACAAACCAATGAGAAAATAGATAGCATTCAGGAAAGTTTAGTCAAACAACTAAACGAAAAAATAGAGACCATTCATGGAAATATCAGACAAACCATGAATGAACAATATCACGAATTGAAGGAAACTATTAACGGACAAAGGGAATATATGAACACAAAATTTGAAGAAAGTAATAAAAATCAAAAACAAATTCATGAGAAGACTGAACTAATCAGTAACACACTTAGTTAAAAAGCAGATACATACAAAGGGGAGACAAATAAGCAAATGGACAGTAGTTTCAACGATTTGGATGAAACATTAAACAGCACTTCAGAAGGTCTTAAAGTAAATCCAAATACAGAAGAAAGCAGGAAGAAAATAGAAATTAGAGAATACCAAGATGTAATATTCTCTGAAAATAAAAATAACCACAACAAAAACGATATTCAAATCGTGGAAGAGATTATCAAGAAAATAAGAAAAATAGGTAGAAAGAAAATATTGAATACGAAAGAAGAAGTGGAGATGAGGAAGGGTGGATTAATTAGTGCATTTAACATCACCATTAATGAGCGAAGGGAGTTAAGTAAAAGTATGAATTATAGAAAAAACTTTATAAAAATGGCCAAGGTAAACCACCATAAAATAATAAAGAAGAACTTAAATAAATTTAAATATCACTTAAATATATCCACGATCGAAGAGTATCTGACAACATCAGCTATATCTTCAAGACGGAATATATCATTAAACATTTTGGTAAATCATCCAGAGGAAAGAGGGAATGGAAGGCTATTAAAAATGAGTGAATATGTTACATCAGAGAAGGTACAATACCTGTTAGTTAAAAAGGAACTAACAATGACGGAAGACCGGTACTTAAATGAAGGTTTCATAGCAGAAAAGTGGGAGAGCCAGTTGGTAAGAAGATTATCAAGGAGAGAATTAATTATGAACACCCCAGTAATCCGAGAAAATGGAGTACCTGAATTAATGGACCATGGTTAACCTAAATAATAACCAACCAGAAAAAAGGGGACTGAATTTTTGAAAACCGACCAAGCAACCCATTGGAAAGAAAAAACCCCAAAATTCCAAAAGCATGTAAGGACAACTTACTAAATATTTATTCAGGAACAATATGATTTAATAAAAAGTATGTAAGTACCACTTACTTTAAATATTTCGAAACGATATAATTTGAATTAACAAACAACAAACCACCAAGAAAAAGAGAACAGATGATTAAGTAATATTTATAAAGAACACATTTAAAATGGAACGATAGAAAAAATATATAAATAAAAACAATTGATGGTAATGTGCTCAAATAAGAAGATAACGAATATTTTAATGACTACAATGAAGCTGAAGGAGGATAATAATTAATACAACAATAATTTAGAATTTCTCGGAATTGAAGATTATATAAGAAGAAATGATAAGGAGAAAATATGTCACAAGAAGGAAAGTCAGAAGGATTTTTAAATAATGCTTATCAATAATGTTATATGCTATTAGTTAACAGAAAAGAAGAAGGAATCAAGAAGAAAATAAATATATAATTAAATGTAAACAGCAACAGTATGAAGAATCCCAAAAGTGTTTAGTATTAGTCGCTAATCGACTACTTATAATCTTTTTATTATAACGAATTGACCGTAGAAATGTTCCGGCAATAATTTTCCTGAGCAGGGATGATGTTCCCCTGGTCTCAGAAGGTGTAAGGATGGACAGCGGAGTTATGGACCCAAAAGTGGCCACCCAAACTGAACCACCGCACAGGATAGGGAAAAATGTTAGGGAAATTGAATATTTAAGGGATAATAATTATAAAATAGCGGAAAATAGTGATATTAGATTCCAGAAGTATAGATGAAGAAAACAGAAGGAAGATAGCAGACAGAAGCTTAATTGAGAAAGCGAATTTATAGAAGTAAATAGAAATATGTTAAAACAAGTTTTTTATGATTAGTGTGACCAGCCCTTATCAAGTAAAATGTGGAAGTACCACTACCCAGAGAATATAAATCATTGATGAATTTGCCTCCAAAAGGGAGAGAGAGAGAGAGAGAGAGTTGAGTAGGAAAACAGCAATTACCATTTAATCGAATAACAGGTATATAACCAGTCTGAAATGAAGGAAGATATTATGAAGATATAAAACAGGAATATTATGAAGATTGAAGAAGTCAACAATTTATTTTGGAAACAAGTAAAACGAAAATAAATTTGTTCTAGTGGGGGGGCTTTATGTAACGTTACATAACCCAGTCCCAAAAATGATAACTTAATCACCCCACCATAAAGGTCAGAAATGGGTATAATATACCTAGCTCTAGATTACTTTATACCACAAAACATTATAAACTATACTTAATTGATATAAAGTGTACAAAGTGAGTTATAGGGTACCCAGTGAGAAAATAAGTGATTTTAAAAGGAGCATCTCACAGACTTATGCTGTAGATGGAGAAACAATTGATTATAATAGTAGACTATATGATGCTACTGACCAATTATGTGTTTTGTTGGAATATTGTATAATTTGTATTGTGTAGGCAAATAAGATTTTGTACCTAGGTTTAATTTTATATTTAATAGAATAATTATGTTTGAATATAAGATAACCCAGGGTTAAATATAAAATAATAATAAAAATAAAATAATACTGTATGAGTAAAATGGCAGTAGAAAATAGTTGAGTGTAAGGATACTATAAGAAATTAATAAATAATATATAAACACAATTAAAGGAAATAAAAATATTAAAGACCTATATATAAAATTAAGATGAAATAATAGGAAAAACCTCAAATAAATCAAATTGGATAATAAACCAAATTTAAAAAGGATTATTTTTCTATAAATACGAAATAAATTTATAATAATTAAAAACAGCCTATATACTCAAAAGTATATAGATGCACCAAAAAAAATTATATAAAAATTATTGGTTACTAACAGTAACCACCTAACAAGATATGAATTAATTGTTAAAACGATTGAAAACCGTTCGTTTGAAAAAAAGTGGAATGCCATCAAAAATTTAATAAAACCCTTTCGGAAACAGTGCCAAATTGAATAAAAATTAACTAGTAGTATCCATCTTATGTTAGAACTCCTTCAGACATCAACTTTAACGTCCTTTACTCGATGAAAAATTGAAATAACCAATTACCAGATCAGGCCTAGTTGAACAGCACTTTGAGATTTTGGTGAGATTGTATCTTATAGACATTCAACGAAATTACAAAACAAGTATAACTCCAACACTAGAAACAGCACCATCCAAGTAAACACTTCGAGAAAAGAGGTAAAATAAACTTTATTAATAATTTTTAACCCAGAAATCCCCATGTCGAATCTTTGTGCAGTTCCAATATTTCGTAAATGATTTCATGTGTATAATAAAGACATAATCTGTACTCTAGTGGACAAATCCGGAACTACATACTTCGAAAAAAACAAAAAAATTCGAAATTTATATTTTTTCTCTTGTAAAGCGTAGTATATAATTATTCATTTCTGACCGTCTCATAACACAAAGAACTTACCCTTAACCCTGGGGAAATTAATAAATGAATTATTTATTGTTTAATGTCTAATCAAGGATAAAAAAATAATTTGTTATAATTCCAATGTTTACCTAATTAAATCGATCCAATGTGTTGTTGACATAAAAAATCGATTATATTTTTGTACTGGGAGAAGAGAAAATCAGTGTATTACATAAATAAATACTCTGAATATTTTATTATAAATAATAAAACGTGTATTCTTTCTTGTAGAGGGTAGTTGTTACAGATTTTCAGGAAGCCAAGAAGAGGATGAACCGCCGGGGAGTATCACCGAACAGTGGTGTTTGTTTAACCTAACATTTTGAGGCAGCTGTCAAAATCAGCTGACCTTATGAACAGCGAATATTTAAAAAAATAGTAATTGTATACTCCGGGGGTAATATCTTTGTTCCTACTCTCTCTCCTAACTAAGGTTAAACAACTTCATTAATCTCTCCCAAATCACACACACTCGATTTCAGTTTTTTTGGTAAAGCTCAAATTCAACTGCTTTGAACATTAGCAAATATAAACAATAAGTATTCATAAGAAACGATACTCGACGTTGGTATACAAGAGAGAAAGACGCGAGACGTTACAAATGGCGAACCCAACATTGGGGCTTATAAAATAAAGAATTAATTATAGTGACGATCGCAAAAGGAAAGCTTAACAAATAAATGATACTTTCGCTAATACCCGCGAGACGTTACAAAATGGCGCTCAACGTAAAAGGGCTGTAATTAGAAAAGAATTTTGAGATATTTAACAAAATAATATAACAAAAAACCTAATTATTGTCGGCAGTTATGAGAAAACAAGAAATGCATAATACCAGAGGCAGATCGAAGAAGAGGGCAGAAGAAAAGGAGAAGGAAGAAGGTGGACAGGAATGAGAGATAGAAATATTTAGACAGTGAAATGGAACAACCAATGGGTGATAAAGAAGAAACTGAAGCAATTATGAACACGGAAAAGGAAATAGTTGAAGAGGATGCCCAAGGGGACCAAAGCGGAAGCCAGAAGAGAACCAAATTGGCAAGACATGATGAGATTTATAGCCGAGAAATTTGATAAAATAGATGAAAACTCAAGGAAACAAAATGAAACTTTGAGCGAGAAATTTGATAAAATAGATGAAAATTTTAAGAAACAGGAGGAAAACTTGAAGCAAACCAATGAGGAAAATAAGGAGAATTTTAGGAAACAGGAGGAACAAAATAGACAAACCAATGAGAAAATAGATAGCATTCAGGAAAGTTTAGTCAAACAACTAAACGAAAAAATAGAGACCATTCATGGAAATATCAGACAAACCATGAATGAACAATATCACGAATTGAAGGAAACTATTAACGGACAAAGGGAATATATGAACACAAAATTTGAAGAAAGTAATAAAAATCAAAAACAAATTCATGAGAAGACTGAACTAATCAGTAACACACTTAGTTAAAAAGCAGATACATACAAAGGGGAGACAAATAAGCAAATGGACAGTAGTTTCAACGATTTGGATGAAACATTAAACAGCACTTCAGAAGGTCTTAAAGTAAATCCAAATACAGAAGAAAGCAGGAAGAAAATAGAAATTAGAGAATACCAAGATGTAATATTCTCTGAAAATAAAAATAACCACAACAAAAACGATATTCAAATCGTGGAAGAGATTATCAAGAAAATAAGAAAAATAGGTAGAAAGAAAATATTGAATACGAAAGAAGAAGTGGAGATGAGGAAGGGTGGATTAATTAGTGCATTTAACATCACCATTAATGAGCGAAGGGAGTTAAGTAAAAGTATGAATTATAGAAAAAACTTTATAAAAATGGCCAAGGTAAACCACCATAAAATAATAAAGAAGAACTTAAATAAATTTAAATATCACTTAAATATATCCATGATCGAAGAGTATCTGACAACATCAGCTATATCTTCAAGACGGAATATATCATTAAACATTTTGGTAAATCATCCAGAGGAAAGAGGGAATGGAAGGCTATTAAAAATGAGTGAATATGTTACATCAGAGAAGGTACAATACCTGTTAGTTAAAAAGGAACTAACAATGACGGAAGACCGGTACTTAAATGAAGGTTTCATAGCAGAAAAGTGGGAGAGCCAGTTGGTAAGAAGATTATCAAGGAGAGAATTAATTATGAACACCCCAGTAATCCGAGAAAATGGAGTACCTGAATTAATGGACCATGGTTAACCTAAATAATAACCAACCAGAAAAAAGGGGACTGAATTTTTGAAAACCGACCAAGCAACCCATTGGAAAGAAAAAACCCCAAAATTCCAAAAGCATGTAAGGACAACTTACTAAATATTTATTCAGGAACAATATGATTTAATAAAAAGTATGTAAGTACCACTTACTTTAAATATTTCGAAACGATATAATTTGAATTAACAAACAACAAACCACCAAGAAAAAGAGAACAGATGATTAAGTAATATTTATAAAGAACACATTTAAAATGGAACGATAGAAAAAATATATAAATAAAAACAATTGATGGTAATGTGCTCAAATAAGAAGATAACGAATATTTTAATGACTACAATGAAGCTGAAGGAGGATAATAATTAATACAACAATAATTTAGAATTTCTCGGAATTGAAGATTATATAAGAAGAAATGATAAGGAGAAAATATGTCACAAGAAGGAAAGTCAGAAGGATTTTTAAATAATGCTTATCAATAATGTTATATGCTATTAGTTAACAGAAAAGAAGAAGGAATCAAGAAGAAAATAAATATATAATTAAATGTAAACAGCAACAGTATGAAGAATCCCAAAAGTGTTTAGTATTAGTCGCTAATCGACTACTTATAATCTTTTTATTATAACGAATTGACCGTAGAAATGTTCCGGCAATAATTTTCCTGAGCAGGGATGATGTTCCCCTGGTCTCAGAAGGTGTAAGGATGGACAGCGGAGTTATGGACCCAAAAGTGGCCACCCAAACTGAACCACCGCACAGGATAGGGAAAAATGTTAGGGAAATTGAATATTTAAGGGATAATAATTATAAAATAGCGGAAAATAGTGATATTAGATTCCAGAAGTATAGATGAAGAAAATAGAAGGAATATAGCAGACAGAAGCTTAATTGAGAAAGCGAATTTATAGAAGTAAATAGAAATATGTTAAAACAAGTTTTTTATGATTAGTGTGACCAGCCCTTATCAAGTAAAATGTGGAAGTACCACTACCCAGAGAATATAAATCATTGATGAATTTGCCTCCAAAAGGGAGAGAGAGAGAGAGAGTTGAGTAGGAAAACAGCAATTACCATTTAATCGAATAACAGGTATATAACCAGTCTGAAATGAAGGAAGATATTATGAAGATATAAAACAGGAATATTATGAAGATTGAAGAAGTCAACAATTTATTTTGGAAACAAGTAAAACGAAAATAAATTTGTTCTAGTGGGGGGGCTTTATGTAACGTTACATAACCCAGTCCCAAAAATGATAACTTAATCACCCCACCATAAAGGTCAGAAATGGGTATAATATACCTAGCTCTAGATTACTTTATACCACAAAACATTATAAACTATACTTAATTGATATAAAGTGTACAAAGTGAGTTATAGGGTACCCAGTGAGAAAATAAGTGATTTTAAAAGGAGCATCTCACAGACTTATGCTGTAGATGGAGAAACAATTGATTATAATAGTAGACTATATGATGCTACTGACCAATTATGTGTTTTGTTGGAATATTGTATAATTTGTATTGTGTAGGCAAATAAGATTTTGTACCTAGGTTTAATTTTATATTTAATAGAATAATTATGTTTGAATATAAGATAACCCAGGGTTAAATATAAAATAATAATAAAAATAAAATAATACTGTATGAGTAAAATGGCAGTAGAAAATAGTTGAGTGTAAGGATACTATAAGAAATTAATAAATAATATATAAACACAATTAAAGGAAATAAAAATATTAAAGACCTATATATAAAATTAAGATGAAATAATAGGAAAAACCTCAAATAAATCAAATTGGATAATAAACCAAATTTAAAAAGGATTATTTTTCTATAAATACGAAATAAATTTATAATAATTAAAAACAGCCTATATACTCAAAAGTATATAGATGCACCAAAAAAAATTATATAAAAATTATTGGTTACTAACAGTAACCACCTAACAAGATATGAATTAATTGTTAAAACGATTGAAAACCGTTCGTTTGAAAAAAAGTGGAATGCCATCAAAAATTTAATAAAACCCTTTCGGAAACAGTGCCAAATTGAATAAAAATTAACTAGTAGTATCCATCTTATGTTAGAACTCCTTCAGACATCAACTTTAACGTCCTTTACTCGATGAAAAATTGAAATAACCAATTACCAGATCAGGCCTAGTTGAACAGCACTTCGAGATTTTGGTGAGATTGTATCTTATAGACATTCAACGAAATTACAAAACAAGTATAACTCCAACACTAGAAACAGCACCATCCAAGTAAACACTTCGAGAAAAGAGGTAAAATAAACTTTATTAATAATTTTTAACCCAGAAATCCCCATGTCGAATCTTTGTGCAGTTCCAATATTTCGTAAATGATTTCATGTGTATAATAAAGACATAATCTGTACTCTAGTGGACAAATCCGGAACTACATACTTCGAAAAAAACAAAAAAATTCGAAATTTATATTTTTTCTCTTGTAAAGCGTAGTATATAATTATTCATTTCTGACCGTCTCATAACACAAAGAACTTACCCTTAACCCTGGGGAAATTAATAAATGAATTATTTATTGTTTAATGTCTAATCAAGGATAAAAAAATAATTTGTTATAATTCCAATGTTTACCTAATTAAATCGATCCAATGTGTTGTTGACATAAAAAATCGATTATAATATTTTTGTACTGGGAGAAGAGAAAATCAGTGTATTACATAAATAAATACTCTGAATATTTTATTATAAATAATAAAACGTGTATTCTTTCTTGTAGAGGGTAGTTGTTACAGATTTTCAGGAAGCCAAGAAGAGGACGAACCGCCGGGGAGTATCACCGAACAGTGGTGTTTGTTTAACCTAACATTTTGAGGCAGCTGTCAAAATCAGCTGACCTTATGAACAGCGAATATTTAAAAAAATAGTAATTGTATACTCCGGGGGTAATATCTTTGTTCCTACTCTCTCTCCTAACTAAGGTTAAACAACTTCATTAATCTCTCCCAAATCACACACACTCGATTTCAGTTTTTTTGGTAAAGCTCAAATTCAACTGCTTTGAACATTAGCAAATATAAACAATAAGTATTCATAAGAAACGATACTCGACGTTGGTATACAAGAGAGAAAGACGCGAGACGTTACAAATGGCGAACCCAACATTGGGGCTTATAAAATAAAGAATTAATTATAGTGACGATCGCAAAAGGAAAGCTTAACAAATAAATGATACTTTCGCTAATACCCGCGAGACGTTACAAAATGGCGCTCAACGTAAAAGGGCTGTAATCAGAAAAGAATTTTGAGATATTTAACAAAATAATATAACAAAAAACCTAATTATTGTCGGCAGTTATGAGAAAACAAGAAATGCATAATACCAGAGGCAGATCGAAGAAGAGGGCAGAAGAAAAGGAGAAGGAAGAAGGTGCACAGGAACGAGAGATAGAAATATTTAGACAGTGAAATGGAACAACCAATGGGTGATAAAGAAGAAACTGAAGCAATTATGAACACGGAAAAGGAAATAGTTGAAGAGGATGCCCAAGGGGACCAACTAGACAAAGCGGAAGCCAGAAGAGAACCAAATTGGCAAGACATGATGAGATTTATAGCCGAGAAATTTGATAAAATAGATGAAAACTCAAGGAAACAAAATGAAACTTTGAGCGAGAAATTTGATAAAATAGATGAAAATTTTAAGAAACAGGAGGAAAACTTGAAGCAAACCAATGAGGAAAATAAGGAGAATTTTAGGAAACAGGAGGAACAAAATAGACAAACCAATGAGAAAATAGATAGCATTCAGGAAAGTTTAGTCAAACAACTAAACGAAAAAATAGAGACCATTCATGGAAATATCAGACAAACCATGAATGAACAATATCACGAATTGAAGGAAACTATTAACGGACAAAGGGAATATATGAACACAAAATTTGAAGAAAGTAATAAAAATCAAAAACAAATTCATGAGAAGACTGAACTAATCAGTAACACACTTAGTTAAAAAGCAGATACATACAAAGGGGAGACAAATAAGCAAATGGACAGTAGTTTCAAGGATTTGGATGAAACATTAAACAGCACTTCAGAAGGTCTTAAAGTAAATCCAAATACAGAAGAAAGCAGGAAGAAAATAGAAATTAGAGAATACCAAGATGTAATATTCTCTGAAAATAAAAATAAACACAACAAAAAGGATATTCAAATCATGGAAGAGATTATCAAGAAAATAAGAAAAATAGGTAGAAAGAAAATATTGAATACGAAAGAAGAAGTGGAGATGAGGAAGGGTGGATTAATTAGTGCATTTAACTTCACCATTAATGAGCGAAGGGAGTTAAGTAAAAGTATGAATTATAGGAAAAACTTTATAAAAATGGCCAAGGTAAACCACCATAAAATAATAAAGAAGAACTTAAATAAATTTAAATATCACTTAAATATATCCACGATCGAAGAGTATCTGACAACATCAGCTATATCTTCAAGACGGAATATATCATTAAACATTTTGGTAAATCATCCAGAGGAAAGAGGGAATGGAAGGCTATTAAAAATGAGTGAATATGTTACATCAGAGAAGGTACAATACCTGTTAGTTAAAAAGGAACTAACAATGACGGAAGACCGGTACTTAAATGAAGGTTTCATAGCAGAAAAGTGGGAGAGCCAGTTGGTAAGAAGATTATCAAGGAGAGAATTAATTACGAACACCCCAGTAATCCGAGAAAATGGAGTACCTGAATTAATGGACCATGGTTAACCTAAATAATAACCAACCAGAAAAAAGGGGACTGAATTTTTGAAAACCGACCAAGCAACCCATTGGAAAGAAAAAACCCCAAAATTCCAAAAGCATGTAAGGACAACTTACTAAATATTTATTCAGGAACAATATGATTTAATAAAAAGTATGTAAGTACCACTTACTTTAAATATTTCGAAACGATATAATTTGAATTAACAAACAACAAACCACCAAGAAAAAGAGAACAGATGATTAAGTAATATTTATAAAGAACTCATTTAAAATGGAACGATAGAAAAAATATATAAATAAAAACAATTGATGGTAATGTGCTCAAATAAGAAGATAACGAATATTTTAATGACTACAATGAAGCTGAAGGAGGATAATAATTAATACAACAATAATTTAGAATTTCTCGGAATTGAAGATTATATAAGAAGAAATGATAAGGAGAAAATATGTCACAAGAAGGAAAGTCAGAAGGATTTTTAAATAATGCTTATCAATAATGTTATATGCTATTAGTTAACGGAAAAGAAGAAGGAATCAAGAAGAAAAGAAATATATAATTAAATGTAAACAGCAACAGTATGAAGAATCCCAAAAGTGTTTAGTATTAGTCGCTAATCGACTACTTATAATCTTTTTATTATAACGAATTGACCATAGAAATGTTCCGGCAATAATTTTCCTGAGCAGGGATGATGTTCCCCTGGTCTCAGAAGGTGTAAGGATGGACAGCGGAGTTATGGACCCAAAAGTGGCCACCCGAACTGAACCACCGCACAGGATAGGGAAAAATGTTAGGGAAATTGAATATTTAAGGGATAATAATTATAAAATAGCGTAAAATAGTGATATTAGATTCCAGAAGTATAGATGAAGAAAATAGAAGGAAGATAGCAGACAGAAGCTTAATTGAGAAAGCGAATTTATAGAAGTAAATAGAAATGTGTTAAAACAAGTTTTTTATGATTAGCGTGACCAGCCCTTATCAAGTAAAATGTGGAAGTACCACTACCCAGAGAATATAAATCATTGATGAATTTGCCTCCAAAAGGGAGAGAGAGAGAGAGAGAGAGAGAGAGAGGGAGAGAGAGAGAGAGAGAGAGAGAGAGTTGAGTAGGAAAACAGCAATTACCATTTAATCGAATAACAGGTATATAACCAGTCTGAAATGAAGGAAGATATTATGAAGATATAAAACAGGAATATTATGAAGATTGAAGAAGTCAACAATTTATTTTGGAAACAAGTAAAACGAAAATAAATTTGTTCTAGTGGGGGGGCTTTATGTAACGTTACATAACCCAGTCCCAAAAATGATAACTTAATCACCCCACCATAAAGGTCAGAAATGGGTATAATATACCTAGCTCTAGATTACTTTATACCACAAAACATTATAAACTATACTTAATTGATATAAAGTGTACAAAGTGAGTTATAGGGTACCCAGTGAGAAAATAAGTGATTTTAAAAGAAGCATCTCACAGACTTACGCTGTAGATGGAGAAACAATTGATTATAATAGTAGACTATATGCTACTGACCAATTATGTGTTTTGTTGGAATATTGTATAATTTGTATTGTGTAGGCAAATAAGATTTTGTACCTAGGTTTAATTTTATATTTAATGGAATAATTATGTTTGATATAAGATAACCCAGGGTTAAATATAAAATAATAATAAAAATAAAATAATACTGTATGAGTAAAATGGCAGTAGAAAATAGTTGAGTGTAAGGATACTATAAGAAATTAATAAATAATATATAAACACAATTAAAGGAAATAAAAATATTAAAGACCTATATATAAAATTAAGATGAAATAAAAGGAAAAACCTCAAATAAATCAAATTGGATAATAAACCAAATTTAAAAAGGATTATTTTTCTATAAATACGAAATAAATTTATAATAATTAAGAACAGCCTATATACTCAACAGTATATAGATGCACCAATAAAAAATTATATAAAAATTATTGGTTACTAACAGTAACCACCTAACAAGATATTAATTGTTAAAACGATTGAAAACCGTTCGTTTGAAAAAAAGTGGAATGCCATCAAAAATTTAATAAAACCCTTTCGGAAACGGTGCCAAACTGAATAAAAATTAACTAGTAGTATCCATCTTATGTTAGAACTCCTTCAGATATCAACTTTAACGTCCTTTACTCGATGAAAAATTGAAATAACCAATTACCAGATCAGGCCTAGTTGAACAGCACTTCGAGATTTTGGTGAGATTGTATCTTATAGACATTCAACGAAATTACAAAACAAGTATAACTCCAACACTAGAAACAGCACCATCCAAGTAAACACTTCGAGAAAAGAGGTAAAATAAACTTTATTAATAATTTTTAACCCAGAAATCCCCATGTCGAATCTTTGTGCAGTTCCAATATTTCGTAAATGATTTCATGTGTATAATAAAGACATAATCTGTACTCTAGTGGACAAATCCGGAACTACATACTTCGAAAAAAAAAAAAAAATTCGAAATTTATATTTTTTCTCTTGTAAAGCGTAGTATATAATTATTCATTTCTGACCGTCTCATAACACAAAGAACTTACCCTTAACCCTGGGGAAATTAATAAATGAATTATTTATTGTTTAATGTCTAATCAAGGATAAAAAAATAATTTGTTATAATTCCAATGTTTACCTAATTAAATCAATCCAATTTTTCTGTGTTGTTGACAGAAAAAATCAATTATAATATTTTTGTACTGGGAGAAGAGAAAATCAGTGTATTACATAAATAAATACTCTGAATATTTTATTATAAATAATAAAACGTGTATTCTTTCTTGTAGAGGGTAGTTGTTACAGATTTTCAGGAAGCCAAGAAGAGGACAAACCGCTGGGGAGTATCACCGAACAGTGGTGTTTGTTTAACCTAACATTTTGAGGCAGCTGTCAAAATCAGCTGGTCTTATGAACAGCGAATATTTAAAAAAAAAGTAATTGTATACTCCGGGGGTAATATCTTTGTTCCTACTCTCTCTCCTAACTAAGGTTAAACAACTTATTAATCTCTCCCAAATCACACACACTCGATTTCAGTTTTATTTGGTAAAGCTCAAATTCAACTGCTTTGAACATTAGCAAATATAAACAATAAGTATTCCTAAGAAACGATACTCTACGTTGGTATACAAGAGAGAAAAACGCGAGACGTTACAAATGGCGAACCCAACATTGGGGCTTATAAAATAAAGAATTAATTATAGTGACGATCGTAAAAGGAAAGCTTAACAAATAAACGATACTTTCGCTAATACCCGCGAGACGTTACAAAATGGCGCTCAACGTAAAAGGGCTGTAATTAGAAAAGAATTTTGAGATATTTAACAAAATAATATAACAAAAAACCTAATTATCGTCGGCAGTTATGAGAAAACAAGAAATGCATAATACCAGAGGCAGATCGAAGAAGAGGGCAGAAGAAAAGGAGAAGGAAGAAGGTGGACAGGAATGAGATATAGAAATATTTAGACAGTGAAATGGAACAACCAATGGGTGATAAAGAAGAAACTGAAGCAATTATGAACACGGAAAAGGAAATAGTTGAAGAGGATGCCCAAGGGGACCAACTAGACAAAGCAGAAGCCAGAAGAGAACCAAATTGGCAAGACATGATGAGATTTATAGCCGAGAAATTTGATAAAATAGATGAAAACACAAGGAAACAAAATGAAACTTTGAGCGAGAAATTTGATAAAATAGATGAAAATTTTAAGAAACAGGAGGAAAACTTGAAGCAAACCAATGAAGAAAATAAGGAGAATTTTAGGAAACAGGAGGAACAAAATAGACAAACCAATGAGAAAATAGATAGCATTCAGGAAAGTTTAGTCAAACAACTAAACGAAAAAATAGAGACCATTCATGGAAATATCAGACAAACCATGAATGAACAATATCACGAATTGAAGGAAACTATTAACGGACAAAGGGAATATATGAACACAAAATTTGAAGAAAGTAATAAAAATCAAAAACAAATTCATGAGAAGACTGAACTAATCAGTAACACACTTAGTTAAAAAGCAGATACATACAAAGGGGAGACAAATAAGCAAATGGACAGTAGTTTCAAGGATTTGGATGAAACATTAAACAGCACTTCAGAAGGTCTTAAAGTAAATCCAAATACAGAAGAAAGCAGGAAGAAAATAGAAATTAGAGAATACCAAGATGTAATATTCTCTGAAAATAAAAATAAACACAACAAAAAGGATATTCAAATCATGGAAGAGATTATCAAGAAAATAAGAAAAATAGGTAGAAAGAAAATATTGAATACGAAAGAAGAAGTGGAGATGAGGAAGGGTGGATTAATTAGTGCATTTAACATCACCATTAATGAGCAAAGGGAGTTAAGTAAAAGTATGAATTATAGGAAAAACTTTATAAAAATGGCCAAGGTAAACCACCATAAAATAATAAAGAAGAACTTAAATAAATTTAAATATCACTTAAATATATCCACGATCGAAGAGTATCTGACAACATCAGCTATATCTTCAAGACGGAATATATCATTAAACATTTTGGTAAATCATCCAGAGGAAAGAGGGAATGGAAGGCTATTAAAAATGAGTGAATATGTTACATCAGAGAAGGTACAATACCTGTTAGTTAAAAAGGAACTAACAATGACGGAAGACCGGTACTTAAATGAAGGTTTCATAGCAGAAAAGTGGGAGACCCAGTTGGTAAGAAGATTATCAAGGAGAGAATTAATTACGAACACCCCAGTAATCCGAGAAAATGGAGTACCTGAATTAATGGACCATGGTTAACCTAAATAATAACCAACCAGAAAAAAGGGGACTGAATTTTTGAAAACCGACCAAGCAACCCATTGGAAAGAAAAAACCCCAAAATTCCAAAAGCATGTAAGGACAACTTACTAAATATTTATTCAGGAACAATATGATTTAATAAAAAGTATGTAAGTACCACTTACTTTAAATATTTCGAAACGATATAATTTGAATTAACAAACAACAAACCACCAAGAAAAAGAGAACAGATGATTAAGTAATATTTATAAAGAACTCATTTAAAATGGAACGATAGAAAAAATATATAAATAAAAACAATTGATGGTAATGTGCTCAAATAAGAAGATAACGAATATTTTAATGACTACAATGAAGCTGAAGGAGGATAATAATTAATACAACAATAATTTAGAATTTCTCGGAATTGAAGATTATATAAGAAGAAATGATAAGGAGAAAATATGTCACAAGAAGGAAAGTCAGAAGGATTTTTAAATAATGCTTATCAATAATGTTATATGCTATTAGTTAACGGAAAAGAAGAAGGAATCAAGAAGAAAAGAAATATATAATTAAATGTAAACAGCAACAGTATGAAGAATCCCAAAAGTGTTTAGTATTAGTCGCTAATCGACTACTTATAATCTTTTTATTATAACGAATTGACCATAGAAATGTTCCGGCAATAATTTTCCTGAGCAGGGATGATGTTCCCCTGGTCTCAGAAGGTGTAAGGATGGACAGCGGAGTTATGGACCCAAAAGTGGCCACCCGAACTGAACCACCGCACAGGATAGGGAAAAATGTTAGGGAAATTGAATATTTAAGGGATAATAATTATAAAATAGCGTAAAATAGTGATATTAGATTCCAGAAGTATAGATGAAGAAAATAGAAGGAAGATAGCAGACAGAAGCTTAATTGAGAAAGCGAATTTATAGAAGTAAATAGAAATGTGTTAAAACAAGTTTTTTATGATTAGCGTGACCAGCCCTTATCAAGTAAAATGTGGAAGTACCACTACCCAGAGAATATAAATCATTGATGAATTTGCCTCCAAAAGGGAGAGAGAGAGAGAGAGAGAGAGAGAGAGAGAGAGAGAGAGAGAGAGAGAGAGAGAGAGAGAGAGAGAGAGAGAGTTGAGTAGGAAAACAGCAATTACCATTTAATCGAATAACAGGTATATAACCAGTCTGAAATGAAGGAAGATATTATGAAGATATAAAACAGGAATATTATGAAGATTGAAGAAGTCAACAATTTATTTTGGAAACAAGTAAAACGAAAATAAATTTGTTCTAGTGGGGGGGCTTTATGTAACGTTACATAACCCAGTCCCAAAAATGATAACTTAATCACCCCACCATAAAGGTCAGAAATGGGTATAATATACCTAGCTCTAGATTACTTTATACCACAAAACATTATAAACTATACTTAATTGATATAAAGTGTACAAAGTGAGTTATAGGGTACCCAGTGAGAAAATAAGTGATTTTAAAAGAAGCATCTCACAGACTTACGCTGTAGATGGAGAAACAATTGATTATAATAGTAGACTATATGCTACTGACCAATTATGTGTTTTGTTGGAATATTGTATAATTTGTATTGTGTAGGCAAATAAGATTTTGTACCTAGGTTTAATTTTATATTTAATGGAATAATTATGTTTGATATAAGATAACCCAGGGTTAAATATAAAATAATAATAAAAATAAAATAATACTGTATGAGTAAAATGGCAGTAGAAAATAGTTGAGTGTAAGGATACTATAAGAAATTAATAAATAATATATAAACACAATTAAAGGAAATAAAAATATTAAAGACCTATATATAAAATTAAGATGAAATAAAAGGAAAAACCTCAAATAAATCAAATTGGATAATAAACCAAATTTAAAAAGGATTATTTTTCTATAAATACGAAATAAATTTATAATAATTAAAAACAGCCTATATACTCAACAGTATATAGATGCACCAATAAAAAATTATATAAAAATTATTGGTTACTAACAGTAACCACCTAACAAGATATTAATTGTTAAAACGATTGAAAACCGTTCGTTTGAAAAAAAGTGGAATGCCATCAAAAATTTAATAAAACCCTTTCGGAAACGGTGCCAAATTGAATAAAAATTAACTAGTAGTATCCATCTTATGTTAGAACTCCTTCAGATATCAACTTTAACGTCCTTTACTCGATGAAAAATTGAAATAACCAATTACCAGATCAGGCCTAGTTGAACAGCACTTCGAGATTTTGGTGAGATTGTATCTTATAGACATTCAACGAAATTACAAAACAAGTATAACTCCAACACTAGAAACAGCACCATCCAAGTAAACACTTCGAGAAAAGAGGTAAAATAAACTTTATTAATAATTTTTAACCCAGAAATCCCCATGTCGAATCTTTGTGCAGTTCCAATATTTTGTAAATGATTTCATGTGTATAATAAAGACATAATCTGTACTCTAGTGGACAAATCCGGAACTACATACTTCGAAAAAAACAAAAAAATTCGAAATTTATATTTTTTCTCTTGTAAAGCGTAGTATATAATTATTCATTTCTGACCGTCTCATAACACAAAGAACTTACCCTTAACCCTGGGGAAATTAATAAATGAATTATTTATTGTTTAATGTCTAATCAAGGATAAAAAAATAATTTGTTATAATTCCAATGTTTACCTAATTAAATCAATCCAATTTTTCTGTGTTGTTGACAGAAAAAATCAATTATAATATTTTTGTACTGGGAGAAGAGAAAATCAGTGTATTACATAAATAAATACTCTGAATATTTTATTATAAATAATAAAACGTGTATTCTTTCTTGTAGAGGGTAGTTGTTACAGATTTTCAGGAAGCCAAGAAGAGGACAAACCGCTGGGGAGTATCACCGAACAGTGGTGTTTGTTTAACCTAACATTTTGAGGCAGCTGTCAAAATCAGCTGGTCTTATGAACAGCGAATATTTAAAAAAAAAGTAATTGTATACTCCGGGGGTAATATCTTTGTTCCTACTCTCTCTCCTAACTAAGGTTAAACAACTTATTAATCTCTCCCAAATCACACACACTCGATTTCAGTTTTATTTGGTAAAGCTCAAATTCAACTGCTTTGAACATTAGCAAATATAAACAATAAGTATTCCTAAGAAACGATACTCTACGTTGGTATACAAGAGAGAAAAACGCGAGACGTTACAAATGGCGAACCCAACATTGGGGCTTATAAAATAAAGAATTAATTATAGTGACGATCGTAAAAGGAAAGCTTAACAAATAAACGATACTTTCGCTAATACCCGCGAGACGTTACAAAATGGCGCTCAACGTAAAAGGGCTGTAATTAGAAAAGAATTTTGAGATATTTAACAAAATAATATAACAAAAAACCTAATTATCGTCGGCAGTTATGAGAAAACAAGAAATGCATAATACCAGAGGCAGATCGAAGAAGAGGGCAGAAGAAAAGGAGAAGGAAGAAGGTGGACAGGAATGAGATATAGAAATATTTAGACAGTGAAATGGAACAACCAATGGGTGATAAAGAAGAAACTGAAGCAATTATGAACACGGAAAAGGAAATAGTTGAAGAGGATGCCCAAGGGGACCAACTAGACAAAGCAGAAGCCAGAAGAGAACCAAATTGGCAAGACATGATGAGATTTATAGCCGAGAAATTTGATAAAATAGATGAAAACACAAGGAAACAAAATGAAACTTTGAGCGAGAAATTTGATAAAATAGATGAAAATTTTAAGAAACAGGAGGAAAACTTGAAGCAAACCAATGAGGAAAATAAGGAGAATTTTAGGAAACAGGAGGAACAAAATAAATGAGAAAATAGATAGCATTCAGGAAAGTTTAGTCAAACAACTAAACGAAAAAATAGAGACCATTCATGGAAATATCAGACAAACCATGAATGAACAATATCACGAATTGAAAGAAACTATTAACGGACAAAGGGAATATATGAACGCAAAATTTGAAGAAAGTAATAAAAATCAAAAACAAATTCATGAGAAGATTGAACTAATCAGTAACACACTTAGTTAAAAAGCAGATACATACAAAGGGGAGACAAATAAGCAAATGGACAGTAGTTTCAAGGATTTGGATGAAACATTAAACAGCACTTCAAAAGGTCTTAAAGTAAATCCAAATACAGAAGAAAGCAGGAAGAAAATAGAAATTAGAGAATACCAAGATGTAATATTCTCTGAAAATAAAAATAAACACAACAAAAAGGATATTCAAATCGTGGAAGAGATTATCAAGAAAATAAGAAAAATAGGTAGAAAGAAAATATTGAATACGAAAGAAGAAGTGGAGATGAGGAAGGGTGGATTAATTAGTGCATTTAACATCACCATTAATGAGCGAAGGGAGTTAAGTAAAAGTATGAATTATAGGAAAAACTTTATAAAAATGGCCAAGGTAAACCACCACAAAATAATAAAGAAGAACTTAAATAAATTTAAATATCACTTAAATATATCCACGATCGAAGAGTATCTGACAACATCAGCTATATCTTCAAGACGGAATATATCATTAAACATTTTGGTAAATCATCCAGAGGAAAGAGGGAATGGAAGGCTATTAAAAATGAGTGAATATGTTACATCAGAGAAGGTACAATACCTGTTAGTTAAAAAGGAACTAACAATGACGGAAGACCGGTACTTAAATGAAGGTTTCATAGCAGAAAAGTGGGAGAGCCAGTTGGTAAGAAGATTATCAAGGAGAGAATTAATTACGAACACCCCAGTAATTCGAGAAAATGGAGTACCTGAATTAATGGACCATGGTTAACCTAAATAATAACCAACCAGAAAAAAGGGGACTGAATTTTTGAAAACCGACCAAGCAACCCATTGGAAAGAAAAAACCCCAAAATTCCAAAAGCATGTAAGGACAACTTACTAAATATTTATTCAGGAACAATATGATTTAATAAAAAGTATGTAAGTACCACTTACTTTAAATATTTCGAAACGATATAATTTCAATTACAAACAACAAACCACCAAGAAAAAGAGAACAGATGATTAAGTAATATTTATAAAGAACTCATTTAAAATGGAACGATAGAAAAAATATATAAATAAAAACAATTGATGGTAATGTGCTCAAATAAGAAGATAACGAATATTTTAATGACTACAATGAAGCTGAAGGAGGATAATAATTAATACAACAATAATTTAGAATTTCTCGGAATTGAAGATTATATAAGAAGAAATGATAAGGAGAAAATATGTCACAAGAAGGAAAGTCAGAAGGATTTTTAAATAATGCTTATCAATAATGTTATATGCTATTAGTTAACGGAAAAGAAGAAGGAATCAAGAAGAAAAGAAATATATAATTAAATGTAAACAGCAACAGTATGAAGAATCCCAAAAGTGTTTAGTATTAGTCGCTAATCGACTACTTATAATCTTTTTATTATAACGAATTGACCGTAGAAATGTTCCGGCAATAATTTTCCTGAGCAGGGATGATGTTCCCCTGGTCTCAGAAGGTGTAAGGATGGACAGCGGAGTTATGGACCCAAAAGTGGCCACCCGAACTGAACCACCGCACAGGATAGGGAAAAATGTTAGGGAAATTGAATATTTAAGGGATAATAATTATAAAATAGCGGAAAATAGTGATATTAGATTCCAGAAGTATAGATGAAGAAAATAGAAGGAAGATAGCAGACAGAAGCTTAATTGAGAAAGCGAATTTATAGAAGTAAATAGAAATGTGTTAAAACAAGTTTTTTATGATTAGCGTGACCAGCCCTTATCAAGTAAAATGTGGAAGTACCACTACCCAGAGAATATAAATCATTGATGAATTTGCCTCCAAAAGGGAGAGAGAGAGAGAGAGTTGAGTAGGAAAACAGCAATTACCATTTAATCGAATAACAGGTATATAACCAGTCTGAAATGAAGGAAGATATTATGAAGATATAAAACAGGAATATTATGAAGATTGAAGAAGTCAACAATTTATTTTGGAAACAAGTAAAACGAAAATAAATTTGTTCTAGTGGGGGGGCTTTATGTAACGTTACATAACCCAGTCCCAAAAATGATAACTTAATCACCCCACCATAAAGGTCAGAAATGGGTATAATATACCTAGCTCTAGATTACTTTATACCACAAAACATTATAAACTATACTTAATTGATCTAAAGTGTACAAAGTGAGTTATAGGGTACCCAGTGAGAAAATAAGTGATTTTAAAAGAAGCATCTCACAGACTTACGCTGTAGATGGAGAAACAATTGATTATAATAGTAGACTATATGCTACTGACCAATTATGTGTTTTGTTGGAATATTGTATAATTTGTATTGTGTAGGCAAATAAGATTTTGTACCTAGGTTTAATTTTATATTTAATAGAATAATTATGTTTGAATATAAGATAACCCAGGGTTAAATATAAAATAATAATAAAAATAAAATAATACTGTATGAGTAAAATGGCAGTAGAAAATAGTTGAGTGTAAGGATACTATAAGAAATTAATAAATAATATATAAATACAATTAAAGGAAATAAAAATATTAAAGACCTGTATATAAAATTAACATGAAATAAAAGGAAAAACCTCAAATAAATCAAATTGGATAATAAACCAAATTTAAAAAGGATTATTTTTCTATAAATACGAAATAAATTTATAATAATTAAAAACAGCCTATACACTCAAAAGTATATAGATGCACCAATAAAAAATTATTGGTTACTAACAGTAACCACCTAACAAGATATGAATTAATTGTTAAAACGATTGAAAACCGTTCATTTGAAAAAAAGTGGAATGCCATCAAAAATTTAATAAAACCCTTTCGGAAACAGTGCCAAATTGAATAAAAATTAACTAGCAGTATCCATCTTATGTTAGAACTCCTTCAGATATCAACTTTAACGTCCTTTACTCGATGAAAAATTGAAATAACCAATTACCAGATCAGGCCTAGTTGAAAAGCACTTTGAGATTTTGGTGAGATTGTATCTTATAGACATTCAACGAAATTACAAAACAACTATAACTCCAACACTAGAAACAGCACCATCCAAGTAAACACTTCGAGAAAAGAGGTAAAATAAACTTTATTAATAATTTTTAACCAAGAAATCCTCACTTTTCTTTTATAAAATTGCTAAACTGCTATAATTGTTATTATTTAGACACAGCTTTTTGTCATCACTGACATCCTCAGGTCTTAAACAATGTTTAACATTGTTTAAGACCTGAGGATGTCAGTGATGACAAAAAGCTTTGTCTAAATAATAACAATTATAGCAGTTTAGCAATTTTATAAAAGAAAAGTAAGGATGGCTGCTAATTTAAACAATACGAACAAGAAATCCTCATGTCGAATCTTTGTGCAGTTCCAATATTTCGTAAATGATTTCATGTGTATAATAAAGACATAATCTGTACTCTAGCGGACAAATCCAGAACTACATACTACGAAAAACAAAAAAATTCTAAATTTATATTTTTTCTCTTGTAAAGCGTAGTATATAATTATTCATTTCTGACCGTCTCATAACACAAAGAACTTACACTTAACCCTGGGGAAATTAATAAATGAATTATTTATTGTTTAATGTCTAATCAAGGATAAAAAAATAATTTGTTATAATTCCAATGTTTACCTAATTAAATCGATCCAATGTGTTGTTGACAGAAAAAATCGATTATAATATTTTTGTACTGGGAGAAGAGAAAATCAGTGTATTACATAAATAAATACTCTGAATATTTTATTATAAATAATAAAACGTGTATTCTTTCTTGTAGAGGGTAGTTGTTACAGATTTTCAGGAAGCCAAGAAGAGGACGAACCGCCGGGGAGTATCACCGAACAGTGGTGTTTGTTTAACCTAACATTTTGAGGCAGCTGTCAAAATCAGCTGGTCTTATGAACAGCGAATATTTAAAAAAAAAGTAATTGTATACTCCGGGGGTAATATCTTTGTTCCTACTCTCTCTCCTAACTAAGGTTAAACAACTTCATTAATCTCTCCCAAATCACACACACTCGATTTCAGTTTTTTTGGTAAAGCTCAAATTCAACTGCTTTGAACATTAGCAAATATAAACAATAAGTATTCATAAGAAACGATACTCGACGTTGGTATACAAGAGAGAAAGACGCGAGACGTTACAAATGGCGAACCCAACATTGGGGCTTATAAAATAAAGAATTAATTATAGTGACGATCGCAAAAGGAAAGCTTAACAAATAAACGATACTTTCGCTAATACCCGTGAGACGTTACAAAATAGCGCTCAACGTAAAAGGGCTGTAATTAGAAAAGAATTTTGAGATATTTAACAAAATAATATAACAAAAAACCTAATTATCGTCAGCAGTTATGAGAAAACAAGAAATGCATAATACCAGAGGCAGATCGAAGAAGAGGGCAGAAGAAAAGGAGAAGGAAGAAGGTGGACAGGAATGAGAGATAGAAATATTTAGACAGTGAAATGGAACAACCAATGGGTGATAAAGAAGAAACTGAAGCAATTATGAACACGGAAAAGGAAATAGTTGAAGAGGATGCCCAAGGGGACCAACTAGACAAAGCGGAAGCCAGAAGAGAACCAAATTGGCAAGACATGATGAGATTTATAGCCGAGAAATTTGATAAAATAGATGAAAACTCAAGGAAACAAAATGAAACTTTGAGCGAGAAATTTGATAAAATAGATGAAAATTTTAAGAAACAGGAGGAAAACTTGAAGCAAACCAATGAGGAAAATAAGGAGAATTTTAGGAAACAGGAGGAACAAAATAGACAAACCAATGAGAAAATAGATAGCATTCAGGAAATTTTAGTCAAACAACTAAACGAAAAAATAGAGACCATTCATGGAAATATCAGACAAACCATGAATGAACAATATCACGAATTGAAAGAAACTATTAACGGACAAAGGGAATATATGAACGCAAAATTTGAAGAAAGTAATAAAAATCAAAAACAAATTCATGAGAAGATTGAACTAATCAGTAACACACTTAGTTAAAAAGCAGATACATACAAAGGGGAGACAAATAAGCAAATGGACAGTAGTTTCAAGGATTTGGATGAAACATTAAACAGCACTTCAGAAGGTCTTAAAGTAAATCCAAATACAGAAGAAAGCAGGAAGAAAAAAGAAATTAGAGAATACCAAGATGTAATATTCTATGAAAATAAAAATAACCACAACAAAAAGGATATTCAAATCATGGAAGAGATTATCAAGAAAATAAGAAAAATAGGTAGAAAGAAAATATTGAATACGAAAGAAGAAGTGGAGATGAGGAAGGGTGGATTAATTAGTGCATTTAACATCACCATTAATGAGCGAATGGAGTTAAGTAAAAGTATGAATTATAGGAAAAACTTTATAAAAATGGCCAAGGTAAACCACCATAAAATAATAAAGAACTTAAATAAATTTAAATATCACTTAAATATATCCACGATCGAAGAGTATCTGACAACATCAGCTATATCTTCAAGACGGAATATATCATTAAACATTTTGGTAAATCATCCAGAGGAAAGAGGGAATGGAAGGCTATTAAAAATGAGTGAATATGTTACATCAGAGAAGGTACAATACCTGTTAGTTAAAAAGGAACTAACAATGACGGAAGACCGGTACTTAAATGAAGGTTTCATAGCAGAAAAGTGGGAGAGCCAGTTGGTAAGAAGATTATCAAGGAGAGAATTAATTACGAACACCCCAGTAATCCGAGAAAATGGAGTAACTGAATTAATGGACCATGGTTAACCTAAATAATAACCAACCAGAAAAAAGGGGACTGAATTTTTGAAAACCGACCAAGCAACCCATTGGAAAGAAAAAACCCCAAAATTCCAAAAGCATGTAAGGACAACTTACTAAATATTTATTCAGGAACAATATGATTTAATAAAAAGTATGTAAGTACCACTTACTTTAAATATTTCGAAACGATATAATTTGAATTAACAAACAACAAACCACCAAGAAAAAGAGAACAGATGATTAAGTAATATTTATAAAGAACTCATTTAAAATGGAACGATAGAAAAAATATATAAATAAAAACAATTGATGGTAATGTGCTCAAATAAGAAGATAACGAATATTTTAATGACTACAATGAAGCTGAAGGAGGATAATAATTAATACAACAATAATTTAGAATTTCTCGGAATTGAAGATTATATAAGAAGAAATGATAAGGAGAAAATATGTCACAAGAAGGAAAGTCAGAAGGATTTTTAAACAATGCTTATCAATAATGTTATATGCTATTAGTTAACGGAAAAGAAGACGGAATCAAGAAGAAAAGAAATATATAATTAAATGTAAACAGCAACAGTATGAAGAATCCCAAAAGTGTTTAGTATTAGTCGCTAATCGACTACTTATAATCTTTTTATTATAACGAATTGACCGTAGAAATGTTCCGGCAATAATTTTCCTGAGCAGGGATGATGTTCCCCTGGTCTCAGAAGGTGTAAGGATGGACAGCGGAGTTATGGACCCAAAAGTGGCCACCCGAACTGAACCACCGCACAGGATAGGGAAAAATGTTAGGGAAATTGAATATTTAAGGGATAATAATTATAAAATAGCGGAAAATAGTGATATTAGATTCCAGAAGTATAGATGAAGAAAATAGAAGGAAGATAGCAGACAGAAGCTTAATTGAGAAAGCGAATTTATAGAAGTAAATAGAAATGTGTTAAAACAAGTTTTTTATGATTAGCGTGACCAGCCCTTATCAAGTAAAATGTGGAAGTACCACTACCCAGAGAATATAAATCATTGATGAATTTGCCTCCAAAAGGGAGAGAGAGAGAGAGAGTTGAGTAGGAAAACAGCAATTACCATTTAATCGAATAACAGGTATATAACCAGTCTGAAATGAAGGAAGATATTATGAAGATATAAAACAGGAATATTATGAAGATTGAAGAAGTCAACAATTTATTTTGGAAACAAGTAAAACGAAAATAAATTTGTTCTAGTGGGGGGGCTTTATGTAACGTTACATAACCCAGTCCCAAAAATGATAACTTAATCACCCCACCATAAAGGTCAGAAATGGGTATAATATACCTAGCTCTAGATTACTTTATACCACAAAACATTATAAACTATACTTAATTGATATAAAGTGTACAAAGTGAGTTATAGGGTACCCAGTGAGAAAATAAGTGATTTTAAAAGAAGCATCTCACAGACTTACGCTGTAGATGGAGAAACAATTGATTATAATAGTAGACTATATGCTACTGACCAATTATGTGTTTTGTTGGAATATTGTATAATTTGTATTGTGTAGGCAAATAAGATTTTGTACCTAGGTTTAATTTTATATTTAATAGAATAATTATGTTTGAATATAAGATAACCCAGGGTTAAATATAAAATAATAATAAAAATAAAATAATACTGTATGAGTAAAATGGCAGTAGAAAATAGTTGAGTGTAAGGATACTATAAGAAATTAATAAATAATATATAAATACAATTAAAGGAAATAAAAATATTAAAGACCTGTATATAAAATTAAGATGAAATAAAAGGAAAAACCTCAAAGAAATCAAATTGGATAATAAACCAAATTTAAAAAGGATTATTTTTCTATAAATACGAAATAAATTTATAATAATTAAAAACAGCCTATACACTCAAAAGTATATAGATGCACCAATAAAAAATTATTGGTTACTAACAGTAACCACCTAACAAGATATGAATTAATTGTTAAAACGATTGAAAACCGTTCGTTTGAAAAAAAGTGGAATGCCATCAAAAATTTAATAAAACCCTTTCGGAAACAGTGCCAAATTAAATAAAAATTAACTAGTAGTATCCATCTTATGTTAGAACTCCTTCAGATATCAACTTTAACGTCCTTTACTCGATGAAAAATTGAAATAACCAATTACCAGATCAGGCCTAGTTGAACAGCACTTCGAGATTTTGGTGAGATTGTATCTTATAGACATTCAACGAAATTACAAAACAAGTATAACTCCAACACTAGAAACAGCACCATCCAAGTAAACACTTCGAGAAAAGAGGTAAAATAAACTTTATTAATAATTTTTAACCAAGAAATCCTCATGTCGAATCTTTGTGCAGTTCCAATATTTCGTAAATGATTTCATGTGTATAATAAAGACATAATCTGTACTCTAGTGGACAAATCCGGAACTACATACTTCGAAAAAAACAAAAAAATTCTAAATTTATATTTTTTCTCTTGTAAAGCGTAGTATATAATTATTCATTTCTGACCGTCTCATAACACAAAGAACTTACCCTTAACCCTGGGGAAATTAATAAATGAATTATTTATTGTTTAATGTCTAATCAAGGATAAAAAAATAATTTGTTATAATTCCAATGTTTACCTAATTAAATCAATCCAATTTTTCTGTGTTGTTGACAGAAAAAATCAATTATAATATTTTTGTACTGGGAGAAGAGAAAATCAGTGTATTACATAAATAAATACTCTGAATATTTTATTATAAATAATAAAACGTGTATTCTTTCTTGTAGAGGGTAGTTGTTACAGATTTTCAGGAAGCCAAGAAGAGGACGAACCGCCGGGGAGTATCACCGAACAGTGGTGTTTGTTTAACCTAACATTTTGAGGCAGCTGTCAAAATCAGCTGGTCTTATGAACAGCGAATATTTAAAAAAAAAGTAATTGTATACTCCGGGGGTAATATCTTTGTTCCTACTCTCTCTCCTAACTAAGGTTAAACAACTTATTAATCTCTCCCAAATCACACACACTCGATTTCAGTTTTTTTGGTAAAGCTCAAATTCAACTGCTTTGAACATTAGAAAATATAAACAATAGGTATTCATAAGAAACGATACTCTACGTTGGTATACAAGAGAGAAAGACGCGAGACGTTACAAATGGCGAACCCAACATTGGGGCTTATAAAATAAAGAATTAATTATAGTGACGATCGTAAAAGGAAAGCTTAACAAATAAACGATACTTTCGCTAATACCCGCGAGACGTTACAAAATGGCGCTCAACGTAAAAGGGCTGTAATTAGAAAAGAATTTTGAGATATTTAACAAAATAATATAACAAAAAACCTAATTATCGTCAGCAGTTATGAGAAAACAAGAAATGCATAATACCAGAGGCAGATCGAAGAAGAGGGCAGAAGAAAAGGAGAAGGAAGAAGGTGGACAGGAATGAGAGATAGAAATATTTAGACAGTGAAATGGAACAACCAATGGGTGATAAAGAAGAAACTGAAGCAATTATGAACACGGAAAAGGAAATAGTTGAAGAGGATGCCCAAGGGGACCAACTAGACAAAGCAGAAGCCAGAAGAGAATCAAATTGGCAAGACATGATGAGATTTATAGCCGAGAAATTTGATAAAATAGATGAAAACTCAAGGAAACAAAATGAAACTTTGAGCGAGAAATTTGATAAAATAGATGAAAATTTTAAGAAACAGGAGGAAAACTTGAAGCAAACCAATGAGGAAAATAAGGAGAATTTTAGGAAACAGGAGGAACAAAATAGACAAACCAATGAGAAAATAGATAGCATTCAGGAAATTTTAGTCAAACAACTAAACGAAAAAATAGAGACCATTCATGGAAATATCAGACAAACCATGAATGAACAATATCACGAATTGAAAGAAACTATTAACGGACAAAGGGAATATATGAACGCAAAATTTGAAGAAAGTAATAAAAATCAAAAACAAATTCATGAGAAGATTGAACTAATCAGTAACACACTTAGTTAAAAAGCAGATACATACAAAGGGGAGACAAATAAGCAAATGGACAGTAGTTTCAAGGATTTGGATGAAACATTAAACAGCACTTCAGAAGGTCTTAAAGTAAATCCAAATACAGAAGAAAGCAGGAAGAAAAAAGAAATTAGAGAATACCAAGATGTAATATTCTATGAAAATAAAAATAACCACAACAAAAAGGATATTCAAATCATGGAAGAGATTATCAAGAAAATAAGAAAAATAGGTAGAAAGAAAATATTGAATACGAAAGAAGAAGTGGAGATGAGGAAGGGTGGATTAATTAGTGCATTTAACATCACCATTAATGAGCGAATGGAGTTAAGTAAAAGTATGAATTATAGGAAAAACTTTATAAAAATGGCCAAGGTAAACCACCATAAAATAATAAAGAACTTAAATAAATTTAAATATCACTTAAATATATCCACGATCGAAGAGTATCTGACAACATCAGCTATATCTTCAAGACGGAATATATCATTAAACATTTTGGTAAATCATCCAGAGGAAAGAGGGAATGGAAGGCTATTAAAAATGAGTGAATATGTTACATCAGAGAAGGTACAATACCTGTTAGTTAAAAAGGAACTAACAATGACGGAAGACCGGTACTTAAATGAAGGTTTCATAGCAGAAAAGTGGGAGACCCAGTTGGTAAGAAGATTATCAAGGAGAGAATTAATTACGAACACCCCAGTAATCCGAGAAAATGGAGTAACTGAATTAATGGACCATGGTTAACCTAAATAATAACCAACCAGAAAAAAGGGGACTGAATTTTTGAAAACCGACCAAGCAACCCATTGGAAAGAAAAAACCCCAAAATTCCAAAAGCATGTAAGGACAACTTACTAAATATTTATTCAGGAACAATATGATTTAATAAAAAGTATGTAAGTACCACTTACTTTAAATATTTCGAAACGATATAATTTGAATTAACAAACAACAAACCACCAAGAAAAAGAGAACAGATGATTAAGTAATATTTATAAAGAACTCATTTAAAATGGAACGATAGAAAAAATATATAAATAAAAACAATTGATGGTAATGTGCTCAAATAAGAAGATAACGAATATTTTAATGACTACAATGAAGCTGAAGGAGGATAATAATTAATACAACAATAATTTAGAATTTCTCGGAATTGAAGATTATATAAGAAGAAATGATAAGGAGAAAATATGTCACAAGAAGGAAAGTCAGAAGGATTTTTAAACAATGCTTATCAATAATGTTATATGCTATTAGTTAACGGAAAAGAAGACGGAATCAAGAAGAAAAGAAATATATAATTAAATGTAAACAGCAACAGTATGAAGAATCCCAAAAGTGTTTAGTATTAGTCGCTAATCGACTACTTATAATCTTTTTATTATAACGAATTGACCGTAGAAATGTTCCGGCAATAATTTTCCTGAGCAGGGATGATGTTCCCCTGGTCTCAGAAGGTGTAAGGATGGACAGCGGAGTTATGGACCCAAAAGTGGCCACCCGAACTGAACCACCGCACAGGATAGGGAAAAATGTTAGGGAAATTGAATATTTAAGGGATAATAATTATAAAATAGCGGAAAATAGTGATATTAGATTCCAGAAGTATAGATGAAGAAAATAGAAGGAAGATAGCAGACAGAAGCTTAATTGAGAAAGCGAATTTATAGAAGTAAATAGAAATGTGTTAAAACAAGTTTTTTATGATTAGCGTGACCAGCCCTTATCAAGTAAAATGTGGAAGTACCACTACCCAGAGAATATAAATCATTGATGAATTTGCCTCCAAAAGGGAGAGAGAGAGAGAGAGTTGAGTAGGAAAACAGCAATTACCATTTAATCGAATAACAGGTATATAACCAGTCTGAAATGAAGGAAGATATTATGAAGATATAAAACAGGAATATTATGAAGATTGAAGAAGTCAACAATTTATTTTGGAAACAAGTAAAACGAAAATAAATTTGTTCTAGTGGGGGGGCTTTATGTAACGTTACATAACCCAGTCCCAAAAATGATAACTTAATCACCCCACCATAAAGGTCAGAAATGGGTATAATATACCTAGCTCTAGATTACTTTATACCTCAAAACATTATAAACTATACTTAATTGATCTAAAGTGTACAAAGTGAGTTATAGGGTACCCAGTGAGAAAATAAGTGATTTTAAAAGAAGCATCTCACAGACTTACGCTGTAGATGGAGAAACAATTGATTATAATAGTAGACTATATGCTACTGACCAATTATGTGTTTTGTTGGAATATTGTATAATTTGTATTGTGTAGGCAAATAAGATTTTGTACCTAGGTTTAATTTTATATTTAATAGAATAATTATGTTTGAATATAAGATAACCCAGGGTTAAATATAAAATAATAATAAAAATAAAATAATACTGTATGAGTAAAATGGCAGTAGAAAATAGTTGAGTGTAAGGATACTATAAGAAATTAATAAATAATATATAAATACAATTAAAGGAAATAAAAATATTAAAGACCTGTATATAAAATTAAGATGAAATAAAAGGAAAAACCTCAAAGAAATCAAATTGGATAATAAACCAAATTTAAAAAGGATTATTTTTCTATAAATACGAAATAAATTTATAATAATTAAAAACAGCCTATACACTCAAAAGTATATAGATGCACCAATAAAAAATTATTGGTTCCTAACAGTAACCACCTAACAAGATATGAATTAATTGTTAAAACGATTGAAAACCGTTCATTTGAAAAAAAGTGGAATGCCATCAAAAATTTAATAAAACCCTTTCGGAAACAGTGCTAAATTGAATAAAAATTAACTAGCAGTATCCATCTTATGTTAGAACTCCTTCAGATATCAACTTTAACGTCCTTTACTCGATGAAAAATTGAAATAACCAATTACCAGATCAGGCCTAGTTGAACAGCACTTCGAGATTTTGGTGAGATTGTATCTTATAGACATTCAACGAAATTACAAAACAACTATAACTCCAACACTAGAAACAGCACCATCCAAGTAAACACTTCGAGAAAAGAGGTAAAATAAACTTTATTAATAATTTTTAACCAAGAAATCCTCATGTCGAATCTTTGTGCAGTTCCAATATTTCGTAAATGATTTCATGTGTATAATAAAGACATAATCTGTACTCTAGTGGACAAATCCGGAACTACATACTTCGAAAAAAACAAAAAAATTCTAAATTTATATTTTTTCTCTTGCAAAGCATAGTATATAATTATTCATTTCTGACCGTCTCATAACACAAAGAACTTACCCTTAACCCTGGGGAAATTAATAAATGAATTATTTATTGTTTAATGTCTAATCAAGGATAAAAAAATAATTTGTTATAATTCCAATGTTTACCTAATTAAATCAATCCAATTTTTCTGTGTTGTTGACAGAAAAAATCAATTATAATATTTTTGTACTGGGAGAAGAGAAAATCAGTGTATTACATAAATAAATACTCTGAATATTTTATTATAAATAATAAAACGTGTATTCTTTCATGTAGAGGGTAGTTGTTACAGATTTTCAGGAAGCCAAGAAGAGGACGAACCGCCGGGGAGTATCACCGAACAGTGGTGTTTGTTTAACCTAACATTTTGAGGCAGCTGTCAAAATCAGCTGGTCTTATGAACAGCGAATATTTAAAAAAAAAGTAATTGTATACTCCGGGGGTAATATCTTTGTTCCTACTCTCTCTCCTAACTAAGGTTAAACAACTTATTAATCTCTCCCAAATCACACACACTCAATTTCAGTTTTTTTGGTAAAGCTCAAATTCAACTGCTTTGAACATTAGCAAATATAAACAATAAGTATTCCTAAGAAACGATACTCTACGTTGGTATACAAGAGAGAAAAACGCGAGACGTTACAAATGGCGAATCCAACATTGGGGCTTATAAAATAAAGAATTAATTATAGTGACGATCATAAAAGGAAAGCTTAACAAATAAACGATACTTTCGCTAATACCCGCGAGACGTTACAAAATGGCGCTCAACGTAAAAGGGCTGTAATTAGAAAAGAATTTTGAGATATTCAACAAAATAATATAACAAAAAACCTAATTATCGTCGGCAGTTATGAGAAAACAAGAAATGCATAATACCAGAGGCAGATCGAAGAAGAGGGCAGAAGAAAAGGAGAAGGAAGAAGGTGGACAGGAATGAGAGATAGAAATATTTAGACAGTGAAATGGAACAACCAATGGGTGATAAAGAAGAAACTGAAGCAATTATGAACACGGAAAAGGAAATAGTTGAAGAGGATGCCCAAGGGGACCAACTAGAAAAAAGCGGAAGCCAGAAGAGAACCAAATTGGCAAGACAGGATGAGATTTATAGCCGAGAAATTTGATAAAATAGATGAAAACTCAAGGAAACAAAATGAAACTTTGAGCGAGAAATTTGATAAAATAGATGAAAATTTTAAGAAACAGGAGGAAAACATGAAGCAAACCAATGAGGAAAATAAGGAGAATTTTAGGAAACAGGAGGAACAAAATAGACAAACCAATGAGAAAATAGATAGCATTCAGGAAAGTTTAGTCAAACAACTAAACGAAAAAATAGAGACCATTCATGGAAATATCAGACAAACAAGACAAATGAACAATATCACGAATTGAAAGAAACTATTAACGGACAAAGGGAATATATGAACGCAAAATTTGAAGAAAGTAATAAAAATCAAAAACAAATTCATGAGAAGATTGAACTAATCAGTAACACACTTAGTTAAAAAGCAGATACATACAAAGGGGAGACAAATAAGCAAATGGACAGTAGTTTCAACGATTTGGATGAAACATTAAACAGCACTTCAGAAGGTCTTAAAGTAAATCCAAATACAGAAGAAAGCAGGAAGAAAATAGAAATTAGAGAATACCAAGATGTAATATTCTCTGAAAATAAAAATAACCACAACAAAAACGATATTCAAATCGTGGAAGAGATTATCAAGAAAATAAGAAAAATAGGTAGAAAGAACATATTGAATACGAAAGAAGAAGCGGAGATGAGGAAGGGTGGATTAATTAGTGCATTTAACATCACCATTAATGAGCGAAGGGAGTTAAGTAAAAGTATGAATTACAGGAAAAACTTTATAAAAATGGCCAAGGTAAACCACCATAAAATAATAAAGAAGAACTTAAATAAATTTAAATATCACTTAAATATATCCACGATCGAAGAGTATCTGACAACATCAGCTATATCTTCAAGACGGAATATATCATTAAACATTTTGGTAAATCATCCAGAGGAAAGACGGAATGGAAGGCTATTAAAAATGAGTGAATATGTTACATCAGAGAAGGTACAATACCTGTTAGTTAAAAAGGAACTAACAATGACGGAAGACCGGTACTTATATGAAGGTTTCATAGCAGAAAAGTGGGAGACCCAGTTGGTAAGAAGATTATCAAGGAGAGAATTAATTACGAACACCCCAGTAATCCGAGAAAATGGAGTACCTGAATTAATGGACCATGGTTAACCTAAATAATAACCAACCAGAAAAAAGGGGACTAAATTTTTGAAAACCGACCAAGCAACCGATTGGAAAGAAAAAACCCCAAAATTCCAAAAGCATGTAAGGACAACTTACTAAATATTTATTCAGGAACAATATGATTTAATAAAAAGTATGTAAGTACCACTTACTTTAAATATTTCGAAACGATATAATTTCAATTACAAAGAACAAACCACCAAGAAAAAGAGAACAGATGATTAAGTAATATTTATAAAGAACTCATTTAAAATGGAACGATAGAAAAAATATATAAATAAAAACAATTGATGGTAATGTGCTCAAATAAGAAGATAACGAATATTTTAATGACTACAATGAAGCTGAAGGAGGATAATAATTAATACAACAATAATTTAGAATTTCTCGGAATTGAAGATTATATAAGAAGAAATGATAAGGAGAAAATATGTCACAAGAAGGAAAGTCAGAAGGATTTTTAAATAATGCTTATCAATAATGTTATATGCTATTAGTTAACGGAAAAGAAGAAGGAATCAAGAAGAAAAGAAATATATAATTAAATGTAAACAGCAACAGTATGAAGAATCCCAAAAGTGTTTAGTATTAGTCGCTAATCGACTACTTATAATCTTTTTATTATAACGAATTGACCGTAGAAATGTTCCGGCAATAATTTTCCTGAGCAGGGATGATGTTCCCTGGTCTCAGAAGGTGTAAGGATGGACAGCGGAGTTATGGACCCAAAAGTGGCCACCCGAACTGAACCACCGCACAGTATAGGGAAAAATGTTAGGGAAATTGAATATTTAAGGGATAATAATTATAAAATAGCGGAAAATAGTGATATTAGATTCCAGAAGTATAGATGAAGAAAATAGAAGGAAGCTAGCAGACAGAAGCTTAATTGAGAAAGCGAATTTATAGAAGTAAATAGAAATGCGTTAAAACAAGTTTTTTATGATTAGTGTGACCAGCCCTTATCAAGTAAAATGTGGAAGTACCACTACCCAGAGAATATAAATCATTGATGAATTTGCCTCCAAAAGGGAGGGAGAGAGAGAGAGAGAGAGAGAGAGAGAGAGAGAGAGAGAGAGAGAGAGAGAGAGAGAGAGAGAGAGAGAGAGAGAGAGAGAGAGAGAGAGAGAGAGAGAGAGAGTTGAGTAGGAAAACAGCAATTACCATTTAATCCAATAACAGGTATATAACCAGTCTGAAATGAAGGAAGATATTATGAAGATATAAAACAGGAATATTATGAAGATTGAAGAAGTCAACAATTTATTTTGGAAACAAGTAAAACGAAAATAAATTTGTTCTAGTGGGGGGGGGGGCTTTATGTAACGTTACATAACCCAGTCCCAAAAATGATAACTTAATCACCCCACCATAAAGGTTAGAAATGGGTATAATATACCTAGCTCTAGATTACTTTATACCACAAAACATTATAAACTATACTTAATTGATATAAAGTGTACAAAGTGAGTTATAGGGTACCCAGTGAGAAAATAAGTGATTTTAAAAGGAGCATCTCACAGACTTATGCTGTAGATGGAGAAACAATTGATTATAATAGTAGACTATATGCTACTGACCAATTATGTGTTTTGTTGGAATATTGTATAATTTGTATTGTGTAGGCAAATAAGATTTTGTACCTAGGTTTAATTTTATATTTAATAGAATAATTATGTTTGAATATAAGATAACCCAGGGTTAAATATAAAATAATAATAAAAATAAAATAATACTGTATGAGTAAAATGGCAGTAGAAAATAGTTGAGTGTAAGGATACTATAACAAATTAATAAATAATATATAAATACAATTAAAGGAAATAAAAATATTAAAGACCTATATATAAAATTAAGATGAAATAAAAGGAAAAACCTCAAATAAATCAAATTGGATAATAAACCAAATTTAAAAAGGATTATTTTTCTATAAATACGAAATAAATTTATAATAATTAAAAACAGCCTATACACTCAAAAGTATATAGATGCACCAATAAAAAATTATTGGTTCCTAACAGTAACCACCTAACAAGATATGAATTAATTGTTAAAACGATTGAAAACCGTTCATTTGAAAAAAAGTGGAATGCCATCAAAAATTTAATAAAACCCTTTCGGAAACAGTGCTAAATTGAATAAAAATTAACTAGCAGTATCCATCTTATGTTAGAACTCCTTCAGATATCAACTTTAACGTCCTTTACTCGATGAAAAATTGAAATAACCAATTACCAGATCAGGCCTAGTTGAACAGCACTTCGAGATTTTGGTGAGATTGTATCTTATAGACATTCAACGAAATTACAAAACAACTATAACTCCAACACTAGAAACAGCACCATCCAAGTAAACACTTCGAGAAAAGAGGTAAAATAAACTTTATAATAATTTTTAACCAAGAAATCCTCATGTCGAATCTTTGTGCAGTTCCAATATTTCGTAAATGATTTCATGTGTATAATAAAGACATAATCTGTACTCTAGTGGACAAATCCGGAACTACATACTTCGAAAAAAACAAAAAAATTCTAAATTTATATTTTTTCTCTTGCAAAGCATAGTATATAATTATTCATTTCTGACCGTCTCATAACACAAAGAACTTACCCTTAACCCTGGGGAAATTAATAAATGAATTATTTATTGTTTAATGTCTAATCAAGGATAAAAAAATAATTTGTTATAATTCCAATGTTTACCTAATTAAATCAATCCAATTTTTCTGTGTTGTTGACAGAAAAAATCAATTATAATATTTTTGTACTGGGAGAAGAGAAAATCAGTGTATTACATAAATAAATACTCTGAATATTTTATTATAAATAATAAAACGTGTATTCTTTCATGTAGAGGGTAGTTGTTACAGATTTTCAGGAAGCCAAGAAGAGGACGAACCGCCGGGGAGTATCACCGAACAGTGGTGTTTGTTTAACCTAACATTTTGAGGCAGCTGTCAAAATCAGCTGGTCTTATGAACAGCGAATATTTAAAAAAAAAGTAATTGTATACTCCGGGGGTAATATCTTTGTTCCTACTCTCTCTCCTAACTAAGGTTAAACAACTTATTAATCTCTCCCAAATCACACACACTCAATTTCAGTTTTTTTGGTAAAGCTCAAATTCAACTGCTTTGAACATTAGCAAATATAAACAATAAGTATTCCTAAGAAACGATACTCTACGTTGGTATACAAGAGAGAAAAACGCGAGACGTTACAAATGGCGAATCCAACATTGGGGCTTATAAAATAAAGAATTAATTATAGTGACGATCATAAAAGGAAAGCTTAACAAATAAACGATACTTTCGCTAATACCCGCGAGACGTTACAAAATGGCGCTCAACGTAAAAGGGCTGTAATTAGAAAAGAATTTTGAGATATTCAACAAAATAATATAACAAAAAACCTAATTATCGTCGGCAGTTATGAGAAAACAAGAAATGCATAATACCAGAGGCAGATCGAAGAAGAGGGCAGAAGAAAAGGAGAAGGAAGAAGGTGGACAGGAATGAGAGATAGAAATATTTAGACAGTGAAATGGAACAACCAATGGGTGATAAAGAAGAAACTGAAGCAATTATGAACACGGAAAAGGAAATAGTTGAAGAGGATGCCCAAGGGGACCAACTAGAAAAAAGCGGAAGCCAGAAGAGAACCAAATTGGCAAGACAGGATGAGATTTATAGCCGAGAAATTTGATAAAATAGATGAAAACTCAAGGAAACAAAATGAAACTTTGAGCGAGAAATTTGATAAAATAGATGAAAATTTTAAGAAACAGGAGGAAAACATGAAGCAAACCAATGAGGAAAATAAGGAGAATTTTAGGAAACAGGAGGAACAAAATAGACAAACCAATGAGAAAATAGATAGCATTCAGGAAAGTTTAGTCAAACAACTAAACGAAAAAATAGAGACCATTCATGGAAATATCAGACAAACAAGACAAATGAACAATATCACGAATTGAAAGAAACTATTAACGGACAAAGGGAATATATGAACGCAAAATTTGAAGAAAGTAATAAAAATCAAAAACAAATTCATGAGAAGATTGAACTAATCAGTAACACACTTAGTTAAAAAGCAGATACATACAAAGGGGAGACAAATAAGCAAATGGACAGTAGTTTCAACGATTTGGATGAAACATTAAACAGCACTTCAGAAGGTCTTAAAGTAAATCCAAATACAGAAGAAAGCAGGAAGAAAATAGAAATTAGAGAATACCAAGATGTAATATTCTCTGAAAATAAAAATAACCACAACAAAAACGATATTCAAATCGTGGAAGAGATTATCAAGAAAATAAGAAAAATAGGTAGAAAGAACATATTGAATACGAAAGAAGAAGCGGAGATGAGGAAGGGTGGATTAATTAGTGCATTTAACATCACCATTAATGAGCGAAGGGAGTTAAGTAAAAGTATGAATTACAGGAAAAACTTTATAAAAATGGCCAAGGTAAACCACCATAAAATAATAAAGAAGAACTTAAATAAATTTAAATATCACTTAAATATATCCACGATCGAAGAGTATCTGACAACATCAGCTATATCTTCAAGACGGAATATATCATTAAACATTTTGGTAAATCATCCAGAGGAAAGACGGAATGGAAGGCTATTAAAAATGAGTGAATATGTTACATCAGAGAAGGTACAATACCTGTTAGTTAAAAAGGAACTAACAATGACGGAAGACCGGTACTTATATGAAGGTTTCATAGCAGAAAAGTGGGAGACCCAGTTGGTAAGAAGATTATCAAGGAGAGAATTAATTACGAACACCCCAGTAATCCGAGAAAATGGAGTACCTGAATTAATGGACCATGGTTAACCTAAATAATAACCAACCAGAAAAAAGGGGACTAAATTTTTGAAAACCGACCAAGCAACCGATTGGAAAGAAAAAACCCCAAAATTCCAAAAGCATGTAAGGACAACTTACTAAATATTTATTCAGGAACAATATGATTTAATAAAAAGTATGTAAGTACCACTTACTTTAAATATTTCGAAACGATATAATTTCAATTACAAAGAACAAACCACCAAGAAAAAGAGAACAGATGATTAAGTAATATTTATAAAGAACTCATTTAAAATGGAACGATAGAAAAAATATATAAATAAAAACAATTGATGGTAATGTGCTCAAATAAGAAGATAACGAATATTTTAATGACTACAATGAAGCTGAAGGAGGATAATAATTAATACAACAATAATTTAGAATTTCTCGGAATTGAAGATTATATAAGAAGAAATGATAAGGAGAAAATATGTCACAAGAAGGAAAGTCAGAAGGATTTTTAAATAATGCTTATCAATAATGTTATATGCTATTAGTTAACGGAAAAGAAGAAGGAATCAAGAAGAAAAGAAATATATAATTAAATGTAAACAGCAACAGTATGAAGAATCCCAAAAGTGTTTAGTATTAGTCGCTAATCGACTACTTATAATCTTTTTATTATAACGAATTGACCGTAGAAATGTTCCGGCAATAATTTTCCTGAGCAGGGATGATGTTCCCCTGGTCTCAGAAGGTGTAAGGATGGACAGCGGAGTTATGGACCCAAAAGTGGCCACCCGAACTGAACCACCGCACAGTATAGGGAAAAATGTTAGGGAAATTGAATATTTAAGGGATAATAATTATAAAATAGCGGAAAATAGTGATATTAGATTCCAGAAGTATAGATGAAGAAAATAGAAGGAAGCTAGCAGACAGAAGCTTAATTGAGAAAGCGAATTTATAGAAGTAAATAGAAATGCGTTAAAACAAGTTTTTTATGATTAGTGTGACCAGCCCTTATCAAGTAAAATGTGGAAGTACCACTACCCAGAGAATATAAATCATTGATGAATTTGCCTCCAAAAGGGAGGGAGAGAGAGAGAGAGAGAGAGAGAGAGAGAGAGAGAGAGAGAGAGAGAGAGAGAGAGAGAGAGAGAGAGAGAGAGAGAGAGAGAGAGAGAGTTGAGTAGGAAAACAGCAATTACCATTTAATCCAATAACAGGTATATAACCAGTCTGAAATGAAGGAAGATATTATGAAGATATAAAACAGGAATATTATGAAGATTGAAGAAGTCAACAATTTATTTTGGAAACAAGTAAAACGAAAATAAATTTGTTCTAGTGGGGGGGGGGGCTTTATGTAACGTTACATAACCCAGTCCCAAAAATGATAACTTAATCACCCCACCATAAAGGTTAGAAATGGGTATAATATACCTAGCTCTAGATTACTTTATACCACAAAACATTATAAACTATACTTAATTGATATAAAGTGTACAAAGTGAGTTATAGGGTACCCAGTGAGAAAATAAGTGATTTTAAAAGGAGCATCTCACAGACTTATGCTGTAGATGGAGAAACAATTGATTATAATAGTAGACTATATGCTACTGACCAATTATGTGTTTTGTTGGAATATTGTATAATTTGTATTGTGTAGGCAAATAAGATTTTGTACCTAGGTTTAATTTTATATTTAATAGAATAATTATGTTTGAATATAAGATAACCCAGGGTTAAATATAAAATAATAATAAAAATAAAATAATACTGTATGAGTAAAATGGCAGTAGAAAATAGTTGAGTGTAAGGATACTATAACAAATTAATAAATAATATATAAATACAATTAAAGGAAATAAAAATATTAAAGACCTATATATAAAATTAAGATGAAATAAAAGGAAAAACCTCAAATAAATCAAATTGGATAATAAACCAAATTTAAAAAGGATTATTTTTCTATAAATACGAAATAAATTTATAATAATTAAAAACAGCCTATACACTCAAAAGTATATAGATGCACCAATAAAAAATTATATAAAAATTATTGGTTACTAACAGTAGCCACCTAACAAGATGTGAATTAATTGTTAAAACGATTGAAAACCGTTCGTTTGAAAAAAAGTGGAATGCCATCAAAAATTTAATAAAACCCTTTCGGAAACAGTGCCAAATTGAATAAAAATTAACTAGCAGTATCCATCTTATGTTAGAACTCCTTCAGATATCAACTTTAACGTCCTTTACTCGATGAAAAATTGAAATAACCAATTACCAGATCAGGCCTAGTTGAACAGCACTTCGAGATTTTGGTGAGATTGTATCTTATAGACATTCAACGAAATTACAAAACAAGTATAACTCCAACACTAGAAACAGCACCATCCAAGTAAACACTTCGAGAAAAGAGGTAAAATAAACTTTATTAATAATTTTTAACCAAGAAATCCTCATGTCGAATCTTTGTGCAGTTCCAATATTTCGTAAATGATTTCATGTGTATAATAAAGACATAATCTGTACTCTAGTGGACAAATCCGGAACTACATACTTCGAAAAAAACAAAAAAATTCTAAATTTATATTTTTTCTCTTGTAAAGCGTAGTATATAATTATTCATTTCTGACCGTCTCATAACACAAAGAACTTACCCTTAACCCTGGGGAAATTAATAAATGAATTATATTGTTTAATGTCTAATCAAGGATAAAAAAATAATTTGTTATAATTCCAATGTTTACCTAATTAAATCTATCCAACGTGTTGTTGACAGAAAAAATCGATTATAATATTTTTGTACTGGGAGAGGAGAAAATCAGTGTATTACATAAAGAAATACTCTGAATATTTTATTATAAATAATAAAACGTGTATTCTTTCTTGTAGAGGGTTGTTGTTACAGATTTTCCGGAAGCCAAGAAGAGGACGAACCGCTGGGGAGTATCACCGAACAGTGGCGTTTGTTTAACCTAACATTTTGAGGCAGCTGTCAAAATCAGCTGGTCTTATGAACAGCGAATATTTAAAAAAAAAGTACTTGTATACTTCGGGGGTAATATCTTTGTTCCTACTCTCTCTCCTAACTAAGGTTACACAACTTCATTAATCTCTCCCAAATCACACACACTCGATTTCAGTTTTTTTGGTAAACCTCAAATTCAACTGCTTTGAACATTAGCAAATATAAACAATAAGTATTCATAAGAAACGATACTCGACGTTGGTATACAAGAGAGAAAGACGCGAGACGTTACAAATGGCGAACCCAACATTGGGGCTTATAAAATAAAGAATTAATTATAGTGACGATCGTAAAAGGAAAACTTAACAAATAAACGATACTTTCGCTAATACCCGCGAGACGTTACAAAATGGCGCTCAACGTACAAGGGCTGTAATTAGAAAAGAATTTTGAGATAGTTAACAAAATAATATAACAAAAAACCTAAGTATCGTCGGCAGTTATGAGAAAACAAGAAATGCATAATACCAGAGGCAGATCGAAGAAGAGGGCAGAAGAAAAGGAGAAGGAAGAAGGTGCACAGGAACGAGAGATAGAAATATTTACAGACAGTGAAATGGAACAACCAATGGGTGATAAAGAAGAAACTGAAGCAATTATGAACACGGAAAAGGAAATAGTTGAAGAGGATGCCCAAGGGGACCAACTAGACAAAGCGGAAGCCAGAAGAGAACCAAATTGGCAAGACATGATGAGATTTATAGCCGAGAAATTTGATAAAATAGATGAAAACTCAAGGAAACAAAATGAAACTTTGAGCGAGAAATTTGATAAAATAGATGAAAATTTTAAGAAACAGGAGGAAAACTTGAAGCAAACCAATGAGGAAAATAAGGAGAATTTTAGGAAACAGGAGGAACAAAATAGACAAACCAATGAGAAAATAGATAGCATTCAGGAAAGTTTAGTCAAACAACTAAACGAAAAAATAGAGACCATTCATGGAAATATCAGACAAACCATGAATGAACAATATCACGAATTGAAAGAAACTATTAACGGACAAAGGGAATATATGAACGCAAAATTTGAAGAAAGTAATAAAAATCAAAAACAAATTCATGAGAAGATTGAACTAATCAGTAACACACTTAGTTAAAAAGCAGATACATACAAAGGGGAGACAAATAAGCAAATGGACAGTAGTTTCAAGGATTTGGATGAAACATTAAACAGCACTTCAGAAGGTCTTAAAGTAAATCCAAATACAGAAGAAGCAGGAAGAAAATAGAAATTAGAGAATACCAAGATGTAATATTCTCTGAAAATAAAAATAACCACAACAAAAACGATATTCAAATCGTGGAAGAGATTATCAAGAAAATAAGAAAAATAGGTAGAAAGAAAATATTGAATACGAAAGAAGAAGTGGAGATGAGGAAGGGTGGATTAATTAGTGCATTTAACATCACCATTAATGAGCGAAGGGAGTTAAGTAAAAGTATGAATTATAGAAAAAACTTTATAAAAATGGCCAAGGTAAACCACCATAAAATAATAAAGAAGAACTTAAATAAATTTAAATATCACTTAAATATATCCACGATCGAAGAGTATCTGACAACATCAGCTATATCTTCAAACGGAATATATCATTAAACATTTTGGTAAATCATCCAGAGGAAAGAGGGAATGGAAGGCTATTAAAAATGAGTGAATATGTTACATCAGAGAAGGTACAATACCTGTTAGTTAAAAAGGAACTAACAATGACGGAAGACCGGTACTTAAATGAAGGTTTCATAGCAGAAAAGTGGGAGAGCCAGTTGGTAAGAAGATTATCAAGGAGAGAATTAATTACGAACACCCCAGTAATCCGAGAAAATGGAGTACCTGAATTAATGGACCATGGTTAACCTAAATAATAACCAACCAGAAAAAAGGGGACTGAATTTTTGAAAACCGACCAAGCAACCCATTGGAAAGAAAAAAACCCCAAAATTCCAAAATCATGTAAGGACAACTTACTAAATATTTATTCAGGAACAATATGATTTAATAAAAAGTATGTAAGTACCACTTACTTTAAATATTTCGAAACGATATAATTTCAATTAACAAACAACAAACCACCAAGAAAAAGAGAACAGATGATTAAGTAATATTTATAAAGAACTCATTTAAAATGGAACGATAGAAAAAATATATAAATAAAAACAATTGATGGTAATGTGCTCAAATAAGAAGATAACGAATAATTTAATGACTACAATGAAGCTGAAGGAGGATAATAATTAATACAACAATAATTTAGAATTTCTTGGAATTGAAGATTATATAAGAAGAAATGATAAGGAGAAAATATGTCTCAAGAAGGAAAGTCAGAAGGATTTTTAAATAATGCTTATCAATAATGTTATATGCTATTAGTTAACGGAAAAGAAGAAGGAATCAAGAAGAAAAGAAATATATAATTACATGTAAACAGCAACAGTATGAAGAATCCCAAAAGTGTTTAGTATTAGTCGCTAATCGACTACTTATAATCTTTTTATTATAACGAATTGACCGTAGAAATGTTCCGGCAATAATTTTCCTGAGCAGGGATGATGTTCCCCTGGTCTCAGAAGGTGTAAGGATGGACAGCGGAGTTATGGACCCAAAAGTGGCCACCCGAACTGAACCACCGCACAGGATAGGGAAAAATGTTAGGGAAATTGAATATTTAAGGGATAATAATTATAAAATAGCGGAAAATAGTGATATTAGATTCCAGAAGTATAGATGAAGAAAATAGAAGGAAGATAGCAGACAGAAGCTTAATTGAGAAAGCGAATTTATAGAAGTAAATAGAAATGTGTTAAAACAAGTTTTTTATGATTAGTGTGACCAGCCCTTATCAAGTAAAATGTGGAAGTACCACTACCCAGAGAATATAAATCATTGATGAATTTGCCTCCAAAAGGGAGGGAGAGAGAGAGAGAGAGAGTTGAGTAGGAAAACAGCAATTACCATTTAATCCAATAACAGGTATATAACCAGTCTGAAATGAAGGAAGATATTATGAAGATATAAAACAGGAATATTATGAAGATTGAAGAAGTCAACAATTTATTTTGGAAACAAGTAAAACGAAAATAAATTTGTTCTAGTGGGGGGGCTTTATGTAACGTTACATAACCCAGTCCCAAAAATGATAACTTAATCACCCCACCATAAAGGTCAGAAATGGGTATAATATACCTAGCTCTAGATTATTTTATACCACAAAACATTATAAACTATACTTAATTGATATAAAGTGTACAAAGTGAGTTATAGGGTACCCAGTAAGAAAATAAGTGATTTTAAAAGGAGCATCTCACAGACTTATGCTGTAGATGGAGAAACAATTGATTATAATAGTAGACTATATGCTACTGACCAATTATGTGTTTTGTTGGAATATTGTATAATTTGTATTGTGTAGGCAAATAAGATTTTGTACCTAGGTTTAATTTTATATTTAATAGAATAATTATGTTTGAATATAAGATAACCCAGGGTTAATATAAAATAATAATAAAAATAAAATAATACTGTATGAGTAAAATGGCAGTAGAAAATAGTTGAGTGTAAGGGTACTATAAGAAATTAATAAATAATATATAAATACTATTAAAGGAAATAAAAATATTAAGGGGGCTGATATAGCTAAAAACTTCAAAAAAATCATTTTTAATATTTTTAATATTTTGTATTAAGTAGTTTTTTCTGAGTTATTTGCTACAAAAATTATTGGAAAATGAGCTTTTTTAGGAAAGTTATGCGGTAAAAACCAAAGCAATGTATTTGACAATTTTCGAGTATTTTCGGAAGTTTCAATAGATCGTTTGGAATAAATTTTTTTCGTAGCTTATTTTCGCTTTTTCTATTCCCTCATTTGTAAAATAATTTTGTTTAGCACAACAAAATATATCTTTGTGTATAGCAAAATATATTTTATACAAACAGCTGATTTCAATGTGTTATGCAGGAATCAGCTGTTACTGGTACCTATTGTTGCTTATGTTGATTTCAAGTGTAGTTGTGAAGATTTGGATAGTGAAATATGGATAGAAAAGGTGCAAATAGAACAAAGAAGAGAAAGTTCCATGGTAATAGATTTACTAAAAAGAAAGACACTAATAATAAAAGTGCCTCAGGTAAGAAATTAAAACTAACCAAAGAAGATGTGTCACCTAACCTCAAAGACTCATTTAGACTCGGTCCTGGTGCAGTAAATAATAGGCCTACAGGCTATAGACTTATCGTTTTAGATATGTTATCCCAAGGTTTGAACAGTGTAGCCTGTAAAGTGTGTGGAGGGAACATTTATCTGTCTGAAACTCGTGTTCGGGGATTAGGATCAAAGATTTTGATTAATTGTAAAAAATGTAATCCAAGTGATGATGCCTATTTTCAAACAAGCAAAGTGATTGAAAATACCAGCTGCACTTATGAGGTGAACAGAAGAATGGTTTATGCTGTGAGATCTATTGGGCAAGGCCTAAATGGAATCAAGAAATTCTGTGGAATAATGAATTTACCGGCACCTGTCGCTCTGCCTACCTATAACCTTATCAATGACCACATTTTAGAAGCAACTAGAAATGCTTCAAAAGAAAGTATGCAACAGGCTGCTCTTGAAGAAGTGCAGGAAACGGGTACAGATCCAAATACTGATATAACTGTATCTGGTGATGGTACATGGATGAAGAGGGGACATACGTCTCTTCATGGTGTGTGTGCTGTAATTTGTGCGAACACTGGGAAAATTATTGATACTGCGGTTCTATCATCTTTTTGCCATGGCTGTAGCAGTTGGAGAGGTCCTAAAAAGGGTGATGGTTATTATGATAAGTGGAATGAAGAACATAAGAAAAGTGGAAATTGCAAAAGAAATCACTTTGGGTCAGCTGGAAGTATGGAAGTAGAAGGAATAAAGAAAATATTTCATAGATCGGAAAATCTGTATGGGGTACGTTACACTAACTATATAGGGGATGGTGATACATCAACTTTTCTCAATATATCTAAAAGCAAGCCTTATGGACCTGATGTGTCCATAACAAAAGAAGAGTGTGTTGGGCATGTGCAAAAAAGATTGTCCACAAGGCTCCGGAAATTAAAATCAAAAAACAAAGGTGTAATTTTGAGTGATGGTAAACCTATAGGAGACAAAAACCGATTAACAGATGCTGTTATTGATCAGCTGGCTGTGTATTATGGAAATGCTATAAGAGGAAATAGTAACGATTTGGCAAGTATGAGGATGGCTATATGGGCAGTATGGAACCACAAGGCTAGCTCAGATGAAAAACCCCTACATCATTTTTGTCCTAAAGGACTGGATTCTTGGTACAAGTACCAAAAAGCACTAGCTAACAATACAGCTGAGACTTTTTCACACAAAAACACAATACCTATACCAATAATGGAACTCATTAAGCCTGTATTCTCAGACCTGTCAACACCTGAACTATTAAGAAGATGTTTGAAAGGGAAAACTCAGAATGCAAACGAGTCTTTCAATAGCGTACTGTGGGCTTTGTGTCCTAAAAGGGGCTTTGCTGGGACAAAAGTTGTAGAAATTGCTGCAAATGAAGCTACTCTTCTGTATAATGAAGGCTGTCAGTCGAAAATGAGAGTCCTTAAATATTTAGATATTGTCCCTGGAGAGCACACAGAAGACGCTCTGAAGAAATTTGATGTGAGGAGGTTGTGCGATGCAGAAAAGCGGTTTCGCAGGGCAAGCCTAGAAGACAGAAGAGCTAGAAGAAGGCTCAGACTTGAAAAAGAACAGATTATAATTGATAAGGAAGGAATAACTTATGCTGCTGTGGAGTTTTAAAGGTAATGACACTGTTACTTTTCTGTAAAATTGTGCAATAAAACTTTAACCTTGAATTTCCAAAAATTGTGTTTTTTTTAACATTTTACAAAATATCTTAAACACTATGTGGACTAAACCTACCAGATTTTTGAGGCTTGTTTATAATAACTTTGTCTATAGTTTGAACTACAATAAGGTAATTGAGTGGAATATTTTTCAAGTTATAACATTTTTTGTGTAAAAAAATTAAATTTTTTATAAATGTGTTACAAAAATTTTTTTAAATCAAACATTTATTTTAATAGAACAATTTCCATAGTTCACACCATAGCAACAGAGGTATAAAAGAGCAAGACATGTCATTTATTAAAATATGTCAAAAGGTAAAAGAGAAATCATGTAAAAAGTAAAGAAATATATTCATTTTTTTTTTTTTAAATTATTTATATTTTCAAAACTAACTTTCATACAGTATTGACTTTTTGTACAAGCTTGGACAAGACATATTTAACTAACTGTCCAAATTGCATTTGATTAACTTTACAAATAAAGTCACCAGAAATTACTGAACATTTACTAACAAAAATGATTGCGCGAGCTATATCAGCCCCCTTAAAGACCTATATATAAAATTAAGATGAAATAAAAGGAAAAACCTCAAATAAATCAAATTGGATAATAAACCAAATTTAAAAAGGATTATTTTTCTATAAATACGAAATAAATTTATAATAATTAAAAACAGCCTATACACTCAAAAGTATATAGATGCACCAATAAAAAATTATATAAAAATTATTGGTTACTAACAGTAACCACCTAACAAGATATGAATTAATTGTTAAAACGACTGAAAACCGTTCGTTTGAAAAAAAGTGGAATGCCATCAAAAATTTAATAAAACCCTTTCGGAAACAGTGCCAAATTGAATAAAAATTAACTAGTAATATCCATCTTATGTTAGAACTCCTTCAGATATCAACTTTAACGTCCTTTACTCGATGAAAAATTGAAATAACCAATTACCAGATCAGGCCTAGTTGAACAGCACTTCGAGATTTTGGTGAGATTGTATCTTATAGACATTCAACGAAATTACAAAACAAGTATAACTCCAACACTAGAAACAGCACCATCCAAGTAAACACTTCGAGAAAAGAGGTAAAATAAACTTTATTAATAATTTTTAACCAAGAAATCCTCATGTCGAATCTTTGTGCAGTTCCAATATTTCGTAAATGATTTCATGTGTATAATAAAGACATAATCTGTACTCTAGTGGACAAATCCGGAACTACATACTTCGAAAAAAACAAAAGAATTAGAAATTTATATTTTTTCTCTTGTAAAGCGTAGTATATAATTATTAATTTCTGACCGTCTCATAACACAAAGAACTTACCCTTAACCCTGGGGAAATTAATAAATGAATTATTTATTGTTTAATGTCTAATCAAGGATAAAAAAATAATTTGTTATAATTCCAATGTTTACCTAATTAAATCGATCCAATTTTTCTGTGTTGTTGACAGAAAAAATCAATTATAATATTTTTGTACTGGGAGAAGAGAAAATCAGTGTATTACATAAATAAATACTCTGAATATTTTATTATAAATAATAAAACGTGTATTCTTTCTTGTAGAGGGTAGTTGTTACAGATTTTCCGGAAGCCAAGAAGAGGACGAACCGCCGGGGAGTATCACCGAACAGTGGTGTTTGTTTAACCTAACATTTTGAGGCAGCTGTCAAAATCAGCTGGTCTTATGAACAGCGAATATTTAAAAAAAAAGTAATTGTATACTCCGGGGGTAATATCTTTGTTCCTACTCTCTCTCCTAACTAAGGTTAAACAACTTCATTAATCTCTCCCAAATCACACACACTCGATTTCAGTTTTTTTGGTAAACCTCAAATTCAACTGCTTTGAACATTAGCAAATATAAACAATAAGTATTCATAAGAAACGATACTCGACGTTGGTATACAAGAGAGAAAGACGCGAGACGTTACAAATGGCGAACCCAACATTGGGGCTTATAAAAAAAAGAATTAATTATAGTGACGATCGCAAAAGGAAAGCTTAACAAATAAACGATACTTTCACTAATACCCGCGAGACGTTACAAAATGGCGCTCAACGTAAAAGGGCTGTAATTAGAAAAGAATTTTGAGATAGTTAACAAAATAATATAACAAAAAACCTAAGTATCGTCGGCAGTTATGAGAAAACAAGAAATGCATAATACCAGAGGCAGATCGAAGAAGAGGGCAGAAGAAAAGGAGAAGGAAGAAGGTGGACAGGAATGAGAGATACAAATATTTACAGACAGTGAAATGGAACAACCAATGGGTGATAAAGAAGAAACTGAAGCAATTATGAACACGGAAAAGGAAATAGTTGAAGAGGATGCCCAAGGGGACCAACTAGACAAAGCGGAAGCCAGAAGAGAACCAAATTGGCAAGACATGATGAGATTTATAGCCGAGAAATTTGATAAAATAGATGAAAACTCAAGGAAACAAAATGAAACTCTGAGCGAGAAATTTGATAAAAGATGAAAATTTTAAGAAACAGGAGGAAAACTTGAAGCAAACCAATGAGGAAAATAAGGAGAATTTTAGGAAACAGGAGGAACAAAATAGACAAACCAATGAGAAAATAGATAGCATTCAGGAAAGTTTAGTCAAACAACTAAACGAAAAAATAGAGACCATTCATGGAAATATCAGACAAACCATGAATGAACAATATTACGAATTAAAAGAAACTATTAACGGACAAAGGGAATATATGAACGCAAAATTTGAAGAAAGTAATAAAAATCAAAAACAAATTCATGAGAAGATTGAACTAATCAGTAACACACTTAGCCAAAAAGCAGATACATACAAAAGGGAGACAAATAAGCAAATGGACAGTAGTTTCAAGGATTTGGATGAAACATTAAACAGCACTTCCGAAGGTCTTAAAGTAAATCCAAATACAGAAGAAAGCAGGAAGAAAATAGAAATTAGAGAATACCAAGATGTAATATTCTCTGAAAATAAAAATAACCACAACAAAAAGGATATTCAAATCGTGGAAGAGATTATCAAGAAAATAAGAAAAATAGGTAGAAAGAAAATATTGAATACGAAAGAAGAAGGGGAGATGAGGAAGGGTGGATTAATTAGTGCATTTAACATCACCATTAATGAGCGAAGAGAGTTAAGTAAAAATATGAATTATAGAAAAAACTTTATAAAAATGGCCAAGGTAAACCACCATAAAATAATAAAGAAGAACTTAAATAAATTTAAATATCACTTAAATATAACCACGATCGAAGAGTATCTGACAACATCAGCTATATCTTCAAGACGGAACATATCATTAAACATTTTGGTAAATCATCCAGAGGAAAGAGGGAATGGAAGGCTATTAAAAATGAGTGAATATGTTACGTCAGAGAAGGTACAATACCTGTTAGTTAAAAAGGAACTAACAATGACGGGAGACTGGTACTTAAATGAAGGTTTCATAGCAGAAAAGTGGGAGAGCCAGATGGTAAGAAGATTATCAAGGAGAGAATTAATTACGAACACCCCAGTAATCCGAGAAAATGGAGTACCTGAATTAATGGACCATGGTTAACCTAAATAATAACCAACCAGAAAAAAGGGGACTGAATTTTTGAAAACCGACCAAGCAACCCATTGGAAAGAAAAAACCCCAAAATTCCAAAAGCATGCAAGGACAACTTACTAAATATTTATTCAGGAACTATATGATTTAATAAAAAGTATGTAAGTACCACTTACTTTAAATATTTCGAAACGATATAATTTGAATTAACAAACAACAAACCACCAAGAAAAAGAGAACAGATGATTAAGTAATATTTATAAAGAACTGATTTAAAATGGAATGACAGAAAAAATATATAAATAAAAACAATTGATGGTAATGTGCTCAAATAAGAAGATAACGAATAATTTAATGACTACAATGAAGCTGAAGGAGGATAATAATTAATACAACAATAATTTAGAATTTCTCGGAATTGAAGATTATATAAGAAGAAATGATAAGGAGAAAATATGTCACAAGAAGGAAAGTCAGAAGGATTTTTAAATAATGCTTATCAATAATGTTATATGCTATTAGTTAACGGAAAAGAAGAAGGAATCAAGAAGAAAAGAAATATATAATTAAATGTAAACAGCAACAGTATGAAGAATCCCAAAAGTGTTTAGTATTAGTCGCTAATCGACTACTTATAATCTTTTTATTATAACGAACTGACCGTAGAAATGTTCCGGCAATAATTTTCCTGAGCAGGGATGATGTTCCCCTGGTCTCAGAAGGTGTAAGGATGGACAGCGGAGTTATGGACCCAAAAGTGGCCACTCGAACTGAACCACTGCACAGTATAGGGGAAAATGTTAGGGAAATTGAATATTTAAGGGATAATAATAATAAAATAGCGGAAAATAGTGATATTAGATTCCAGAAGTATAGATGAAGAAAATAGAAGGAAGATAGCAGACAGAAGCTTAATTGAGAAAGCGAATTTATAGAAGTAAATAGAAATAAGTGTTAAAACAAGTTTTTTATGATTAGTGTGACCAGCCCTTATCAAGTAAAATGTGGAAGTACCACTACCCAGAGAATATAAATCATTGATGAATTTGCCTCCAAAAGAGAGAGAGAGAGAGAGAGAGAGAGAGAGAGAGTTGAGTAGGAAAACAGCAATTACCATTTAATCGAATAACAGGTATATAACCAGTCTGAAATGAAGGAAGATATTATGAAGATATAAAACAGGAATATTATGAAGATTGAAGAAGTCAACAATTTATTTTGGAAACAAGTAAAACGAAAATAAATTTGTTCTAGTGGGGGGGCTTTATGTAACGTTACATAACCCAGTCCCAAAAATGATAACTTAATCACCCCACCATAAAGGTCAGAAATGGGTATAATATACCTAGCTCTAGATTACTTTATACCACAAAACATTATAAACTATACTTAATTGATATAAAGTGTACAAAGTGAGTTATAGGGTACCCAGTAAGAAAATAAGTGATTTTAAAAGGAGCATCTCACAGACTTATGCCGTAGATGGAGAAACAATTGATTATAATAGTAGACTATATGCTACTGACCAATTATGTGTTTTGTTGGAATATTGTATAATTTGTATTGTGTAGGCAAATAAGATTTTGTACCTAGGTTTAATTTTATATTTAATAGAATAATTATGTTTGAATATAAGATAACCCAGGGTTAAATATAAAATAATAATAAAAATAAAATAATACTGTATGAGTAAAATGGCAGTAGAAAATAGTTGAGTGTAAGGATACTATAAGAAATTAATAAATACAATTAAAGGAAATAAAAATATTAAAGACCTATATATAAAATTAAGATGAAATAAAAGGAAAAACCTCAAATAAATCAAATTGGATAATAAACCAAATTTAAAAAGAATTATTTTTCTATAAATACGAAATAAATTTATAATAATTAAAAACAGCCTATACACTCAAAAGTATATAGATGCACCAATAAAAAATTATATAAAAATTATTGGTTACTAACAGTAACCACCTAACAAGATATGAATTAATTGTTAAAACGATTGAAAACCGTTCGTTTGAAAAAAAGTGGAATGCCATCAAAAATTTAATAAAACCCTTTCGGAAACAGTGCCAAATTGAATAAAAATTAACTAGCAGTATCCATCTTATGTTAGAACTCCTTCAGATATCAACTTTAACGTCTTTTACTCGATGAAAAATTGAAATAACCAATTACCAGATCAGGCCTAGTTGAACAGCACTTCGAGATTTTGGTGAGATTGTATCTTATAGACATTCAACGAAATTACAAAACAAGTATAACTCCAACACTAGAAACAGCACCATCCAAGTAAACACTTCGAGAAAAGAGGTAAAATAAACTTTATTAATAATTTTTAACCAAGAAATCCTCATGTCGAATCTTTGTGCAGTTCCAATATTTCGTAAATGATTTCATGTGTATAATAAAGACATAATCTGTACTCTAGTGGACAAATCCGGAACTACATACTACGAAAAAACCAAAAAAATTCTAAATTTATATTTTTTCTCTTGTAAAGCGTAGTATATAATTATTCATTTCTGACCGTCTCATAACACAAAGAACTTACCCTTAACCCTGAGGAAATTAATAAATGAATTATTTATTGTTTAATGTCTAATCAAGGATAAAAAAATAATTTGTTATAATTGCAATGTTTACCTAATTAAATCGATCCAATGTGTTGTTGACAGAAAAAACGATTATAATATTTTTCTACTGGGAGAAGAGAAAATCAGTGTATTACATAAATAAATACTCTGAATATTTTATTATAAATAATAAAACGTGTATTCTTTCTTGTAGAGGGTAATTGTTACAGATTTGCAGGAAGCCAAGAAGAGGACGAACCGCCGGGGAGTATCACCGAACAGTGGTGTTTGTTTAACCTAACATTTTGAGGCAGCTGTCAAAATCAGCTGGTCTTATGAACAGCGAATATTTAAAAAAAAAGTAATTGTATACTCCGGGGGTAATATCTTTGTTCCTACTCTCTCTCCTAACTAAGGTTAAACAACTTCATTAATCTCTCCCAAATCACACACACTCGATTTCAGTTTTTTTGGTAAACCTCAAATTCAACTGCTTTGAACATTAACAAATATAAACAATAAGTATTCATAAGAAACGATACTCGACGTTGGTAGACGAGAGAAAGACGCGAGACGTTACAATATATAGGCTCTTCTCGAAAGCAAAGCTATGGTGATAAGTAAGTAAAACTTGGAAAACATTACAGTTAGTGAGTTGGATACGTTAGTTTCTGAGAGTGAAGAATAGGCTGAAGTTTGAGAAAATTATTATTTTATTGTCAATGGAACTTTACTTAGTGAGTTAGACAAGATTATGATGGTAAAAATGGTGATAGGTTGTGCCACTTAATGCTTGAAAATTTTATTAAGATTTCCCTGAATGGTGACAAAAACTAATTGAAAGCTTTTAACTTCGTGTTTCTGTCCCAGGTAATAGTAAGCCTTATGACTATTTTAATATACTTTTACATGACACATTTCTTGAAAAAGTACGTAAAATGTCCAACATATACACTTAACAGACATATAATCATTTGCAGACCAAGAAACACGCACATGTTAATAAATGACAAAACTTGTCAGTAGACAAATTAAAAGTATTTCTAGGCCTAATTCTACACATTGGAATTCTTTCACTGCCCCAACTTCAGAATTATAGGAAGACAGATCATCTACTTAAGACAGTTTTATCCAATTACATGAGTACAAACCGCTTTCTATTAATTCTGAAGTACCTACACTTCTGCAAAAATCCAGAACAAAAAAAAGACGTACCGGAAGATACACTATTCAAAATATGATGCATAGGGTTATATTATTTTAAAACAAGATGCTATAGACAAATTTTCCAGGACAGGAGCTCAGTTTGAATGAGACCATGGTGCTATGGAGAGGATACCTCCATGTTTGCCAATATATCAAAGGAAAAAAGCATAAGTACGATATTAAAATATACACACTGTGTGAACCAAATAGCCTTGTTTTGAAAGTTTTGAAACCAAATAGCATAGCTGGAAAACTTGATGAGCTAGCTGGAAAAGTCATTCAACTAAAGTGTTTTCCACGTAATGAAAGAAAGGCTTAACATCACTCATTGTATATGAAGAATTTTTATAATTCACATGAATTGTCCAAGACATTATTTGGGCAGGAAACATACTCTAGAGGTACATTACACTCAACAAGAAAAATACACTGTGATCTGTTGCAAAAGCAAAGCTGAAAAGGGGGGAGACAGTATGGCAGTAGTCGATCAGCGGCATAATGATAGCAAAATTGAGAGACACCATGAAGTTTGTACATTACAAAGCAATATGAAAACAAAACAGTTGATTTTAAACATAAAAGGAGCATCATAGTACAGAAATCTTTGCCTCTTATACAATATAATTGTTATACGTCAGGCGTTGACATGACAGACCTTGTGACACATTGAGATATTACCTTTGTGAGCACAAAACAATTTATTGGTATAAAAAACTATTTTTCACTTTTTAAAAATTATTTTACTGAACTCTTGTTTGCTATACAATAAATAATCTACTATAACATAAAGGCCATTGTCAGAGTTTCGTTTTGCTATTATCAATCATTTACTCAACTCAACTCAACAGCCACCCAAAACTCAAGTGTTCCAACCCACAGTGAACCAACATGTCATAGTCCATCTACCAACAAAATGAAAAGAGATCAAATGGCAAAATATTATGAAATAAATGTTGATTCTGCAAAATACAAGGAAGCAAAAAGACACTAGCTATATGTGTGTTGCCTGCCCAGGACTTCCTATTTCTATTAGTGTTTCTAACCATAAGTGATACAGGCTAGTTATGTGTAAGTTTAATGTGACATTTTCTTCTGAAATTACATTGTATTTTGTATTATTTAGTATCAGATATATTACTGACAACAAATAAATTCATGCTGTAAATATGTGTATGTTCTTTACATCTGACACACTTCTCCGGTTCAACCCTTCCTTCATACTTTTTAGAAGATATTATGTATTAAAAACTGTTTCAGACCATTTAATGTAATTTTGCCAATTTTGCACATGCTTAAAGTAAAACTGCTCTGACTGACTGATTTCAATTTCAAAAGTAGACAAATTAGCATACAACAACTTTTTAAATAGTATTTAAAATATGTTATTTATCTTTCAGATAAGTATTGGTACGATAACTATATATCTATGTATAAAAACAGGGCATGCACATGTCAAAAGGGGTGTCTGACTAGACCCGTAAATCCATCCACAGGAAACAGTCTTGGGAGATGATGTGATATGCTGTGAACGCACTTCTGTGTTCTTTATAAAAATACTATAAATATTTGAATAAAAAGTTATTTTCACACTTAAATAAGCAAAATTTTATACAAATACAAAAACAAAATTTTCAGCATTTCTGGAACCTATTTATTTATTCTACAGTAGCGAATATGTTAAGCAAATTATACTCTTAAAGATAGTAGGGACTGTAGAATCTGAACACTTGTTGAATTCCTTAGAAAAAGTTATTTAAATAACCTTCATACCATATGACTTCTTCAGTCCACTGTTGCTTACATTAACAGGTTATACAGTAGTGGAGACAAGACGGGTTAGAGGAAAGTGGCTACCACCGCATAAAATAATTAATAATAATAATACTCCCTTCCCTGAATAACTGTCGTAATATGCATACATTTTAATATCTATATTCCGCAGAACATTTACAGATATACTCACACATAGTCTTTGTATTTAGTATAGAATTTTTTTTTGTAAGTTGTACAAAAATACAATTTTTTTACAACTTTTTAATTAAATAACAAAGTCCTACCATATTACTGCAGTTATGGTCATCTCATAATTTTTTTTTTCTACAGTAAACACACATTTTAAGAATTACCTTTAAGAAAAGTAACTGGCAACATTATTTACAGGTATGTCACAGGAAAAAAATAGTTCCAGTGCGCATGCACTGACTTGGTGGATAACACTACCACCCCCACCACGTCAATCAACAACCTTGAAAGCTGTGTAAGTGGATGGAGCACTGTGTTGTTCAGTTAGCTGCGAATATGTATTTATGCAAAATATGCGATTTGTTTTGATTTATAGGATTTCTGTAACTAAAATGTATTAAGTTTCCGTTTTGTATTTTATTATAATAATTAGAACTCATAGTGTGTTGTGAATTTTAATTTATGTTGCCTTTTTTAGATGTTGTATTACCATTCGTTGCTGTATTCTTACCGTAGCATGTTATTTTTTTTTTTTTTAATGTCATCATCATCAAACACTGAGGTAGCTTCTCGGAATCTACCCATTCACACCAAAAAAATTGTTTTCAATGTGGCAGGAAAAAAGGAATACAACTTAAGTGATATTATTGCCACCAGTACAAGTGAATCTTCAGGAGTCTCTCAGACTACTGTGTAGAAAAGTTAAAAGAAGGTAAGATCTACTTCTGGTTCTGAAAAAAAAATATATTTTCCACAACAAAAGGAAAATCGCAGGCTCATTTAAAAAAAAATAAAAAAATCGAAGTGGACTCCCTCACAGATAGTTCAATAAGAAGAATGGTGCATGAATTTTACACAGTGAAAAAAGTCTCCTCCTCAATAAAAAGTTTACTACAGTCTCTAAAAAAAGATGATGTCATTGAATGTGAACGAGAATATTAGAGCCAACAACTTAAAAAGTTATGATTTAAATAGATTTACTGCCAATCCAACAGAAATAAGTGATATTTCGTGATAGAAATGTGATATTGTTTGGAAATTGAAGAATTCGCTATCTACGTGACATAAATAAATATAGATGAGGGGAGAAAAATATTGCTTATATTGACAAAACGTATCATCAGGCATCACATTCAGTATCTTCATGTTGGCACTCTTCTGAAGAGGTCGAAGTAACAACGAAAATTGGTAAACGTGATCTATCTATATATATTGTAACGATTAGTGGTCGTTACTTTATGTTGCGCTGACGATGTCGGTAGCGATACTTCGAATTACCAGTACACGCGAGTGGAAACCTTACCTGTTCTTCAATAGGTGTTCGTAAATCCCGGGTGGCGCCAAATTGTTTAATTAAAACAATTAAATTAAAAATAGGACGATTAAGCGTTCTTAGCTATGATGGTATGGAGAATTCAAATTTACTCCCGCCTTCGTTCGACCTTCTTAATCGAGCGGTTATTTCGCAGAGTTTCCGACGTGAGCGCTTACCGTCACCCCTGTTTTTCGCTAAAATATACAAATATTATAATATACTTTCCTATGGAATAAAGAACAGTGGTTACAACTCTGTACTAGTTTGTTTAATTGTGATTGGTAATTATTCAGTGTTATACAAAATTATATTTTGTTATTCAACAAATTTGCACCGGCAATTATTATAAGACAAAAATCTCAAGGTTGGCGAAATAACTTTGAACGAATTATTCAGTCAGACATGGCGACTGAAATCGTTTGTTTACAGTTAAATTCGTTCAGATTCTGGATTCTTGTAATTACGAAAAAAATATTAATAATGATTACAATAAAGTACACTACCTTACATTAATTGTACTTAGATATTATAATGTGTAATTATAATTTGTTCCTGAAGTGTGGTAAAGTGTGTTTCAAAAGTTCGTAATTTTCATACAGGTTATTTTTCTAGTTAACATAAGTTTAGTGTTTTATTTTTTTTTATTAATCTTTGAAAGAAATAATATCATCAGTTTATAGTGAGAGTTCGGACTGCTGTGAGAAAAATTTAAAGAGAATTTAATTCAGAAATTCGGGTAATTTAGCAATACTTATCAACTCAGTCGACTTGAGGTGTACTGTCATTCAGTTGAAATGGGTTGGGGTCTTCAATAGTCTTCAATCTTCAATTATCTTGGAACTTAAGTACATCTGGCTTCTTTTTCGTATTAGTTGTTGAAATTTATTAATTTGGAATTTGTTAAATTGGTCCTTGGCATCAGTTAAATGTTCTAGTCCTTCATCAGCTTCTTACGTCTTCATCTTTTCGAATTTGGATTACTTTTTAAACGTTTTATATTAAAATTTTGGTCATTTTCGGCCTGGCGTCTATTCCTGTTGAGCGTCAAGAATGGAATAATAACTTTAACGGAAAATTCATAAATAACGTTTCAGTTGTCATGGTAACTGATAGGTCCTGATTGGCTGAACTTGACTTAGTACCATTGTTATCATATTTGAATTTTTATTCAAAATTACTGTATATCTTCTGATTGCTATTATTCTTCTGTCTTCCTCTCTATGTATTAAATATTATCACTACTGTTCGTATTTTCTTTCAAAGATCATTTTGACATCCCACAAAGCTGGGTTTTCTTATGTATTATTGTTTGAACATTTATGTTGATATTATCTAATTACATTTCTTTCTTATTTTATGTCCTTAATTTAACATTTATCTTTTAATACAATTCACTAATTATCCTTGACTAGTTGCTTGCCTTGGATTTGCTAATATTCTTGTTAGTTTTTTACAATTTGTAGTTATTTGTTTTTTACAGTTAGGCATTTCATAGGCCTAAGTAGTAGTTGGCCTTATTTACTTATTTTATACTAATTACTTATTAATTTACTCTCATACATGTTTTGTGTTGGTAATATAAATGATTTGTTTACTTGTTGACTTGTTTTGGATCTGTTTTATAATAATTGAATGTTTTCATTAGTTTCTACATTATGGTTTGTTTATTATTTTCTAACTGCCCTTCAGTATTGTTAGATTTATATTACTTTATCATTTTCTTATTTATTTTGCCAGTGTTTATTATTTGGAAATTATTTACTATTCTCTATAAAATACAATATAACATTTAGGTTTGTGGTCTGTGTAATCCCTTCAGCCATATTCCTATTCATAAATTTAATCGAACAATTCTTTAACAGCTATTATGCAACGTTTGTTTACAATTTGTTTCATTCTTAATTATTTTTGGGTGATAAACATCATCACACCACTCAAATTTCCTTAACTGACTATCCCTTAGAATATAGGGTGTTTATTGATTTTTCCTTTATTTTCTTTACTATATTTTTTCTTATATTAACTTTACTCTCTAGCCATGGTAACACTAACTTTTGACATTCTATGGGATTCCTTCCCTGAATACCATTGTATCCCTCATTTACAATTAATCTTAATACTATCATTAACAAAATTCTTATTGAATAATAATGTTCACCATTAAACCTATAGTGTTCATCACAGATTATTGAGTGTTTATACCTATCAATAGGGTTTCTTATTATTTTGTGGTTTTACTCTATCACTTTGCACTTCTTATATTTTATTTTAAGTGTTATTAGTGGGTAATCCCTAACATTACATTTTCTTTGTCACTTACTTATGTTCATTATCTCACTATCTCTCTCTTTACAAAGGTTAGTTATACAGTTCCTTATAGAGTCCTTTATTACATTTAAACTCTATTTCTTTGGTTAGTGTACTTTTAGTTTGTCATTACTTTATCTGGTTTTATCAATTATCAGTTACATTGATTATTTAGTCGATACTAATAATTATCTTTTACATTTGTTATTTATTGGTTTCTTTTTCATTATTATATTTGAGTGTAACATTTCTCCTTTTTTGTTCTATATCATTCGTTTGTGTTTTATCCTTTGATTTCAATTTATTTTCTTTATACTTGGTTTGTTTCACTTTCACTTTCCTTCTTCCTCGATTTCATTTTATTTTGGTTTTCCCCTTCTCATTTGGTTTCATTTTATTTGGTTTATCTATTGATTCAATCACTTGGGTTGGGTCATGTAGTCGTTTGTCGCGTCATCGTCATTTTATTTTCTTTAGTTTAAACATTTTATATAGTTGATTCATCGTTTTTTCCCTGGTATTGGGGTGGCTTGTTTGTGTTGTAACATAATGCCTCTCCTTCAAAATTGATCATTTTGGTAAAACACTAGTATAGTTTTTTATGAAATTATCAGTTATACATTTTTTCCTTTTTCTTCTTTCTTGTTTCTCTTCTTACTTGTTGCACTCCATTTTATTTAGATCTGTTTTTATTATATCCATTAGTCCGTTCCCCCTGTTATATAATTTTTTCCCTAACTTTTTAGTAGCTGGTTTCTTCCATTACTACCATTTTTTCTGAGACCAGAGGAACATCATCTCTGCTCAGTTAATTGATTGCTGGACCTACTCTCAGTCAATCTTAAATACCTTTTTTGTCATCTTGTGACTTACATTAATAATAATATTTTGGGGATTGTCCACTCCGTGGATTTTTAGATCATTTTAACCTTTTACTCATTCTTCCTTCCGCTGTACCTTTGCTATATTCTGTTATCTACTCACGCAATTGATTGTTTTTTATTTATTTCGTTGTTAATTTCATTATTTCTAACTTTTCATTAGTTTGTTTTTCTTTTCTTCTAGTGATCATTTTAATTATCTTAGACATCTTTTTTCTTTTTCTTGGTTGATTACCATTATTTTGCTTTAGCCATTTGCTGTATATTGCGTGATACATTTTTTTTTCTTATACCAGTTCATTTTTTTTTTCTGAATACTCTATATCCTTATTTGTCTTAGCAGTTCTTGCTTGATTTTATTTTTTGTTTATTTTAATTGGTCTCCTTTCTAATTCTCTTGTATTATTATTTCTTGTTTTCACTTTATTTGTTTTGTCTCATATTATAGTAAGTTGATGGTTCTTACTTTTTAGGAATTTTTGTAACTTATCCTTTATTTTAACATTTTTTTTTCATTTTACCTCATATGTCATCTAAATATTATTGTAAGTTGATCTTACATCTTTTTTGAATTTTGTAATTGTTCTTTTTTCTTTTCCATTGGTTTGCATGGTCGGTAATTTGTAAGTCAGTCCCTTTTCTCGGTGTTTATCTTCACTTAGTTTACCCATGGTCCATCATTTCCTCTGCACTTGTGGTTCGGATAACCTTGGTGTGTAGAACTATTTCCATCCGTGTGAAATAGGTCCCTTCTATCTTGTACCACAATTCTTCTAATATCATGTGTTCCTTAGTATCCATGACTGCTTCCATCATTTTATTATGTGGTTCATTAATCAAAGAAGTTAATCGTACCTCCCTCACTAATGTTATCACTGAGTTTTTATGCTGCATTTCCATTTCTGGTGTTTTCCATTTTCTTATAGACCTTCTTAATTCGTTATACACTGTTTTGTTGTGAGTCCTTTCTATTTTGGGTATTTTCCATTTAAATATCGATTTGCTGAAGTTTTTATCCACTGGTTCGTTGTGAATCCCTTCTATAATTTCTTTTAGAGTTCTCCTACAATCTTTATAATCCATTAATTCACTATGGTCGGTAATTGGTAGATTAAACACATCAATTAGTCCATGCTTCATCATTTCCAATTCTTCTCGTGTTTTTATTAGTTTCTTTTTATATATTTTTCCTATATCCTTTGTTCTCTTAATCTTCTTAATTATTCGATTCTTCTTTACTCCTCTACGGTTGATTTCTATGTGCTTGATTTTCTTTTTGTTTTTGTTATCTTTATTCTCAGGGAACAATACACTTTTGTCTTCTTTATTCTCTATTTCCTCCTCCTTCTCTTTTATTTTCTGATTCACCGGTTCCCTGTTCTTATTCAACATTTCTTCAATACCTTCTGAAGTGCTGTCTAGTGTTTCATTCAATTGTGTGAAACCACTATCTAATGTTTCATTAAATTGATCTGCTGGATAATTTGTTTCTTCCCATTTCTTATTCATCCCCGTTTTTGTCTGCTTGACTTCTTCATGATATCCTATTAGTATGTATCTTAATTCTTCTCTATTCTTCTCACTGTCTTCCTTCATTTGTCCCTTCAATTCTTCCTTCAGTTCTTCATTTCTTTTTTGGATGTCCTCCATCAATTGCTGTTGTAGAGCTTCTTGGTTCTTCCTTAAGGTATTACTGTGTTCCTCCATTTTCTCATTGATTTGTTGCTTTAATATTTCGTTATTGCCTTCGATTTTCTCGTTCAATGTTTCAATATCTTCTCTTAAAATTTCATTCTGTCTCCTTGAATTTTCATGGATCTCCTCCTTCATTTGGTCTATTTTTTCATTTGTTTGCTTACAATTTTCGTCATTTCTGTCGAATTTTTTATTCATACTACTTATTAAATCCATTATCTTTAGTAGATTTGGGTCTCCTCTAGCTTCTCCCTTGTCACCCGCCTGTTGTTCCATCTCCTTTTCTTGGATTGAGTTTCCTGGTTGGTCCTCTTGGGCATCCTCTTCGATCACTTCTTCGATCATTTCTTCAATCATTTCCATTTCTTCTTCGTCGGTACCCTCAGTTCCCTTCTTAGCTTTTCCCCTTGTAACCATGGAATGTTTCATATTTTTTCGTAACTGCCGCTAGTCTTCAATTCTAGCCTCACTAGTTGGTCACCAATTTGTTACGATTGAATGACGTCCGTCTTGTTTTAGCCCCGCGATGGAAGCCAATTTGTAACGATTGGAAGTTGACGTCCGCCTTGTTTAAGCCCCGCGATGGACGCCAATTTGCAACGAGTTAAATGATGTCCACCTTATTAAAGCCCCGCGATGGAAGCCAATCTGTAACGACTAGTTCCTTGTGTATTCTTAAAAGGTGTATGCTTGTGTGTGTTCGCCTCACACGTAGTGGTCATTACTTTATGTTGCGCTGACGTTGTCCGTAGCGATACTTCGAATTACCAGTACACGCGAGTGGAAACCTTACCTGTTCTTCAATAGGTGTTCGTAAATCCCGGGTGGCGCCAAATTGTTTAATTAAAACAATTAAATTAAAAATAGGACGATTAAGCGTTCTTAGCTATGATGGTATGGAGAATTCAAATTTACTCCCGCCTTCGTTCGATCTTCTTAATCGAGCGGTTATTTCGCCGAGTTTCCGACATGAGCGCTTACCGTCACCGCTGTTTTTCGCTAAAATATACAAATATTATAATATACTTTCCTATGGAATAAAGAACAGTGGTTACAACTTTGTACTAGTTTATTTAATTGTGATTGGTAATTATTCAGTGTTATACAAAATTACATTTTGTTATTCAACAAATTTGCACCGGCAATTATTATAAGACAAAAATCTCAAGGTTGGCGAAATGACTTTGAACGAATGATTCAGTCAGACATGGCGACTGAAATCGTTTGTTTACAGTTAAATTCGTTCAGATTCTGGATTCTTGTGATTACAAAAAAAATATTACTAATGATTACAATAAAGCACACTACCTTACTTTAATTGTACTTAGATATTATAACGTGTATTTATAATTTGTTCCTGAAGTGTGGTAAAGTGTGTTTCGTAAGTTCGTAATTTTCATACAGGTTATTTTTCTAGTTAACATAAGTTTAGTGTTTTATTTTTTTTATTAATCTTTGAAAAAAATAATATCAGTTTATAGTGAGAGTTCAGATTGCTGTGAGAAAAATTTTAAGAGAATTTAATTCAGAAATTCAGGTCATTTAGCAATACTTATCAACTTGGTCGACATGAGGTGTACTGTCATTCAGTTGAAATGGGTTGGGGTCTTCAATCTTCAATTATCTTGGAACTTAAGTACGTCTGGCTTCTTTTTCGTATTAGTTGTTGAAATTTATTAATTTGGAATTTGTTAAATTGGTCCTTGGCATCAGTTAAATGTTCTAGTCCTTCATCAGCTTCTTACATCTTCATCTTTTCGAATTTGGATTACTTTTTAAACGTTTTATATTAAAATTTTGGTCATTTTCGGCCTGGCGTCTATTTCTGTTGAGCGTCAAGAATGGAATAATAATTTTAATGGAAAATTCATAAATAACGTTTCAGTTGTCATGGTAACTGATAGGTCCTGATTGGCTGAACTTGACTTAGTACCATTGTTATCATATTTGAATTTTTATTCAAAATTACTGTATATCTTCTGATTGCTATTATTCTTCCGTCTTCCTCTCTATGTATTAAATATTATCACTACTGTTCGTATTTTCTTTCAAAGATCATTTTGACATCCCACAAAGCTGGGTTTTCTTATGTATTATTGTTTGAACATTTATGTTGATATTATCTAATTACATTTCTTTCTTATTTTATGTCCTTAATTTAACATTTATCTTTTAATACGATTCACTAATTATCCTTGACTAGTTGCTTGCCTTGGATTTGCTAATATTCTTGTTAGTTTTTTACAATTTGTAGTTATTTGTTTTTTACAGTTAGGCATTTCATAGGCCTAAGTAGTAATTGGCCTTATTTACTTATTTTATACTAATTACTTATTAATTTACTCTCATACAGGTTTTGTGTTGGTATTATAAATGATTTGTTTACTTGTTGACTTGTTTTGGATCTGTTTTATAATAATTGAATGTTTTCATTAGTTTCTACATTTATGGTTTGTTTATTATTTTCTAACTGCCCTTCAGTATTGTTAGATTTATATTACTTTATCATTTTCTTATTTATTTTGCCAGTGTTTATTATTTGGAAATTATTTACTATTCTCTATAAAATACAATATAACATTTAGGTTTATGGTCTGTGTAATCCCTTCAGCCATATTCCTATTCATAATTTTAATCGAACAATTCTTTAACAGCTATTATGCAACGTTTGTTTACAATTTGTTTCATTCTTAATTATTTTTGGGTGATAAACATCATCACACCACTCAAATTTCCTTAACTGACTATCCCTTAGAATATAGGGTGTTTATTGATTTTGCCTTTATTTTCTTTACTATATTTTTTCTTATATTAACTTTACTCTCTAGCCATGGTAACACTAACTTTTGACATTCTATGGGATTCCTTCCCTGAATACCATTGTATCCCTCATTTACAATTAATCTTAATACTATCATTAACAAAATTCTTATTGAATAATAATGTTCACCATTAAACCTCTAGTGTTCATCACAGATTATTGAGTGTTTATACCTATCAATAGGGTTTCTTATTATTTTGGGGTTTTACTCTATCACTTTGCACTTCTTATATTTTATTTTAAGTGTTATTAGTGGGTAATCCCTAACATTACATTTTCTTTGTCACTTACTTATGTTCACTATCTCACTATCTCTCTCTTTACAAAGGTTAGTTACAGTTCCTTATAGAGTCCTTTATTACGTTTAAACTCTATTTCTTTGGTGAGTGTACTTTTAGTTTGTCATTACTTTATCTGGTTTTATCAATTATCATTTACATTGATTATTTAGTCGATACTAATAATTATCTTTTACATTTGTTATTTATTGGTTTCTTTTTCATTATTATATTTGAGTGTAACAATTCTCTTTTTTTGTTCTATACCATTCGTTTGTGTTTTATCCTTTGATTTCTTTTTATTTTCTTTATACTTGGTTTGTTTCACTTTCATTTTCCTTCTTCTTCGATTTCATTTTACAGTATTTCATTTTATTTTGGTTTTCCCCTTCTCATTTGGTTTCATTTTATTTGGTTTATCTATTGATTCAATCACTTGGGTTGGGTCATGTAGTCGTTTGTCGCGTCATCGTCATTTTATTTTCTTTAGTTTAAACATTTTATATATTTGATTCATCGTTTTTTCCCTGGTATTGGGGTGGCTTGTTTGTGTTGTAACATAATGCCTCTCCTTCAAAATTGATCATTTTGGTAAAACACTAGTATAGTTTTTTATGAAATTATCAGTTATACATTTTTTCCTTTTTCTTATTTCTAGTTTCTCTTCTTACTTGTTCCACTCCATTTTATTTAGATCTGTTTTTATTTAATTCCATTAGTGCGTTCTCCCTGTTATATAATTTTCTCCCTAACTTTTTAGTAACTGGTTTCTTCCATTACTATCACTTTTTTCTGAGACCAGAGGAACATCATCTCTGCTCAGTTAATTGATTGCTGGACTGTGACGATTTTAAAAGAAAAAAAAATTGAAATAAAAGAAATTAAAAAAAAAAATTTTAAATTTAAAATCTCACATTAAAACAGAACGTAAACCCCTAAAATAAATGATAATGTAACCCCGCCTTAATACCCAAAATAAATAGTTTTAAAACCAAAAGAATTCTATAATAAAATTGCGATAACACCCCTTAATAATTAACCCGGTTTTAACCTGCCGAAACCGGAATCAACACGCATAATTACCTGTGAATATGACTAATAATTGTATTGAATCGGAACTTGATAAAAAACATAATGATGTACAATAATAAAATAATAATAAGAAATACCTAACTCAATAAAGAAAATGTAGTATTATTAATAGTAGTTAATTAGTATAATAATAATAATAAAGTACGAACTATTTTTCTCTCTCCGCGCGAACAGCTCCCTCTCCCTACTAACCGCCGCATAACCAACCCCAGTCGAGCGAGAATCAGAGACAAGGTAACAGCTTTACCATGTGTCGTAAAATAAAGTGTAAATATAAAAAATTAATGACGATGTAACTGAACGTAATCTTTCATGGTGACAGACTCCACAAGTAATTGAAATGTGGTGAAAGTAAAACGAGTTATGTAGTTGAACTGTAGTGAAATAACTAAAATTAACTAACTTAGCCGACACATCTCTTTTTAAAAACGGAAACGAAATGTTTAAGTTGTAAAGTATGTTCTATCCAAACATTATAGAGTAACATTAGTGCAGTTAAAAGCAAAATGTAAAGTGTAAAAAGGTGAACACCGTACATCAGGAGTGAAGTAACAACGACAAACTCACGAGCTTCAGGTAACAGCATCCTTTCGTCATGTTCGCAACTAAGAATCTACAAAATAAATGGAGACACCCGAACGACATCGTAGAACTTCTAGGAAACCCAAGTGAAGAGTAACAACAAGAGAACCTGCCTCTGATTCCATTGTATCAAGGTGAAACCAAACCATTATATTTTTAACAATGGCAACAAAAGCAGTATATTTTTTGCAAAGACTTATTCTAATCATGTAAATGTTAACATAGTAGTATCTGTAATTACAATAATGAAATAGTAATCTGATAATAGTTAAAGGTAAAAGGTAATTCGAAATTTGAGCAAACTAGTTTTCCAATAGCTTGCATAATGTTGACTTATTGTAGAGCATTATTAAGTTAAAACCCGGATCCGAGGTATTTACTGTAGTTAATAAATATATGATTTTATTTTGATCACCAGAGTAACATGTTAAAAGACGTAAGAGCATTTGATGCACAACTTTTGAGTAATTTATTTGTTTAATGTAATCAAACAAAATAACAATCATATTTAAAGTATTATTCAAGAAAATATAATAAAGAGATGTTATGGTTATCCAAAGGGTGAGTGAATATATCTACCAAATCCCTTGTCAATACTCCTCAATTCACGGGAGCCTATTTAACATTTGTGTACTTATTAGGTATTTATGATTTTGTAAAGATTATGGCAGCCTGTTTAATTGACCTGAGCCAATTAACCAGGTTCCCGAATTGTAACGTTATGCGAAACGTTTCAGGACCTACTCTCAGTCAATCTTAAATACCTTTTTTGTCATCTTGTGACTTACATTAATAATAATATTTTGGGGATTGTCCACTTCGTGGATTTTTAGATCATTTTAACCTTTTACTCATTCTTCCTTCCGCTGTACCTTTGCTATATTCTGTTATCTACTCACGCAGTTGATTGTTTTTTATTTATTTAGTTGTTAATTTCATTATTTCTAACTTTTCATTAGTTTGTTTTTCTTTTCTTCTAGTGATCATTTTAATTATCTTAGACATCTTTTTTCTTTTTCTTGGTTGATTACCATTATTTTGCTTTAGCCATTTGCTGTATATTTGCGTGATACATTTTTTTTTTCTTATACCAGTTCATTTTTTTTTTCTGCATACTCTATATTCTTATTTGTCTTAGCAGTTCTTGCTGGATTTTATTTTTTGTTTATTTTAATTGGTCTCCTTTCTAATTTTCTTGTATTATTAATTCTTGTTTTCACTTTATTTGTTTTGTCTCATATTATAGTAAGTTGATGGTTCTTACTTATTAGGAATTTTTGTAACTTATTCCTTTATTTTATACATTTTTTTTTCATTTTACCTCATATGTCATCTAAATATTATTGTAAGTTGATCTTACATCTTTTTTGAATTTTGTAATTGTTCTTTTTTCTTTTCCATTGGTTTGCATGGTCGGTAATTTGTAAGTCAGTTCCTTTCCTCGGTGTTTATCTTCACTTAGTTTACCCATGGTCCATCATTTCCTCTGCACTTGTGGTTCGGATAACCTTGGTGTGTAGAACTATTTCCGTCCGTGTGAAATAGGTCCCTTCTATCTTGTACCACAATTCTTCTAATATCATGTGTTCCTTAGTATCCATGACTGCTTCCATCATTTTATTATGTGGTTCATTAGTCAAAAAAGTTAATCGTACCTCCCTCACTAATGTTATCACTGAGTTTTTATGCTGCATTTCCATTTCTGGTGTTTTCCATTTTCTTATAGACCTTCTTAATTCGTTATACACTGTTTTGTTGTGAGTCCTTTCTATTTTGGGTATTTTCCATTTAAATATCGATTTGCTGAAGTTTTTATCCACTGGTTCGTTGTGAATCCCTTCTATAATTTCTTTTAGAGTTCTCCTACAATCTTTATAATCCATTAATTCACTATGGTCGGTAATTGGTAGATTAAACACATCAATTAGTCCATGCTTCATCATTTCCAATTCTTCTCGTGTTTTTATTAGTTTCTTTTTATATATTTTTCCTATATCCTTTGTTCTCTTAATCTTCTTAATTATTCGATTCTTCTTTACTCCTCTACGGTTGATTTCTATGTGCTCGATTTTCTTTTTGTTTTTGTTATCTTTATTCTCAGGGAACAATACACTTTTGTCTTCTTTATTCTCTATTTCCTCCTCCTTCTCTTTTATTTTCTGATTCACCGGTTCCCTGTTCTTATTCAACATTTCTTCAATACCTTCTGAAGTGCTGTCTAGTGTTTCATTCAATTGTGTGAAACCACTATCTAATGTTTCATTAAATTGATCTGCTGGATAATTTGTTTCTTCCCATTTCTTATTCATCCCCGTTTTTGTCTGCTTGACTTCTTCACGATATCCTATTAGTATGTATCTTAATTCTTCTCTATTCTTCTCACTGTCTTCCTTCATTTGTCCCTTCAATTCTTCCTTCAGTTCTTCATTTCTTTTTTGGATGTCCTCCATCAATTGCTGTTGTAGAGCTTCTTGGTTCTTCCTTAAGGTATTACTGTGTTCCTCCATTTTCTCATTGATTTGTTGCTTTAATATTTCGTTATTGCCTTCGATTTTCTCGTTCAATGTTTCAATATCTTCTCTTAAAATTTCATTCTGTCTCCTTGAATTTTCATGGATCTCCTCCTTCATTTGGTCTATTTTTTCATTTGTTTGCTTACAATTTTCGTCATTTCTGTCGAATTTTTTATTCATACTACTTATTAATTCCATTATCTTTAGTAGATTTGGGTCTCCTCTAGCTTCTCCCTTGTCACACGCCTGTTGTTCCATCTCCTCTTCTTGGATTGGGTTTCCTGGTTGGTCCTCTTGGGCATCCTCTTCGATCACTTCTTCGATCATTTCCATTTCTTCTTCGACGGTACCCTCAGTTCCCTTCTTAGCTTTTCCCCTTGTAACCATGGAATGTTTCATATTTTTTCGTAACTCCCGCTAGTCTTCAATTCTAGCCTCACTAGTTGGTCGCCAATTTGTTACGATTGAATGACGTCCGTCTTGTTTAAGCCCCGCGATGGAAGCCAATCTGTAACGACTAGTTCCTTGTGTATTCTTAAAAGGTGTATGCTTGTGTGTGTTCGCCTCACACGTAGTGGTCGTTACTTTATGTTGCACTGACGACGTCCGTAGCGATATTTCGAATTACCAGTACACGCGAGTGGAAACCTTACCTGTTCTTCAATAGGTGTTCGTAAATCCCGGGTGGCACCAAATTGTTTAATTAAAACAATTAAATTAAAAATAGGACGATTAAGCGTTCTTAGCTATGATGGTATGGAGAATTCAAATTTACTCCCGCCTTCGTTCGACCTTCTTAATCGAGCGGTTATTTTGCCGAGTTTTCGACATGAGCGCTTACCGTCACCCCTGTTTTTCGCTAAAATATACAAATATTATAATATACTTTCCTATGGAATAAAGAACAGTGGTTACAACTCTGTACTAGTTTATTTAATTGTGACTGGTAATTATTCAGTGTTATACAAAATTATATTTTGTTATTCAACAAATTTGCACCGGCAATTATTATAAGACAAAAATCTCAAGGTTGGCGAAATGACTTTGAACGAATTATTCAGTCAGACACGGCGACTGAAATCGTTTGTTTACAGTTAAATTCGTTCAGATTCTGGATTCTTGTGATTACAAAAAAAATATTAATAATGATTACAATAAAGCACACTACCTTACATTAATTGTACTTAGATATTATAATGTGTAATTATAATTTGTTCCTGAAGTGTGGTAAAGTGTGTTTCAAAAGTTCGTAATTTTCATACAGGTTATTTTTCTAGTTAACATAAGTTTAGTGTTTTATTTTTTTTTTTTATTAATCTTTGACAGAAATAATATCATCAGTTTATAGTGAGAGTTCGGATTGCTGTGAGAAAAATTTTAAGAGAATTTAATTCAGAAATTCGGGTAATTTAGCAATACTTATCAACTTGGTCGACTTGAGGTGTACTGTCATTCAGTTGAAATGGGTTGGGGTCTTCAATAGTCTTCAATCGTCAATTATCTTGGAACTTAAGTACGTCTGGCTTCTTTTTCGTATTAGTTGTTGAAATTTATTAATTTGGAATTTGTTAAATTGGTCCTTGGCATCAGTTAAATGTCTAGTCTTCATCAGCTTCTTACATCTTCATCTTTTCGAATTTGGATTACTTTTTAAACGTTTTATATTAAAATTTTGGTCATTTTCGGCCTGGCGTCTATTCCTGTTGAGCGTCAAGAATGGAATAATAATTTTAACGGAAAATTCATAAATAACGTTTCAGTTGTCATGGTAACTGATAGGTCCTGATTGGCTGAACTTGACTTAGTACCATTGTTATCATATTTGAATTTTTATTCAAAATTACTGTATATCTTCTGATTGCTATTATTCTTCCGTCTTCCTCTCTATGTATTAAATATTACCACTACTGTTCGTATTTTCTTTCAAAGATCATTTTGACATCCCACAAAGCTGGGTTTTCTTATGTATTATTGTTTGAACATTTATGTTGATATTATCTAATTACATTTCTTTCTTATTTTATGTCCTTAATTTAACATTTATCTTTTAATACGATTCACTAATTATCCTTGACTAGTTGCTTGCCTTGGATTTGCTAATATTCTTGTTAGTTTTTTACAATTTGACTATCCCTTAGAATATAGGGTGTTTATTGATTTTGCCTTTATTTTCTTTACTATATTTTTTATTATATTAACTTTACTCTCTAGCCATGGTAACACTAACTTTTGACATTCTATGGGATTCCTTCCCTGAATACCATTGTATCCCTCATTTACAATTAATCTTAATACTATCATTAACAAAATTCTTATTGAATAATAATGTTCACCATTAAACCTATAGTGTTCATCACAGATTATTGAGTGTTTATACCTATCAATAGGGTTTCTTATTATTTTGGGGTTTTACTCTATCACTTTGCACTTCTTATATTTTATTTTAAGTGTTATTAGTGGGTAATCCCTAACATTACATTTTCTTTGTCACTTACTTATGTTCATTATCTCACTATCTCTCTCTTTACAAAGGTTAGTTATACAGTTCCTTATAGAGTCCTTTATTACATTTAAACTCTATTTCTTTGGTTAGTGTACTTTTAGTTTGTCATTACTTTATCTGGTTTTATCAATTATCATTTACATTGATTATTTAGTCAATACTAATAATTATCTTTTACATTTGTTATTTATTGGTTTCTTTTTCATTATTATATTTGAGTGTAACATTTCTCCTTTTTTGTTCTATATCATTCGTTTGTGTTTTATCCTTTGATTTCAATTTATTTTCTTTATACTTGGTTTGTTTCACTTTCACTTTCCTTCTTCCTCGATTTCATTTTATTTTGGTTTTCCCCTTCTCATTTGGTTTCATTTTATTTGGTTTATCTATTGATTCAATCACTTGGGTTGGGTCATGTAGTCATTTGTCGCGTTATCGTCATTTTATTTTCTTTAGTTTAAATAGTTTAAACATTTTATATAGTTGATTCATCGTTTTTCCCTGGTATTGGGGTGGCTTGTTTGTGTTGTAACATAATGCCTCTCCTTCAAAATTGATCATTTTGGTAAAACACTAGTATAGTTTTTTATGAAATTATCAGTTATACATTTTTCCTTTTTCTTATTTCTTGTTTCTCTTCTTACTTGTTCCACTCCATTTTATTTAGATAAAAAAAAAAGTATTTTTTGAGTACGGTACGTATGCAGTATTTCCGATCCGATTACTAGCGCCTTCAAACATCATGTGAGCAATCCCGCCATGCGGGTGAAGGCGCTTACGCGTGAATCACCAGTTACCAATACAGTACGCCAATTGATTTATGTTGTGACAGGAAAGTTTCGTGTTCCTACTTGAGTGTGTAACAGGTGCATCAGTCAGTCTGTATCCAGAAGTGAGTCCGTGCGGTTCAGTCGTTCGTGGATTGTTAATTTGTTATAAAGTGTGTATACAGTATTGTTGGTGGGTTTTTTTTTAAGTGAAATATGGGTGTCAAACGAAAGAAAGTGGTAGTAACTTTGGAAGAAAAACTGCAAGCAATAAAAAGAATGGATTCTGGTGAGTTGGTAAACAAAATTGCACTGGAGTTAGGAGTTGGAACAACTACTGTGGGTGATTGGCGAAGAAATCGCGGCGCAGAGATTGAAAAATGGTGTTCTAAGCAAGCAAGTGGCAGTGGCGTGAAAGTTAGAAAAACTATGCAAAAAGGAAAACATGTGGAAGTTGAAGAGGCTTTATATCTGTGGTATGAAAATGTGAGGGGGAAAGGATTGACGGTTTCAAGCCCCTTGCTCCAAGAAAAAGCAATTCAGTTTAAAAAACAGATCGAAGGAGACGATGATGAGTTTACTGCCAGTGATGGGTGGCTTGATCGCTGGAAGAAACGTTTTGGTGTTTGTCAGATGACGATTAGTGGAGAAGCATTGTCTGCTAATAAGGACGCTGTCCCTGACTTTAAAAAACACTTTTTTGACCTGCTTGATAAGGAAGGTATTTCCGGATAACAAGTGTACAACTGTGATGAGACGGGTTTGAATTACCGTATGTTGCCATCTAAAACACTAGTGTCTAAACAAGAAAAGGCCACACCAGGGTTCAAGAAGAGCAAGGACCGCGTTACAGTTTTAGCTTGTAGTAACGCAACCGGAAACCACAAGTTGAGACTGACCTTGATTGGAAAATCTCGCAAGCCTAGGGCTTTTAAAAATCTTAAACAGTTAAGTTCTTTGCCCCTGCATTATACCCATCAAAAAAAGGCGTGGATGAATGGAGAAATTTTCAAAAATTGGTTTGAACAGGAATTTGTGCCACAAGTTGAAAAACATTTAGCTGAAAACAATTTAACAAGGAAAGCAATCCTAGTTTTGGATAACGCTCCTTCACATCCAGCAAATGACCAACCAAAAGATGGAGACATAAAAGCTTTGTTCTTGCCTGCAAATGTTACATCTATATGTCAGCCAATGGATCAGGGAGTGCCCCAAGCTTTGAAAAAAAATATCGACGTAGGTTACTAAGCTATATCATCGCGACAATTGATAATACAGAAGTTGCGACGGCACTACAGTCAGTAGACATGCTTGACGTCATCAGATGGGTGTCCGAGGCATGGGATGAAATTCCATCTTTAACACTTGTGCGATCGTGGAAAATTTTGCTGGATCACAGAGCCAGTGATAAGTGGGAAGAGGTAGAACAGCAATGTGATGTGGAAAATGCACCTGATAACACTGCGCTTGTATCGCTGTTAGAAAAAGTTCCCGGATGTGAGGAAGCTTCATTGGAAGACATCACAGAATGGTTGGCAAAGGACAAAATCGAAGAAATTGCAGACGAAGATATTGTAGCGATGGTATTAAATGAACAGCCGATTGAAGAGGAACAAGGTGATGAACCCTCCGATCGTATAACCCACTCCGAAGCCCTGAAGGCGATCGAGACGGCAGTGGAATACATTGGCCAGCAAGAAGAAGCAACACCAGCAGACATCATATCTTTACGTAAGTGGAAGGATATAGCGGCGAGGAAATTAATGCAAGGAAAGAAGCAGGTCTCAATTACAGACTTTTTCAAACCTTAGACAATGTAAGTTTCACTTGTTCTTTCATTATACAGTACATAGTTATAGGTTATTATAATTTGATTTATATTAACAACTAATTTGGTTGAAAGCTTTCGTATAAATTAAAACTCATAGTAAAACTCATTCAACTTATTGTTAACTACACATTTTGTTTCGTCCTTCAAATAAAGGTTTTCTGAAAGATACTGTAGTTGCGAATTCTTATTTCATTTCTTTCTAATTCATTTATTACTGTACGTCATTTATAAGGACAAACTGATATGACGTACGCATCCAAATAGCACAAGTACATTCAACGCAATAGGGTGGCGGTCATTGACCTTACAGAGGCTGGTATGCCTACGGCTCCGGTGTATCCGACTTTTTTGCTATCCGACCCGGCCGACCGCCACATTAGGTCGGATAGTTGAGAGTCTACTGTACACACACACACACACACACACACACACACACACACACGCACACGCACGCACGCACGCACACACACACACACATTATAACATCGCCAAATTCATATCATTTTTGATGACTATAAGTATGTAAAAAATGCTAAAAAATAATATATTTTAATAAATAAATAATGAAGAGAATAAAAATATAAAATGTAATTATGAAAGAAGGAGGAAGAAATATAAACTAAAAGTGATTATTAAAGAAAATCACAGACTAGACTGACAGACAAATGACTTTGACCCAACCCAGAGATTGGCCAGATAACGAACCAAAATAAAAGTAAACAAGATGAGAAGGGAAGGAGAAGAAAAATGAGAACAAAGAGGGAACAAACCAACAATGAAGAAAATAAAATGAAACAAGTCAAGAAAACACAGACATGGAATAAAGAATAGAGAAGGGAGAAATAATGTAATCAAATATAATAAAAGAAACAAAACCGGTAAAGAACCAAGATAAATAATAAATGTTAATATTGATTGAATGACAATTGTAATTAGTCGTAAATAAAACACGATAGCTAAAAATACACTAGCCAAAGAATTAGAAGTACATGTAAGTTATTAATAGAGAAAGACATGATATTAATAAATATATATAATATGTGTAGAGAAAGAGAAAGATATTGAAATAGTGAGAAGTAAACGGAATTTAACATAGTGAAAGTGAAATTACCCTAAAGTGAAATGATAGAAAAAGAAACACTAAGTAAATTATAATAAACACAAGATAATTTAAAAGTGCAGGTGATGAGTAAATAAAAATATTGTCAATGATAGCAATAGGGAAAATAGTGAAAGCTAAGATAAACACTTAGTAAAAATAACAAACACTAAAGGTTTAATAGTGAACAATAATGTTTAAGAAAGTTGTTAAGAACAACTTTCAAAATAAACCATTAATTAAGTAAGAATGAACACTAAACAGTGATATTAACTGTAGTGATTAGAAAAGAATATTATTGTCGAGTTTAAAAGTATATAGTAGAATTTAAAGGTGAGAACCACATGACAATGTAATAAGATAGTGTTAACACGGAAAGAAGGCAAAGAGTTTTTATAAAATAAGAAGTTTAAAACCATCAATAAACACCCATGTTATAAGGGATGATTATTGAACCAAGTTCAATAGAGGTGAGGTTGTTTATCACCCAAAAAATAAATCAAAGGTAATGAATTGTACACCAATATTAGATATAAAGTGTTAAATAATTGTTTAAACAAACTTATGAATAGGATATGGATGGGATAATTATAATTACCATAGACCTAAATGTTGTATTTTATAATATGAAAAAAAAATAGTAATTAATAGCCATATTGTTGACATTGGCGGAGTAAATAAGTAAGAAAGGAAAGCAATGTTTGATTTGGAAAACGAGAAAACCTGTTAGTAAATAGTTAGTAATACACTAAGAATAAAACAGTAGTAACATACAAATCACACAAAAACAGAACCAAAACACATCAATAGATAATAAACATAGTTATAAGTACAAAATAAAGCTCTAGGCTAAAATGAGATGTAATGTATATGAAATAATCAAAAATCAGTAATGGCTACTTAGACTTGAGACAGGCCTAACTATCAAACACCAACAAATACAAATTGTATGAAAATAACCAAATAATTAACAAATCCAAGGTGACTAATTAACCAAGGATAAATGGTAAATTTTATTAAAAGCAAAATATTAAAATAAGGAGTTAAATAAACAGAGAAATGTAAGTAGTAAATATTAAATTAACTGTAAACTTATAAAACATGAAATAACCCAATCTTGTTGGGATACCAAAATAATCTTTGTAAGAAAATACAAATGACAGTGCTAATAATTAATACTTAGGAAGGAAGATAAAGGAATGAAGAAAGTCAGAAGATATATGAGGATTTTGAAAAGAATTCAAATTTTGATAACAATGGATTTATATCAAGCTGAGCCAATCAGAATTCTTTAGTAACCATAGAAACCACTGTTGAATACGAATTTACCATTGAATATCGTTACTCATAAAGCGTCACCCTAACAGAGCAGAAGCCAAAATTTTGAACAACCAATTTTTTATTTAAAATGTTATAAAAGTTAAACAAATTGTCAAAATTGAACAAGAAGGAGGCTGACTATGACTGAACTCAATTAACTGATGGCGAAGACCTTTTAATGCAAAACGAAGTGATTAAATTCATCCAAGTAAATTGAAAAAGATGCCAGAAGCCCGAATAATTGAAAATTGAACACTATTGCAGCTACAGTCCTTTGTTCCAGACTAACTGACTAACCCCAGGCTACGAAGTTGTTAAGTATCCTCTAAATTATCAAACTTCAGAAATAACGCACTTTAAATATTTCTCACTATATTATGAAATATCACTAAACTGATTTTATTCTCTTTCAAAGATTAAATAAAAATACTAAGACACTGAAAATATGTCAAATTATAAAGTTAACCTAGTGTTAGTTTACGAACCTTTAAAACACTTTTACTACACTCCACCAAACCATTTATAGCTACACATCATAATATTTAAGTAGAAACATTGTAAGGTTGTGTATTTTTATTACTGTAATTGCATCTAATCCTTTTATCGTGATCAAAAGAATCCAAACGATTGAACGAAATTATTTGTTTACTACTCCGGTAGAACGCCATTACATTGTATTTGTTACGTTCAAAATCGATTTGTTAAACCCAGAGAGAGATTGTCTCATAGATAAATAACCGGTGCAAAATAATATATCAAACCAAATCTAACTTGTGTCAAAGAAAACGTAATAACCCTTCATTAATAAATCAATACTGTGTATAACAAATGTGTTTTATTTTCAGTAGGAAAGTTTATTATTAATATTGTACAGTATAGCGGACGTCTACGAATTGGCGACTAGCGCTCAAGCAGTGAATACAGCAAACTGCTGGCTTGATTGAAAAAGTCGACAAGCGGCGGGACAAATTGAATTCTCCACACCGCCTGAGCGGAACCACTGATAATAATAAATTTTTTAATTGTTTTAAACAAACAATTTGGCGCCACCCGGGATTTATAAACTCCTAGTGAACCTCAGGTAAGGCTATGAACCTGGTTATTCGTACGTTCGCGACGGAGTCAAGCATCGTAAGTTACGTTACCGAGCGAGGACGAATTGGTAAGACACGGTACACTCTGACACTTCTACATTTTACAGATTTCGTTAAGAACGACGGCACACACAAGAGATACGTTATAAATTGGCGACCAACTGGTGGGACTAGAAGAAAGGGAGATACGATATTCTAGCGGCGATTGCGAAAGGATATCAAGATGCATACAAGAAGATTATCGAAAAAGTTGGCGAAGGACAAACAGATGGAAGAAAATAGAGGAGAAGAAGAGGAAGGAACATCGATCAAAGAAGTGGAGACAACAATAACCACAACAGAACCAACCAAAGACAAAGAAAGAGAACCACAGGCGGGTGACAGGGAGGAAGCCAGAGGAGGCATGGATTTACAACAATTATGGGAGTTGATTAATGGAAAATTAGACAAGAATGAGGAGAATCTGAATAGTATGAAGGACAGTTTGAAACAAATCAATGAAAAATTAATTAGTACCAACGAAAATACTAAAGAAGAGTTAAGACTAACAATTAACCAAAATAACGAAACATTACAACACCAATTAATGGAGTATGGCAAGAAACCAGACAACAGATCACCGAAACCAATGAGAAGGTAGAGGAGACGTTGGAGAGACTGGAGAAAACCAATGAAACTGTTTCAGAAGTCTGTGAGGAAGTACTCAATAAAATAAACAACCTCGAAGGAGAAAATAAAAGGAGAATTGAGGAATGTCACGAAGAAACAGCCAAAAGATGTGAACAGGTGAACCAGGACATGCATCAAGTCCGGGAAGAGAACCAGAAGGAGATAGCAGCTGTACGAACAGACCTGGGAGAAAGAATGGAAGGAGTGTACAGCAATTTAAATAAAATCAACAGCAAGGTGGACAAAAACAAACAAAGAATTGACGAGATGCACAGACGAGAAGAATCATTACGGGAAGAAGTAGACGCCTGACGGGACCGGCCATGTAACACTAACCACATCATTAACACTGACAATCGGGATACGATCAACTTCCGCAATTATAAGAGAAACCCAATTGAATTCCTGAAAAGGGTGGAAGAGCTGATAGTGAAAAATCGCGAAACCCGATGGACAACGGTGAGGGGAATGCTGGACGAAATGTTCAAAGAAACATATGACAACTGGTGGACCGCCACAAGACCAGACATCCAGAGCATCCAAGAATTTAAGACCCAATTCAAGGCGAAATACTGGTCTGAATCGATCCAGAACATGGTCCGCAACAACTTAAGCAACGGGAGATATGAGAGTCAGAACGGACAGTCTCTCACATCCTACTTCCTGGGAAAGATCTGCATGGCAAGAAATTTGGAACCCCGCATTCTGGAAGAGTGTCTTGTGATACAACTGTCTTACCATTACGACGCCATACAGAAAGCCCGGATGTACAGTCAGGTCAAGACCATTCAGGACATGGCTAGTTTATTAGAGAGCCATGAGCACGAATGGCAATACCAAAAGAATAGATTCTCGAGCTTCCGAAATAGTAAGATAAACGAAGGACCATCATCACCAAACCAACAGGGTGATAACAAGCCACCACAAAGCCACACTAATAATAAAATTATCCAGGGAATCAACGTGGTAATAGTGCACCCCGAAACTTTAACCGAAATGGGAACAACAATAATAATTTTAGAAACAAATACAGGGGTAACTACCCACAGAATGGTCCCAACAATTATTATCGCCCTGAAAACAGTAATAACAACAACCAAGGGTACCGATCGCAAGTAAATTACGTGAGATGCCAAGCCCAGCGAAACCCAAGAAGACACTATTCAAGACCACAAACGGTTAACAGGCATGGTAATCAAACACGGAACAGTGATCAACAACAAAGGGAGAATGATACTAGGCCGACACAACGGAATAATAATGAAGAAGAACCCAGATCCGGAAACAGAGACCAAGGACGGGACATAACCTACGGAAATGATTACCGATATGAGGTTCAAAGGGGCAGGAATAACGAGAACGCCCAAACAACGGAGGATTATGATTGGATACCATTCAGCAATAATTATGCGGAAAATTTTAGAATCACATATAACAATCGTAACCCACCAGAGCTCTGGATTCCCTCAAGAAGGAATGGTAACCAGTCTAACACAAATCAGGTAGAGAGACAGGAGGATTAGGAAGAAGAACCCTCGCCAGACAGATGGAATGAATAGAAAAACACTGAAATGGGACTGATTTCCTGATAACCTACCTAAGTAATTTAAATTAAAAAGAGATAATAAGACGAACGAATAAGTTTGCAAATAAATAATAAAGAAAAGTATAAGATGAATTTCAAAATTCAAAAAAATTATGTAAGGCCAACTTACGCAAATATTTCGATAACATATTAGACCAATTATAAAATGGAGGAATGAAGTTACAAAGAATTCCTACAAAATAAGATCAAATTACAATCAAATGAAACTGACATGTGAAGTATAATATAAAAAATAATAATAAAGGAATAATTTACAAAGAGTTCCTATAAAGTAAGAACCACAAACTTACTATAATGCTTAAACAAAAAAAAAAATAAAATGGAGGAATAAAGTTATGAAAAATTCCTACAAAATAAGATTAACTTACAATAATCTTTAGCCAACATATGAGGCAACAAAGCAAAACATACTATAAAGGAATAAGCTACAAAAATTCCTAACTAGTAAGAAGCACTAACTTACTATGATATATAAAAGATTATGAAAAAAAAAAATATATATATATCAATCAAAATGATCAACTTCCACAACTATTTAGAAAAAGATGGGAAGTAAAATAAACAACCCAAAGATCAAAAAACGAAATAAATAAAATAAACATTCTAAGAATTATAATATGAAATGAGATGAAACAAAGAGTAATTAAAAATGAATAAAAATGTTAATTGTATAAATAGAAAACAACGCTTCAAGTATTATCAAATAGTATCAATAAAGAAAGATGAAAAAATATATGACTCGAACTGAGCAATAATGAAATACAAAAGTAAAAGATTCCCAAAAATGTTATGATTATTATTATTATTATTATTATTATGAGTCACGAGATGACTGTATTGAAGATTCATTAATTGAGATTGACTGTTGAATAAGTCCAGCAATCATTTAACTGAGCACGGATGATGTTCCCCTGATCTCAGAAAAAGAGTAGTTTTGAACGATGGAGTTAGGTAAGCCAATAGAGCCCATCCGAATCGATTTCAGCTACCAAGTAGGGATAGTTAGGGAAAATAAGATTTATAGGGAATAATTTATAATAAAAAATCAATAAGCCAGTTCGTAATAAGAGAAAATAATGAAGAAAAGACTCAGAAGAAAGGAAGGGCAAGATACAGAATTAAACATAAAAATGAACGAGAAGCAGGAGAATTTAAGAAGAAAATGATACAATACTATTGATAATTTCATCAAACTTAGAATCACGTTTTATAAAATGATCAATTTTGGTGGAAGGGCATTATAGAACATCACCAAATTCAGATCATTTTTTATGACTATTAAGTATGTAAAAAATGCTAAAAAATAATATATTTTAATAAATAAATAATGAAGAGAATAAAAATATAAAATGTAATTATGAAAGAAGGAGGAAGAAATATAAACTAAAAGTGATTATTAAAGAAAATCACAGACTAGACTGACAGACAAATGACTTTGACCCAACCCAGAGATTGGCCAGATAACGAACCAAAATAAAAGTAAACAAGATGAGAAGGGAAGGAGAAGAAAAATGAGAACAAAGAGGGAACAAACCAACGATGAAGAAAATAAAATGAAACAAGTCAAGAAAAACAGACAAGGAATAAAGAATAGAGAAGGGAGAAATAATGTAATCAAATATAATAAAAGAAACAAAACCGGTAAAGAACCAAGATAAATAATAAATGTTAATACTGATTGAATGACAATTGTAATTAGTCGTAAATAAAACACGATAGCTAAAAATACACTAGCCAAAGAATTAGAAGTACATGTAAGTTATTAATAGAGAAAGACATGATATTAATAAATATATATAATATGTGTAGAGAAAGAGAAAGATATTGAAATAGTGAGAAGTAAACGGAATTAACATAGTGAAAGTGAAATTACCCTAAAGTGAAATGATAGAAAAAGAAACACTAAGTAAATTATAATAAACACAAGATAATTTAAAAGTGCAGGTGATGAGTAAATAAAAATATTGTCAATGATAGCAATAGGGAAAATAGTGAAAGCTAAGATAAACACTTAGTAAAAATAACAAACACTAAAGGTTTAATAGTGAACAATAATGTTTAAGAAAGTTGTTAAGAACAACTTTCAAAATAAACCATTAATTAAGTAAGAATGAACACTAAACAGTGATATTAACTGTAGTGATTAGAAAAGAATATTATTGTAGAGTTTAAAAGAATATAGTAGAATTTAAAGGTGAGAACCACATGACAATGTAATAAGACAGTGTAACATGGAAAGAAGGCAAAGAGTTTTTATAAAATAAGAAGTTTAAAACCATCAATAAACACCCATGTTATAAGGGATGATTATTGAACCAAGTTCAATAGAGGTGAGGTTGTTTATCACCCAAAAAATAAATCAAAGGTAATGAATTGTACACCAATATTAGATATAAAGTGTTAAATAATTGTTTAAACAAACTTATGAATAGGATATGGATGGGATAATTATAATTACCATAGACCTAAATGTTGTATTTTATAATATGAAAAAAAATAGTAATTAATAGCCATATTGTTGACATTGGCGGAGTAAATAAGTAAGAAAGGAAAGCAATGTTTGATTTGGAAAACGAGAAAACCTGTTAGTAAATAGTTAGTAATACACTAAGAATAAAACAGTAGTAACATACAAATCACACAAAATCAGAACCAAAACACATCAATAGATAATAAACATAGTTATAAGTACAAAATAAAGCTCTAGGCTAAAATGAGATGTAATGTATATGAAATAATCAAAAATCAGTAATGGCTACTTAGACTTGAGACAGGCCTAACTATCAAACACCAACAAATACAAATTGTATGAAAATAACCAAATAATTAACAAATCCAAGGTGACTAATTAACCAAGGATAAATGGTAAATTTTATTAAAAGCAAAATATTAAAATAAGGAGTTAAATAAACAGAGAAATGTAAGTAGTAAATATTAAATTAACTGTAAACTTATAAAACATGAAATAACCCAATCTTGTTGGGATACCAAAATAATCTTTGTAAGAAAATACAAATGACAGTGCTAATAATTAATACTTAGGAAGGAAGATAAAGGAATGAAGAAAGTCAGAAGATATATGAGGATTTTGAAAAGAATTCAAATTTTGATAACAATGGATTTATATCAAGCTGAGCCAATCAGAATTCTTTAGTAACCATAGAAACCACTGTTGAATACGAATTTACCATTGAATATCGTTACTCATAAAGCGTCACCCTAACAGAGCAGAAGCCAAAATTTTGAACAACCAATTTTTTATTTAAAATGTTATAAAAGTTAACAAATTGTCAAAATTGAACGAGAAGGAGGCTGACTATGACTGAACTCAATTAACTGATGGCGAAGACCTTTTAATGCAAAACGAAGTGATTAAATTCATCCAAGTAAATTGAAAAAGATGCCAGAAGCCCGAATAATTGAAAATTGAACACTATTGCAGCTACAGTCCTTTGTTCCAGACTAACTGACTAACCCCAGGCTGCGAAGTTGTTAAGTATCCTCTAAATTATCAAACTTCAGAAATAACGCACTTTAAATATTTCTCACTATATTATGAAATATCACTAAACTGATTTTATTCTCTTTCAAAGATTAAATAAAAATACTAAGACACTGAAAATATGTCAAATTATAAAGTTAACCTAGTGTTAGTTTACGAACCTTTAAAACACTTTTACTACACTCCAACAAACCATTTATAGCTACACATCATAATATTTAAGTAGAAACATTGTAAGGTTGTGTATTTTTATTACTGTAATTGCATCTAATCCTTTTATCGTGATCAAAAGAATCCAAACGATTGAACGAAATTATTTGTTTACTACTCCGGTAGAACGCCATTATATTGTATTTGTTACGTTCAAAATCGATTTGTTAAACCCAGAGAGAGATTGTCTCATAGATAAATAACCGGTGCAAAATAATATATCAAACCAAATCTAACTTGTGTCAAAGAAAACGTAATAACCCTTCATTAATAAATCAATACTGTGTATAACAAATGTGTTTTATTTTCAGTAGGAAAGTTTATTATTAATATTGTACAGTATAGCGGACGTCTACGAATTGGCGACTAGCGCTCAAGCAGTGAATACAGCAAACTGCTGGCTTGATTGAAAAAGTCGACAAGCGGCGGGACAAATTGAATTCTCCACACCGCCTGAGCGGAACCACTGATAATAATAAATTTTTTAATTGTTTTAAATAAACAATTTGGCGCCACCCGGGATTTATAAACTCCTAGTGAACCTCAGGTAAGGCTATGAACCTGGTTATTCGTACGTTCGCGACGGAGTCAAGCATCGTAAGTTACGTTACCGAGCGAGGACGAATTGGTAAGACACATTACACACGGTACACTCTGACACTTCTACATTTTACAGATTTCGTTAAGAACGACGGCACACACAAGAGATACGTTATAAATTGGCGACCAACTGGTGGGACTAGAAGAAAGGGAGATACGATATTCTAGCGGCGATTGCGAAAGGATATCAAGATGCATACAAGAAGATTATCGAAAAAGTTGGCGAAGGACAAACAGATGGAAGAAAATAGAGGAGAAGAAGAGGAAGGAACATCGATCGAAGAAGTGGAGACAACAATAACCACAACAGAACCAACCAAAGACAAAGAAAGAGAACCACAGGCGGGTGACAGGGAGGAAGCCAGAGGAGGCATGGATTTACAACAATTATGGGAGTTGATTAATGGAAAATTAGACAAGAATGAGGAGAATCTGAATAGTATGAAGGACAGTTTGAAACAAATCAATGAAAAATTAATTAGTACCAACGAAAATACTAAAGAAGAGTTAAGACTAACAATTACCCAAAATAACGAAACATTACAACACCAATTAATGGAGTATGGCAAGAAACCAGACAACAGATCACCGAAACCAATGAGAAGGTAGAGGAGACGTTGGAGAGACTGGAGAAAACCAATGAAACTGTTTCAGAAGTCTGTGAGGAAGTACTCAATAAAATAAACAACCTCGAAGGAGAAAATAAAAGGAGAATTGAGGAATGTCACGAAGAAACAGCCAAAAGATGTGAACAGGTGAACCAGGACATGCATCAAGTCCGGGAAGAGAACCAGAAGGAGATAGCAGCTGTACGAACAGACCTGGGAGAAAGAATGGAAGGAGTGTACAGCAATTTAAATAAAATCAACAGCAAGGTGGACAAAAACAAACAAAGAATTGACGAGATGCACAGACGAGAAGAATCATTACGGGAAGAAGTAGACGCCTGACGGGACCGGCCATGTAACACTAACCACATCATTAACACTGACAATCGGGATACGATCAACTTCCGCAATTATAACAGAAACCCAATTGAATTCCTGAAAAGGGTGGAAGAGCTGATAGTGAAAAATCGCGAAACCCGATGGACAACGGTGAGGGGAATGCTGGACGAAATGTTCAAAGAAACATGTGACAACTGGTGGACCGCCACAAGACCAGACATCCAGAGCATCCAAGAATTTAAGACCCAATTCAAGGCGAAATACTGGTCTGAATCGATCCAGAACATGGTCCGCAACAACTTAAGCAACGGGAGATATGAGAGTCAGAACGGACAGTCTCTCACATCCTACTTCCTGGGAAAGATCTGCATGGCAAGAAATTTGGAACCCCGCATTCTGGAAGAGTGTCTTGTGATACAACTGTCTTACCATTACGACGCCATACAGAAAGCCCGGATGTACAGTCAGGTCAAGACCATTCAGGACATGGCTAGTTTATTAGAGAGCCATGAGCACGAATGGCAATACCAAAAGAATAGATTCTCGAGCTTCCGAAATAGTAAGATAAACGAAGGACCATCATCACCAAACCAACAGGGTGATAACAAGCCACCACAAAGCCACACTAATAATAAAATTATCCAGGGAATCAACGTGGTAATAGTGCACCCCGAAACTTTAACCGAAATGGGAACAACAATAATAATTTTAGAAACAAATACAGGGGTAACTACCCACAGAATGGTCCCAACAATTATTATCGCCCTGAAAACAGTAATAACAACAACCAAGGGTACCGATCGCAAGTAAATTACGTGAGATGCCAAGCCCAGCGAAACCCAAGAAGACACTATTCAAGACCACAAACGGTTAACAGGCATGGTAATCAAACACGGAACAGTGATCAACAACAAAGGGAGAATGATACTAGGCCGACACAACGGAATAATAATGAAGAAGAACCCAGATCCGGAAACAGAGACCAAGGACGGGACATAACCTATGGAAATGATTACCGATATGAGGTTCAAAGGGGCAGGAATAACGAGAACGCCCAAACAACGGAGGATTATGATTGGATACCATTCAGCAATAATTATGCGGAAAATTTTAGAATCACATATAACAATCGTAACCCACCAGAGCTCTGGATTCCCTCAAGAAGGAATGGTAACCAGTCTAACACAAATCAGGTAGAGAGACAGGAGGATTAGGAAGAAGAACCCTCGCCAGACAGATGGAATGAATAGAAAAACACTGAAATGGGACTGATTTCCTGATAACCTACCTAAGTAATTTAAATTAAAAAGAGATAATAAGACGAACGAATAAGTTTGCAAATAAATAATAAAGAAAAGTATAAGATGAATTTCAAAATTCAAAAAAATTATGTAAGGCCAACTTACGCAAATATTTCGATAACATATTAGACCAATTATAAAATGGAGGAATGAAGTTACAAAGAATTCCTACAAAATAAGATCAAATTACAATCAAATGAAACTGACATGTGAAGTATAATATAAAAAATAATAATAAAGGAATAATTTACAAAGAGTTCCTATAAAGTAAGAACCACAAACTTACTATAAAGCTTAAACAAAAAAAAAATAAAATGGAGGAATAAAGTTATGAAAAATTCCTACAAAATAAGATTAACTTACAATAATCTTTAGCCAACATATGAGGCAACAAAGCAAAACATACTATAAAGGAATAAGCTACAAAAATTCCTAACTAGTAAGAAGCACTAACTTACTATGATATATAAAAGATTATGAAAAAATATATATATATATATATCAATCAAAATGATCAACTTCCACAACTATTTAGAAAAAGATGGGAAGTAAAATAAACAACCCAAAGATCAAAAAACGAAATAAATAAAATAAACATTCTAAGAATTATAATATGAAATGAGATGAAACAAAGAGTAATTAAAAATGAATAAAAATGTTAATTGTATAAATAGAAAACAACGCTTCAAGTATTATCAAATAGTATCAATAAAGAAAGATGAAAAAATATATGACTCGAACTGAGCAATAATGAAATACAAAAGTAAAAGATTCCCAAAAATGTTATGATTATTATTATTATTATTATTATGAGTCACGAGATGACTGTATTGAAGATTCATTAATTGAGATTGACTGTTGAATAAGTCCAGCAATCATTTAACTGAGCACGGATGATGTTCCCCTGATCTCAGAAAAAGAGTAGTTTTGAACGATGGAGTTAGGTAAGCCAATAGAGCCCATCCGAATCGATTTCAGCTACCAAGTAGGGATAGTTAGGGAAAATAAGATTTATAGGGAATAATTTATAATAAAAAATCAATAAGCCAGTTCGTAATAAGAGAAAATAATGAAGAAAAGACTCAGAAGAAAGGAAGGGCAAGATACAGAATTAAACATAAAAATGAACGAGAAGCAGGAGAATTTAAGAAGAAAATGATACAATACTATTGATAATTTCATCAAACTTAGAATCACGTTTTATAAAATGATCAATTTTGGTGGAAGGGCATTATAGAACATCACCAAATTCAGATCATTTTTTATGACTATTAAGTATGTAAAAAATGCTAAAAAATAATATATTTTAATAAATAAATAATGAAGAGAATAAAAATATAAAATGTAATTATGAAAGAAGGAGGAAGAAATATAAACTAAAAGTGATTATTAAAGAAAATCACAGACTAGACTGACAGACAAATGACTTTGACCCAACCCAGAGATTGGCCAGATAACGAACCAAAATAAAAGTAAACAAGATGAGAAGGGAAGGAGAAGAAAAATGAGAACAAAGAGGGAACAAACCAACAATGAAGAAAATAAAATGAAACAAGTCAAGAAAACACAGACAAGGAATAAAGAATAGAGAAGGGAGAAATAATGTAATCAAATATAATAAAAGAAACAAAACCGGTAAAGAACCAAGATAAATAATAAATGTTAATACTGATTGAATGACAATTGTAATTAGTCGTAAATAAAACACGATAGCTAAAAATACACTAGCCAAAGAATTAGAAGTACATGTAAGTTATTAATAGAGAAAGACATGATATTAATAAATATATATAATATGTGTAGAGAAAGAGAAAGATATTGAAATAGTGAGAAGTAAACGGAATTAACATAGTGAAAGTGAAATTACCCTAAAGTGAAATGATAGAAAAAGAAACACTAAGTAAATTATAATAAACACAAGATAATTTAAAAGTGCAGGTGATGAGTAAATAAAAATATTGTCAATGATAGCAATAGGGAAAATAGTGAAAGCTAAGATAAACACTTAGTAAAAATAACAAACACTAAAGGTTTAATAGTGAACAATAATGTTTAAGAAAGTTGTTAAGAACAACTTTCAAAATAAACCATTAATTAAGTAAGAATGAACACTAAACAGTGATATTAACTCTAGTGATTAGAAAAGAATATTATTGTAGAGTTTAAAAGAATATAGTAGAATTTAAAGGTGAGAACCACATGACAATGTAATAAGACAGTGTAACATGGAAAGAAGGCAAAGAGTTTTTATAAAATAAGAAGTTTAAAACCATCAATAAACACCCATGTTATAAGGGATGATTATTGAACCAAGTTCAATAGAGGTGAGGTTGTTTATCACCCAAAAAATAAATCAAAGGTAATGAATTGTACACCAATATTAGATATAAAGTGTTAAATAATTGTTTAAACAAACTTATGAATAGGATATGGATGGGATAATTATAATTACCATAGACCTAAATGTTGTATTTTATAATATGAAAAAAAATAGTAATTAATAGCCATATTGTTGACATTGGCGGAGTAAATAAGTAAGAAAGGAAAGCAATGTTTGATTTGGAAAACGAGAAAACCTGTTAGTAAATAGTTAGTAATACACTAAGAATAAAACAGTAGTAACATACAAATCACACAAAAACAGAACCAAAACACATCAATAGATAATAAACATAGTTATAAGTACAAAATAAAGCTCTAGGCTAAAATGAGATGTAATGTATATGAAATAATCAAAAATCAGTAATGGCTACTTAGACTTGAGACAGGCCTAACTATCAAACACCAACAAATACAAATTGTATGAAAATAACCAAATAATTAACAAATCCAAGGTGACTAATTAACCAAGGATAAATGGTAAATTTTATTAAAAGCAAAATATTAAAATAAGGAGTTAAATAAACAGAGAAATGTAAGTAGTAAATATTAAATTAACTGTAAACTTATAAAACATGAAATAACCCAATCTTGTTGGGATACCAAAATAATCTTTGTAAGAAAATACAAATGACAGTGCTAATAATTAATACTTAGGAAGGAAGATAAAGGAATGAAGAAAGTCAGAAGATATATGAGGATTTTGAAAAGAATTCAAATTTTGATAACAATGGATTTATATCAAGCTGAGCCAATCAGAATTCTTTAGTAACCATAGAAACCACTGTTGAATACGAATTTACCATTGAATATCGTTACTCATAAAGCGTCACCCTAACAGAGCAGAAGCCAAAATTTTGAACAACCAATTTTTTATTTAAAATGTTATAAAAGTTAAACAAATTGTCAAAATTGAACGAGAAGGAGGCTGACTATGACTGAACTCAATTAACTGATGGCGAAGACCTTTTAATGCAAAACGAAGTGATTAAATTCATCCAAGCAAATTGAAAAAGATGCCAGAAGCCCGAATAATTGAAAATTGAACACTATTGCAGCTACAGTCCTTTGTTCCAGACTAACTGACTAACCCCAGGCTGCGAAGTTGTTAAGTATCCTCTAAATTATCAAACTTCAGAAATAACGCACTTTAAATATTTCTCACTATATTATGAAATATCACTAAACTGATTTTATTCTCTTTCAAAGATTAAATAAAAATACTAAGACACTGAAAATATGTCAAATTATAAAGTTAACCTAGTGTTAGTTTACGGACCTTTAAAACACTTTTACTACACTCCAACAAACCATTTATAGCTACACATCATAATATTTAAGTAGAAACATTGTAAGGTTGTGTATTTTTATTACTGTAATTGCATCTAATCCTTTTATCGTGATCAAAAGAATCCAAACGATTGAACGAAATTATTTGTTTACTACTCCGGTAGAACGCCATTATATTGTATTTGTTACGTTCAAAATCGATTTGTTAAACCCAGAGAGAGATTGTCTCATAGATAAATAACCGGTGCAAAATAATATATCAAACCAAATCTAACTTGTGTCAAAGAAAACGTAATAACCCTTCATTAATAAATCAATACTGTGTATAACAAATGTGTTTTATTTTCAGTAGGAAAGTTTATTATTAATATTGTACAGTATAGCGGACGTCTACGAATTGGCGACTAGCGCTCAAGCAGTGAATACAGCAAACTGCTGGCTTGATTGAAAAAGTCGACAAGCGGCGGGACAAATTGAATTCTCCACACCGCCTGAGCGGAACCACTGATAATAATAAATTTTTTAATTGTTTTAAATAAACAATTTGGCGCCACCCGGGATTTATAAACTCCTAGTGAACCTCAGGTAAGGCTATGAACCTGGTTATTCGTACGTTCGCGACGGAGTCAAGCATCGTAAGTTACGTTACCGAGCGAGGACGAATTGGTAAGACACATTACACACGGTACACTCTGACACTTCTACATTTTACAGATTTCGTTAAGAACGACGGCACACACAAGAGATACGTTATAAATTGGCGACCAACTGGTGGGACTAGAAGAAAGGGAGATACGATATTCTAGCGGCGATTGCGAAAGGATATCAAGATGCATACAAGAAGATTATCGAAAAAGTTGGCGAAGGACAAACAGATGGAAGAAAATAGAGGAGAAGAAGAGGAAGGAACATCGATCGAAGAAGTGGAGACAACAATAACCACAACAGAACCAACCAAAGACAAAGAAAGAGAACCACAGGCGGGTGACAGGGAGGAAGCCAGAGGAGGCATGGATTTACAACAATTATGGGAGTTGATTAATGGAAAATTAGACAAGAATGAGGAGAATCTGAATAGTATGAAGGACAGTTTGAAACAAATCAATGAAAAATTAATTAGTACCAACGAAAATACTAAAGAAGAGTTAAGACTAACAATTAACCAAAATAACGAAACATTACAACACCAATTAATGGAGTATGGCAAGAAACCAGACAACAGATCACCGAAACCAATGAGAAGGTAGAGGAGACGTTGGAGAGACTGGAGAAAACCAATGAAACTGTTTCAGAAGTCTGTGAGGAAGTACTCAATAAAATAAACAACCTCGAAGGAGAAAATAAAAGGAGAATTGAGGAATGTCACGAAGAAACAGCCAAAAGATGTGAACAGGTGAACCAGGACATGCATCAAGTCCGGGAAGAGAACCAGAAGGAGATAGCAGCTGTACGAACAGACCTGGGAGAAAGAATGGAAGGAGTGTACAGCAATTTAAATAAAATCAACAGCAAGGTGGACAAAAACAAACAAAGAATTGACGAGATGCACAGACGAGAAGAATCATTACGGGAAGAAGTAGACGCCTGACGGGACCGGCCATGTAACACTAACCACATCATTAACACTGACAATCGGGATACGATCAACTTCCGCAATTATAAGAGAAACCCAATTGAATTCCTGAAAAGGGTGGAAGAGCTGATAGTGAAAAATCGCGAAACCCGATGGACAACGGTGAGGGGAATGCTGGACGAAATGTTCAAAGAAACATATGACAACTGGTGGACCGCCACAAGACCAGACATCCAGAGCATCCAAGAATTTAAGACCCAATTCAAGGCGAAATACTGGTCTGAATCGATCCAGAACATGGTCCGCAACAACTTAAGCAACGGGAGATATGAGAGTCAGAACGGACAGTCTCTCACATCCTACTTCCTGGGAAAGATCTGCATGGCAAGAAATTTGGAACCCCGCATTCTGGAAGAGTGTCTTGTGATACAACTGTCTTACCATTACGACGCCATACAGAAAGCCCGGATGTACAGTCAGGTCAAGACCATTCAGGACATGGCTAGTTTATTAGAGAGCCATGAGCACGAATGGCAATACCAAAAGAATAGATTCTCGAGCTTCCGAAATAGTAAGATAAACGAAGGACCATCATCACCAAACCAACAGGGTGATAACAAGCCACCACAAAGCCACACTAATAATAAAATTATCCAGGGAATCAACGTGGTAATAGTGCACCCCGAAACTTTAACCGAAATGGGAACAACAATAATAATTTTAGAAACAAATACAGGGGTAACTACCCACAGAATGGTCCCAACAATTATTATCGCCCTGAAAACAGTAATAACAACAACCAAGGGTACCGATCGCAAGTAAATTACGTGAGATGCCAAGCCCAGCGAAACCCAAGAAGACACTATTCAAGACCACAAACGGTTAACAGGCATGGTAATCAAACACGGAACAGTGATCAACAACAAAGGGAGAATGATACTAGGCCGACACAACGGAATAATAATGAAGAAGAACCCAGATCCGGAAACAGAGACCAAGGACGGGACATAACCTACGGAAATGATTACCGATATGAGGTTCAAAGGGGCAGGAATAACGAGAACGCCCAAACAACGGAGGATTATGATTGGATACCATTCAGCAATAATTATGCGGAAAATTTTAGAATCACATATAACAATCGTAACCCACCAGAGCTCTGGATTCCCTCAAGAAGGAATGGTAACCAGTCTAACACAAATCAGGTAGAGAGACAGGAGGATTAGGAAGAAGAACCCTCGCCAGACAGATGGAATGAATAGAAAAACACTGAAATGGGACTGATTTCCTGATAACCTACCTAAGTAATTTAAATTAAAAAGAGATAATAAGACGAACGAATAAGTTTGCAAATAAATAATAAAGAAAAGTATAAGATGAATTTCAAAATTCAAAAAAATTATGTAAGGCCAACTTACGCAAATATTTCGATAACATATTAGACCAATTATAAAATGGAGGAATGAAGTTACAAAGAATTCCTACAAAATAAGATCAAATTACAATCAAATGAAACTGACATGTGAAGTATAATATAAAAAATAATAATAAAGGAATAATTTACAAAGAGTTCCTATAAAGTAAGAACCACAAACTTACTATAATGCTTAAACAAAAAATTATAAAATGGAGTAATAAAGTTACGAAAAAATTCCTACAAAATAAGATTAACTTACAATAATCTTTAGCCAACATATGAGGCAACAAAGCAAAACATACTATAAAGGAATAAGCTACAAAAATTCCTAACTAGTAAGAAGCACTAACTTACTATGATATATAAAAGATTATGAAAAAAAATATATATATATATATATCAATCAAAATGATCAACTTCCACAACTATTTAGAAAAAGATGGGAAGTAAAATAAACAACCCAAAGATCAAAAAACGAAATAAATAAAATAAACATTCTAAGAATTATAATATGAAATGAGATGAAACAAAGAGTAATTAAAAATGAATAAAAATGTTAATTGTATAAATAGAAAACAACGCTTCAAGTATTATCAAATAGTATCAATAAAGAAAGATGAAAAAATATATGACTCGAACTGAGCAATAATGAAATACAAAAGTAAAAGATTCCCAAAAATGTTATGATTATTATTATTATTATTATTATGAGTCACGAGATGACTGTATTGAAGATTCATTAATTGAGATTGACTGTTGAATAAGTCCAGCAATCATTTAACTGAGCACGGATGATGTTCCCCTGATCTCAGAAAAAGAGTAGTTTTGAACGATGGAGTTAGGTAAGCCAATAGAGCCCATCCGAATCGATTTCAGCTACCAAGTAGGGATAGTTAGGGAAAATAAGATTTATAGGGAATAATTTATAATAAAAAATCAATAAGCCAGTTCGTAATAAGAGAAAATAATGAAGAAAAGACTCAGAAGAAAGGAAGGGCAAGATACAGAATTAAACATAAAAATGAACGAGAAGCAGGAGAATTTAAGAAGAAAATGATACAATACTATTGATAATTTCATCAAACTTAGAATCACGTTTTATAAAATGATCAATTTTGGTGGAAGGGCATTATAGAACATCACCAAATTCAGATCATTTTTTATGACTATTAAGTATGTAAAAAATGCTAAAAAATAATATATTTTAATAAATAAATAATGAAGAGAATAAAAATATAAAATGTAATTATGAAAGAAGGAGGAAGAAATATAAACTAAAAGTGATTATTAAAGAAAATCACAGACTAGACTGACAGACAAATGACTTTGACCCAACCCAGAGATTGGCCAGATAACGAACCAAAATAAAAGTAAACAAGATGAGAAGGGAAGGAGAAGAAAAATGAGAACAAAGAGGGAACAAACCAACGATGAAGAAAATAAAATGAAACAAGTCAAGAAAACACAGACAAGGAATAAAGAATAGAGAAGGGAGAAATAATGTAATCAAATATAATAAAAGAAACAAAACCGGTAAAGAACCAAGATAAATAATAAATGTTAATACTGATTGAATGACAATTGTAATTAGTCGTAAATAAAACACGATAGCTAAAAATACACTAGCCAAAGAATTAGAAGTACATGTAAGTTATTAATAGAGAAAGACATGATATTAATAAATATATATAATATGTGTAGAGAAAGAGAAAGATATTGAAATAGTGAGAAGTAAACGGAATTAACATAGTGAAAGTGAAATTACCCTAAAGTGAAATGATAGAAAAAGAAACACTAAGTAAATTATAATAAACACAAGATAATTTAAAAGTGCAGGTGATGAGTAAATAAAAATATTGTCAATGATAGCAATAGGGAAAATAGTGAAAGCTAAGATAAACACTTAGTAAAAATAACAAACACTAAAGGTTTAATAGTGAACAATAATGTTTAAGAAAGTTGTTAAGAACAACTTTCAAAATAAACCATTAATTAAGTAAGAATGAACACTAAACAGTGATATTAACTGTAGTGATTAGAAAAGAATATTATTGTAGAGTTTAAAAGAATATAGTAGAATTTAAAGGTGAGAACCACATGACAATGTAATAAGACAGTGTAACATGGAAAGAAGGCAAAGAGTTTTTATAAAATAAGAAGTTTAAAACCATCAATAAACACCCATGTTATAAGGGATGATTATTGAACCAAGTTCAATAGAGGTGAGGTTGTTTATCACCCAAAAAATAAATCAAAGGTAATGAATTGTACACCAATATTAGATATAAAGTGTTAAATAATTGTTTAAACAAACTTATGAATAGGATATGGATGGGATAATTATAATTACCATAGACCTAAATGTTGTATTTTATAATATGAAAAAAAATAGTAATTAATAGCCATATTGTTGACATTGGCGGAGTAAATAAGTAAGAAAGGAAAGCAATGTTTGATTTGGAAAACGAGAAAACCTGTTAGTAAATAGTTAGTAATACACTAAGAATAAAACAGTAGTAACATACAAATCACACAAAAACAGAACCAAAACACATCAATAGATAATAAACATAGTTATAAGTACAAAATAAAGCTCTAGGCTAAAATGAGATGTAATGTATATGAAATAATCAAAAATCAGTAATGGCTACTTAGACTTGAGACAGGCCTAACTATCAAACACCAACAAATACAAATTGTATGAAAATAACCAAATAATTAACAAATCCAAGGTGACTAATTAACCAAGGATAAATGGTAAATTTTATTAAAAGCAAAATATTAAAATAAGGAGTTAAATAAACAGAGAAATGTAAGTAGTAAATATTAAATTAACTGTAAACTTATAAAACATGAAATAACCCAATCTTGTTGGGATACCAAAATAATCTTTGTAAGAAAATACAAATGACAGTGCTAATAATTAATACTTAGGAAGGAAGATAAAGGAATGAAGAAAGTCAGAAGATATATGAGGATTTTGAAAAGAATTCAAATTTTGATAACAATGGATTTATATCAAGCTGAGCCAATCAGAATTCTTTAGTAACCATAGAAACCACTGTTGAATACGAATTTACCATTGAATATCGTTACTCATAAAGCGTCACCCTAACAGAGCAGAAGCCAAAATTTTGAACAACCAATTTTTTATTTAAAATGTTATAAAAGTTAAACAAATTGTCAAAATTGAACGAGAAGGAGGCTGACTATGACTGAACTCAATTAACTGATGGCGAAGACCTTTTAATGCAAAACGAAGTGATTAAATTCATCCAAGTAAATTGAAAAAGATGCCAGAAGCCCGAATAATTGAAAATTGAACACTATTGCAGCTACAGTCCTTTGTTCCAGACTAACTGACTAACCCCAGGCTGCGAAGTTGTTAAGTATCCTCTAAATTATCAAACTTCAGAAATAACGCACTTTAAATATTTCTCACTATATTATGAAATATCACTAAACTGATTTTATTCTCTTTCAAAGATTAAATAAAAATACTAAGACACTGAAAATATGTCAAATTATAAAGTTAACCTAGTGTTAGTTTACGGACCTTTAAAACACTTTTACTACACTCCAACAAACCATTTATAGCTACACATCATAATATTTAAGTAGAAACATTGTAAGGTTGTGTATTTTTATTACTGTAATTGCATCTAATCCTTTTATCGTGATCAAAAGAATCCAAACGATTGAACGAAATTATTTGTTTACTACTCCGGTAGAACGCCATTATATTGTATTTGTTACGTTCAAAATCGATTTGTTAAACCCAGAGAGAGATTGTCTCATAGATAAATAACCGGTGCAAAATAATATATCAAACCAAATCTAACTTGTGTCAAAGAAAACGTAATAACCCTTCATTAATAAATCAATACTGTGTATAACAAATGTGTTTTATTTTCAGTAGGAAAGTTTATTATTAATATTGTACAGTATAGCGGACGTCTACGAATTGGCGACTAGCGCTCAAGCAGTGAATACAGCAAACTGCTGGCTTGATTGAAAAAGTCGACAAGCGGCGGGACAAATTGAATTCTCCACACCGCCTGAGCGGAACCACTGATAATAATAAATTTTTTAATTGTTTTAAATAAACAATTTGGCGCCACCCGGGATTTATAAACTCCTAGTGAACCTCAGGTAAGGCTATGAACCTGGTTATTCGTACGTTCGCGACGGAGTCAAGCATCGTAAGTTACGTTACCGAGCGAGGACGAATTGGTAAGACACATTACACACGGTACACTCTGACACTTCTACATTTTACAGATTTCGTTAAGAACGACGGCACACACAAGAGATACGTTATAAATTGGCGACCAACTGGTGGGACTAGAAGAAAGGGAGATACGATATTCTAGCGGCGATTGCGAAAGGATATCAAGATGCATACAAGAAGATTATCGAAAAAGTTGGCGAAGGACAAACAGATGGAAGAAAATAGAGGAGAAGAAGAGGAAGGAACATCGATCGAAGAAGTGGAGACAACAATAACCACAACAGAACCAACCAAAGACAAAGAAAGAGAACCACAGGCGGGTGACAGGGAGGAAGCCAGAGGAGGCATGGATTTACAACAATTATGGGAGTTGATTAATGGAAAATTAGACAAGAATGAGGAGAATCTGAATAGTATGAAGGACAGTTTGAAACAAATCAATGAAAAATTAATTAGTACCAACGAAAATACTAAAGAAGAGTTAAGACTAACAATTAACCAAAATAACGAAACATTACAACACCAATTAATGGAGTATGGCAAGAAACCAGACAACAGATCACCGAAACCAATGAGAAGGTAGAGGAGACGTTGGAGAGACTGGAGAAAACCAATGAAACTGTTTCAGAAGTCTGTGAGGAAGTACTCAATAAAATAAACAACCTCGAAGGAGAAAATAAAAGGAGAATTGAGGAATGTCACGAAGAAACAGCCAAAAGATGTGAACAGGTGAACCAGGACATGCATCAAGTCCGGGAAGAGAACCAGAAGGAGATAGCAGCTGTACGAACAGACCTGGGAGAAAGAATGGAAGGAGTGTACAGCAATTTAAATAAAATCAACAGCAAGGTGGACAAAAACAAACAAAGAATTGACGAGATGCACAGACGAGAAGAATCATTACGGGAAGAAGTAGACGCCTGACGGGACCGGCCATGTAACACTAACCACATCATTAACACTGACAATCGGGATACGATCAACTTCCGCAATTATAAGAGAAACCCAATTGAATTCCTGAAAAGGGTGGAAGAGCTGATAGTGAAAAATCGCGAAACCCGATGGACAACGGTGAGGGGAATGCTGGACGAAATGTTCAAAGAAACATATGACAACTGGTGGACCGCCACAAGACCAGACATCCAGAGCATCCAAGAATTTAAGACCCAATTCAAGGCGAAATACTGGTCTGAATCGATCCAGAACATGGTCCGCAACAACTTAAGCAACGGGAGATATGAGAGTCAGAACGGACAGTCTCTCACATCCTACTTCCTGGGAAAGATCTGCATGGCAAGAAATTTGGAACCCCGCATTCTGGAAGAGTGTCTTGTGATACAACTGTCTTACCATTACGACGCCATACAGAAAGCCCGGATGTACAGTCAGGTCAAGACCATTCAGGACATGGCTAGTTTATTAGAGAGCCATGAGCACGAATGGCAATACCAAAAGAATAGATTCTCGAGCTTCCGAAATAGTAAGATAAACGAAGGACCATCATCACCAAACCAACAGGGTGATAACAAGCCACCACAAAGCCACACTAATAATAAAATTATCCAGGGAATCAACGTGGTAATAGTGCACCCCGAAACTTTAACCGAAATGGGAACAACAATAATAATTTTAGAAACAAATACAGGGGTAACTACCCACAGAATGGTCCCAACAATTATTATCGCCCTGAAAACAGTAATAACAACAACCAAGGGTACCGATCGCAAGTAAATTACGTGAGATGCCAAGCCCAGCGAAACCCAAGAAGACACTATTCAAGACCACAAACGGTTAACAGGCATGGTAATCAAACACGGAACAGTGATCAACAACAAAGGGAGAATGATACTAGGCCGACACAACGGAATAATAATGAAGAAGAACCCAGATCCGGAAACAGAGACCAAGGACGGGACATAACCTACGGAAATGATTACCGATATGAGGTTCAAAGGGGCAGGAATAACGAGAACGCCCAAACAACGGAGGATTATGATTGGATACCATTCAGCAATAATTATGCGGAAAATTTTAGAATCACATATAACAATCGTAACCCACCAGAGCTCTGGATTCCCTCAAGAAGGAATGGTAACCAGTCTAACACAAATCAGGTAGAGAGACAGGAGGATTAGGAAGAAGAACCCTCGCCAGACAGATGGAATGAATAGAAAAACACTGAAATGGGACTGATTTCCTGATAACCTACCTAAGTAATTTAAATTAAAAAGAGATAATAAGACGAACGAATAAGTTTGCAAATAAATAATAAAGAAAAGTATAAGATGAATTTCAAAATTCAAAAAAATTATGTAAGGCCAACTTACGCAAATATTTCGATAACATATTAGACCAATTATAAAATGGAGGAATGAAGTTACAAAGAATTCCTACAAAATAAGATCAAATTACAATCAAATGAAACTGACATGTGAAGTATAATATAAAAAATAATAATAAAGGAATAATTTACAAAGAGTTCCTATAAAGTAAGAACCACAAACTTACTATAATGCTTAAACAAAAAATTATAAAATGGAGTAATAAAGTTACGAAAAAATTCCTACAAAATAAGATTAACTTACAATAATCTTTAGCCAACATATGAGGCAACAAAGCAAAACATACTATAAAGGAATAAGCTACAAAAATTCCTAACTAGTAAGAAGCACTAACTTACTATGATATATAAAAGATTATGAAAAAAAATATATATATATATATATCAATCAAAATGATCAACTTCCACAACTATTTAGAAAAAGATGGGAAGTAAAATAAACAACCCAAAGATCAAAAAACGAAATAAATAAAATAAACATTCTAAGAATTATAATATGAAATGAGATGAAACAAAGAGTAATTAAAAATGAATAAAAATGTTAATTGTATAAATAGAAAACAACGCTTCAAGTATTATCAAATAGTATCAATAAAGAAAGATGAAAAAATATATGACTCGAACTGAGCAATAATGAAATACAAAAGTAAAAGATTCCCAAAAATGTTATGATTATTATTATTATTATTATTATGAGTCACGAGATGACTGTATTGAAGATTCATTAATTGAGATTGACTGTTGAATAAGTCCAGCAATCATTTAACTGAGCACGGATGATGTTCCCCTGATCTCAGAAAAAGAGTAGTTTTGAACGATGGAGTTAGGTAAGCCAATAGAGCCCATCCGAATCGATTTCAGCTACCAAGTAGGGATAGTTAGGGAAAATAAGATTTATAGGGAATAATTTATAATAAAAAATCAATAAGCCAGTTCGTAATAAGAGAAAATAATGAAGAAAAGACTCAGAAGAAAGGAAGGGCAAGATACAGAATTAAACATAAAAATGAACGAGAAGCAGGAGAATTTAAGAAGAAAATGATACAATACTATTGATAATTTCATCAAACTTAGAATCACGTTTTATAAAATGATCAATTTTGGTGGAAGGGCATTATAGAACATCACCAAATTCAGATCATTTTTTATGACTATTAAGTATGTAAAAAATGCTAAAAAATAATATATTTTAATAAATAAATAATGAAGAGAATAAAAATATAAAATGTAATTATGAAAGAAGGAGGAAGAAATATAAACTAAAAGTGATTATTAAAGAAAATCACAGACTAGACTGACAGACAAATGACTTTGACCCAACCCAGAGATTGGCCAGATAACGAACCAAAATAAAAGTAAACAAGATGAGAAGGGAAGGAGAAGAAAAATGAGAACAAAGAGGGAACAAACCAACGATGAAGAAAATAAAATGAAACAAGTCAAGAAAACACAGACAAGGAATAAAGAATAGAGAAGGGAGAAATAATGTAATCAAATATAATAAAAGAAACAAAACCGGTAAAGAACCAAGATAAATAATAAATGTTAATACTGATTGAATGACAATTGTAATTAGTCGTAAATAAAACACGATAGCTAAAAATACACTAGCCAAAGAATTAGAAGTACATGTAAGTTATTAATAGAGAAAGACATGATATTAATAAATATATATAATATGTGTAGAGAAAGAGAAAGATATTGAAATAGTGAGAAGTAAACGGAATTAACATAGTGAAAGTGAAATTACCCTAAAGTGAAATGATAGAAAAAGAAACACTAAGTAAATTATAATAAACACAAGATAATTTAAAAGTGCAGGTGATGAGTAAATAAAAATATTGTCAATGATAGCAATAGGGAAAATAGTGAAAGCTAAGATAAACACTTAGTAAAAATAACAAACACTAAAGGTTTAATAGTGAACAATAATGTTTAAGAAAGTTGTTAAGAACAACTTTCAAAATAAACCATTAATTAAGTAAGAATGAACACTAAACAGTGATATTAACTGTAGTGATTAGAAAAGAATATTATTGTAGAGTTTAAAAGAATATAGTAGAATTTAAAGGTGAGAACCACATGACAATGTAATAAGACAGTGTAACATGGAAAGAAGGCAAAGAGTTTTTATAAAATAAGAAGTTTAAAACCATCAATAAACACCCATGTTATAAGGGATGATTATTGAACCAAGTTCAATAGAGGTGAGGTTGTTTATCACCCAAAAAATAAATCAAAGGTAATGAATTGTACACCAATATTAGATATAAAGTGTTAAATAATTGTTTAAACAAACTTATGAATAGGATATGGATGGGATAATTATAATTACCATAGACCTAAATGTTGTATTTTATAATATGAAAAAAAATAGTAATTAATAGCCATATTGTTGACATTGGCGGAGTAAATAAGTAAGAAAGGAAAGCAATGTTTGATTTGGAAAACGAGAAAACCTGTTAGTAAATAGTTAGTAATACACTAAGAATAAAACAGTAGTAACATACAAATCACACAAAAACAGAACCAAAACACATCAATAGATAATAAACATAGTTATAAGTACAAAATAAAGCTCTAGGCTAAAATGAGATGTAATGTATATGAAATAATCAAAAATCAGTAATGGCTACTTAGACTTGAGACAGGCCTAACTATCAAACACCAACAAATACAAATTGTATGAAAATAACCAAATAATTAACAAATCCAAGGTGACTAATTAACCAAGGATAAATGGTAAATTTTATTAAAAGCAAAATATTAAAATAAGGAGTTAAATAAACAGAGAAATGTAAGTAGTAAATATTAAATTAACTGTAAACTTATAAAACATGAAATAACCCAATCTTGTTGGGATACCAAAATAATCTTTGTAAGAAAATACAAATGACAGTGCTAATAATTAATACTTAGGAAGGAAGATAAAGGAATGAAGAAAGTCAGAAGATATATGAGGATTTTGAAAAGAATTCAAATTTTGATAACAATGGATTTATATCAAGCTGAGCCAATCAGAATTCTTTAGTAACCATAGAAACCACTGTTGAATACGAATTTACCATTGAATATCGTTACTCATAAAGCGTCACCCTAACAGAGCAGAAGCCAAAATTTTGAACAACCAATTTTTTATTTAAAATGTTATAAAAGTTAAACAAATTGTCAAAATTGAACGAGAAGGAGGCTGACTATGACTGAACTCAATTAACTGATGGCGAAGACCTTTTAATGCAAAACGAAGTGATTAAATTCATCCAAGTAAATTGAAAAAGATGCCAGAAGCCCGAATAATTGAAAATTGAACACTATTGCAGCTACAGTCCTTTGTTCCAGACTAACTGACTAACCCCAGGCTGCGAAGTTGTTAAGTATCCTCTAAATTATCAAACTTCAGAAATAACGCACTTTAAATATTTCTCACTATATTATGAAATATCACTAAACTGATTTTATTCTCTTTCAAAGATTAAATAAAAATACTAAGACACTGAAAATATGTCAAATTATAAAGTTAACCTAGTGTTAGTTTACGGACCTTTAAAACACTTTTACTACACTCCAACAAACCATTTATAGCTACACATCATAATATTTAAGTAGAAACATTGTAAGGTTGTGTATTTTTATTACTGTAATTGCATCTAATCCTTTTATCGTGATCAAAAGAATCCAAACGATTGAACGAAATTATTTGTTTACTACTCCGGTAGAACGCCATTATATTGTATTTGTTACGTTCAAAATCGATTTGTTAAACCCAGAGAGAGATTGTCTCATAGATAAATAACCGGTGCAAAATAATATATCAAACCAAATCTAACTTGTGTCAAAGAAAACGTAATAACCCTTCATTAATAAATCAATACTGTGTATAACAAATGTGTTTTATTTTCAGTAGGAAAGTTTATTATTAATATTGTACAGTATAGCGGACGTCTACGAATTGGCGACTAGCGCTCAAGCAGTGAATACAGCAAACTGCTGGCTTGATTGAAAAAGTCGACAAGCGGCGGGACAAATTGAATTCTCCACACCGCCTGAGCGGAACCACTGATAATAATAAATTTTTTAATTGTTTTAAATAAACAATTTGGCGCCACCCGGGATTTATAAACTCCTAGTGAACCTCAGGTAAGGCTATGAACCTGGTTATTCGTACGTTCGCGACGGAGTCAAGCATCGTAAGTTACGTTACCGAGCGAGGACGAATTGGTAAGACACATTACACACGGTACACTCTGACACTTCTACATTTTACAGATTTCGTTAAGAACGACGGCACACACAAGAGATACGTTATAAATTGGCGACCAACTGGTGGGACTAGAAGAAAGGGAGATACGATATTCTAGCGGCGATTGCGAAAGGATATCAAGATGCATACAAGAAGATTATCGAAAAAGTTGGCGAAGGACAAACAGATGGAAGAAAATAGAGGAGAAGAAGAGGAAGGAACATCGATCGAAGAAGTGGAGACAACAATAACCACAACAGAACCAACCAAAGACAAAGAAAGAGAACCACAGGCGGGTGACAGGGAGGAAGCCAGAGGAGGCATGGATTTACAACAATTATGGGAGTTGATTAATGGAAAATTAGACAAGAATGAGGAGAATCTGAATAGTATGAAGGACAGTTTGAAACAAATCAATGAAAAATTAATTAGTACCAACGAAAATACTAAAGAAGAGTTAAGACTAACAATTAACCAAAATAACGAAACATTACAACACCAATTAATGGAGTATGGCAAGAAACCAGACAACAGATCACCGAAACCAATGAGAAGGTAGAGGAGACGTTGGAGAGACTGGAGAAAACCAATGAAACTGTTTCAGAAGTCTGTGAGGAAGTACTCAATAAAATAAACAACCTCGAAGGAGAAAATAAAAGGAGAATTGAGGAATGTCACGAAGAAACAGCCAAAAGATGTGAACAGGTGAACCAGGACATGCATCAAGTCCGGGAAGAGAACCAGAAGGAGATAGCAGCTGTACGAACAGACCTGGGAGAAAGAATGGAAGGAGTGTACAGCAATTTAAATAAAATCAACAGCAAGGTGGACAAAAACAAACAAAGAATTGACGAGATGCACAGACGAGAAGAATCATTACGGGAAGAAGTAGACGCCTGACGGGACCGGCCATGTAACACTAACCACATCATTAACACTGACAATCGGGATACGATCAACTTCCGCAATTATAAGAGAAACCCAATTGAATTCCTGAAAAGGGTGGAAGAGCTGATAGTGAAAAATCGCGAAACCCGATGGACAACGGTGAGGGGAATGCTGGACGAAATGTTCAAAGAAACATATGACAACTGGTGGACCGCCACAAGACCAGACATCCAGAGCATCCAAGAATTTAAGACCCAATTCAAGGCGAAATACTGGTCTGAATCGATCCAGAACATGGTCCGCAACAACTTAAGCAACGGGAGATATGAGAGTCAGAACGGACAGTCTCTCACATCCTACTTCCTGGGAAAGATCTGCATGGCAAGAAATTTGGAACCCCGCATTCTGGAAGAGTGTCTTGTGATACAACTGTCTTACCATTACGACGCCATACAGAAAGCCCGGATGTACAGTCAGGTCAAGACCATTCAGGACATGGCTAGTTTATTAGAGAGCCATGAGCACGAATGGCAATACCAAAAGAATAGATTCTCGAGCTTCCGAAATAGTAAGATAAACGAAGGACCATCATCACCAAACCAACAGGGTGATAACAAGCCACCACAAAGCCACACTAATAATAAAATTATCCAGGGAATCAACGTGGTAATAGTGCACCCCGAAACTTTAACCGAAATGGGAACAACAATAATAATTTTAGAAACAAATACAGGGGTAACTACCCACAGAATGGTCCCAACAATTATTATCGCCCTGAAAACAGTAATAACAACAACCAAGGGTACCGATCGCAAGTAAATTACGTGAGATGCCAAGCCCAGCGAAACCCAAGAAGACACTATTCAAGACCACAAACGGTTAACAGGCATGGTAATCAAACACGGAACAGTGATCAACAACAAAGGGAGAATGATACTAGGCCGACACAACGGAATAATAATGAAGAAGAACCCAGATCCGGAAACAGAGACCAAGGACGGGACATAACCTACGGAAATGATTACCGATATGAGGTTCAAAGGGGCAGGAATAACGAGAACGCCCAAACAACGGAGGATTATGATTGGATACCATTCAGCAATAATTATGCGGAAAATTTTAGAATCACATATAACAATCGTAACCCACCAGAGCTCTGGATTCCCTCAAGAAGGAATGGTAACCAGTCTAACACAAATCAGGTAGAGAGACAGGAGGATTAGGAAGAAGAACCCTCGCCAGACAGATGGAATGAATAGAAAAACACTGAAATGGGACTGATTTCCTGATAACCTACCTAAGTAATTTAAATTAAAAAGAGATAATAAGACGAACGAATAAGTTTGCAAATAAATAATAAAGAAAAGTATAAGATGAATTTCAAAATTCAAAAAAATTATGTAAGGCCAACTTACGCAAATATTTCGATAACATATTAGACCAATTATAAAATGGAGGAATGAAGTTACAAAGAATTCCTACAAAATAAGATCAAATTACAATCAAATGAAACTGACATGTGAAGTATAATATAAAAAATAATAATAAAGGAATAATTTACAAAGAGTTCCTATAAAGTAAGAACCACAAACTTACTATAATGCTTAAACAAAAAATTATAAAATGGAGTAATAAAGTTACGAAAAAATTCCTACAAAATAAGATTAACTTACAATAATCTTTAGCCAACATATGAGGCAACAAAGCAAAACATACTATAAAGGAATAAGCTACAAAAATTCCTAACTAGTAAGAAGCACTAACTTACTATGATATATAAAAGATTATGAAAAAAAATATATATATATATATATCAATCAAAATGATCAACTTCCACAACTATTTAGAAAAAGATGGGAAGTAAAATAAACAACCCAAAGATCAAAAAACGAAATAAATAAAATAAACATTCTAAGAATTATAATATGAAATGAGATGAAACAAAGAGTAATTAAAAATGAATAAAAATGTTAATTGTATAAATAGAAAACAACGCTTCAAGTATTATCAAATAGTATCAATAAAGAAAGATGAAAAAATATATGACTCGAACTGAGCAATAATGAAATACAAAAGTAAAAGATTCCCAAAAATGTTATGATTATTATTATTATTATTATTATGAGTCACGAGATGACTGTATTGAAGATTCATTAATTGAGATTGACTGTTGAATAAGTCCAGCAATCATTTAACTGAGCACGGATGATGTTCCCCTGATCTCAGAAAAAGAGTAGTTTTGAACGATGGAGTTAGGTAAGCCAATAGAGCCCATCCGAATCGATTTCAGCTACCAAGTAGGGATA